>OY740783.1:92335387-92935387 GCA_963514005.1 Raja brachyura
AAACAGGCCCCTCAGCCCAACTCACCTACACAGTCAACTATGTCCCACCTACACTAGTCCCACTTGCCTGCGCTTGATCCATATCCCTCCAAGCCTGTCCTATCCATGCACCTGTCTAATTGTTTCTGAAACAATGGCATAGTCCCAGTCTCAACTACCTCCTCTGGCAGCTTGTTCCATACACCAACCATCCTTTGTGTGAAAAAGTTAGTCCTCGGATTCCTATTAAATCTTTTCCCCTTCATGTTGAACCTATGTCCTCTGGTCCTCGATTCCCCTACTCTGGATAAAAGACTGCATCTGTTCAATCTATTCCTCTCATGATTTTGTATACCTCTATGAGATCTCCCCTCATCCTCCTGCGCTCTATGGAATAGAGACCCAGCCTACTCAGCCTCTCCCTATAGATTACACCCTCCAGTCCTGGCAACATCCTCACAAATGTTTTCTCAACCCTTTCAGGCTTGACAATATCTTTCCTTTAACATGGTGCCCAGAACTGAACACAATATTCTAAATGCGGTCTCACCAACCTCTTATACATCTGCAACATGACCTCCCAACTTCCATGCTCAATAATCTGACAGATGAAGGCCAAAGTGCCAAAGGCCTTGTTGACCACCTTATCTACCTGTGCTAGATCCTTCTGCTCTACAGCACTACCTAGAGGTACCTACCATTTACTGTGTAGGTCCTGCCCTTGTTCGACATCCCAAAATGCAACACTTCACACTTCACTGTGTTAAATTCCATCAACCATTCCTCCACCCACCTGGCCAATCAATCCAGATCCTGCTGCAATCTTTCACAACCATCTTCACTATCTGCAAAACCACTCACTTTTGTATCCTCAGCAAAATTGCTAATCTTGCCCGGTATGTTTGCATCCAAATCATTGATGTAGATGACAAACAGTAACGGGCCCAGCACCGAACCCTGAGACAGACCACTGGTCACAGGCCTCCAGTCTGAGAAGCAACCATCCACCATCACCCTCTGCTTCCTTCCATGGAGCCAATTTGCTATTCATTCAGCTAGTTTTCCTTGGATCCCATGCGATCTAACCTTCTAGGGCAGCCTACCATGCAGCACCTTGTCAAATGCCTCACTGAATTCCATGTATACAACATCTACAGTTCTGCCCAAAAGGTAGATTGGATAAGAATGGAGAAAGAGGATTGTTCCCCTTATAATATCGGAGCGATCCTTCTTTCCCAGATGAAACTGACCAATATAATATATAAGAATAATCCAATTATTCACAGTATAATACGAATTTGGAATCAAATAAAATTAACTTTAAAATTAAGAAAATTATCGCTTCTTTCTCCAAAAGCTAATAATCCCTCATTCAAACCATCCATTATTGATAAAACGATGGGAGATATGTATGAAATGGGAAAACTTATATCATTCCAACAATTACAACTAAAATATAATTTGAAAAGTAATCAATATTTCAAATATCTTCAAATTCAAGATTATTTGTAGAAATATATACAAGGATATCAAACTCTAAGCCCAGATTTATTGGAGGAAGGAATGAATAGAAAGGCAGAATCAAGCAATTTAATATCTTACTTATATAATATAATTTTAAATATAGAAACACAAACGACAGAGGCAATTAGAAGGGACTGGGAACAAAAGTTATTGATAAAAATTCCTAATGATAGATGGGAATTTTTTTAATTATATGTAAATAAATGTTCAATTAATGTAAGACATAACCTAATTCAATTAAAAATTTTACATAGATTATATTATTTGAAAACTAGACTGAATAAAATATTCTCAAATGTTTCTCCATTTGTGACAAATGTCTAACTCAAAATGCCACTATAGCACATTCCTTTGTCTGTTGTATAAAACTGTATACATTTTGGAATGAAAATTTTGGAATTTTTACAAAACTATTTAACACAAAATTGAACCCCAATACAAAACTGATTATCTTTGGATCAATGGAAGAGGGAAGTAAACTAACTATATTCCGAGAAGCTTTTTCTTAATTACAGTCTAATAACAGCAACAAAACTTATACTCAAATTTTGGAAAAACGCAACCACGCCAACATTCAAAATGTGGATGTCAAACATGTCTGAAACGCTACATCTTGAAGAAATGAGATTTTTCCTACTTGGCAAAGTAGACCAATTCTTAAAGACTTGGTCTCCTTTTATCAACTTTTTATAAGCATATGGTGCAACATAACATAACCTTAGAAATTAAATGGTTTACAACCAGGTGACGGATGGGCAAAAATACAAAATAGGTAGATCTCTCCTAATCTCTCTTTTCTTTACTTTCTCCTTCTATTTCAATCTTTTTAGCTTCTCATCTCTGTCCTTTATTTCTTTTGCTATCTGTTTCTACTCGCTTGTCTATCTATTCCGACACTCTTTATTTCTTTTTTCTCTCACTGTTCTTTTATTATTAAATCAAAAATATGAAGTTGTACAAGAATGGAAATATGTATGTATGTATTAGGTACTCAGGTCCAACACTATTGTACTTACTTCTAACAAAAAAAACAAAAAAAAACAAAACAAAAAAAAACATCTACATCTCTACCCTCATCCTTTTTGGTCCTGCCAAGAGTATCAAGACAGGCTTGAGGGTCCTGGTGGACTCTTCCTGTTTCTATTTTCTGGATTCAGTGAGAAATATTACATATGCCTAAATAAGACCATCAAAACCTGGGTCAATGGAAAACGTTGGTGATTGGCAGGATGGTAAATTATATGGGTTCTATTAATTCCAAATTTGTCTCTGTGGTCTGTGACTAGGCAATCAAAGACAAGCAAAGACATAAAGAGGTGGAGTAATTCAGCGGGTCAGGCAGCATCTCTGGAGAAGATAGGTGGACAATGTTAAGGACTGAGATCATCCTTCAGACTCTGGTGGAGTCCAGAAGAAGAGTTCTGACATGTAACATTGCCTATCAGGATTCTCCAGAGATGCTGCCTGGCCCACTGAGTTACATCCCCAACTTTGTGTTTTATTTTTGTAAACTAGCATCTGTAGGTCCCTGTGTCTACAATGAAAGGCAAGTCTCCCTATTTCTGGGAGTGCCATGACTACCTGGAATACTTGCACAATAACTATTTGGGCAGATGTAGTAAATCCATCAAATAGAGGATTCCTTTAAAATTAACTAAAAATATGTAAATCTAAACTTAGTGTGCAGCTGTAGCTTTGACATCACTTTGCAGATAATTGTTAGCCACTACAACAAGGAACTGTTCATTACTTTGATTGATGTACAAAGCTGAGTTCTATTTGTATTCACTATCAATGGTTTTCCCAGGTAAACATGAATGAATAAAGGAGGATAGAATGTCCAGCCAGCACTTCAAAATTTAGAACAAGAATCTAAACTTAAATTATGCATAAATTTGATGCATCAAAATTATCTTGTCAGGTACAGCAAAGGTGAACGAGCTCAGCAGATCAGGTGGCATCTGTGGAACAACAAGGACAGGTGATGTTTATGTTGAGGGACCCCGATTCAGACTGATGGAGTTGAGGGGAGAAAGCTGGTAAAGAGTGGTAGGGTGGGACCAAACCTCGCAAGTGAAAGGTGGATACAGATGAGGAGGCGTGATCAGCAGATGGATGGAGATATTGACCAAGGTTACAGGTGAAAAGGAGACAAAAACATGCCAGATAAGGAAACATGCCAGATAAGGAGTGAAATGTGAAGAGGGATATAAATGGAAGGAGAGGGGGAACATTTTGTTTTTTTAATACAACATATTTGCCGGCAGCACAAGCATTATTTTTTTGTTGTTTTGCTTGGACAATTACAAAACTGCTTTGAGGCCTCTGACAATGGCAGTGGGGTGGGGATGGTGGGAGGTATTCAATTTTGTTGGATAGGTTGGGAAAAATAGAGCTATATAGATAATTAGGACAAAATTGAAACATTCCCACCCGATTATCTCCTCTTTCTTGAGCAAACTCCAAGAGATCTTCAGTGACCTGTCTCGGGCTGTGGTGCATGAGGGAAGTAATTAAAATTCTGGGAAATATGATCCAGAAACTATGTTCAAAGTGACAGTGACCTTGAGCTCCTGCAAGCAAATGCAGTTTGGAGATCCATAATGCAGCGCCAAATATATTAGTTTCTAGTTCATTTGTGCTTGCATCAAATTTCACTCATTTTTACAGCATAGGCATCAATACATTAAACACATAGTATTTAATAGTTCTGGTAATGGAAAAAATATAATAGAAATGGATATGAATACTTTGATTATTTCAACAATTTTCCCCAGAGTAAATTTCATATTCCGAGATGATCTCATTTTTTTGGTTCATATTTTATATCATTTTGGTCTAGTTTGGTGGTTAATATTTAATGTTTATTTTAATACATGACATTGCTATCTGATTTGATCATAAATGGTATATAATTATTTTGATTTAGGTATTTTTGGACATTTTGACCTAATCTTTTTACATCGATACTTTGGATTCAATTTAAGAAAATTCACCTTAATGTAGCTCAGCAATCTTTACAATTTTAAGGTATCCTAAAACAAGACATGCCCTTTAAAATGCAATCATGGGCTTGTACACTATAGAGTTCAGAAGGATGACAGGGAATCTTATTGAAACATATAAGATTGTTAAGGGTTTGGACAAGCTAGAGGCAGGAAACATGTGCCCGATGTTGGGGGAGTCCAGAACAAGGGGCCACAGTTTAAGAGTGAGGGGTAAGCCATTTAGAATGGAGACGAGGAAACATTTTTTCTCACAGAGGGTGGTGAGTCTGTGGAATTCTCTGCCTCAGAGGGCAGTGGAGGCAGGTTCTCTGGATGCTTTCAAAAGAGAGCTGTGTAGGGCTCTTAAAGATAGCGGAGTCAGGGGATATGGGGAAAAGGCAGCAACAGGGGGTAATTTTTGGGGGTGATCAGCCATCATCACATTGAATGGCGGTGCTGGCTCGAAGGGCCGAATGGCCTACTCCTGCACCTATTATCTATTGTCTATCATTTTACCGAGGAAAAGCAATGGCCAACCTGCGCAGAAGGTCCCAAAAACAGCAGAGATAAATGATAGAGCATCTTAGTACTATTCACTGAAGTATAAAAATTGCCCTCGACAATTGCAGAACCAAACTGAGTCTTGAATGAAACTTACATTTGATAGACTCTGATGACACGTCATTCCTTGCATCCTATTCTGATCAGAAAATCCATTTGATATTTGCTGAGCTGTCTGGTGCGACTAATCAAGCAGTTTCAATAAAGGTTGTGAGTTGGGTTGTGGACTGGCTGGCACAAATGAAAAGAATGTGCACGCCAGCCTGTATATTTGTGACTGTAGTATAAAATGATAATCTGATGTTCAGAGACCTTGTTTTGCATAAATTAAAAAAAGGTTTCTGCTGTACATTGGCCTACTTTTTAAATGCCTGCACAAGAAATGTTAGTTCATGCGATTTGTGGTGCAATTAATCCGAAATGCAACACGATTTCGAAAGCTATTAGCGTCTCATTGACATCTGCTGAAGTGAGGAGAAAGAGTTCTCTACATTATTTTGTCGTGAAACTGCAGGGACTTTGCCAATTTTCACATAAAGCTGAAAAGTGCCATCATATCTGCTAATATTTGGGATAGTTTGTAACTTTTAAAACAAAAATCAGTTATCACAATATGACAAGGGATCCAGTTCATCACTGGCTAGATGTTTTAATGCCTTGGCATTTTCTAGCCATTGAATAAATAACTAATGCTAGACCTGAAGCAGAAAGCATGCAGAGCCAATAAGCTGTAACTCATTCTATTTGGCTAATGTACCATTGAGACTACTGGGAGGGTTGTGGATAAATATTCTCCAGACGTCTGCCTTGATGAGAGAATGCACTTGTCAGAGTATTGGACCATTCTCAGCAGTTTACCAAAAGTAATGACCAAAAATCATACCTCAGGTTACACCATTTTTATTTGAACAAAAAATGTTGTTTAACTGACAAACTCTCCAGGAAGATGGTCAAATATTTGGTGTATGATATCAATCATTTGATGGTGTACGAGTGTGGGTTTCCTCACGTCCCCCCAGTATCAGCTCACAGTCTGATTTATAAAGTGTTGCTGGAGGACTATGACAAAAGCATGTATTTGATTATCATTGTAAGAAAATGTGTGTGACTCTCTCCCAGCCTTTATGCATTTTACACCTTTTTATTTTATAACATATTACGTAACAAGAATGGTCATCAGAAAATCATCTCCTTAGTAATAGCCCTGTCCCACGGTATGAGTTCATTCCAAGAGCTCTCCCCAATTAAAAAAAAAATCAAACTCGTGGACAGCATGGAGAATTTTCAACATGTTGAAAAATGTCCACGAGAGCCCGGGGTACCGACGAGTGGCCATTACCGTAAATCTCCGAGTTCGAATCAGGGCAAACTCGGAAGAGCTCTTGGAATGAACTCGTACCATGAGACAGGGCTTTAAATTGAGGGTTACACAAAAAGCTGGAGAAATTCAGCGGGTGCAGCAGCATCTAAGGAGCGAAGGAGATAGGCGACGTTTCGGGTCGAGACCCTTCTTCCCTTCTTCTTTAAATTGAGGAATGGCTGGACATAGGCAGGGAACCACTTTGCTCTTTTACCAAAGTACTCATGTAGAATAAGCAGACATGGGATTGATCCTTTCCCTATACTTATAAGGCCCTTGACCACAGGCCCAGAGATATGATTTGGATGAAGGGATTCAAAGTAACATTAGCAAATTTGCAGATGACTGAAAGCTGGGTGGCAGTGTGAACTGTGAGGAGGATGCTATGAGAGTGCAGGGTGACTTGGACAGGTTGGGGGAGTGGGCAGATGCATGGCAGATGAAGTTTAATGCGGATAAATGTGAAGTTATCCACTTTGGTAGCAAAAACAGGAAGGCAGATTACTATCTAAATGGCGTACAGGGGAAGTACAACGGGATCTGGGGGTCCTTGTACATCAGTCTATGAAAGTAAGCATGCAGGTACAGCAGGCAGTGAAGAAAGCGAATGGCATGTTGGCCTTTATAACAAGAGGAATCAAATATAGGAGCAAAGAGGTCCTCCTGCAGTTGTACAGAGCCCTAATGAGACCACACCTGGAGAATTGTGTGCAGTTTTGGTCCCCTAATTTGAGGAAGGACATTCTTGCTATTGAGGGAGTGCAGCGTTGGTTTACAAGGTTAATTCCCGAGATGGCAGGACTGTCATATGCTGAGTGAATGGAGCGGCTGTGCTTGTACACTCAGGTGTTTAGAAGGATGAGAGGAGATCCCATTGAAACATATAAGATTGTTAAGGGTTTGGACATGCTACAGGCAGGAAACATGTTCCCGATGCTGGGGGAGTCCAGAACCAGGGTCCACGGTTTAAGAATAAGGAATAAGCCATTTAGAATGGAGACGAGGAAACACTTTTTCTCACAGTGAGTTGTGAGTCTGTGGAATTCTCTGCCTTAGAGGGCGGTAGAGGCAGTTTCTCTGGATGCTTTCAAGAGACAGCTGGATGGTGCTCTTAAAAATAGCGGAGTCAGGGACATGGGGAGAAGGCAGGAACAGGGTACTGATTGGGGATGATCAGCCTAACCCTGCACCTATTGTCTATTGTCTATGATAGAACAGCTTCAAGTTCCTGGGTGTGCACATCAAGAAAGCTGTCCTGGGCCCAGCATATAGATGCAATTACAAATGTCATCAATGCCTCACCTTCCTCAGATGTTTGAGGAGATTTAGCTTGTCACTAAATACGGAATTGAACTTCTGGACAGCATTAGTTTAGAGAAACAGCAGGGAAACAGTACTTTTGGCCCACCGAGTCCGCGCCGACCAGTGTTTCCTGCACATTACCACTATCCTACACATACTAGGGACAATTTACAGTGCATTCAGAAAGTATTCAGACCCCTTCACTTTTTCTACATTTTGATACATTACAGCCTTATTCTAAAATAAGGATCCCATTGAAACATATAAGATTGTTAAGGGTTTGGACATGCTACAGGCAGGAAACATGTTCCCGATGCTGGGGGAGTCCAGAACCAGGGTCCACGGTTTAAGAATAAGGACTAAGCCATTTAGAATGGAGACGAGGAAACACTTTTTCTCACAGTGAGTTGTGAGTCTGTGGAATTCTCTGCCTTGGAGGGCGGTAGAGGCAGTTTCTCTGGATGCTTTCAAGAGACAGCTGGATGGTGCTCTTAAAAATAGCGGAGTCAGGGACATGGGGAGAAGGCAGGAACAGGGTACTGATTGGGGATTACATTCTTTTTTTAAAAATCAATCTACACACAATTCTCCATAATAAAAAAGTGAAAACAGGTGTTTAGAAATTTTAATTTTAGAAGTAATTAAAAAGAAATAACTGAAATATCACATTTACAGAGCCTTTACTCAGTACTTTGTTGAGGCACCTTTGGCAGTGATTACAGCCTCAAGTCTTATTGAGTATGACACAACAAGCTTGGCACACCTGTTTTGGGGGTAATTTCTCCCATTCATCTCTGCTGTTCCTCTCAAGCTCTGCCAGGTTGGATGGGGAGTGTCAATGCACAGCTATTTTCAGGTCCCTCCAGAGATGTTTGATCGGGTTCAAGCCGGGCTCTGGCTGGGCCACTCAAGGACATTCATGGACTTATCACAAAGCCTCTCCTGCATTGTCTTGGCTGTGTTCTTAGGGTTGTTGTCCTGTTGGAAAGTGAACCTCTGCCCTGGTCTGAGCATGTTTTCATCAAGGATCTCTCTGTACTTTGCACCATTCCCCATTCCCCTAATCCTGACTAGTCTCCACTGAAATACATCCCCACAGCATGATGCTGCCACCACCATACTTCACCGTAGGTATGGTATTGGCCAGGTGATGAGCAGTGCCTGGGTTCCTCCAGACTTGACGCTTGGCATTCAGGGCAAAGAGATCAATCTCGGTTTTGTCAGACCAGAGCACCAGAGAAAACAACCCCTTTGGCAAACTCCAAGCGGGCTGTCATGTGCCTTTTACTGAGGAGCGGTTTCCGTCCGGCCACTCTACCATAAATACCTGATTAGTGGAGTGCCGCAGATATAGTTGTCCTTCCGGAAGGTTCTCCCATCTGCGCAGAGGAACTCTGGAGCTCTGTCAGAGTGACCATTGGGTTCACCTCCCTGACCTCCCTTCTCCCCCGATTGCTCAGTTTGGCCGGGCGGCCACCACTATGAAGAGTCCTGGTGGTTCCAAAGTTCTTCCATTTAAGAATGATGAAGGCCACTGTGTTTTTCGGGACCTACAATGCTGCAGAAATTGTTTTATACCTTTCCCCAGATTTGTGTCTCGACACAATCCTGTCCCGGAGGTTTACGGACAATTCCTTTGTCTTCCTGGCTTGGTTTTTGCTCTGACATGCACTGTCAACTGTGAGAGCTTATATGGACAAGTGTGTGCCATTCCAAATCATGTCCAATCAGTTTAAATTACCACTCTCCAAACAAGTTGCAGAAACATCTCAAGAAACAGGATGAACCAAAGCTAAATTTTCAAAGGGTCTGAATACTTATGAAAATGTGATATTTCAGTTATTTATTTTTAATTATTTTGCAAGATTTTCTGAACAATTGTTTTTGCTTCTTCATTCTGGAGTATTGAGTGTAGATTGATGATAAAAAAAATGAATTTAATCCATTTTAAAATAAGTCTGTACATCTTTGGAGTGTAGGAGGAATCCGAAGATCTTGGAGAAAGCTTATGCGGTCACGGGGAGAATGTACAAACTCCGTACAGACTGCACCCGTAGTCAAGATCGAACCCGGGTCACAGGATCTGTAAGCGCTGTAAGGCAACAACTCTACCGCTGCGTCACCGTGCCGCCCGAGCATTCTGACTGGTTGAACCACAGCAATGCCCAAAGGTGAAGCAGGCAGCAGAAAGTGGTGGACATTGCCTGGCTGATGATGGGTATTGACCTTCCCAGGACTTCCCACACTATCTACAGGAACCACTGCATTTAGCAGTAGCTAATATCATTAGTGACTCTCGCCACCCTGGTCACATTCTTATCATGCTACTAGAGTTGTGAAGGAGATACAACCTGAGATTGTTCTTGCCAGGTTCAAAAACAACTTCTGCCCATCAATCATTAGATCTGTGATTAACCATTCCTGTTACATACAACAATGAAATACTCTTGACTCTCTTGAGGTTTTGGAAGAGTAAAAAGCCACCTCAAATTCCCACAATTTTGCTTGACCACTGCTGACAGAATGGATGTAGGTGGAGGGTTGTCAATTGGTGGTTTGTGCAATCATCACTGCAGGCTCAATCTTGAAACCCATGGAAACATTCAAAATAGAAACAGGCCATTCAGCCCATTGAGTCTGTGGTGACCATCAACCATCCATTTATCATAATTCTGCATCAACTCCTACCAGGGCCAATTAACCAACCAACCCGCATTTTTTTAGGATGTAGAAGGAACACTGGATGACAGCCACACAGCCACAGGGAGAACATGCAAACACCACACAGACAGAACCTCAGATCAGATTTGAACCCAGGTCTGTGGTGCTTTGAGGTAGCAACTTCAGCGGCTATGCTATGAAGAGTTCAGTAGTTCAGGGACACCAATTAAACAACATTTAGTGTGGCTAACAAGTCCCCATCTGCAACACATCCCATCAGCGACACAGCCTTAAGTTCTGCATTGTCTCAACCGTGTGAAAAAAGGAGCAATATTTGAGCCATTCTTTCCCACCCACCCTCCTCTCCACTCCACCCCACCCCTCGCCATTGATGTCCCAGCCACCTTTAACTCTGCGAAGAGTTCTGTCCCTCACTCACAGGGACAGATAATCCCAAACCCTGTCCCTGTCACACCCCAGTTGTTTGTGCCAGAATGTCACGTTTATACTAACAGTCCCATTGTCTTCTGTGTAAATGCAGGTGTGTTCATCTATAGCCAGTCTTTTGTAGCAGACCATGTGTGGATTTTCCTGTCTTGTCCCTGTCTTGTTCACATCATTTCACTGTTGCATAGCAGCTTCCCATTTTTGAATTTGTGCAGCTCCACTATGGTTTATCTGCCCCCTTGCTGTTGTTCAAGCAATGGCAAGACAGTTGTTAGTTCTATTCAGGCTGGCCTGAGAATCTGATTAAACACACTTTATTTTGAAAGTAAATAAGGCATGTGAAAAATATGAGTAAAAAAAATGTAGTGTAAATTGCTCGTTTCTAAGCTTCGCCCCAGTCTAGTCTCAGTAGAAACACTGAATCAAGCACATGAAACAGCTACATTTTATTTTAACAAAAGTGCATTGCAGTTCAACCACTGTACCTATCCCAACACAGGTTTGATCCTCGTATCTGCCTGTTCAAGCCCTCCAGGCCTCGCTCAGACAGAGACACTCCAGAAGGTTACGCAGTCCCAAGCGCTCTCCCAGGAGATCGACGCTGGACCTCGTGGTAGAGGACTTTTATATGTCCTAGGACCTCGAGAGGCCGAACCACATGGGGGTGGACTCTTAATGACCCAATTACTGATATCGATTAACCCCATACATAACAGGCATTTCCCTAACCCAATAATACAACAGCTCAATACATTGTGTTCAAACCGGACTTCATCGGGAAGCCAACTTAGAAACATTTACCCAGATCTGCCAGAAACCCAGACAAGTCTCAACACCTCAACCAATCAACACTCAGCAAAGCAGAACTCTGCAACATTATTTACATTTATTTAAAAGGTGTATGTCTGGCTTGCAGCCATCCAATCTATTCCATGCATTTTGAACCTAATTAACAGGGTCTGCAGATGTTCCTATTCTTTGCTTGCAACTTGTATCTGGGCTCCAGACACACTGGCACCGCTCTGCACCTTGTCCCAGCTCTGCAGAGAGCAATTCCAAATTGACCAAATCTCCCAGCAGCCCTGAAATTTTTACCTCATTTTGAAGTCCTAGCCTCTCCAATTTGGCCAGGATTAACAGTAGTAATGCTTAGTCATTCTCAAATTGAAAGAAAAATATGCTAGAATTGTCTATGACTATGTGTGAAATGCTATCAAAGATAACATTAAGAATAAAGGCACTTTAACTTCTCGATCTCTGTTCATGTTATGTCCGTCACAGAAACATAAAATTAAACAGTTCAGCGAGCATTTGATCAACTTTTGTCTGCAGTGCCTCTTTAAAATTATTATTTCCACTACATTGTATTTTGTCAAAGCCCTATTTTTAAACATATGGACCCTTTTGAAAAAAGACAAAATGCCAAAAGGTAAAATTAAAATGAGCTAAAGAAGCAAGAGAAGAATAAGAAGACTTACCTTTATTTGTGTAATGAGTTGCAACAAAACTGGATTGCACAGTTGGAGTACTGCTCAGGTATTGCACGCAGTGTTGGCAATAGTGACAGGCATAACTTTCAAAATAATACACAGGAACTGTTGATGCTGGTTTACAAAAAAGAAACAAAGTGCTGGAGTAACTCAGCAGGTCAGGTTTCATCTCTGGAGGACATGTATAGGTGACATTTCAGGTCGGGACCCTTCTTCAGACTGGAAATGTCACCAATCCACATCGTCCAGAGATACCGCCTGACCTACTGAGTCACTCCAGCACTTTGTTTCTTTTTTGTAAACCAGCAGTTCGTGTTCTGCTCAAGCTTCCAGGTAAGCAGTAGTTTTCAGAACCAAGGATAACCAACCGGTAATGTTAAATGTCCGCTGAGCTTCATAGCCGTGTATCTATGGTTTTTTAAAAGTTCACTCCTTCTTCCCCCTTCTCCTCCCTTCCCCCCCCACACCCCCCTCTTTTAAAGGACTTACCGTACACTGTGCTTTAGCCGTCTTTTTACAGCGCCAACCTTCCTATTCATCGCGGTGTGTGTCTGTTTCACCTTGGCTTTGCACTGTGTGATTTTTTTTAGACAGCGCTCCCCCCGCTTGCCCTGTCCCCCACATGCATAATGGGCTGGTGAAGGAAGCGATGTGTTTGTGTGTGTGTTCCAATCTGATAGTTGCCGTTCCAGTTGCCGGTTTTTCAGTCGCCGGCAGTCCACTGAAAAATCGCCTAAGTGGAACAAGCCCTTAAGTTTCCCTTCTGTACAATTTCTAAACTTAATTTCTATTATTTCCATCTCAATTCATGATCATCACCACAGCCAGAAGCCTTGAACTCAATTATCACTACTGTAACAAATAGTTAACTGGGCCATGGAAGTCAAGTTGTATTTTTAATTATAAGATGCTCTGGGACTTTATGCAGCTGTGTGTGAATCAAGTTTCATGATTCCACAGATATGCTGTATAAATTGAGCCAGCATGGTCGATAAGATGAATGACATGATGCAACAAGCAGATAGATGCCAAAATCAATCACATAAATGGCAGGAGAATGTGCTCCTGTTGGAAAGACTACTGGATTAATTCCACCATGCATCTGGATTGGTGACTATTTCATTTTCTTATCCTCCACTTCCTGCATTTTTCCAGCAACATTACTCTACTTTTATCACAAGAGGTTGCTGCAGCATTTTGCATCAAGTCTGCTTACTCTGCTCTTTAAAAATACTGTTTCCTGAATTAATTGACGTTGTTTAGCATACGATTAATAACTTGGTGTGAACCCAATATTCATGCTTCTCCGACCCAACTAATATGTAACACAGCGACAGGTGTAGTGGACTAAAGGGTAGATGGGCACACATTTCAACCCCGGGAATCAAGAATCTAACTGAGAAGAATTCCTCCCGAGAAAAATAAGTTCAAAGTTTTCTGTAGAAATAAAGAAATGCAGGTGCTCGTTTTACAAAAAAAAAGACACAAAGTACGATTGTAACTCAATAAGTTTGGTAGCATCTTTGGAGAACATGGAAAGGTGATGTTTCAGGTTGGAAGGGACCTGATCCAAAATGGCATCTATTCATGTTCTCCGGAGATGCTGCCTGACCTGCTTTGTGTCTCTTTTTTTAAAGAGTTTTCTGATTGGTTACTGGACAAAATATTCCCATTATCTTATCCTGTAAAATAAATATCGAAGGTACTTCTGAAAACATATTCAGCCCCTTTGAGAAATTCACTGTATTGGTCCAATTCGCAGAATGTAGATCGTATGATACATGAGCTTGAGGGTGATACCAAAATTGTGTTATGGTAGATCGTGAAAAAGGTTGTCTTCGAGTAAAGTGGGCAACGTGGGAATAGTAGCTGAAATTTAACTCAGATAGGTAGAAAATAAGATATATAAAGCTGGGGTTACACAAAAAGCTGGAGAAACTCAGCGGGTGCAGCAGCATCTAAGGAGCGAAGGAGATAGACGACGTTTCGGGTCGAGAGCCTTCTTCAGACCGACCCGAAACGTCGCCTATCTGCTTCGCTCCTTAGATGCTGCTGCACCCGCTGAGTTTCTCCAGCTTTTTGTGTAACCCTCGATTCTCCAGCATCTGCAGTTCCTTCTTTAACAAAAGCTGGAGTAACTCAGCGGGACAGGCAGGATCTCTGGAGTGAAGGAATGGGTGATGTTTTGGGTCGAGACGCTTGTTCAGACAGTAATGTATTTTGCAAAGTTAAACCAGGGCAGGACATATACAGTGAATTGGAGCGCAAGTACATTGTTCCATGGAAGTGGCAACACATTTAGACAGGGTGGTGAAGAAGGCATATGGCATGCTTGCTTTCATCTGTCCAGGCATTGAATAGAGTTAGAACATCATGTTACTGCTGTAAAAATATTTATATGTGAGACCGCATTTGAAGTATTTATGCTATTCTGGTCACCATACCAGAGGAAGAATATGATTAAGCTAGAAAGCGTGCAGAAAAGGCTCACAAAAAATTTGCTTGGACTAGAATGTGTGATTTGGGGAGAGTAAATAAGCTGGATCTGCTTTCCCTGGCTGAGGCATAACCTTATAAAGGTTTATAAAGTCATGAGGACATAGATGAGGTGGATGATCACATGCTTTTTATTGAGGGAAGAGAAGTTTTCAAAATTAGGAACTAGATGCCAGAAGAACTAGTAGAAGTGGATAAGATTAAAATGTTCAAATGACATTTGAATAGGAAATAGGGATAGAAAAGGTTTATAGAAATAAAGGTCAAATACAGGCAAATTGGTTTAGCTCAGGTCGGCACCTCGGTCAGCACAGACACGCTGGATTGAAAGATCCATTTCCATGCTGTGTAATGCTGACTCTGGTAGAGTTAAATATTCCACATATCTCATCCCTCTTCAATCATTTGTCAGCTTATCTCTATCGTTGCAATTCAACTAAATACTTTGTTGAACATGTTTTCTGAAAAAACAACCAAACTATGTTCGCATGCTGATGGTATCTATCTATCTATATATATTACTAAAACTCTCATCTTGTTTGGACATCTGTCTGTCTGCGTGCGATCTCAAGCAACTACGCCAAAACGGTACATAATAGCGCAAAAATGTTTGCACCTCCTTACTCACCATTGACCTGTGGTTTAAGAATTTTAAGAATAAGGAGTAAGCTATTTAGAACGGAGACAAGGAAACACTTTTTCTCACAGAGTGGAGACTGTGGAATTCTCTGCCTTAGAGGGCGGTGGAGGCAGGTTCTCTGGATGCTTTCAAGAGAGAGCTAGGTAGTGCTCTTAAAAATAGTGGAGTCAGGGGATATGGGGAGAAGGCAGGAACGGGGTACTGATTGGGGATGATCAGCCCCGATCACATTGAATGGCAGTGCTTGTTCAAAGGGACGAATGGCCTACTCCTGCACCTATTGTCTATTGTCTATTGTCTATTCTTATTTGTATCAAGTTTCATTCAGATTTATGTTATATTTCACATGTTCTCACATTTTTAAGTTTACTAAATCCACTTTGATAAGCACTTCAACACTTCAATGCTGGCATTTGCAGCTATGAATTCACAATAGGATCTCACAGTCCTCCACCTGACATTTGCATCAATGTTGCCATCATAGAACACTTAGTCGTGGTCCTTCTTCTTCTTCTTCTTGCATATGGCGTGCACAGCCTAAAGTTGTATGACAACTTGTTCTATTTGATATTATTTGATTGTGCATGCCTTATTGATTGCATTCGTCTAAACAGGGCGGACCATATGAAGGTTGCAATCTCCCACCCCAGTCGTTGTCCTGGGAGCAAGTGATTGAACATGAGGGGGAGGGGCCAGGGGAAGTGGAGTTGGAATTGGAAGTGCTGGGGAAGGCTGGGGAAATGCAATTGGATTTTTTATTAAGTACAATGCTGGGAGAGACAGGGGAGTCGTGGAATCTTACGTTGGGGAAATGGTTGCGTTGGGGGACCAGGTCTCCTGTCTAGGGCTATGGATGAGCAGTGGAACATTGGGTTGGGGGAATGGGTTATGTTGGAGTAACAGGCGAGTGATAGAAACGGGTTGCTTTGGGGGAATGGGTGAGTGGTGGATTATTGCGTTGGGGGTACGGGGCCCAACAGGTCCCACTTGGTCTAGTATATTACTAAAAATCTCATCTTGTTTGTTTGTATGCGTGCGTGGATGTGACATCCCAAAACCCCGCCAAAACGGTACATGATAGCGCTACAATTATTGGCCCACCTTACTCACCATTGTCCTGGGATGTAAATGAAACAAATTTTATTTGGATTGATGTTATATTTTACATTATTGACATATTAAACTTTACAAAAAATTCTTTTCAAACCACTTTTCCCACTTGCCCTGCCCGTCAGCTACTTTACAATGACGTCACAATGGGATCCCGAATCTCATTTACATTAAAAAAACGTGATTTTCAGTTTTCATTAACAGCTAACATTGTGTTTTGGTTATTTTAAAGAAAAATTGCTCCTTTCATGGGGGGGGGGGGGGGGGGGGGTGACGGGAGGTTTCATTAAAAAAAAAACACAATTTTCACTGTGGGGGCGTGGGAGGGGAAAGTGGAGGAAGAGAGAAGGGAGAGTGGAGAAGTTAGGGAGTGGGGGATAGAGGGCGTGGAGGGCAGTGGGGGAGGTGAGGTGGGAGAGTGGGGGTGGGATAGGGGGGAGGTGTGCAGTGGGGGAGCAGGGATATAGAGGGAGAGGGGGGAAGTTGGGAGGGGTGAGGGGTTATGGAGGGAGGGAGGGAATGGAGTGACTGAGGGTAGGGGAAAGGAGAGGGAGGGAGAGGGGAGGGAGGGAGTGGGGGAGGGGAGGAGGAGGGAAAGGAGAGGGTGAACAGGAGGGGGTGAGAGTGCTGGGGATGAGGGGAAATGCAGGAGGATAGGGGTAGGAAGAGGGATGGTGAGGCATAGTTGGGTGACTCGCATCACAATGGGGATCTCTGGTGTCACAATGGGAACCTCTCAGCCGCCCGTGCACAGTTGGGGGCTATGGGTGAGTGGTGGAATATTGTGTTGGGGGACGGGTTCCAACACATCCGCAACTGGTCTAGTGATTTACTATTTGTTGTGTTGTCTGGTTTGGGTTGCAAAAGTACTAGTTTACTACCAGTTAACCACCAGGGGAGTCAGAAGCTAGTGAGGTGCTCAACGAGCACATGCGTTTTCATTGTTTACTGTTCTTATTCCAAAGGTTATTGCAGCTGCTCCACCTAGTTTTAACATAGCTTGGATAAAAATCTCATGGTTTTTATTGAGGGTTTAGTTTAGTTTAGCTTAGAGGTACAGCGTGGAAACAGGCCCTTCAACGTACTGAGTCCACACTGGCCAGTGATCACCCATACACTAGTTCTATCCTACACATGCGGGACAATTTACAGAAGCCAATTAACCTATAAACCTGCACGCCTTTGGGATGTGGGAGGACACAGGAAGACCCAGAGAAAACCCACGTGGTTGAAAGGAAAATGTACAAACACTGTGCAGACAGCACCCATAGTCAGAATCAAACCCGGTTGTTGGTGCTGCAAGACACTCACTCTACCATTGCACCACTGTGTGCCACCCTTGTGCTAGGTTGATAGAAGTAAATACTGTTTTGCCAGAATATACCCCTGAAAAGTTTTACAAAAAGGCACAAAGTACTGGGGTAACTCATTGGGTCAGGCAGCATTTCTGGAGAACATGAATGGGTGACATTTGGGGTCAGAGAACTTCTTCATTCTGAAAAGGGGTCCCAACCTGAAATGTCACCTATCCATGTTCTCCAGAGATGCTGCCTGACCCAAAGAGTTACTCCAGCACTTTGTCTGAAGAAGGGTTTTGACTCAAAACATCACCTATCTCCATTCTCTAGAATAGTTTTGGTATCTTATTTTTTAAGAACCTATTCACCTCACTGAAGATAATAGATATGTATTTGAAAAAAATCATTGATATTCTAATGGTTGCTGGTTGGTGAAAGTTTTAAAAAAAATGAGGCACTTGATTGCTTCAAGAACTATTGGTTACTATTTCCTTATCACTTAATACTTTTCACCCTTATTGATTCAAACAAGTTAACAATTTAATTCAACAAGAGTGTTAAAGGCCTGTCCCACTTGGGCGACCTAATCAGCGAGTTCTGGCGATTTTGCCCTTGACTCATACTCGCAGCATGGTCGACACGAGGTTGTAGGAGATCTTCGTAACTCTCCTTCATGCTCGAGAGTGGTCTCCGCAATCTCGAAGCCTCAGCTAGCTCGCGGCTTTTACAATTTGTTAAAAAATGCCCACGAGTATAAAAAGGTCGCCATGGAACAAAATCGATACTTTTTTTACTCGAATGTTTAGTCATAGTAGGTTGTAGTAGGTCGGCATTTTAGTCGTGGGTAATCAAGGGTAGTCGAAGGTAGTCGAGGGTAGTCGTAGATAGTCTTCATCATAAGGGAAGTCGAAGGGAGGACGGAGATCAAAGGAGGTCGAAGGGAGGACGGAGATCAAAGGAGGTCGTCTTCACTCTCCACTATTTGGTGTCCAATTTTCCCAAAGTTAGCCATAGCTAGTTGTAGCTAGTCGAAGCTAGTCTTCAACATAGTCGAAGGAGGTCTTCTACATAGTCAAAGGAGGTCTTCAACATGTCATTTTTGCAAACTCTTCTAAACTCGCCAATTAGGCCACCCAGGTGGGACAGCCCCTTAACTGGTACATTTGGAAGGTGAAAAAATGAAAGATGAAAATGGCCATGCAAAAATGTCCATACTATTAATGGCAGGTATCCTTTTATCAGGGAGTAGCGCTTCAAAGGACTGATTTTGTCAAAGCCAAGATTTCGTTTTACATATAGTGACATTTTCACATCAGAAAGAAAAGATTCTTGTATAATTCCAACATCAATTAGGCCTGCTGCCTATTTCTTTCTTATACCCTTAACTCTGCAATTATCTGGCAACATTAGCCTGCTTTTATTGCCAGTTGCTGCAGCTTCCTTCTTTAGTTCTCTTTGCTGTGTTCTTTAAATAGACTGTTTCCTGAATAAATCGACTTTGTTTAACGCACAGTTAACTGCTTGCCGTGAACCCAAACATTCAACCTTCTCCATTCTGACTAATAGCTGACACAGTAATGGCAACAAAGAGGATCTTAAAGAAATATTTGTGCACTATTGAAGAATGTACATACAATGGAATTGTACCACTTTTGCACAAGATTCCAGGAGTTCTTTTGAGAATAACAATTTTAAAAATAGCAGATTTTTTTCCAAGTATATTCATTGGAAACTAAAAGGAACCAATAAATCTTGTGGAATAAACCTGTGGAATAAGGTTAAAAACGTGCAAGTTAATCAGGATATACACACTGATCATTCTTTTCCATGGAAATAAATTTCTAACATTATGGACAAGATTTTAAAGATGTGTTTAAACATCAGTGATTGATTGAAAACCCCGGAAACCTATCACTTGGAGCATGTGACTCATGATTCCTACTCTTGCTCCACGTTTGCAGGCTCAAACTTTCTAATAGTAAAAGCCCATAACCTAGACAAACATGGATGTAGTTGTACACAGAGAACTGCTGCATTCCAGCATTTGAAGTCTACATCTGTTATGGATACCGATATTCTTTTAACTTGCCATCATTGTATTATTCAGAAAATATATAATAAATGTTACTATCTGAAAAAGAGTCTCGACCCGAAACGATCTGAAGAAAGGTCTCGACCCTAAATGTCACCCATTCCTTCTCTCCAGAGATGCTGCCTGTCCCGCTGAGTTCATCCAGCATTTTGTGTCTATCCTCGATTTAAACCATCACCTGCAGTTCTTTCCTACACATAATAAATGCTACTTTTGCTGATGGAAGCCGTTATTTTTTAAGATAAAAAAGTATTTTATTTAATTGTGCACAAATTGGATATTGCATTTAATTTGTACATTTTATTTTCTCTCTTTTGCCCACTTTGGACAAATGGGAATTTTAAACTCAAATCTCTCACAGGAACAACTTTGACAACTGTTGAGAGAAGGAGACAAAACTATAGGTCAGTGACCAAACTGTAAACTAAATCTGAGGAATCATGATGTATTTTGACAATCCAACTGTGCTGTCCAACTGAAGATTTCCACTGGTTTAGTTTTTAGATGGGATCAGGAAAAGGAATTGATCATGAGCACAGTTACCATATCCTTACATGTATAAACTAAACCAATTAATCTCCAAAACAAGTTTAAACAGTTGAGAATCAGAGAACTGAGTTGGACGCTTATATTGGAAACTGGCTTCAGCAAAGTTTAAGTACTAGTGGAGGTTTAGAAATTCCTATTTCTGGAAGGGCATCGTCTTGAAAATTCAATCATGCAGCACGTTTGATAAACATTAAGTGATTGATTTTGAGGGTAGCACGAGTCGTAAAATTCAATCAGGACCTAATAGTGCACATACTGTAGTATAAAATGAGAGATTCAATCAGTATTTTCTATGGATGTAATGCACCTACAGAATGAGAACATGGAATAGCATGGGCAATATCCAATTACCAGTTTCCCTGTGAAATTGATTCATGGATATGTAATTAGCAAGAGTCAACAGAAAAGCAGATTTTAACAGCAGTAACGGGCCTGTTCCATGATCAGCAGTACTCTATCTTCCATGTGCATACATGGTAAACTGACCATGAATAAAGAGCTGAAAGTGAATTCAAACTTTAGGTATCTGTCTGCAAGTGAGTGAAGGGGAACAGTTTTAAAGTGTAAGTTTTTTAATGAATGTGTTGCAGGAGCAAAAGTGCATACGTTTGAATTGTGATGGAGCATGTATGTGTAATTTTAGAGTGTGAAGGTGTGCATATTTAAACCGCAAGTGGGGGTATGCGTGAGTTTAATTTGTGAGATTGAGCATCTGTGCATGTGAGAACTTAAACTGTGTGCGTGAGTCTGTATGTGCATTTGCGAGTTTACGTTGTGAGCATCTGTGCTTGAGAGAGAGCATGTCTACCCCCAAATGGAATGACGGTGAGTGTGAGTGTGCAATATAGAGCTGGCAATATAGAGTGCATTAGCAAGGGTCAGTATTGCAGTTCTCTGTGCCTGCCCTGAGATGGCTGAACTTTGCGGCCCCTCACTCAGATACTGATACAACTCATAGGTGCTGTTCTTGGCCTGGGGTCATTAGTATGACATATTGTGCGCACTTTGCTGATAAAGAGGGTGCTTGTTTGGTTGAAACCTTGTTCAAACATTTTACATTTGAATGGATAGGTCTGTCCATTGCTTTTTATTCTTATTTGAACAGATAACAGTGAGTTGGTTGCTGGTAATGCATCCTGTTCAATTTTCCTTTTCCATTTGGTGCAGAGTGGTTGATTCGTCAGCTATGGCAAGGATTACAGTTTCAGTGTTTTAGGTTCTGTCGAGCGAAGATTTACACCCAAAAGTCAGATTTGCCATATACCCAAATACTTGCGTTTCTTGCATTAGGCTTGATAGCCATGTGAGATCTCCATTAAAACCTAGAGAAGTTATAACTAAGAATAATCATGCCCCACCTGACTTGGCATTTGTCCATTTCTAGTAAAGGTTAGGATTTCATAACCTGGAGTGTACACTTTAAAACATTTTTTTTCCATTGCTACATTGAGGTTTCCTGAACTAATTCCAATGTCAAAACCACCATCACAGTGGAGATCTGCTTTCTCAAAAGATCAAAGTAAGATGAACATTAATTGTGAATTGACAGCTATTCACTGTCTCAAACAAATGTGTTGTCAGGGTAACCCACAAGACCAAGCTACCAAAGTAGAATTACATGTTAATTTTACATATAACCTTAAACAAGCTTCTCTCAATATTTAAAATAAATAAAGTCTTTCTCAAACCATTGCCAAGTGCATGAGAATATGCTTGTTCAATGTTGAAAATAGAAATGGGCATTTGTTTCCAAAAGAATGACATTAAGTGTTTAGGATTATTAAACTCATTATACTTTGTAATATCAATGCCTACTGTACTAATTTCCAACTAATGGCAGATTATCAGTGCTTTGAAACCCATATTTCTCAAAGCTGTGGCAGTAATGTGATTCATTCTAATTGGTAATGAAATCTTACAAGCTAGCTCTGGGGGAACATTAAACTGACAGATTTGCAGTAACAGCGTTTTATTATAGAAATGTCAACACCTCTTTCTGAAAACGGATGTCAACTGAACATATTCCGCTACCTACTTTTCTGTCCATGTATAAATCATAGCTGTGATTTTACGTATTGTTTCAGCAGGTGAAGAATCTGAGAATTGCAAATAATTAACATTTACTGTTGGCACTTCAGTTCTCTCTGTCATAATTAAACAGCACCTTCATTATTAACTTTTCTAAATAAAACAGTCACCAGTATTCCCCTTGTCAGGGC
Source organism: Raja brachyura (assembly GCA_963514005.1). The sequence continues at coordinate 92,358,103 of OY740783.1, forward strand.
CTAGGGTTCAGGCCTGTAGGGTAAATACAGTTCAGTTTATCATTTCATCTGACCCGCGGTGCACTGTTTAATTATTCACAAGAGTCAAACCACTAAAACTGCCAGAAACCCATTAATGTATTAATTATTAAAATTCTCAATGCATGAATAACTCTGCTTTATCCTTTTATTCAACATTTGGACTGCTGAATTAAAAGAACAACCCATTATTCAAGAATTAAATGTGTCTTGTTTCACAGATAGATGATGGCAAGTTATTAGTTTAAATGTAGTGTTATTGACATATTACTTTGTAAAACCAAAAGTGGTTTTGTCATTGTTGGCTTTCTGAGTTGAAATCGAACAAATGCATTAAAAGCTTGCAGTTGATGAAGAAACTCAAACCAGGGAAACAAATACTTGTTTTTTAAAGATTAAAATAATAAACTGAAGGCTGTGAAAATGTTTGACCTTTCTATCCAGTCACAAGTGTGACTTTTCATTCATATAATGTGATATAAAATAGGCAGCATCTAATTATATTGCTTGCTCAATATCACACTGTGCTCTGTGTGTATTTAGGTACATGGGCGGAACTCTTAAGTTGTTACTCTTGCTATTTTGAAAACTGTCCATTAAACTGTGTGTATGTGTGTGTGCGCATGCGCGTCTGTTGGTGTGTGTGTGAGTGTGTGCATGTGAGTGCTTATTGGTGTTTTCCCCAAAATGTGAAAAAAGTTCACATAAATCTGATTTGGAATAAAATCTACAAAACCATCAAATGCCACAGCTCTGATACTACCTGACCCCATAAATGTTTAACTCACTCCAAAAATAATGTCATTCTTGGCATATAATTCTTTATTTTTCAATATTTTGCATTTGAATGTTAATTAAATATTAATAAGCTCACATGCTGATTTGGTAAATGTTTTCCATCAAAGCAAGCTAGTCTAGTTATTAAACCTGGAAGCCACAGTTGTGGTAGCCACTTCATGCAATATCCTTTACTCCTTCTCTATCAGGTCAGAATCTCAGCTTTTTGAAAATCATGATCAAACAGAAAAAAACCAGCAGTTATAAATTGAAATCTAAGTGCGAGGAGAAGTAATGATCAGTACTATTTAGGATCAGTGGTGCGTTTGGGCAGGATTCTACTCTCTGACACACTGTATGTTTTCCAGAGGCACTGGTTACTTGACATGCGGGACTGGCTCTCAGCAGCAACACATCTGTGATGATGAGAATTAGTGCCAAAACAGCCGCACCTGAAATAGCGGCAAGATTTGTTCATGAGATGGCAATGCCTTGAAGAAATAAATTTGCTTCGGGAAACCCCCAACAAAGACAGAACAAAAGAAAAGGTAATGGAGATTAAGTTGGCATGAGGGTAGGATACTTTTGAACTCTTTCCAATTGCAAATATATCTGAAAATACCCCTTTTGAGATGATTAAATGGAACAGTAGCGGGAGGGATTAACAGATAGAATAACATCTGGTAAGGTCTTACCCCAACCCGTGTGAAGGATTGATGCAATTATTAACATGCAAATTAGCTAGCACCTTCTGCTAAGGTGTTGTGTCCCATAAACCGCTAGGCCACAGGTGGTGCAGCACTCTTAATCTGGCAAAAATGATATTTAACCTCGGGAGATGTAAAAATCAACAGCATTTGCATGTTAATTTGCCATCAGGCATGCCGTAACAAGGTAAATAAATGAGCATATGATCCTTTTTAATATTGAAGTATGAGTTCATAACTGCATAACAACCTTGCTTATACAAAAGGGAAAGCATTGTACTACACATTCCAATGGATAGTGGCTCAATGCATTTTCTCTCCTCTTTTCTCAAAGGTCAATATTTGTTTCCCTCAAATTTTATTTCTGCTGTACTTCGAAGTGTTCAAATCATATTTAAAATGTTTTTTGGTTTTTAAATTTCCAGTAAGTTATAAAGCCAATCATTTTGAAGCCAGAAGGAGGAAGAAAATGATTACAGGCATCCATGGCCATTCATCCAATGGAATCTCACTCTTGCACAGAATTCAGAAAAGACTACCCAAATGTGATATAGGAATAAAATTTGCTCTCATCGAATTGATGGGAAAAAAGTAAATGTATAGACTCAAAATATATTTTATTCCAACTTGCATTTCTTGATGTATGTGCAGCTTTGTGTTATATAAAATCTCAATAAGGACCATTTCCTAGGAATCCAACCCTCCTGTGTTATGCGGTGGTTGCCTGCAGTAATCAGAAGTAATGCCTTGATTTTCTCCAGGCGCTATTGCATGTTCCTCCCCTTCGGATAAAACAATAACTGTAAGGATTTTGACGTTAATTTAGAGATACAGCGTGGAAACGCCCTTCAGCCCACCTAATCTGCGTCAACCAGCAATCACCCCACACACTAGCACTATCGTACACACTAGGAACAATTTACAATATACAAAAGCCAATTAGCTTACAAACCTGTACATCTTTGGACCGCGGGAGTAAACTGGAACACACGGAAAAACTCCACAGTCAAAGCGAGAACGTACAAACTCCATACAGACATCACCGTGGTCAGGATCAAACCCAGGTCTTTGGCGCTATAAGATAGCAACTTTACTGCTGCACCACTGTGCTACCGCAAAACAATATGCTTAAACCACTTTATCTATTGCTCAATATGCTCTCACTGCTTCAAGCAGGCAAGAAATTAATTATGGAACTCTTGGGATGAATGGAAAGGTGCCACCCAATCAAGCATTTGGCAACAATCATGTGCAATTTTTCAATCATTTTATCAGCCCCAATGGCACAGGTTTATTCTGCTGGTTCAAGTGTGAGGTAGACCAAACTTGTATGAGAAATGCAGTTAGTTAAACTGTAAAAGCTACTGTATTTCCTTTTTCCCTTCTCAATATCAGTAGAAGATAAAGCATGCAGGTTCCATTAATCCCAAGTCATAAAAATATCTTTGTGTTCACATCCATTTATTGTGGATTGTGCAACTGACCTCAAAATCTAACAGGTAATGTTGTTTAATAAATGTACCTTCTGATCGAGTGTAAAGGCCTGATGCAAAGGTTTGTTTTTTGACTACTGTTGGGTCAGATTCCAGATTGTAGTGACAATTCAAAATTATAATTTATATAGTACCACGTTATCAGAGGCTTTGGTGACAATTTTTCAATCTTTCTTGGATATGGGAATGATACTGGATAACAGTGGAATTACCAGTGCCACAGCTTTCTTCGAAGTAAAAGTGGATTAAACCTGGCATGAAAATCAGCATAACATCAGTGACGAAGTCAATAGTTCATGACGAAATTAATTTTCATGAGGGAAGAGATGAGTTAAGAAACAGCCTGTTTGGATTTGTAAATACAACTCTTGCATGATCAGAATTCCTGAAGGAAGAATAAAAGGTTAATGGAAAAGGATCCCAACCCAAAACATCACCCATTCCTTCTCTCCAGAGATGCTGCCTGTCCCGCTAAGTTCCTCCAGCATTTTGTGTCTATAAAGGTTAATGGAGATGGTGTTGAAGACTATAAGATTAGTATAGACGGTGTAACTTGGGCAAAAGGTTAGAAACAGAGACTAGTGGTGAGTGGTGGTGTTACGCTTGGGGTGAGCTATTGAGTGGTATCCTCAAAATCTGGCATTTCATTTTGATACAAATTATTGGTCTGATCTGGGTACAAGAGACACATTTTGACTTTTTCAGCTAACATAAACTCATAAATGTAGAAGTGAGGAAGTTAAGTGGAGAAGATAAAGATTCTAGAGTAATAGTCATAAATGGCACACGACAGGTCCTCTTGCCAAATTCGTCCATGCCAACCAAGTTGTCAAACCAAGCCACATATTCCAGAAACATTTCCAATCTATGGACCTCTTCAACAGTCTTTTAAAGTTCTCCTCAGAGATTAAAAAACATTAAGAAGGGATTGAATAGAACACTTTAAAATCAAGGAAACAATATTTCTTAAGCAGAAGAAACAATAAGAATTGCATGTATCTGGTGTAGCAGAGTCAAATGGAATATTGGAGATTCTGTTGGAGATGCTGGTACTCCAATGGCATCCTCTACCCCTTACGAGAACAAAGGCAGTAGGTACATGGAAACAACCCCTTAACTACCCACAGGTTGCCCCCTAAGTTGCACACCATACTGGCTTAGAAATATATCTCCGATGTCATTGTCACTCGATCTAATTCCCTGAAGTCTTTATCAAATAGATTTGTGTAAATATCTTCAACTCCATTAACCAGAGGCTCATAGTGGAAGGTTCTTTCTCAGACAGGAGACCTGTAACTAATGGGGGGTACACAAATTGCTGGAGAAATTCAGCAGGTGCAGCAGCATCCATGGAGCAAAGGAGATAGGCAAAGTTTTGGGCCAAAACACTTCTTCAGACCCTCGATATTCCAGCATCTGCAGTTCCTTCTTTAACATGATCTGTAACTAATGGTTGGTGCCAGGCATACTGTTGCTTTATCAACAATTTGAATGAGAAGATCCGAGGACTGGCTCAGAAACATAGAAAGAAGGTGCAGGAGTAGACCATTCAGCCCTTTCAGCCAGCACCACCATTCAATATGATCACGGCTGATAATCCCGAATCAGTACCCTGTTCCTGCTTTTTTTCAACATATCCCTTGATTCCATTAGCCTTGTATGGCTTGTATGTTTGCAGAATACACAAAAAAACATTTTATTATAGACAGTGAGGCAGTTATCAAGAATTACAGTGGGATGTTGATCAGCTGGACAAATGGACAAAGGAATGGCTAATGGAGTTTAATACAAATAAGTGTGAGGTGCTCCATTGTGGGAGGTCAAACCAGGAGAGTTAGGGCCGGACCTAGGCCGATTGGACCGATTTTTCCAAATTGGGCCCGGCGCCCATGGGGGGCCCCACGTTAATTTTCCATATTTCATACGGAACTACAAATTCGCTTTGTTAAATAAAGATTTAAAAAAACATTTGCCATACGGATTTTTTTTACAAAATAAATATGGATAACAACCGCTGTGAATAATAAACAGTGCAGAAGGTGTGCAATGGCTAATGAAACATTGGCACACATCTCCGGACAATGCCCCGCGGTCAAGAACGCACGCATTAAACGCCATAACAAGATCATGGACAAACTGAAGGCGCAGGTTGTTAAGCATGGATGGACGGCACACATCGAACCAAGGTTTAGAACAGACGACGGAAGACTGTGGAAACCCGACTTGATATTTGTCAAAGGGCAGGAAGTGGCAGTGGTCGATGTGACAGTACGATGCGAGAGTAACAACCGGGAACCAAACAACTGGTGGACTGGTGCAATACGAACAACCTGATCCTGAATGTCGAGAAAACAAAGGAGATTATCGTCGACTTCAGGAAAACCCGGCACAGTCCCACACCACTTCACATCAATGACAGCGATGTGGAGGTGGTCAGCAGCACAAAGTTCCTGGGGGTGCAGATCACTAACAGTCTGACCTGGTCGAATAACATCTCATCAACTGTTAAGAGAGCGCAGCAGCGGTTGCACTTTCTGCTCCGGATGAGAAGAGCTCATCTCCCCCATCCCATCCTCACTACTTTCTACAGGGGCACCATAGAGAGTATTCTGACCAGCTGTATCTCTGTCTGGTTTGGGGACTGTAGAGCCTCCGACTGGAAGTCTGTGCAGAGAGTGGTGAGGACAGCGGAGAAAATCATCGGGACCTCTCTCCCCTCAATCGGGGATATTGCGACCAAACGCTGTGTGTCTAAGGCCAGCAGTATTATAAAAGACCCCACACATCTCCATCACGGACTGTTCACTCTGCTGCCCTCGGGAAAAAGATACCGCAGCATAAGGAGCAGAACATCAAGGTTCTGCAACAGCTTCTTCCCACGAGCCATCAGACTCCTGAATGCCATGTAATGGGCTGCCACTATTGTCTATTTATCCTTTTCACCCATGCCTATCCTTCGGTTAATTTATTGTGTTGCACAGGGAGCCAAATGCAACGTAATTTCGTTTGGAACTGCATGTATCAATGTATTTCTAAATGACAATAAAGTTTGCTTGACTTGACTTTGACTTGACTTTGACTAATAAACGATGTGTTAACTGCTACCGTAGCAGTTAACAGCCAGTAGTTAACAAGTAGTTATACAATGGGTCATTAATGCATCGATCCACATTCCCAGTAAATGCGTTAAATTGTGTCACTCACTGCCACCGGAGCAGCCGAGACTCTGGTCTGGACCCGGGGTGAATTGGTGGGTGGGTCTACAGGGGAGCAAACCCCAGCACTGCAGCAAACTCAGCCGTGAGTATTCAACGTTAAACGCCGGGAGTGGGCAGGCAGGCGGTTTGTGCTTGAGAGGTGGGGGGGGGTCGAGAAAGGGTCAGATTTGTATGAAATCGGCGGCGTACCGGCCCGCTCTTGGTGGGGGGGGCGGATAGAGTTAAAAGACCTGAAGCAGAAACGAAAGACAACAGGCAGGATAAGTGCGAGAGGGAGACTATCTGTCGATAAACAGATCTGGGGGTTGTATTAACTCGTTCGGTGCTGGTACAACAGTAGACCAGGTTGGAGGTTTGAGTCTGTGTTAACATTGGTGTCGGGGTTAAGGTCTGGTGGGAATTAATGCTCTCACTCTTTCTGTCTGTCTGTCTGTCTGTCTGTCTGTCTGTCTGTCTGTCTGTCTGTCTGTCTGTCTGTCTGTCTGTCTGCGTCTGTCTGTGTCTGTGTGTGTGTCTATCTGTATGTGCGTGTCTGTGTGTGTGACTCTGTGTCTGCGTATGTCTCTGTAGTCTGTGGCGGTGTGTGTCTGTGGCTGTGTATGTCTGTGTTTGTGCGTCTCTGTGGCTGTGTTTGTGTGTCTCTATCTGCGTGTGTGTCTCTGTCTGTGTGTGTGTAGGGGGCCGGTGAAGAGACAGAGAGGGGATTTTCAGTTGCAAACCACATGTTTTCAGTTAAGAGTTGGACACGATTACTGTCAATACGAGCAGCTCATGGAGCAGAGTCAGAATGAGAAACACTGCTCGGCTCTCACACACACACTCGTGGAGTGAACTGTAGATATGAACATGGCTGGGGGTAGAGGAGTGGGGGGGAGAGGGAGAGGGAGAGAGAGAGAGAATTTGATAGAGAAGCGAGAGGAAGGGGGAGAGAAAGGGAGAGAGGAGCGGAGAGAGAGTGAGGGGAAATTGGAGAGGAGAGAGAGAGGGGAAGGGGGGAGAGGGAGAGGGAGGGAGGAGGGGAGAGAGAATTGGAGAGGGGAAGAGAGAGAGGGGGAGAGAGAGAGGGGGAGAGAGAGATAGAAGGAGAGGGAAAGGGGAGATAGAAAGCGGAGAGAAGGGGAGAGAGAAAGAGAGAGAGAGAGAATTGGAGAGAGAGATTCTCCCTTCTGCCTCACCACCACTGTTGGCTGCCCTTTGTGAGGTGAATGGAGACCAAAACCAGTTACCCTTCAGATCTTCTTCCTACCTCTCACTACCTCCATCCCCCTCCCTCTCCCTCCTTCTATAGAGAGGGGGGAGAGGATGATGGCGGAGGGGAGAGAGGAGTATACCTTGCTTGGTGGAGAAGAGGGATGTGGGAACGCTGTACGCAGGTGGTGACTCGCTATCACACTGGGAACCCCCTCCTGCCATTGCGCATTCTATCTGACTCCCTGCACATCCCCCCCCCCCCACCCCACTCTATGGAGCGAAGGGAATATTCAAAGTTTCGGGTCGAAACCCCTCTTCAGACCCGGCCCGAAACATTGGCTATTTCCTTCGTTCCATAGATGCTACCTCAAGCCCTGCCCCACTGTGCGAGTTCACCCAAGAGCTCGCCCGAGATTAAAATCTCTGTGCAGCATCTCTGTCCCCATCTTCAAATTCCCACTGAAATAAAATACAATTTTCGACTTAAAAAATTAGCAGCAGGACTAATTGTACAGCAGGACTAATTGTACTGAGACCAAACCTGGAGTAGTGTGTGCAGTTTTGGTCTCCTAATTTGAGGAATGACATTCTTGTTAGTGAGGGAGTGCAGCATAGATTTACAGGGTTAATTCCTGGGATGGCGGGACTGTCTTATGCTGTTAGAATGGAGCAGCTGGGCTTGAACACCCTGGAGCTTAGCAGGATGAGAGGATATCTCATTGAAACATATAAGATTGTTATGGGCTAGAGGCAGGAAACATGTTCCCGATGTTGGGGGAGTCCAGAACCAGGAGCCACAGTTTAAGAATAAGGAGTAAGCCATTTAGAACGGAGACGAGGAACACTTTTTCTCACAAAGAGTGGTGAGTCTGTGGAATTCTCTGTCTCAGAAGGCGGTGGAGGCGGGTTCTCTTGAGGCTTTCTAGAGAGAGCTAGATAGGGGTCTTAAAAATAGCGGAGTCAGGGGATATGGGGAGAAGGCAGGAACGGGGTACTGATTGGGGATGATCAGCCATGATCACATTGAATGAATGTGATATGAAAGTGAATTAGGTGTCAGTTTAAACTTATTTTTATGCTCTATCTGATGGGATAAATTGCAGACGATTTATTAAATCTCAAAAATTTGTAACATTGCTAGAAAATGTACCTTCATCTTGGAGGCCGAAGGTTAGGTTGTTAGCCAAGAAAGATAGACTTCGTTATCCCTCAGTACAGCACCATCAAGAACAATGTTGCTGTACTGAGGTAAAGCCAAGTCTATCCCTCTTTGCTAGCAGCTGATGGGAAGCGGCTGTAAAGAGGGAAGCGGCTGTAAAAGGACAGTGCTGCTGGTGGGGGGGGGGGGGGGGGGGAGTTCCTTTCAGAGCGTGTGGGTAGTCTGTCCAGGGGTATAGTTGCGGGGAGGGCAGGAGGGTTGAGAAGGAGGGGGTCGGCCGGGGATCATCCAGCTCAAGAGCGGGTCAGCGGGCGATGGACAACAGGACAGCGGGCGGTGGAGCTTACTCCATATGTCAGTGCAAGTAACCTCAATTGATCCCTTGATCGCACTGACACATGAGTAAGCTCCAACGCCCGTTGTGATGTTATCCATCAAATAGAAACATAGAAACATAGAAACATAGGCCATTCGGCCCTTCGAGCCTGCACCGCCATTCAATATGATCATGGCTGATCATCCAACTCAGTATCCCGTACCTGCCTTCTCTCCATACCCTCTGATCCCCTTAGCCACAAGGGCCACATCCAACTCCCTCTTAAATATAGCCAATGAACTGGCCTTAACTACCCTCTGTGGCAGAGAGTTCCAGAGACCCACCATTCTCTGTGTGAAAAAAATCCTTCTCATCTCGATCCTAAAGGATTTCCCCCTTATCCTTAAGCTGTGACCCCTTGTCCTGGACCTCCCCAACATCGGGAACAATCTTCCTGCATCTAGCCTGTCCAACCCCTTAAGAATCTTGTAAGTTTCTATAAGATCCCCTCTCAATCTCCTAAATTCTAGAGAGTATAAACCGAGTCTATGCAGTCTTTGTTCATAAGACAGTCCTGACATCCCAGGAATCAGTCTGGTGAACCTTCGCTGCACTCCCTCTATGGCAATAATGTCCTTCCTCAGATTTGGAGACCAGAACTGTATGCAATACTCCAGCTGTGGCCTCACCAAGACCCTATACAACTGAAGTAGAACCTCCCTGCTCCTATACTCAAATCCTTTTGCTACGAAAGCTAATATACCATTCGCTTTCTTCACTGCCTGCTGTACCTGCATGCCTACTTTCAATGACTGGTGTACCATGCCACCTAGGTCGCGCTGCATCTCCCCTTTTCCTAATCGGCCTCCATTTAGATAATAGTCTGTTTTCCTATTTTTGCCACCAAAGTGGATAACCTCACATTTATCCACATTATACTGCATCTGCCAAACATTTTCCCACTCACCCAGCCTATCCAAGTCACCTTGCATTCTCCTAGCATCCTCCTCACAGCTTAGTGTCATCCGCAAACACTGCCCCCCAGCTTAGTGTCATCCGCAAACTTGGAGACATTGCCTTCAATTCCCTCATCCAGATCATTTATTTATATTGTAAATAGCTGGGGTCCCAGCACTGAGCCTTGCGGTACCCCACTAGTCACTGCCTGCCATTGTGAAAATGACCCGTTTACTCCTACTCTTTGCTTCCTGTTTGCCAGCCAGTTCTCTATCCACATCAATACTGAACCCCCAATGCCGTATGCTTTAAGTTTATATACTAATCTCTTACGTGTGACCTTGTCGAAAGCCTTCTGGAAGTACAGATACACCACATCCACTGGTTCTCCCCCATCCACGCTACTAGTTACATCCTCGAAAAATTCCACAAGATTCGTCAGACATGATTTACCTTTCGTAAATCCATGCTGACTTTGTCCAATGATTTCACCACTTTCCAAATGTGCTGCTATCCCATCTTTAATAACTGACTCTAGCAGTTTCCCCACTACCGATGTTAGACTAACTGGTCTGTAATTCCCCGTTTTCTCTCTCCCCCCCTTCTTAAAAAGAGGGGTTACGTTTGCTATCCTCCAATCCTCAGGAACTACTCCAGAATCTAAAGAGTTTTGAAAGATTATCACTAATGCATCCACTATTTCCGGAGCTACTTCCTTAAGTACTCTGGGATGCAGCCTATCTGGCCCTGGGGATTTATCGGCCTTTAATCCATTCAATTTACCCAACACCACTTCCCGACTAACCTGGATTTCACTCAAGTACTCCTTTGACCCGCGGTCCCCTGCTATTTCCGGCAGATTATTTATGTCTTCCTTCGTGAAGACGGAACCAAAGTAGTTATTCAATTGGTCCGCCATATCCTTGTTCCCCATGATCAACTCACCTGTTTCTGACTGCAAGGGACCTACATTTGTTTTAACTAATCTATTTCTCTTCACATATCTATAAAAACTTTTGCAGTCAGTTTTTATGTTCCTGCCAGTTTTCTTTCATAATCTATTTTTCCTTTCCTAATCAAGCTCTTTGTCCTTCTCTGCTGGTCTCTGAATTTCTCCCAGTCCTCTGGTATGCTGCTTTTTCTGGCTACTTAGCACGCATCATCCTTTGCTTTGATAACTTTGTACGCATCATCCTTTGCTTTGATATTTCCGGAGCTACTTCCCGTCACCCATCACCCGTCACCCGTCACTATGATCCTTGTTCTTGAGCTGGTCCCATCACTTTTCAGACGGAGAGCACTGCCAGCGGAGAGCGGGCTGGCAGAAGGCGCTGAGATGGCAGTCGGTTCCGCTGTCCGGTGATGGAGCCCGCTCGTAGCCATGCGAGCTGCTTCCCTCCCCGGCCACAATTTGGTGGCTCCACGCCCGGAGCGCCGCGGCAGCGATGAGTGAGTGGGTTACTAGCGTGAATCCCGACCCTCTCCTTCTCAACGCTCCTTCCCTCCCTGCAACTTTACCCCTGGCTAGACTCCCCCCACACACTGTGAAAGGAACTCTCCCCCGAATTGTCATGTTACTCAAGACACGTGACTCATTTATATTTATTTATTTATATATCGACGAAAAATTTTCCCAATTGAGACCTGCACCTCCTAAGGCCGGCCCTAAGGACAGTACCTTCACAGTGAACGGCGGGACCCTGGGGAATGCTGTGGAACTAAGGGGAATAGGTGTAAAAGTATTTGTTCCGTGAAAGTGATATCATAGATAGACATGATAATGTAAGAGGCTTTTGACATGCTGGCCTTTTTTGGTCAGAGCATTGAATGCAGAAGTTAGGATGTTAATGTTACAATTGCACAAGACTTTGATGAAACCACACCTGGAGTATCGTATTCTGTTTGATTACGCTGCTGCAGGAAAGATGCCATTAAGCTGGAAAGAGTTCATAAGGATTTATGAGGATCTTGCCACGGCTAGAGAGACTGACTTACATGGAGAGGTTGGGCAGGCTAACACTTTATTCCATGGAGAATAGGGCTGTGACCGAGGTGTGACCTTAGAACATGTTAATAATTATGAAGCACAGACAGGATGAAAGCACACAGTCTATTTCCAAGGGTCTGAGAATCAAGAACAAGAGGACAATGGTTTAAGGTAAGAGGAGAAAAATATTTATTTAGAACAGTCCATTCACCACTTTAATTTCCTTTTGAATATCTCAAGGGAAATTGGTTTGGGCAATCAATATTCAGCTTTTGGTAACTGAGGCAACAAGAGAAATGTCCTGAGCTTATTGTCATGATAATCTTGAAGCTTTATCTGTTATTGATGTGTCAATGGTACAACAATTTCAGGCGAGGAGTAGACACACAATTAAATCCAAGTCAATTAAAGTAGCTGCCAGAATTGCATTGCTATACCATTGGCTTTGTGAAATGGGATTTTGCTGCCTGAATTGACATTCATTGCATGCTGTATTCATGAAGTTACTGTATTCATACAATAAATATACATTCATAAGCAAAGTTACGAAAAGTCCAAGCTTAACTTCTGTCTCTCAACCAGTCATACAATGAGAATTAACTACTTGTAAAGCAGTCTTATGGGCTTTCAGTTTTTGAACATGTTTGGAAGATTTTAAATATGTCAATTTGTCTTAAAACCTTAATTTTTTTCATTCTACAAACATTTCCTCTCTTTTTATCTCTCTCTTTTACTGATTTGAGATCAAATTTTAACAGTAGAGTAGTAGATGTAGTAGATCAGGACACATTTCAAAAGTGTAAGTAGATATAAGGGTCATGGAACATAGTAACATAGAAACATAGAAAATAGGTGCAGGAGTAGGCCATATGGCCCTTCGAGCCTGCACCGCCATTCAATATGATCATGGCTGATCATCCAACTCAGTATCCCGTACCTGCCTTCTCTCCATACCCACTTATCCCCTTAACCACAAGGGCCACATCTAACTCATTCTTAAATATAGCCAATGAACTGGCCTCAAGTACCCTCTGTGGCAGAGAGTTCCAGCGACTCACCACTCTGTGTGTGAAAAAAGTCTTTCTCATCTCGGTCTTAAAGGATTTCCCCCTTTTCCTTAAGCTGTGACCCCTTGTCCTGGAACAGATTTAATATTGAGCAGAGGGGAATGCCAGTAGAAACTTAAAATGCAGAGTTGGTTATGAAATGTAACTTGCCAATGGAAACAATCAGGGCTTTTAAAAAGTAATTTGATTTACACTCGTGGAAAAATAATTTATAGGACATGGAAATAGGGCTGACGGAAAGCTCTACAAAGAGTTTGACACAAAACTTAATTGGTTAAATTTCATTCCCCTGTGGCCTCAGGATCTCTGTGAGGTCTGGGATAAATGACATGGAAAATATTTAAGTGTTTAAAGGACATATTTTATCTCACAGAGAGGGTGGTAGGTGCCTTCAACACACAGGCAGGGGAAGTGGTGAGAGGAAGTACAATAGTGGCATTTAAGAGCCTTTTAGATAGGTGCATTAATATGCAGAGAATGGAGGGATATGGATCACATGCAAGGATTAGTTTAAAGAGGCATCATGTTCAGCACATATGTCATGGGCCGGAGGGCCTATTCCCCTGCTGCATTGTTCAATGTTCACGTATGTGCATGTGAGTGTTACATGCGAGCAACAGATGACTGAGATTAGGCAGTTAGCAAGAGATTTGGTTAATGTGGGAATTTGGTTCAGTTCAAGTAGACAGTAGTGAAATAGATGGAAGAGGATTGGGAAAAAAAGATTACTGGGATGTACATCAAGTGATCAGAGAAAATGTTCTTGTTCTTATTTTGTTGAAAAGTATCAGCTGGCCTTTCTCACTCTGGAGAAATATTTAGAGTCGATTGTAAGATATTAAGGTAATTTAAGTTTTATAAAACATAAAATTTTGACAGCAATTCAAAATCAAACAAATTAAAAATTATGGAATTGCCCAACTGTTCTTTACCCAGGGAAATGTACATTTTATCACTGATGCAAAATGTTCTGGCTACACTTACCTCCACTAATTCTACTGCACTAACGTCACCAAAGCCAGTAATTGATTATGAATACAGCTAGCTGCTAATATTCTCACATAAGTTTAATTCTTGTGACCAAAGCTAAGTTTTGCTCTACCGATTACTTGCAGATGGTTGGTGGTAAGTTGGTGGGTGGAATTAAATTGCATTATTTGTCACTCCTTGAGTCACATTGGAAGTAAATTATGACACTAAAAGATACTTTAGCATAAATTATGAGAGCCTATATTTAACTTGACTTGTTGTGCCTGATAATTTGACAGATGCTGTCCTTCCTGTGCCAGAAAAATGCAGAATAAATAGTTGACAAAGTTAATTCTTGTGCAATATTGATTTGATATCAACCCTGATAAATTTGACACTCTCAATGTCCTGCCTTTTCATAGACTCATGTGTTGAAGGAATCCTCTGTTAAATTGGAATGTTGAGGGGATAAGGACAGAATTAAGTGTGCGTTGGGCTGGTTGTGGAGAGTGTTAAACCTTGGACAGTGACAAGCGCAAAATTCCTGACAGGATCCTTCGAATGTCATGTGGGCCATAGACAGAGAACCCTTGGCCAATGCAGTCACGTAAATTAAGAATGACAATAGAGCTATTGAACACGTCAGTGGGGTGAGGAGGTGGAAGGGCAAAGAGCTCCCAAATGGGGGGGCTTATCAAAAAAAATGTGGATGAAAAGCAAGTTTTAAGCTCAGTCCTTTTTCTGAGCACCTTCACAAAACACCCCGATGTCTCTACTTTCTCAGAAGTGCAAGGAAATTTGCATGTCCCAACTGACTCTTACTAATTTCTATGGATTCAAATAGAAAGCCTCCAAAAGGGACCCATCACAAATTGGTTTTGTAACTGCTCTGTTTGGCAAATTGCAGAGAGTTATGGACCGGGTCCCGTCCATCATGCAAACCAGCCCCCATCCCCAGTGACGATCTACACTTCACAATATCTCAGGAAAGACCATTTACAACCCAGTCATTCCCTTTTCTCCCCTCTCTCTTCGCGCAGAAGATATTGTACAGAAACTTGACAGCACTTACCACCAGATTTAAGAAGCGCTACTTAACTGTTTCTATCAAACGCAAACAGATCTCTCATAAGCTTTTCCTATCTCCAGTTCCCTCCCCACTACTGTCAGTCTGAAGAAGGATCCCATGTCAAAACATCACCCATCCTTTTTCTCCAGAGATGCTGCCTGGCCTGTGGTGTTACTGCAGAACATTTTTGTGTTTATCTTCTCTCATAATCTATGGATGTGCTCCCGATATCTCAATCTACCTTGTACATTTTTATCTGCACCTTCTCTGTAAGTTTGTAACTGAGTGTTTGAAGGCACTAGGCCTGTACTTGCTGTAATTTCAAAGGATGAGGGGGAATCATTGAAACCTACTGAAGCATGAAAGGCCAGAATGTGGAGAGGATGTTTTCACTGCTGGGAAACTCTAGGACAAGAAGCCCAAATAAAAACAATTACCTTTGGAAAGGAGATAAGAAGGAATTTATTTAGTTGGGTGGTGAATCTGTGGAATTCATTACCACAGGCGGCTGTGGAGATATTTCTAGGGTGGAGATTGACAGATCTTGGATTAGTAAGGGTGGCAGGGGTTATGGGGCAAAGGCAGGAGAATGGGGTTGAGACTGAAGGATAGATCAGCCATGATTGAATGGCATAGTAGACTTGATGGGCCGAATGGCCTTAATCTGCTCCTCGAGCTTATGAACTAATGAACTGCAACACAATGTTATGAATTATTTTCCTTTTCTCTTTTTTGCACTATCTGTTGTAATCATGTATGATTTGAATGCAATCATGTATGAATGATTCACACGCAAAACAAGGTTTTTCACTGTACTTCAGTACATGTGACAATGATAACCGAATATCACAGCCAATCTATGACTTCCTGACACTCAAACTCAATGCCCATTGAAGGCAAGCATATCATATACCTTAGTTACCACTCCATTCAATTATATTGCCACTTACAAGAAGTTATGGACTTGGACCACACGGTCCATCTGTAGATCAATGCTGTTAAGCATCCTGCCCTTAACTTGTATATTTTCCCCTTAAATGTTATGCTTAATTTAACCCTAGCCCATTTACCTGCACATGACCCTACCTCTCTCTTTCCTGAATGTTAAGATGTTTGTCTAAATGACTCTTAAATGTTGCTGTCATATCTGCCTCTACCATCTCTCCTGTAACATGTTCCATCAGTCTATAAGCGTGTGTAAAAAACAAATCTGCAAATCTCATAAACTTTCCCTCTGACATTGCACCTTGTGGAAAGAAGGCTGTGACCCTATCTATGCTTCTCAATTTTATATACTTCTATAAATCGTAAATACTATTTCAGGTCTCCACTAAACATCTAATGCTCTGGACAAAATAATCCAAATTTGTTCAATCTCTCCTCATAACCATTGAGATTGAGATTAAAATTTGAGATAAGATTGGTTTATTATCATACATCCCAATTAAATTCCTTGTTCGCTTGAAGCTCATAGAATAAATAATGTACAGTAATAAATGAAACAATAATTGTAAAACAGCAGAATGGTGCAAAGATTGCAGAGTTATCTGAAATAGTGTAACAAGCACTGAAGAACAGTAACTGAGTAACCAAAAGAGATAGTAAGACTACATGGCAGCACAGCCAGGTAGTGGTTATTAAAGAGGTAGACAATAGACAATAGACAATAAGTGCAGGAGTAGGCCATTCAGCCCTTCGAGCCAGCACCGCCATTCAATGTGATCATTGCCAATGGTATGTTAGCTTTCATAGCAAAAGGATTTGAGTATAAGAGCAGGGAGGTTCTACTTCAGTTGTATAAGGTCTTGGTGAGGCCACACCTGGAGTATTGCGTACAGTTCTGGTCTCCAAATCTGAGGAAGGACATTATTTCCATAGAGGGAGTGCAGCGAAGGTTCACCAGACTGATTCCTGGGATGTCAGGACTGTCTTATGAACAAAGACTGCATAGACTCGGTTTATACTCTCTAGAATGTAGGAGATTGAGAGGGGATCTTATAGAAACTTACAAGATTCTTAAGGGGTTGGACAGGCTAGATGCAGGAAGATTGTTCCCGATGTTGGGGAGGTCCAGGACAAGGGGTCACAGCTTAAGGATAAGGGGGAAATCCTTTAGGACCGAGATGAGAAGGAATATTTTCACACAGAGAGTGGTGGGTCTCTGGAACTCTCTGCCACAGAGGGTAGTTGAGGCCAGTTCATTGGCTATATTTAAGAGGGAGTTAGATGTGGTCCTTGTGGCTAAGGGGATCAGAGGGTATGGAGAGAAGGCAGGTACGGGATACTGAGTTGGATGATCAGCCATGATCATATTGGATGGCGGTGCAGGCTCGAAGGGCCGAATGGCCTACTCCTGCACCTAATTTCTATGTTTCTATGTTTCTATGGCTGATCATAGGTGATTGATTGAGAAGTCTGATAGTTGTGGGGAAGAAGCTGTTCTTAAAACTGGATGTCCTTAATTTCGGAAGTTGTCAACACCCAATTGGATCCCGACTCAAAACCTAATAATATTAGGAATATCAGAACAAAGTCTAACACTTACTACAAGCCAAAGAAACTTGATCAACTATAGTATAATAACTGGGAAAAAAAGTAATATTAAAATTTTGGAAAGGCCCTATAACCCCCATAATTAAAATGTGCATTATGGAAATGTCGGAGACCTTACATTTGGAAAGCATTAGACTTGTCTTAATGGACAAACAAGAACTCTTTGTCAGAATATGGTCTCCATTTATTGACTACTTGAAGGGGTAGAATGGTTCTGCAAGGAAAACTGACTGAAGCTCGAACTCAGGATTAGATGAAAAGTTATACTTATTGATTTTCGAACCTATCTCCAATGTTGTATTATTAGTAAATTATCCCATTCTTCTTTATCATGCTTTTTTTCCCTCTTTCTTTATTATTTTCTATCTATAAATATATATATATAGAAGCAGAGTCATTAAATAATTGATAATATTGATAATATTAGCAATGTATGACAGTTACACATGAATTGTTCTTAGTATGTACTTGCTTCTAATAAAAAAAACTTTAAAAGAAACAAAATGTCCCAGGTTTAAGGCTCCTGTACCTTCTGTATGAAGGTTTAAGGTTGAAAAGAGAATGGCTCGGTAGAAGCCATTCTTGACAATACCTCCAGCCTTCTTGATGTAATGCACTGCGAAGATGGATTGCATGGTAGGACCCGATGAGCCGGTGATTGTCTGAATTCACCACTCTCTGCTGGTTCAGATGGTCAAAAACAGAGCAATTGCCATACCATGTGGCACATTAAAAAACATTCCGCAGCCCATCTGCTGAAGTTTAAGAAACTCCTCGTGTACTTGCAAAATCTTCTCAGACACTTAAGACAATAAATATGCTGATCTGCTTTTGTGATCACAGCATCAGTGTGAAGGGAGCAGGTTAGATTGCTGGTGATATAGATGCGGGGGAACTTGAAGCTGTTCACCATCTCTAAGCAGCTGCATTCATGAGGAGAGTGTTGCTTTCAACCCACACCCCCATTTCTTTAGGTTAACGACTAACTTTTCATCTTGCTGACATTAAAGACGAGGTTTTTGTTTCTAAGGTCACTCTTAACACCAATGCTCCGAATGTCCAGCCATTTACTACCTTCTCTCATTTGAGCTTCCTCAGTGATAAACTCACACTGATCCAAATTAAGTTCCATAATATTTTCTTCACCTAAATTTTCAAATGATCCATTTGGCAAATCTACTCATTATCCACAGCATCACCAATTTGTGTCGTCTGCAAATTTACTAGTCTGGCTACAAACATTTTTATCTACATCATTAATATATATTATAAATAAGAGATCCCAACACTGATCCTTGTGTAACACAACTGGTTTCAGATATCCAGATAGAAAAGGACCCCTTTTCCACAATGCTTCATCTTCTATGTCCAACCAATTGTGGAACTAATTTACCAACTCAAAGTGGATGTCAAATCACTCACACTGGATGACATAATCTTCTGGACCAGTCTACTATCAAGCACCTTGTCAAATGCTTTACTGACATCCATGTATACAACATCCACTGCTCTACCCTCAATCATCTTTGTCACTTCCTCAACAAACTCAGATGTGCAAGGCAAGTGCTTCCCCTTGCAAAGCCATGCAAATATTTTTCAGATTTTTCCAAATGTGAATAAATCCTGTCCCAAATGCTAGTCAGTGGGGACTTTTCTTTTACTTGATGCAAATAAAGGAATAATGAGAGACAGCAAGATACTAAAGTTAAGAAAAGAAAACAAAAATAAAAATTATCCTCGTATATATTTAAACAATTCTTAATGCAAGACAAAACTCAAACCTTCACAATCAAATTATCAAAAACTATTTCAGAAAATGATCAATAATTGCTTGCCACTCTTTCCTGATCAAACATCTTTGTATGTGCATTCCTGTCAGTGTTATGGAAAATTCTATTGTATCTGGCATAGGAAGTTTCATATCTCTCTTTTTTCCTTTAGTCCTTTATGATTTTCAAAGGTTCAAAAAGGTTCAAAGGTTCAAAAGTATTTTGTTGTCACATGTACCAATTAAGGTAGTGAAACTCGAATTTAAAAAAAACTTTAAAAAAAGATAATTAAAAAAAAACATTAAAAATGAAAATTAACAGAATTATAATTTATTGACATATTATCACATATTATCATATTATTATTAACAAAAAATAGCAGAATTATGAATGAACAGAATTATGAATAATGGGTCTAACGCTATATCACACACACAAACTGTTCCCCCGCAACACTGATTACACTGCGAGAGGGATTTATTAAGTCGGGTCGGGTCGGGTTTACTGAAATGGCCAACAAAAAGGCTGCCGTTCCGCTCCGTAGCGTACTACACGTCAGCCCATTGGTTTTAGCAGGAGTGCACTATCTTGCATGCTATAGGATCTTTGGCTGACACTAAAAATCAAGGTGAAGTTCATTTGGAAATTCAAGGTTTTTAAACGTCAATCCCTTTGACTCTGGAACAGGGTCCACCAATACCCATTTAATAAACAATATCAAACCAAGTATTCTCAGCAAAATCACCATGTTCAGGAAAATTGACTTTATTTTCATGGGCCATTGTCAATGTGACAGCTTCAGTGACATGGGACTATACAAGGGCTCTGCACTTTCTTCCATTTAATCTTGATAATGAAAGGTTATCCATGCAATTCTCGTGCACAGGTCTGGGATTGGCAGATAAAATCCATGTAATACTTTGCACAAGATATGAATTACGATATTTCTCTGAATCCAAGGAACAAGTTGCCACTTGAGCCTGGCCTAATTCTGCTTCAGTTTATATTTCTGCCATATCAGTAAAGAAAAGGATGTCTGCACCAGGAAGTGATTATTTATAATGACTATCACTTAAATAGGCTGTGAACACTCATAATGGAGGTCACGTGGTCATTTTGTTGGAAAGCACAGGATTGTATTGACGTTGATCAGTGAACAGAAAGGTTTGCTGCAAATAATTTTCTGTAGAACCCACAGCCTCTATTACAGTTGGGGAAAGAGGCGTTCTGCAGGGTGATTAGTGGCACCCTACTCTGCTCCCCTCTGCTCATCTTCTGTGTGCTTCTAATAGAGGTTCCCGGTCTCATCCAGTCTTTTTCTTCATTTTCACAATGTCATTGGTCAGGGATTCCCATGGGATATTGAGCATGTTACCTTTTTTTTCCAAGGAGTCTTTGATAAAACGTGTTCCAAGTGTTTCCTCTTTCCTTCTCAATCTTTTATCATGTCTGTTTCAGGAGGCAGATATTGTGTATGTGATCGACCTGGCCCATCCATTTGGAGCTGGCAAGAGCATTAATAGAGCCTTGATGCTGGAGATGTTAGTTCACTAATCCCAACAAAGGATTTGGAAGACTTTGTGGAGATGGTGATGATACCTCTCCAGTGGCTTTGCATCAAACTGTTTGCTGCACATAGTCTAAGTCTCTGAACTGTACAGGAGGGCAGGGTTCACTGATGCCTGATATTCAGTGAGCTTTGTGCTAACTGTGAGGTCTTGAGTATTGAGTACTTTATATCTTCAGATCAACAAGATGCATGTCGTGAAGAATTTCATCTTCAATGTTTGCCTTAACTGATTAACTCATTAATAATGGCTTCTGCAATGGGTTTAAGACACCTGGCATCATGACCAGGTTCTTAAACCCATTGCAGAAGCCATCAGCATGGGAATCAGCAGCTGCAGAGGAGCACACCCCACCACCCAGATGATCATCTTCGTGAAGGCCAGAGTGCAGCTGCCAAGAACCACAGCAGCCAGGAATCCGTCACGAACCCTGGCGACTGCGCAAGTCTGGCAGCTTTCTGGTGAAACAGCTGAATTTCCCACGGCACATTGCCATGACGACCCTGAGGCCAGACATCCTCCTGGTCTCAGAGGGGACCAAAAATATTGTCTTGTTGGAACTGACACTGTCACGAGAGGAAGAAGAACAAGTACGAAGAGCTGGTCATAGACTGCTGTAAGCAGGGCTGGAAGGCAATGTGTATGTCCGTTGAGGTTGGCTGCACAGGTTTTGCAGGGCAATCGCTCTACAAAGCCTTGAATGCACTGGGCATCAATGGAATGGAGAGGAGAAGAGCCATCAAGAACACCACATAGGCAGTGGAGAAAGCCTCGAGATCGCTCTGGATCAGGAGAGAAGGTCCATGGGGAGGAGCGAATGCCACCTGAACACAAGTCGTGGTCTGATCAACCACGGCTGGGTCGCCCGGGTTAAGGTGTCTGATGTTGAAAGACGCGAAACACCCAATGATCCCAGGTTACATCACTGATAATGTGTTCAGGAGCATGAAGAGATGTATTTTATCAATCAAAATATAACTACTAAAGATTAGGAATATTTTTTCCCCAGTGTCTTACTGTGGATCTTTATTGGCGAGTGACAATAGACATTAGGTGCAGGAGTAGGCCATTTGGCCCTGCGAGCCAGCACTGCCATTCAATGTGATCATGGCTGATCATCGCCAATCAGTACCCCGTTCCTGCCTTCTCCCCATATCCCCTGACCGCTATTTTTATGAGCCCTATCCAGCTCTCTCTTGAAAGCATCCAGAGAACCTGCCTCCACCGCCCTCTGAGGTAGAGAATTCCACAGACTCATCACTCTCTGTGAGAAAAAAGTGTTTTCTCGTCTCCATTCTAAATGGCTTACTCCTTATTCTTAAACTGTGGCCCGTGGTTCTGGACACCCCAACATCGGGAACATGTTTCCTGCCTCTGGCGTGTCCAAGCCCTTAACAATCTTATATGTTTCAATGAGATATCCTCTCATCCTTCTAAACTCCAGGTTGTACAAGCCCAGCTGCTTCATTCTCTCAGCATATGACAATCCCGCCATCCCAGGAATTAACCTTGTAAACCTACGTTGCACTCCCTCAATAGCAAGAATGGCCTTCCTCAAATTAGGGGACCAAACTGCACACAATACTCCACGTGGGGTCTCACTAGGACTCTGTACAACTGCAGAAGGACCTCTTTGCTCCTATGCTCCTATATTTGATTCCTCAATTCCTTGTATAGTGGTGGCAAGTTGTCAAAGAGTTGTATCTTGTGAATATTTTGTATAAGGCCTGTTCTCTAGCATGTTTTGCTGAACAATTTGAAAATAGCTTAGAGCATGGTCTCCCAAGATACACATTCATCGGCAAAGACTGCATTCTGCAGTCGATTACTTTAATTGTGGTGATCTTTGTTCTGGAGAGGAGGCGACATAGATAGAACTCTCTCTCCTTTGTCATATCGATCAATTCCACTCATGTGGGAGCTTTGCTGAAGGTGGGGTGCAATAGTGTAGCAAAAATGGTTCCGAAAATTGTTGGAGTGAGCACTGTGATTTGGAATGTAGTGTATCACTGGGTAGAATCACAGCATGCTTGCCATCAGTAACAAACAATGAATGGAGATGATTTTTTTGAAAAGCAAGTTGAATTCGGACTAATCTCTGATCGTAATGCACCATCTTGGCCAAAAATTAGAAGAAAGTACTGGATATGATAGGGCGTTTTCAGTGTTGGCAGTAATGTGAATTCAGAGGCAGGGGAAGAGATAGTGTGTAGCCGTTAGGATAAGAGCATGTCAGATCCAAAATAAGAATACCAATGGAGAACTAAATTTGAATTAGACAAGAGACAGTAGGTGCAGTAGGCCATATGGCCCTTCAAGCCAGTACTGTAAATTGCTCGTTCTAAACGTCCCCCCAGTCTAGTTTCAGTCAAAAATCACTGTCAAGCGCTAATGCATCTAAACTTTATTTTGACAAAACACAATTACAGTTCCCACTACTGTACCTAACCACCGTGGGTTCAATCCTCATATCTCCCTTATCAACACCTTTTGGCCTCACTCAAACAGAGACACTCCAAAATGCTAAGCGCTCTCCCAGAAGATTGACACAGGACCTCGTGGTAGCAGACTTTTATGTCCCCGGACCTCAAGGGGCCGAACCACATGGGCGTGGTCTCTTTACAGTCCAATAACAAATATCGATTAACCCCATATATGACAGACATTTCCCTAATCCAATAATACAGTTACTAATACATTGTATTCGAACAGTCTTTCTCAGAGGAAATGAACATCGCAACATGTGCCCTGATATGCAAGAAAACCAGACAAGGCTCAATACTTAATCCAATCAACATCCAGCAAAGTAAAGGTTTGCAACATTATTTACAATGTGTATGTCTGGTTTGCTTTCATCCAATCCATTCTATGCATTTTGCACCTAATTGTCAAAGTCTGCAGAATGTCCCATTCTCTTCCTGCAGCTCTGATGTGGGCTCGAGACAAACTGGCACCATTCTGCAGCTTGTCCCATTTCTACAGAAAGCACTTTTAAATTGACCAAATGGCCTAGCAGCCCAGAAGTTTTGACCCAATTTTAGGGTCCTGGCCTCTCCAATTTGGCTAGGATTAACAGCACCGCCATTCAATGTGATCATGGCTGATCATCCACAATCAGTACCCCGTTCCTGCCTTCTCCCCACATCCCCTGACTGATATCTTCAAGAGCTCTATCTAGTTCTCTCTTGAACGTTTCCAGAGAACCGGCCTCCACCGCCCTCTGAGGCAGAAAATTCCACAGACTCACAACTCTCTGTGAGAAAAAGTGTTTCCTCATCTCTGTTCTAAACGGCTTACCTCCTAGTCTTAAACTGTTCCCCCTGGTTCTTGACTCCCCCAACATCGGGAACATGTTTCCTGACTCTAGCATGTCTAAACCGTTAATAATCTTATTAGTCTCAAGAAGATCCCCTCTCATCTTTCTGAATTCCAGAGTATACAAGCCCAGCCACTCAATTTTCTCAGCATACGACAGTCCCGCCATCCCGGGAACCTTGTGAACCTACGCTGCACTCCCTCAATGGCAAGAATGTCCTTCCTCAAATTTGGAGACCAAAACTGCACACAATACTCCAGGTATAGTCTCATAAGGGTCATGTACAACTGTAGAAGGACCTCTTTGCTCCTATACTCAACTTCTCTTGTTACGAAGGCCAACATGCCATTCGCTTTCTTTACTGCCTGCTGTACCTGCATGCTTACTTTCATTCACAGATGAACAAGGGCCCACAGATCCCGTTGTACTTCCCCTTTTGCCAAATTGACACCATTTAGATTATAATCTTCCTTCCTATTTCTGCTACCAAAGTGGATAACCTCATATTTATCTGCATTAAACTGCATCTGCCATGCATCTGCCCACTCATCCAATTGAGCAATGAAGATGTAGGAAGAATTAAAATATATATGCAGAAGTGAACTTCTACATTATTATCTCCGTTAAAATGGCTTAAACTGTGGGTCAAACTATACACCACATTGGAAGCCCCTCTCCATTGCTCTGAAATGCATGTATGATTAGATCGTATCTGCCTGACCCGTGGACCCATTGAGATACTCCAGCATTTTGTGCTTTGCTCAAGATTCCACCATCTGCAGTTCCTTATATCCCTACTTCATATCTCTACTGTATACAGTTATTAGTGACCATCCTAAGGCAGCAGTGATCAGCCAACTCTGAGATATGACAGGGATCAGCAATAGCTTCAGGAACAGGCCCAAGGCTTGGAAGCTGAAGAAGATTATGACTGACCTATATGGGTCACGCACACATGGCACATGTGTGGTTACATTTAATGTCATTGGATATGAATGGGGATGCAGAATATAGATTAAATGTTGGTCTTTTAAATAAAATAATTCAGATAAATCCTGGTGTGTTGTGAGAATATTAATGCTCATTCTTAAGACAAGCACGGTTGAAGATCTTTGTTATATGGCCATCGTAGAGGCTGTCCTCACCTTCTCCATGATGGTCTGGTTTGGCTCATACACCAAGCATGACATCTGGAGGCTGCAGCGAATCGTCCGATCAGCTGAGCAGGTTATTGGCAGCAACCTTCCTTCCATTGATGAACTGTACACTGCAAGGGCCAGAAGGCGAGCGGGTAATATCATCTCTGACCCCTCTCACCCTTGCCACAAACACTTTGAATCACTTCCCTCTGAAAGGCAACTCCAGACTGTCAAAACTGCCGCAGCCAGACATAAAAACAGCTTTTTTTTAATGAGTAGTAGCTCTACTCAATAACCAAAAATCTGTAGCCTCTTTTTGCTCCAGTATTATATTTAATTCACGTGTTTAATTGATAATGTTTTATGATTAATGTTTAATGTTTTATGTGTCATTCCTAATGACACTGTATGTCATGTTGTCACTTGCGGGTGGAGCACCAAGTCAAATTCCTTGTATGTGAATATACTTGGCCAATGAACTTATTCAACACACATTCAACATTAATAACATTCTGCTTGTGACATCACTGTTGAATTCATTTTAGGAAAGTTGCACAGCAGAAATGAATGTGGTCAGGAGATTTGAAATCCTTCCAATGAATTTCCCAACTTGCACTGAGGAACCCCAGAATTTGTGGAAAACTACACTACTCCAGATTAAGCCAAATTTCAACAAAACGCCATATTTTTTTGGACTGGTGCAAATTAATTTCCCACCCAATGTGTCTCATTATCACTTTAGTGCCAAACCTCTAGATATCTGGAATAAATCCCTAGGCATGTTTCACTTCTGGTTATCAACAGTGAAGATCTTTTTCCCTGTAGACCATTAATATTCACTCATACAGTAAAGCTTTCAGTCACATTCTTTAAAACATCTTTATGTTTTAAATTGTGCCTTCTAACCAAGTATTTCGGAACTAAGGAGGTGCTGGATATGTATAAAAATGGGTTAGCAAACTATATCCCCTCAAGTAGACTATATATCTTTTGTTTCTAAAGCATTGTTTTTTTGCTTCTTTCCAGTTGCCTTCTGGCTCTTTCTCTGCTCATTCCCTTCATTTCCGAACTAGTCATTACATGACCCACCATGTTGCCGTTAATTGGAATGTGATGATAATTACGCAGTTTCACATAATTAAAGATTGTGTTACAACATTTTTTGATCAATGGGAATCTGCTTCATGTAGAGAGAAGCAATGATGGGAATATGATTACCCTGAGAGCATGAATTTCTACTAAACAGTACATACTGAGGTCAAATGAGCCCTGGATACTGGGGTCCAGGGATAGAATTGAGAATGCAAACAAGATAGCAGTGTGCTTGAAAGTGCACACAAGCAAGGAGTACATGCAACTAGACAACAGTTCTCACATAATGCTATTTTATGTTTATCAGTGACACCATTGGTACAGGAAAGGAACATAGGAACTTTCAAAACCATGCTTGAAATATGAAAATTTCAAGCACTTAACCTGTGATGAAGTTGAGGGAATGAGACAATCTACTGTTGGGCTGCATAAACTTCAGTGTTGTAAGGTACAATTCCATTACGTTTGGTAGCTGCTGAAAAATGCTCAATAGTGCAACCCAATGAGGTAATCAAAGTCATGATATCTGCTCGCCATTTACATATGTGCAACCAGTGTTAATTTGTGGCTGAGTACCTCCGGAAGGAGTTGATATTATGGATCACCATCGCGGTTATTGGTCGCCACAGCCCCCTGCACCACTTCAACTTTCTAACCTTAATTCCTTCTATCCATGTTTAAGAAGGAACTGCAGATGCTGGAAAATCGAAGGTAGACAAAAGTGCTGGAGAAACTCAGCGGGTGCGGCAGCATCTATGGAGCGAAGGAAATAGGCAATGTTTCGGGCCAAAACCCTTCTTCAGACTGATGTAGGGTGGGAGAGGCTCCTCCCCTTCTCAGCTCCCCCTCAGCCCTCTGGCTGCTCCTCTTCCTTTCTTCTTCCCGCCTCCTCCACCCTACATCAGTCTGAAGAAGGGTTTTGGCCCGAAACATTGCCTATTTCCTTTGCTCCATAGATGCTACCGCACCTGCTGAGTTTCTCCAGCACTTTTGTCTACCTTCCTTCTATCCATTCCTTGATAAAGATGTGCGCTCAATCCACTTATAGAGGCATTCTTAAGATTTCCCATCTAAATTTTGCAATTCCAACTCTGGATGACTGGAGGATGGCAAATGTTATGCCATTATTTAAGGTGAGTTGTAAGAAAAAGCCTGGAAACTATAGACCAGCGAGTCAAACATCTGTAGTATTTAAGTTACTGGAGAAAATTCTTAGGGATATGATGTAGACAGGGGCTAATTAGAGGTAGTCCACATTGTTTTGTATCTATAAACAACCTAAAAGGTTGACGAGGGCAAGGCAATAGACATTGTCTATATAGACTTCAACAAGGCCTCATGATAGATTGCTGTGGAAGGTTAGATCGCATTGGATCCAGGGAGAGCTAGCTGACTGGATACACAATTAGCTTTATGGAAACAAGCAGAACGTGGTAGTGGATGGGTATTTTTTCTGACTGGAGGTCTGTGACTCGTGGCCTACCTCAGAGATCAGTGCTGGGCCCATTGCTGCTTGTGGTTTATATCCATGACATGAATGAGAATGTATAAGACATGATTAGTAAGTTTGCAGACTTAAGTTTAAGATAGGTGATATCATGGAAGTGAAGATGGTTATCACAAATTACAGCAAGTTCTGGATCAGCTGGGCAAGTGAGCTGAGGAATGGTTCATGGAGTTGAATGCAAATAAGTGTGAGGTATTTCATTTTGGAAAGTCAAACCAGGGCAGGAACTTCACAGTGAATGGTTGGGCCCTGGGGGGTGTTGCAGAGCAGAGGGTTTGGGGAGTACAGGTACGTTGTTCCCTGAAAATGGCTTTATGGATAGGTAGAGCAGCAAAGAAGCTTTTGGTACATTGAACTTCATCAAACAGGGTATTGAGTATAGAATTCGGGAATGTTCATTCCAGTTGTACAAGACATGGGTGAGGACACATTCGGAATACTATGTTCAGTTTTGATTACTTTGCTATCAGAAGGATGTAATTAAGCCACTAAGTGTGCAGAGAAGATTCATGAGGATGATGCCGGAACTCTAGGCCATGAGCTGTGGGGAGGGCTTGGCAGGCTATGATTTTATTCCTTGCAGCGTGACTGAAGGAGATGTCAAAATGTATAAAATTATAAGGGGAATAGATAGGGTACCCTATTTCCCCAGAGTCGGGGAATCACAAGCCAGGAAACATAGGTTTAAGGTGAGAAAGAAAATATTTAGTAGGATCTTGTGGGACAACTTTTCTGAAAAGAGGGTGGAGGGTATATGAAATTAGCTGCCAGAGGAGGTAATTGAGATAGGTACAATAACAACATTTAAAAGACATATGGACAGGTTCATGGATAGAAAAGGTTCAGAAGGATAGGGGACAAATGTGGGCTGACTTAAATAGGGCATTTTAGCCATCATGGCCAAGTTGGACAGAAGGACCTATTTCCATGCTGTATGACTCCTCAACTCTATCCACCATAGCACTACCATTACTGGTCTGCTCAAGTCAACACTTACCTCCACCATGAACAAATTAGTCTCCAATAAAACTACTAATCTTTCTCACCCTGGAATATGTCCCTCTTTTAGTCCTCTTCTTAACTCAGGTCCAAGGTACACAGACTTTGAGCCATACACAGAGAGTCATAGAGCCATACAATACAGTCCATGACGCCCTTTGTACCCATCACCCATTTCCAGTAATCTCATTTACTTGCATTGAGTCTGTAGCCTTTTCTGTGTTGGTGATTCATATATGTGTCAAAATGCTTCTTTAAAGTTGCAAGAGTCTCCACCTCTACTACCTCCTCAAGCAGTATATTCCAGACTTCAACCACTGTGTGTGAATAAACAAATCCTCCTCACATCTTCTTTAGACTTCTTATTTCTCATCTTAAACAATGCCCCTTTCTCTTAAACACACACGCCATGAAAAAAGTCTACCCTCTCGATCCCTCTCATAATTTAATATACACACAGTCTCCTCTGCTGTTGGGAAAGGGAACATTCTCCCCGAACAGGTCAATGTGGAATCGGTGGGCTGAAGGGTCTGTTTCCATGCTGTATCACTGCTGTAATCTAAACTGTGAAATTATTCAAAGACAAAGGCTAGATTGCAACTAAGCATAAAGTTCTTCAATAATGTTAATTTTTCATTTAAACTGGATAAAGTGACTCACAAAGATGTGCCACTGTCAGATTCAATTTCTTGAATAGATCACTTAACATTTCTTCTCACTCTGCAGTCTAGCACACTAAATATTGCCCATTCCCTTTTCATAACATCAACGGCTATAGCATCCACAGTTTTTGAAAATATATTTGAGAAGTATTCATTTAAACAATATCAATGTTTTCCTCCTCTATTCATAGATAATTTGTTTTGAAAGCTGATGGGGCTTACTCTTTTCTGGTAGGCAGTGATTTATGAAGTGCCCTTGGGATGGGTGCTCTTGTGTTGGTGTTTATTTTTATATTAAAGCTGCTTGGTCAGCCATAGAGGAAAGGCAACATATGAAGAAACTGGGATTGTATTTTAAACACCAAAGAAGTAGATGGAGAAGCTTTGAATATCTCTAGATAATTTCATGTTAGGAACATCGAAGCCATCTAATGCTTTGTGCTTGCTATACCATTCAATATAATCATGCTGATCCTTTCTCTTAGTTCCATATTCTCGCTCTCTCACAATCCTCTTGAATGCACTTTATGTCTATCAGTGTATCTCCATCTTAAATACATACAGGGAGTGACCTCCACAGCAGCCCTCTGAGGTTGTGAATTCCACAGGCTCATCATGTTCTGAGTAATGACATTTCACATCTCAGGTCCCAAATGCCTGAGACAGCGACAACTCATTCTAGAAACCGCAGCCACAAGACATAACTTCCTTGCATCCAGCCTGTTGAGCCCTGACAGCATTTTGTACATTTTTCTGAACTCTTCTGAATGCAGGTCAAATCAATTAATCTCTCTGCATATGACAGTTCCACTATCCCTAGAAACAGTCTAAAGATTGATCATTTGTCATATGTACATATCTTTTTTTATGTGGAGAGACCAAAAATACACTAAATACTCAAGTGAGGACCACATAGGCCCTAGAAATGTATTGATTCTCCCTTGTTACTTTTACTCATGCAATGGAAGTCATTTGACTTGCTGCATCCGGCCCGTTTGATTTAAATGACTGGTGTACAAGGACACCCTAGTCTCTTTGTTCATCAATGCTTCCCAATTCAGCATTGTTTAAATAATGCAATGGTCTTGTTTATACCCCCTAACTAAAGTTGATTAGTTGATATTTGTCCATATTGTGGGAGAGTCTGGGGCCAGAGGGCATAGGCTTAGAATAAAAGAACATACCTTTAGAATGGAGATAAGGAGGGATTTCTTTAGCAGGTGAAACTATGGAAATCATTGCCACAGATTTGGGAGGTCAAGTCATTGGGTATTTTTAAAGTGGGTATTTTTAATGTAGTTTTGGGTATTTTAAAAGTATTTTTAAAGCTTTATGGGGTCTTGATTAGTAACGGAGTGAAAGGTTACGGGGAGATGACAGGAGAATGGAGTTGAGAGAGATAAATAGTTCAGGCATGATCGAATGGCAGACCAGACAATGGCTTAATTCTTCTCCTATGCCTAATGTTCCAATGATCTTATGATTATATGCATCAATAGACAATAGACAATAGGTGCAGGAGGGAGGCCATTTGGCCCTTTGAGCCAGCACCGCCATTCAATGTGATCATGGCTCATCATCCCCAATCAGTAGCCCGTTCCTGCCTTCTCCCCATATCCCCTGACTCCACTATCTTTAAGAGCCCTATCTAGCTCTCTCTTGAAAGTGTTAATTCTGGCCCAATTGGAGAGGCTAGGACACTAAAATTGAGTAAAGGCTTCTGGGCTGCTAGGCCATTTGGTCAATTTAAATGTGCCTTCTGCAGAAATAGGACACGCTGCAGAATGGTGCTAGTTTGTCTAGAGCCCAGATAAGAGCTGCAGGAGCAGAATGAAAACATCTGCAGACCCTGACAATTAGGTGCAATTGCATGGCATGGATTGAATGAATGCAAGCCAGATATACATAATGTATATAATGTTGCAAAGCTTTACTTTGCTGGATGGTGATTGGATTAAGTATTGTGCCTTTATGGCTTTCTTGCAAATCAAGGCACATGTTGTGATGTGCGTTTCCTTTGAGTACCATTTGAATACATTGTATTAGTCACTGTATTATTGGGTATGGGAAACGTCTATCATTGAGTATTGAGCCTTGTCTGGGTTTCTTGAATATCTGGGTAAATGTTGCTATGTTTGCTTTCTTTCAGAAGCAGCGTTTGAATACATTGTATTTGTCACTGTATTATTGGGTTAGGGAAATGTCTATCATGTACTGTGTTAATCAATATCTGTTATTGGACTGTAAAGAGACCACCTCTATGTGGTTCGGCCCCGCAAGGTTCAGGGACCTATAAAAGACCGCTCCCACGAGGTCCTGTGTCGATCTTCTGGGAGAACGGTAAGGACTGTGTGACCTTCTGGAGTGTCTGCTTCAGTGAGGCTAAGAGGGCTTGATCAGGCAGATACGAGGATTGAACCCGCGGTGGCTAGGTATAGTAGTGGAACTGTAATTGTGTTTTGTCAAAATAAAGTTTAGATGCGCAAGTGCTTAACTCAGTGAATTTTGACTGAAACTAGACTAGGGGGAAGCTTAGAACGAGCTATTTACAAAAGTATCCAGAGTACGGGCCTCCACCGCCCTCTGAGGCAGAGAATTCCACAGACTCACAACTCTGTGTGTGAAAAAGTGTTTCCACATATCCGTTCTAAATGGCTTACCGCTTATTCTTAAACTGTGGCCCCTGGTACTGGACACCCCCAACATTGGGAACGTGTTTCCTGCCTCTAGCTGTCCAAACCCTTAATAATCTTATATATTTCAATAAGATCCCGTCTCATCCTAAACTCCAGAGAATACAAGCCCAGCTGCTCCATTCTCTCAGCATATGACAGTCCTGCCATCCCGGGAATTAACCTTGTAAACCTATGCTGCACTCCCTCAATCAGCCACATGTTTTCCCAACTTGCCTCAATGCATTTACTCGTTTTGTACCCATCAAAACGATTTAGTTTGCTTCCTACTTCCTTTAAGATCTCCACCTCCTTGGCTTCCTGCTCCTAAGCTGGTGGTGAAAACACATGACCGCGAGGTTGTATAACATGCAGCAGACCACCACAAATGTAGACAGCTACATTGTCAAACACAGGAAAGATCATCTGGATGAGAACCAGCCTGAAGAACCTTTGATTTACCACACATGGTCTGCTCTATCTCACTTCCTGCAGTAACATCCTTTCATAAGTCCATGCTGCTCACATGTGATTTTATTACACACCATAATCATGAACCATGGCATTAAAAGATATCGTTTGGCGTGGCAACTCCTGTAATCATTTTGTTTATCATGGTGGTTTAAATCCAGTTGCCATTTGGACTGCTAGAATGTGTGAGAACTATCACTCCTGCCACTGTGTAGTGCTCAACGCTCACTGTAATATCTCAGGAAGAGTAGATCACAGAATCAATATTAATGGGCAAGATTGCTGTTTAAAAAATGTGATTTACAGTCCACATAAATAGAAATCATTGAAATTTGAGTGTATGTGAGGGAAAGAAGGATTCCAAATGCATAATCTGTGAGAGAAGAGTCAAGAGTGTTTTATTGCCTTATGTCCCAATACAGAATAATGAAATTCTTGCATGCAACAGCATAACCGATATGTAAACATAGTACTATGTAAACACCCTAATAACAATAAACAAGTTCAGTATATACTTATATTTTTAAAAAACCTGATAATAGTGCAAAGACAAAATCAATGTCCCTAATATGTAGTTTGGAACTTATTTGGAGATTGTAATGTTTAATAGTCTGATGGTTGTGGGGAAGAAGTGTGCTGAATCTGTATGTTACAGTTTTCATTCTCCTATATATTTCTCATGATGGCAGGAATGAAATAAGAGTTGGTCAGGATGATCTGGGTCTCTGAGGATGCTGGCCGCATTTTGAGGCAATGACTCAGGGATCCCTTTGATGGTGGGGGTGGTCAGCACCATTTTTGAGTCCTTGAACATCGCCCAGTCCACTGACTCCAAGCAGTCCTCTGGACGTTCCTCTACCTCCCCTGACCAGCTCTGTGCAGTTCTCACCTCTGAGGGTGCGCTCTCCAGTCACGGCCAATATGCAGGAAGAAGGAGTACAGCTGAGTGGACTGATTTCCCAAAGTGAGGGCAAGGCATCCTTGATGGTGGTATAGCAGTGGTCGAGGGTGTTTGATCCTCTGGTGCTGGAGCACATGTGCTGGGACTGATTTCTTCAGGCGGCTTTGTTGAAATCCCTGGTTATGATGGGAAAGGCATCGGGGATGCCAACTGGTATTCGAGGGATATGCATTTGTTAAAGATTCAACATACCATTTCTTCCGGACCTTGTGGTTTTTGCCAATCCACAAATCCATAGTATTTCATTAGATAGTCTTAAATAAATGCTCCATATGTCTGGCGTTATATTCAAAACCCTTGAAAGTCCTAACAGTCAAAAACCATCATATGTAAACACATTGAAATTAGACAATCTAACAGGGAGACTGGAACTAGTAGGCCTGTTGTCCATTTGAAGGGCCCACTTACTTCCATATGGCATTCCACGTCGATATGCACTGTCCAATGCAACAAATTGAGAAATTTGGAAATTCCAATTTGTATTTTCCCACCAATTATGTAACCAGATTATGAATGCAAATTTATTGAAACTGAAATCCCAGTATAAATCCAGTTACTTTTGAAATTATCTCCTTCCACCTGTACTCCTCCCTTTGACTTTACATTTTCAGTCATAAGGAATAGGAGTTGAATTAGGCCATTTAGCCCATCAAGTCTACTCCGCCATTCAACCATGACTGATCTTTCTCTCCCTCCTAACCCCATTCTCCGGCCTTCTCCTCATAACCTCTGACACCTGTACTAATCAAGAATCTATCTATCTCTACCTTAAAAATATCCAGTGACTTGGCCACCACAGCCAAGAAGGCCACAGATTCACAACCGTCTGACAAAATAAATTTCTCCTCATCTCCTTCCTAAAAGAACGCCCTTTAATTCTGAGGTTATGACTCTATTCCTAGACTCTCCCACTGGTGGAAACATCCTCTCCATCTGGTCCATTGCCAAACATTATGTTTCATTCCATCAACAGATTAACCATTGAAATAGTAGTGAGTACAGCTTGGAGCATCAGTGGGGAAGAGAAAGGGAAGGCTACCATATTGTCCGCTGTTGTATTAACATTACCCCAACCTCCCAGTCTCTAATCATTTCAGCACAGAATATGGAATTCTGGTGTTTTATTATTTATTAAATCCTTTGTCAGGACTTCTGCACTGCCAGTGGTTATTCAGTCACCCATCCTTATATATCAAGATAGCCAGAAGGTGTCACCAATTCTTCACTCTGCCCATGAGAATGCCAAATGGATGTTTACAGAGTGAAGTCATACCAGCTGTGATAAATCTCAGAATTGGCATTCAGCCCCTGCATAGTACCTACCATGTGCACAGTCCACTGAACTCTGCAAGATGAGAAAGTATGTAATCCCCACAAAGCTGCAGGTTCTGTCAAAGTGGTGAATGTGGACATCTCTACGATTGGATAAGTCAGCAACTCTGATAACAAATTGCAAAGTATTTCAAAATTTTCCTGAGCTGTCTTGCAAGAGCATTCACAATCATTGTCTCCTTGGTTCACATTTCATTGCGATGATCCAAACATTGTGTCGAATTGGGAAAGAAACATCATCATGCACACACCATGTGATGCCAAGCTCATGGTGGAGTTGAAGAGTAACTTAAGTCATATAACACCCCATCAATTCTTTCTGCTCATTGAACAAACTTGAAAAAATTACATAGTGGCAGAAAAATGTAAAGGTCCACATTGGACTTCATACCAAATCTCTTGCAATAGGTACTGTCTTACTGGATCTTGAGTGTTGGACTTAATTATTATTAAATCCTTCATGGCTCACCAATTATAAAAAAGCTTTGCTGAAATAAAGGGTCTTTTACTCAAAAATAAATATTATATTTATCCCTTAATGCAGTACCAAGGGGAAAAGGGTGACTCTTCAGATTGGGCTTGTGTACGAGCTGATTTCCCAAGTGATGTGTTGGGAGGGACTGCACTGTACCTGCAATCAAACTACTATCAAAGTTTAAGTAATGTACTTTATTCACCTCACTTTTTCAGTTTAGTTCGCGAAACCTTCCCTTTAAAAACAAAGGTTTTGCACAAAATCGATGACGGTAGAATACATTTATTGAATCAGGCCTTTAGTTTTGTGTACACAGCAGTTAAATCCAGCTCAGAAAAAAAAAATCAATTCCCATTCCTGACTTTAAATGCTGCACACACAACTGAAGGGCAGAATTAGAAAATTAACAGCTGGGTAAGTGAAAACAGAGGCTTCAGAACTGTTGTCCCCTCCCCGCCACCTTTCATTTTGTCAAATGACAGCTGCACTAGTGGAAATTTGTCAAAAATTGGGTGCAAGATTATTAATTGTAGACCAACTCTTAAGTTGTGTAAAGCCAAACATTTTTTGTTATGTTAACAACTTATCCACTGAGTGGTGCCATCAGCGATTGCAGCCTCGTCAACGGTCTCTGTCGTTTGGTCTTTTTTGTTATTTTTTAGTGTGTTTTAAAATGTATCTGTTAATGTTCTCTGGTTTGTTTTAAACATAATAGAAAGGAGGGGTCGAGGAAACTTTTATTCAATCTCTTACCTTGCCGGAGATGCGATTGTTTTCCGGATCGTATCTCCGGTCGCTCTGCTGCCTAACATAATGGAACTGGTGGCCTTGCTTGAGACTGAATTTGAGCCCCACCATGGGACTGTGGACTTACCATCGTAAGTCCATCGCAGGCTCACCAGCCTGCAATCCCTTGCCTGGAATCGATGCTCCAATCGCAGCCTGCAGATTTCAACATCGAGGAGCTCGGGTAGAGACTGATGTCGGGAAGCTCCAAAGCAGCAAGAGGTACAATCGACCAGCGCGGGTTGAGATGCCCCCTGATGCGGGAGCTTGATCGACCCGACACAGAGGGCTCAACCGCCGGCTATGGGAGCCAAGATCGTCCTGTCAACAGAAGACTCGAGGCCCACGTCCGCAAGAGGACAAAGAAGGGAAGAGATTGAACTTTCTTTTCACCTTCCATCACAGTGAGGAATGTGGAGGAGTCACTGTGGTGGATGTTTATGTTAAAATGTATTTTGTGTGTTCTGTTGGTTTTTATTGGTATGACTGTATGGCAAATCAAATTTCTCGTAAGTTGCAAAACATACTTGGCTAATTAAGTATGATTACGATTATGATGGTTATGATTATCTAATTCTCCCTATTATACTGGAAAATCAAAAAGCAACTTCAGATGTTAGAAAACTGAAACAAAAGCATTAACATTCAGCAGGTCAGGTTGTATTTGTGGAAACAAAGTTAACAATTCTGGTAATATTGTTCATCAGAAATGCGAAAAAAAGAAGAAATGTCCATTGATGAAGATTCTTGGATAGGAAATGTTAATCTGTCTCCCTTTGCACAGATGCTTCCTGGCCTGCTGTTTGCTTCCAGCATTTTCTCTGTCATGCTTTACTCTTTCTAACTTCACATGTCCTGACAAGTGGACCAGGGAATTGCAAATGGCATTCAATTCAATTAAGTGGGCGGTGCAGCATTTTGGAAAGTTAACAGAGTGTTGTAGAACAGATAGACTAAGGAGTATAAGTGACATTGGGCTCTGAAAGTTGCATCACCAGTAGACACAGTAAAGCTAACTGCAGTGTTCATTATGAAGCTATCTAATTGACATGATTGTAGTGTTACAGAACATATCAGATGGCAACCACAGAGTGAAGACTGGTCTTAACTCCACTAGCATTATGTGGTGGTCACTGCCATGTGAAATGTCAGATGATCCATCAATAAAGGCAGGTGTCTGCTCTCAACTCCGTATCACCATGTCAGTCTACATATATGGTTGCTACTTATGAGCACCCACCATATGGAAAAATCACAAAGCTAAATTGGGAAAATAGGACTAATGGAATTGCATGCTGGACTGAAAGGCTTCCTTCTGTGTTGTTGTAAGATCAGATAATTGCGTGCAAGAAAATTGCATTCTTTCAGCACCAACATAATTGCACAAGTTCCCATGGGGACAATTTGACGCTATTAGTTCTCACCATCAATATCAAAATTCACACAAGAATTTTTTGTGATATCAGTTGGCATCCATGAGATCTAACTCATACCACTCATGCACATTGAGAATTTAGCAGAAAAGTAAAACAAACACAAACTCTGTTAAAAACTGTGCAACATACTTGTCTAAATACACCTTTCTGAAAGAAAATCATCAAAAAAGTGGATCTGTCCGACATGTTCTTCCCACAATATACATTTTAGCTGCATATTTGTACGAGCAGCTTAAGAGTAATATGGACAAAATGCAGGCAGGTGGGAATAGCATTGAAGGAGCATCTGGGTTGGTACGGGCAGGTTGGGCCGAAGGGCCTGCTTCCATGCTGTCTGCCTCCAAAGGCACATCTCGTGGAATGCATCCAGTGTAGTTTAAGTCATAAACCAAAATGGGAAGACAAAGTCTTAAGTGCTATCGTATTCTTGTGTAAATGAGACTCGCGAAGATCCTTTCATTTTTTGGTTTGCATTCACTGCCTGTGATCTGAATATCAGAGAAGTAACACGTTTTTATTTCACCAAAGTTGCCAAGCAGGAGTTTCATGCAACTTGCTGTGCCCATTCTCCCATAGCTGTGTGAATGATGATCTCCTCCTGCATTTTACACAGCCCATCTTACATCAGCATTGATCAACTTCCTCAGGAAAATGAAGGCCATGCAACAAGGCTGAAAATAGACATTGCTCCATGAGCAAAATCTTGTCTGCAACTTAAGAAATGCTCAAAAAAGTTTACCAAGAGATTTATGAGATGGGGAAGAGAGGCAAAGAGTTGCAGCCAAAAAAATACAAATAAATTGAATGTAGTAATCCTCCATGGAAAGTCACATGCAGGTAGCATGTGAAAGGTTATGACCTTTTGAATGTAGATCGAATTGGGGGTTCAGGGTGTTCAACGGAATTAATTAATGCAGCATCATTATAAATGGGTGTCTGATGATCAGTATAGACTTGGTTGTCTGAAGGGCCTACCTCTGGCTCGATGACTACAAATTGTATTAAGATTTACACGAGCACAGTGCTCTTTGCATGTTGCTCTATTTTCATTTGCATTCTCCCACAGTTCCAAAAGTTTCACAAACAACCCAAACTTGTAAGAGTATGATTTGATGAAAGCAGGTCCCCGAATTCCGTGAACAACCATCAGATGGTTGATTTCCGCTCCTCCTGATGAACAATATGCCTGACAGGGAATGATAATGTCCTTAAATCTCCTGCTCAAGAATTTAGGAATTTCGCACTGCATGCATGTCAAGAGAAGTATTCTCTTCTTCATTCTCCTCATCATTTATCTATGTATCCATGAATACTATTAAGTAAGGAAAGTCTGGCATTTTGACGTTGCTGTTGTTCCACGGAGCCAGACACAACAAATACAAAGGAATTAAAAGCTAGCGTGCTTGAATATAATGCAAGTGAAGTCAAATTTCAATTCTGTTTTCCAGTTTAAAAAAAGGTTCAATTTCACTGAATGCACATGACTCAACTTCGTGATATATTGAAGTCAATGTGACAGAATTTTTGAATTGATAATGTATCATTGCACAAGTAATGCATGTGATGGAGGAAACGTTTCTACTCCAATTTCCCGAGATGTTTGGCGAAAAAGGCAGTCAGTACATGGAACATGATAATAAGGCAGTCAAACTTATACAGCTGTCATCATGCATGATGGATCTGCTATTCATGAATGAGCACCAACTTTCCAATAGAAACATCTGTCTGTTTGACAACGAGAC
The DNA here is from genome assembly GCA_963514005.1 of Raja brachyura. The sequence continues at coordinate 92,397,511 of OY740783.1, forward strand.
ATCCAACTTTTTCTATGTATGTACATAATTGAGATGTCATTGCCTGAAATTGGGTGTTACTCTTTTGGCACACCAACTGTTACTGCACCCTCTTAGATCTTGAACAAAAATATGTTGGCACGCAAAAATACATTGAAAGCAGCGCTCTCTCATCTTGTAGACAAATTGTACACTAAAGCAAATGTGTGCAATTGTTTTCAGGACTTGCACAAGAACTTTCTACTACTACATCACTAATTTAGTTTTAATTTTTCAGAGATACAGCATGACAAGGCCTTTCAGCCCACTGAATCCAAACTGACCATCGATCACCAGATCACACTGGTTCTATTTTATCCCACTTTCTCATCCACGCATTGTGGGCAATTTGCAGAGGCCAATGAACCTACAAACCCATGTGTTTTTTGCATGCAGGAAGAATCCAGAGGCCCCGGAGGAAACCATGCAGTCACAGGGAGAACATCCAAACTCCACATGACAACACCCGATGTCAGCATCGAGCCTGGACCTCAAATGATTTGCGGCAGCAGCTCTACGAGCAATGCCACTGTGCCGCTATGAGTCAGCATCTGTCATTCCTGAGTGGGCTTAAAATATTTTTACACATGACAACCAATTAAGAACAACAAATGTTAGGAATCATAGAATCAAAGAATCATAGAAAATAGGTGCAGGAGTATGCCATTCGGCCCTTCGAGCCTGCACCGCCATTCAATATTATCATGGCTGGTCATCCAACTCAGTATCCTGTACCTGCCTTCTCTCCATACCCCCTGATCCCTTTAGCCACAAGGGCCACATCTAACTCCCTCTTAAATATAGCCAATGAACTGGCCTCAACTACCTTCTGTGGCAGAGAATTCCACAGACTCACCACTCTGTGTGAAAAAAGATCTTCTCATCTCGGTCCTAAAAGACTTCCCCCTTATCCTTAAACTGTGAGCCCTTGTTCTGGAGTTCCCCAACATCGGGAGCAATCTTCCTGCATCTAGCCTGTCAACCCCTTAAGAATTTTGGAAGCCTCTATAAGATCCCCCCCTCAATCTCCTAAATTCCAGCGAGTAGAAGCCGAGTCTATCCAATCTTTCTTCATATGGAAGTCCTGCCATCCCAGGAATCAGTCTGGTGAACCTTCTCTGTACTCCCTCTATGGCAAGAATGTCTTTTCTCAGATTATGAGACCAAAACTGTACGCAATACTCCAGGTGTGGCCTCACCAAGACCCTGTACAACTGCAGTAGAACCTCCCTGCTCCTATACTCAAATTATTTTGCTATGAATGCCAACATACCATTCACTTTCTTCACAGCCTGCTGCACCTGCATGCCTAAGGTGTAGGAAACTACAGAGGATGGGGATGAAATTAAATTAAATCATGTGGCAGTCTAGATGAAGGATCTAGACCTGAAATGTTGACTATCCATTTCCCTCCACTCTTGCTGCCTGGCCCATTGATTTCCTCCAGCAGCTCTCTGGAAGATCTAATATTTTGCCCTGATAATATTCTTTGTCTCAATCAACACTCATGGTGTAATGTCATTCAGTGCCTGACCAGTGACTATACTCCCGATTCACTCATGACTATGCAGCCAAATCCAGTTCTAAATCCATTTACAAATTTGAAGATAACACCACTGCAAACAACGATGCAGAGAAGTACGGGATGGAAATACAGATGTTTAAAGACTGCGTGGATGAAATACAACAATTGCTCATCACAGTTTGGCAAAAGAATAATCAGGGAAGGTACTGCATCCATTGATAACAAGAGAAATCAGGGATAGTATAAAAACAAAAGATGAAGCATACAAATTAACCAGAAAAAGCAGCCAACCAGAGGACTGGGAGAAATTCAGAGTCCAGCAGAGGAGGACAAAGGGCTTAATTAGGAAAGGGAAAATAGATTATGAAAGAAAACTGGCAGGGAACATAAAAACTGACTGCAAAAGTTTTTATAGATATGTGAAGAGAAAGAGATTAGTTATAACAAATGTAGGTCCCTTGCAGTCAGAAACAGGTGAATTGATCATGGGGAACAAGGACATGGCAGACCAATTGAATAACTACTTTGGCTCTGTCTTCAATGAGGAAGACATAAATAATCTGCCGGAAATATCAGGGGACTGATAAGTCAAATAAGGTGGAGGAACTGAGTGAAATCCAGGTTAGCCGGGAAGTGGTGTTAGGTAAATTGAATGGATTAAAGGCCGATAAATTCCCAGGGCCAGATAGTCTGCATCCCAGAGTACTCAAGAAAGTAGCCACAGAAATAGTGCATGCATTAGTGATCATTTTTCAAAACTCCTTTGATTCTGGAGTAGTTCCTGAGGATTGGAGGGTAGCTAATGTAACCCCACTTTTTAAAAAGGGAGGGAGAGAGAAGACGGGAAAATACAGACCAGTTAGTCTAACATCGGTAGTGGGGAAACTGCTAGAGTCAGTTATTAAAGATGGGATAGCAGTACAGTTGGAAAGTGGTGAAATCATTAGACAAAGTCAGCATGGATTTACGAAAGGTAAATCATGTCTGACGAATCTTATAGAACTTTTTGAGGATGTAACTAGCAGAGTGGATAAGGGAGAACTAGTGGATGTGTTATATCTAGACGTTCAGAAGGCTTCCGACAAGGTCCCACATAAGAGATTAATATACAAACTTAAAGCACACCACTTGGGGGTTCAGGATTGATGTGGATAGAGAACTGGCTGGCAGACAGGAAGCAAAGGGTAGGAGTAAACGGGTCCTTTTCAGAATGGCAGGCAGTGACTAGTGGGGTACTGCAAGGCTCAGTGCTGGGACCCCGGCTATTTACAATATATATTAATGATTTGGACGAGGGAATTGAATGCAACATCTCCAAGTTTGCGGATGACACTAAGCTGGGGGGTAGTGTTAGGTGTGAGGAGGATGCTAAGAGGCTGCAAGATGACTTGGATAGGCTGGGTTGGGCAAATGCATGGCAGATGCAGTATAATGTGGATAAATGTGAGGTTATTCACTTTGGTGGCAAAAACAAGAGGGTACACTATTATCTGAATGGTGGCAAATTAGGAAAAGGGGAGATGCAACGAGACCTGGGTGTCATGGTACACCAATCATTGAAAGTAGGCATGCAGATGCAGCAGGCAGTGAAGAAAGCAAATGGTATGTTAGCATTCATAGCAAAAGGATTTGAGTATAGGAGCAGAGAGGTTCTACTGCAGTTGTACAGGGTTTTGGTGAGACCACACCTGGAGTATTGCATACAGTTTTGGTCTCCAAATCTGAGAAAAGACATTCTTGCCATAGAGGGGGTACAGAGAAGGTTCACCAGACTGATTCCTGGGATGTCAGGACTTTCATATTTGGAAAGACTGGATAGACTTGGATTGTACTCGCTAGAATTTAGAAGACTGAGGGGGATCTTATAGAAACTTACAAAATTCTTAAATGGTTGGATAGGTGCAGGAAGATTGTTCCCGATGTTGGGGAGGTCCAGAATAAGGCTTCACAGTCTAAGGATAAGGGGTCATTCCTTTTGGACCGAGATGAGGAAAACATTTTTCACACAGAGAGTGGTGAGTCTCTGGAATTCTCTGCCACAGAAGGTAGTTGAGGCCAGTTCATTGGCTATATTTAAGAGGGAGTTAGATGTGGCCTTTGTGGCTAAAGGGATCTGGGGGTATGGAGAGAAGGCAGGTACAGGATACTGAGTTGGATGATCAGCCATGATCATATTGAATGGCGGTGCAGGCTCGGAGGGCCGAATGGCACCCATTTTCTATGTTTCTATGTATCTTGGTAGTACCCGACTGGCCTACTCAGCCATGGTTTCCTGTGGTTCTCGACATGGTCTCGGAACCACGTATGCCCATCTCGAAGCGCCCAAATTTATTGGTTCATCCTGTGACAGGCGAAAGTCACCCGTGCCATGACAGAATAAATCTGTTGATTTGCAGGATCTAAAATGACCACTCCTGGAATTTGGACTGTTGGACCGAACCATGAACATGATCACGGCAGCTTGCATAGAGTCCACCAGAAAACAATACCTCTCATATATAAGACAATGGGAGATATTCTGTACCAGGGCGAACATCACATACAATACGACTACTGTAACAAATGTGCTAGAATTCTTGGCCAGCCTACACTTTGATGAAGGCTTGAGCTACAGTGCCATCAGCTGTGCAAGAAGTGCCCTATCATCTTACTTGGGACAGGGCCTAGGACACCACCTAGGATCTCACCCTCTTGGATCTCATCCTCTAGTATCAAAACTAATGAAGGGTATTTTCTTTTTTTGTTAAATATTTTTTATTAGGAGTATAGATACATATTAAAACAACATTCTTAATAAAAAGATGGATAGTAGGAATAAAATTTTCATTACAAACATTCCAGTATTTGTTTAAGGTTACCATCATTTCATGTTTATACTTCTAAAGATTTTATTGTGATATTTTTTTTAGTGAAAAGTAGGAAAATGTGAAAAATAATAGAATAACAGTGGTGTATTATACAAACAGTATTTATGAGGTAATATATCCGTGATCATTAATATATTATTCTTCGTCCATTCCTTCGTTCAGGTCTCGGTCAGGCCCTCGAACCGAGTCACATTGACCCCTTAAGATATTCAAGGAATGGAGACCAAATCCCATTAAATTGGTCTAACTTGCCCAAAAGTGCAAGTCTTATTCTTTCTAAGTGTAAAGTCTCCGCCATTCCTGAAATCCACAATTTGACTGAGGGGGATGTGGGACCTTTCCAAAATTGTAAAATTAATTTTTTACCTATTATTAAACTATAATCAATAAAAGTTATTTGTGTTGTCGTGATTAATTGATCATTTTCTAATATTCCCAATATTATTAATTTTGGATCTGGAGTTAGATTCTTATTTACAACATTTGAGATTACCTTAAATATTTCCAACCAAAAATTAGTAATTTTTATACAAGTTGTAAAATAATGTGTTAAAATAGCTTCTGGGTATTGGCATTTGTCACATATAGGAGATACATTAGGAAACATTCTATGTAATTTGGATTTTGAAAAATGCAATCTATGTAGAACTTTGAATTGTATCAGGGAATGTCTAGAATTTAATGAACAATTATGTATATATCGTAAACTTTCATCCCAGATATCAGGTTCAATTGTTTTACCTAGTTCATTTTCCCATAGATGTCTGTATTTTTCCGTATTGGGTATATCATTTTCTAATAAAATATTATAAATGTATGATATTAATTTTTCCGTATTTGGGTGTTTATTTAAGCATTCATCTAAAATTTCCGTCTTTCTCTTTTTATATTCCTGTGTAGTTGTTTTAATGTAGTCTGTTATTTGTAGATATCTGAAATAGTGTTTAGTGTGCAGTCCATATATTTCCTGTATTTCTTTAAATGAAAGATAAAGATTGTCCCTGTAAAGGTCACTGATCTTATTAATACCTTGATTTTTCCATTGTAAGAATCCTAAATTTTCCAGGGATGGTTTAAAACTTACGTTATTAACAATGGGAAGAACTAAAGGGATAGCTTCTAGTTTTAGCGTTCTTTTTAACTGTTTCCAAATTTTAATTCCACTATTGATTATTGGGTTTTCTCGATAAGTTTTCTTAAATATTTTAATTTTAGAGAATAATATGGAACTGATTTCGTACGGTAAGCAGTCTTCCTTTTCCATAAGTAACCATTTTGGATATTCATCAAGTTCCACCCACCAGAAGTTTATATTCTTAATACTAACTGACCAGTAATAAAATATAAAATTAGGTAATGTTAAACCTCCATTAATTTTTGATTTGCATAAATGTTTTTTATTTATTCTATGGCTCTTATAGTCCCAAACAAAATTAGTGACTATAGAGTCAACCTTTTTAAAAAAAATTTTAGAAAGATATATCGGGATCATTTGAAATAAGTATAATAACTGTGGGAGAAAAATCATTTTTATTGCATTAATTCTACCTATCATAGAGATAGGTAGTGTTCTCCAATATAGAATATTCTTAGATAATTTATTTAGTAAAGGTAAAAAATTATGTTTGAATTCCTAAGTACTTAATCTGTTCATTGACAATCTTAAAAGGACATTGTTTTAATACATTTAAATCATCTTGTGTTAATGGCATGAGTTCACTTTATTCCAATTGATTCTATATCCAGAAAAGGAGCCAAATTGAGTTATTAAATTTAATAAATTAGGTATACTAATTTCACGTCTCGTAATATATAATAATACATCATCTGCGTATAGGGAAATTTTATTTCTTGTTTCATTAGTTTTATATCCAAAAAGTTTGGGATGTAATCTTACCCGAATGGCTAATGGTTCTATAGCCAGCACAAATAATAATGGTGATAGTGGGCAACCTTGTCTGCATCCTCGAAATAAACTAAATTTGATGGATATCATTTGGTTAGTTAAGATTCCTGCAGTTGGATTAGCATATAGCAATTTGATCCATTTTATAATTTATCGCCCAAATTTAACTTTTCCATAACCGCAAACAAATATGGCCATTCAACCTGGTCAAAGGCTTTCTCTGCGTCTAACGATATTATTACTAAGTCTTTATTATAACTCCTTTTCGAGTATATAATATTAAACAATCGTCTCAAGTTATATGATGAATATCGTTTTGGTATAAATCCTGCTTGATCTGGGTGTATTATTTTATTAATCACTACACTTAATCTTTTAGCTAATATTTTAGTTAATATCTTTTGATCCGCGTTTAGGAGAGCTATAGCTCTATATGATCCCGGATCATCTAGGTCTTTATCCATTTTTGGTATAAGAGTTATAATGGATTTGTTTAGTGTTTCTGGTAAACTCTGTTGTGCATATATATATTCATAAAGTATCTTCAAGTAAGGTGTTATCAGATCATTGTATAATTTATAGAATTCCGAACCAATACCATCTGGCCCTAGAGTTTTCCCGTTTTTTAATAATTTAATAGAATCCTCAATTTCTTTAACTGTTATTTCAGCATTTAATAGTTTTGTATCATCTGAATCCAATCCTATTAAATACAGTTGTTTAAGAATGTATGAATTCCTATCTGATTTTCAGTCATTTTGGATGAGTATAAATCTTTATGATATTGTAAGAATCTCTCATTAATTTCGTTATTTTGTGTTAACAATTCACCATTTTCTGATTTAATCCGATGTATTATTTTTTCACCCTCTATTTTATGTAATTGGTGGGCCAGTAATTTTTGTGGTTTGTCTCCGAATTCAAATTGTATTTGTTTTGTGTTTTGATATAATTTAACCACTTGGTCAGCATATATCTTATTTAATTTATATTTTAGTGCTGTAATTTTATTATGTTTTATCATTGTAGGGTTGAGAGCATTTTCTATATCTAATTGTTTTATCTCCGTTTCCAAAATTTGTTGTTCCTTCCGCTTTTCTTTATTATAAAATGCTTGTGAAGATATCATAATTCCTCGAGTAAAAGCTTTAAAAGTTTCCCATAATAGAGACGGAGATATTTCTGGTTTATCATTTATTTCAAAAAAAGTCTTAATCTGTTTAATAATATATTCATTGGTTGATGTATCCTTCAAAATTTGTGGATTAAGTCTCCATTGTCCTGGTTTTTTCATGTTATTATTAAATTTAATATTAAATGTTAATGGAGCATGATCTGAAATAACAATGTTGTGATATTTAGAGTTGTAAATGTATGGGATAAGCTTTATATCTACAAGGAAATAGTCAATTCTAGAATATGTTTTATGTACCAAGGAATAAAATGAGTAATCTCGTCCTGTTGGGTGTTCCATTCTCCATCTTTTACTTTACTAGTATCAATGTATGCATTTATTAAATCACTGGAGTGTGATTTAATTTTCCTCTGTCCTGACGATCTATCTAAATAAGGATCTAGAGTGCAATTTAAATCTCCTCCAATTATTAGATTATGTTGTGCGTGATCAGGGATTGTATTAAATATTTTCTTTAAAAAAATTGGACTGTCGAAATTTGGGCCATATATATTGGCCAATATTACTTTTTGAGCATATAATTCTCCCGTTACAATAACAAATCTGCCATCTTTATCAATTATAGTTGATGTATGCTTAAATAAAGTACCTTTACGTATCAATATTGCTACGCCTCTGGATTTATGATTAAAAGGGGAATGATATATTTTGTCAATCCATTTAGCCTTTAATCTATGCTCGGCATCTTTTTTTAAGTGTGTCTCTTGAAGGAAAGCGTCGTCAATTTTGAGTGCTTGCAAATGTGCCAATACTTTGCCTCTTTTAATGGGTTCATTAAGACCTTTAACATTCCAACTGCCGAAGGTTATTCCCTCATTCCCCAAATTCTTTTTTGAATCCTCCATTTTATTTAAGGTGGTCTATAATGGCTAAAGTGTCTCAGCTCGACATACCCAACCTTACCCCTGAACTCCGAAAGGACGAGTTTCAAGACTTTCGGATATCTCTCACGAATATATCTTTTCTGATTACGAGCCCACTGTAATATAAAAAAATAAAAACATAAAGTAATATTAAAAAACAAAAAATAGAATAGAGGGTTAGTAAATAGTGAGAAGTAGGAAAAAACTACAGCTATAGTAGGTGCAGTTAGTGAAAGCCATACTAACATGGCTAGCCATCTACGGACTTCCAGTTTCGATGATGTGGACTAGCCAGTTCCACAAGTCCATAAGTCCTTAGAATTATTATCGTACAAAAGGTATTTTAACGGGAATATATAGTTCTAGAATGTTTCATCAATCCTATAACACATTTAAAAGCAAATATCAGGGAGTTCTTAACTATTATAGGTATAATCAAATATATGATCTTAGGGGATATATCTACTAATTACCATTTTCTTGAATTTTACATAGGTTAGTATTAAACATTGATGAAGAAAGTATATATGTGTACGAAGTGATAAGGCGATTGCTTATATTTAAATCTAAGTTTTAGTCATTAGTATTTATTATGCATTTTAGTTAGTAACAATACCGCGGGTTAAATTTTAGTATGTTAGTATTTTATTATGTGTTAATTATTTCCATTAGTATTGTTATTATTCTAATTAATAGTATCCATAAGAAAAAATCCAGTCCACGTCGAAGGGTATTTTCAACACTAATCCCCCCAGGCCCAGGTACTCCCAGACCTGGGATATTGGTATCGTCTTAACGGTGCTCAGGATTTGGGCACCAGCAACGTCCCTGACACTCGCAAAACTAACCTATAAAATGGTGATGCTGATGGCACTAGTATCGGCACAATGGTCCAGTCACTGCACAAATTAAAACTGGACACTATGGCAATATGCAAGAACAAAATAACTTTCTATATTTTTGCGTTTGTTAAACAGAACAGGCCTGGATCAAATCACGTCTGGCCTCAAATTGGAGTTCCTAGCATACCACATAGACCTCCGTCTGTGCATAGTGACCCATCTATTGCATTATTTAGAGGTCACCAAAAGCCTAAGAGACACGGAAATGGCACAGAAATTGAACTTTTCAACGATTTTATAATAAACCTGTTGCCAAACCTGAGATATTTGCAGACACAATTTTAAGTTTTGTATTATGATTTCACCCCGAATATTAGGGGTTATTATTATTTGTTAATAAATGCATCATTGTTTTTGCAGTAACCGATTCATGTCTGAATACATTAACATATTTCCTCCATTCGTCAGTTATGGCAGTGTGTGGGCATGGGCTCATTTTCCACGGCATGAAATCATAGAGCTTTAAAATCTTCACGTAGTCACTCACGTGACTCTGAAGTAAAACAGTAAGATTAAATGCGAATTTACCAGTTTGAAGTTTGATCATTATTTTATGAGGAGTTACATTGAGCGATTACGTGCCCTCCACGCCCAAGCCTCTATCATAAAGGTCAACTGGTATTCTAGTTCACTTATCTTACTATATTTTAGTTCCATTTCTGTTATCTGCAATTTCACACCGCTGCGTTGAAGAATGTCCCGTATGCATGCTGGCGGGGTCTTCACTTAATCCCTCAACCTAACTCCTCATAAAATAAAGATCAAACTTCAAAATGGTAAGTCCTCATTTAATCTTACTATTTCCTGTAGATATGAGAATACTGAATCCCATAATCTAAAGTGTAGTCCTGTTCTTCTAATCTTGCTCATTACGAACCATGGACTTTTTCCCTGCAACTGTAATACAACAATGCTGTAACACTGTATTTTGCACTCTGTATTTTTTTCTGCACTACCTGTGTATGATTTGATTGTACTTATGTATAACATGATTTGACTGGATGACAGGCAAGCCAATTTTGTCACTAAATCTTGGTACATGTGACAATACATGTGAGCATAAATCTGCAATTTTTTGATGGACACAATTTCTCAGAGAATAACCCAGGTAAAACTAGTAAAAATTGCAGCTAGATGGATCCAATCATTTTGATTTTTTTGTTATGCCCCAAGATTATGTTGCACAGCTCATGAAGCAAAAGGGACTTTCGGGATGAAATTGAACCTATTAGCATCGACCTGACGCAGGGAACAGACTCCTTGCTGGAGGAAGCATGGCTGAAGCAAACTCAATCTTGAGCCTCAAGCAAAACTAAATTAGATCCCTATGGATGCTTACTGCTCATTTGTAGACTTCTTGTGAGCAATGATGGCTAACTACTACAACCTGTTTTAGTCCCCGTGGAGCTGGATTTTGTCTTCATTACCATCAATCCAGCTGGTAATGTTTGGTACTACACATTTTCACAAAGGAGGCATGAAGTGTGCAACCCCCGATTGGAGGGTTGGAAATATATACACGGGAAAACCATAGGAACACTCAAAATGAAAGAACAGGATTCTGGATGCATTTGTACATGTGACTTACCGTTACTTGACACACAAAACCTTTAAGTATGGGCATCACCAGCAAGATTACATTGATTGACTTTTCATAAATGTTTTCTGCCAGTTTGACCAACTGCAGTCCATACAGTAAAGGTATTCTCACAACATTACAAGGTGGGAAGTTCCTGGGTCAACGACCAATTAAGCAGAAGAAATGGCAAAACATTTCCAAATTAGGTTGCTGTTCCCTGGAGGGAAAAATAACATGGCTGCTCTCTTGCACAGTGTGGACACTGTGGGGATTGGATGTCTGATATAAGATTGTGCTTTTCTGTAGATAACATAGAATACAGTACATACAATACATGATGGCTACCTATATTACCCAACATGCCTTAGAGGAAGGTTTCATCCTTTGGGGGATGATGATTATGTTGCAGACAATCAAGCTGCTTTGTCTCAGATGGTGCCAAGATTTTTGTTGGAACTAAGCTGATCCATCTAAATGAGGAGTATTCCATTACACCCTGACTCCCCAAAGCTATTATTGCTGCTTTAATGTACCTACACAGCATTTATTACAATCATCTTTTTCACATAAACGTTTAACAATGGATACAAATTTGCAAGAAATTGGGGTTAAAAGCTCTGCTCTTCTTTGAAATGTTGCCACAGGATCAGGGGAAGGGTTTGTTTAAAGACTCAACTGAATTTGATGGCACCTCCCGCAAAAGGAATGCTAACTTATCCTGAAGTCAATAGCATGAGACGTGAAGCAACAACCTTCTGACTCAATAGCAAGATGGCTACCAGCCAAGCAACAGCTTCCATTGCAGAGCTGGTCTGTGGAACATTTTTGAACCACCACAATTTACTGCAGTTTGCTACCTGCAGTAATGTAATGTATTAAATATATGTGTGTTCTGCAAACTTTCCAGTGGTCAGGGAACAGTAACTAACAATTTAAAAGTAATTATGATCTGTACTTTTCCTGAAATCTACCAAAGCGAGTTAAAGTTCGTGGGAACACATTTAAAATAACTTTTTAAAAGAAAAGAGTAAAAATGAAAGTTGATTAGTGGAAAAAAAGCATGAAAATAACAAAGCAAATTTCATAACAGGTTTAGTTATTCTTTATAAATGAAAATATATCCTGGAAACTTGCAGTACACAATAAACCTTTTGCATGCCCAGATTAGGGCAGCCACGGTTGGCACAGCAGTAGAGTTGCTGCCTTTCAGCACTTGCAGCGTCAGGGACCTGGGTTTGATCCCGACTATGAGTGCTGTCTGTATGTCTAGAACTTCTGGAAAATCAGTGAATAAAGTCCAAGGGACCACACAGGATGCTGGAATAGTCAGCAGGTCAGGTAGCATCTCAGGAGAACAGTGAATACCGCCATTTCGACCTGAAGGGTCACAATCTTACATGTCACCTATCCATGTTCTCCTGAGATGGTGCTGACCTACTGAGCTACTCCAGCACTCTGTGTCTTCTTTTGTAAACAAGCATCTACAGTTCATTGTTTCTACAATAAAGTTTAAAGTTCAAGTATGCCCAACCTTTCACTGTGGTTAAAGGGCTCTCCTAACTATGGTAGAGTGGAAATTACAGTTAGGAAGAAAGGAAGATTTCTCAGTAGCCAAACATCACCTGGTGGAGAAAACAAAAAATCCAATGTTCCAAGCTGCTTGCTCCAGCACAGCCTCAGATTTAAACAGATTAGGTAGTTTAAAAACAATTTTCTGGTACAACTGACCTTTAATAACCCACACAACATCTGCAGCCTTTCTATATGAAGCGCTCCAGGGTATGAAGTGATGTTAGAGGTGCCACACTACTATGACCTATTTCTACATAGTTTAGTTTAGTTCAGTCTAAAGCCCGTCCCACTTACGTGTCGTTGGCATGCTAATTACACGATCTCGTGGTCGCGTTGAGCTGCGACGGTCCCGCGAAGGTCGCTCACGACTTCATTCGACCACACAGCCGTCTGGAGCGCATGACATCATTTGAAGATGGACACAAAATGCAGGAGTAACTCAGCGGGACCGGCAGCATCTCTGGAGAGAAGGAATGGATGATGTTTCGTGTCGAGACCCCTCTTCAGTCTGAAAGAAGGGTCTTGACCCAAAACATCACCCATTGCTTCTCTGCAGCGATGCTGCCAGTCCCACTGAGTTACTCCTACATTTTGTGTCTATCTTCAATTTTCTTGGCCCCGCTCTGGGAATAGAAGTGGGGGCGGATCTGGATTCACAACAGCCGTGAGCCCCAGGCCGAGTTTGACGATCGTTTGCCTGCTTCTGCTGCTGTTGGAGGTGAGACGTTGTATCGTGCCAGGGACTTGGGCCTGTCTCACTTTGGCCGTCAGTTCCGTGACAGGCCATTGGCGCACGAAGATTTCGCTCGCTACAAAACTTTCGGAGCCCCGCTTGATGTCGCGCACAACTCCATACCCCTCCGCGCTTCTTAGTGGGACCGGGCCCACGCGGCCATACGATGCTCGTACGCCTCAACGCGACGACGAGGTCGCATAATTTGCGTGCCAAGGACACGTAAGTGGGACAGGCCCTTAAGTTTAAAGAAACGGCATGGCTCACCGAGTCCGTGCTGACCAGTGATCACCTCAACACTAGTTCCATCCTACACACCAGGGAAGCCAATTAACCTAAAACCTGCACAACTTTGGAATGTGGGAGGAAACCAGAGCACCCGGAGAAAACCCACACGGTCACAGGGAGAACATACAAACTCTGCACGGACAGCACCTGTAGTCAATATCGAACCTGGGTGTCTGCTGCTGCAAGGCAGCATCTCCACCTCTACGCCACTATGTTACCACTACATAATTATATTATTTCCACAAAATTAGAATATATTTTAATGATACAGTTGCTTGTACTATATTTTGCTCTTGAGTCGGAATGGACGTCCGTGAGGACATAGAGAGAAGCCCTTGCTGCACATGGACCACCTTCAGATACCATATAGGACTAAGCAGACAAAAGTTTGGATTGGCTGGAATGGTGAGTATGCTGCCCAAGAGGTATTAGTGGAAGATAAACTGGTGCTCTTGTGAAGGGGTAGGAGCGCCAACCATGGTGTTGTTATCTTCATAATTTCTAGGAGCAGAAATTAGGCCATTCGGCCCATCAAGTCTACTCCACCAATCAATCATGCTGGTCTAGATATAGTTAGATTTAGCTCTTCGGACTAAGGGAATCAAGGGATTTGGGGAAAAAGCAGGAACAGCGTACTGATTCTGGATTATCAGCTGTGATCATATTGAATGGGGTATGCTGGCTTGAAGGGCTGAATGGCTTGAAGGGCTGAATTTCCCTCTCAACCTTATTCTCCTGCCTTCTCCACGTACTGTAACCTCTGACACCCTTACTAATCAAGAATCTATCAATCTCCATTTTTAAAATATCCATTGACTTGGCCTCCACAGCCTTGTGTGGCAATTAATTCCACAGATTCACCACCCGCTGACTAGTCCGGCTAACTGGCTCATAGTTTCTACTCTTCTGCTTCGCTCCGTTTTTGAATAGCGGAGTAATATATGCAGTTATCTTTTGGTATAAACTCTGCTCTACCACTGTTACAAACTACATACATGGAACTAAGCCAGTTGATAGATCCCATCTTGCCATATCTTGTCCCTGCTCTCTTCACTTTTCTTTGAGTCAGTTCTCTGCACCATCTGAGCTGGAGTCTGCTCCTGTAGAAATGGAGTATCTGCATGAATGAATGAATGGGGAGGACAGTGGTGACATAATGCCACACCTGGAGATGGAAGATGAGTTCTAGCACATCTTGTCTCTGCTTCTGTTCAATAGTGGCCTTCTCACAAATGGCATTTCTGCTTACGGAGAACAGGAATCTTCCAATATTCAGAGTCTAGCTGTTTTCCCCATAACCCCTCTTTGTTCCTGGAGAACTCTGAGCTGCTCGTGGGTGAAACCTTGTTTCCATGGAGAGCAAACAATTTGTTTATGAGTGGCTTCCTTCTGTTCAATGTGGACAACAAGTTGCTCCTGGTGGCCTATTGTTCACACTTCAGGCTTTCAAATTGCTTCCAGTTGTGAGAGTAGAGACAAGCATGTAGATCGAGTTGCGACTGCAGAATGATTTTATGTAGCCTCTTCCTATGCCTCCATACTAGCAATAACTAGCAAGTAAGATGTTGTGTAAAGGGATTGTTGCTGAGCCTTTACAGAGGAGAGGAGATCATGGAATCCTGGCTCAACGCAAACTTCAGCGAGAGATTGAAGATTGTCTTTCTTTCAAATCTGCATTGGACAAGCCAGACCTTACAATGTGCTGATGAACTCATGTGGCTGCATCAACCTCATCATGAAAGCTTCCCAACCATGACTTTCACCTGAGGTGTGTGGATGGATGGAGCCCCATTAAATAAGGCCCCGCACCCGACTACCTTTGCACATCATCAGACTGCTGCCCCCTACAGTCTGGTGTATCTCCCCATGACAGGCATCGCTCAACCCTAGTGCCTTTTCGGTTAAACACAACATTTCTGCAATGCACTCAAATAAAGAAAATGCACTTTGTGAAGCATTTGTCAATCACTATTTAGAAATCCGTTAGAGTAAAGTGTCCATTTTAAAAATCCACACTTTATTCACATTAATTTGTCAACATTTTGGAGAGGGTGTTGAGGACATTTGTTAGAATAGTGTCGAAGGTGAGGGAGTTCACTGATCTGGAGTGCAGAGAAACTGAAATTGTTCTCCCTTGCTCAGTCAAGGTTCAACAGAGGTGTTCAAAGTAATGAGAAGTTTTGATTGAGTGGAGAGGGACAGATTTTTAACACAGGCAGAAAGGTCAGTTGCCAGGAGACACAAATTTGAGATAATTGGGAAAAAGGTCATTCGGGTGATGATCAGATTGTTTTCTCAGCAAGTTCTTATGTTCTTGAATGCTTTGTGGATGCAAAAACATTCACTGGGAACTTTCAAAAGGGAATTACAAATTGCAGGGCTGGAGGGAAAGAGCAAAGAATTGGGACTAATTGACAAATCTTTCAGACAGCAGTCACAAGCAGAATGCTCAGATGGCTCCTTTCAGTGTTGTATGTTCAATAACTTTCTACCTCAAAACTAGCACAAACATAATTGTTGAGTATGATAGTTGCAGAGGTAACATATTTTTTCTTAATATTATACACATCTAGTGCTGCTTTTCAATGAAAGCTTCAAGTGTATTATTTTTAACCAGTTCATCTGCGTAGACTAGGGCAGGTTGAGTTATTAATGCTTTTAATAACTAATCCATTGTGAAACAGGGTAAGGGGCGCAGCACATTGCGTGATTGTGACTGTTGATTGCTTCGGGAAAGATACACCATTCTCCACAAAATGGTGGGGAAGAATGGATGAATTATTAGTTAAATGGAAACAAGGTGGAAAATGACACAGATCAGAGGTTCTGACAAATGGAAATGTTGAAGTAATGTAGAAACAAGGACATAAAGTGCCAGAGTAACTCAATGTGTCAGGCAGCATCTATGGAGAATATAGATAGGTGATGATTTGGGTCAGGACTCATCTTCAGACTGATTGTGGGGGGATGCTGGGTGCACTGGACAAAGCATGCCAGGTTAAAAATGATGGGGTTTTTTATAGCTTGATGGTTGGACAAAGGCCAGAGATTAAAACAGAAATTGTAAGACAAAATAATTGAAGATTTGTCAATTGTGAAGCTAGAGGAAGGAATGTGGGTGGAGGTCAAAATTGGTGTTCCCAGGTGTACGGGGAGGGGGGGGGGAGAGAAAGGGGGGCAGGCAGGTTGTTAAAGGTTACCTAAAATTGGAGAAATAGAGTATTGAAGCAATACCCAGTGTCGTAAGTTTAACAATTTTGATGGTGCACTTAAAGTTTTCTTCTGAGCCAAAGCAGTGAATAAAGTTGAAAGCATTCTGGTCACCTCTGCGAATAAGTTGAGAGCAGCACAGTGGTATAGCAAGTAAAGCCATTGCCTCGCAATACTAGGGACCCAGATTCCGTCCTGACTTTGTATGCTGTCTTTGTGAAGTTTGCATGTTCTGCTTGAAACTCTGCAGGTTTTCTCAAGTGCTCCAGTTTCCCAAGGATTGGGGTTTAGCTGTTTAACTAACCTCATAGGTGGATTTAGTTTAGTTTTCATTTATAGATACAGCACAGAAACAGGCCTTTCGGCCCACCGAGTCCGTGTCGACCAGTAATCCCTGCACACTAACACTATCCTACACACACTAGGATACACATACACACAAGTTACAATTTTACCAAGCCAATTAGCCTGAAAACCCATCCGTCTTTGGAGTGTTGGAGGAAACTGGAGTTCACAGAGAAAACCCAAGCAGGTCCCACCGAGACCATACAAAATCTGCACAGACAGCACCCATAGACAGGATCAAACCCAGGTTAATGGCACTGTAAGGCAGCAACTCTGCACTGCGCCAGTACCGCACTATGAGTGATGGATTGTGCGGAAAGCTGATGGGATTGTTTAAAGAATTACAAAACATTTGATTCCTGTCATTAGATGGTTGATGTTCACTCAGTGGGCTGTAGGGGCTTTTTTCCATGCTGTGTTTCTAGGTGGAAGAGTAGAAACAAGGAACTGCAGATGCTGGTTTACAAAAACAGACCCTTCCGCCCGTCAAGTCTACACTGACCATCGATCATCCGTTCACACTAGTTCTAAGTTATCCCACTTTCGTCTCAACATTGTACACAGTAGTGACAAATTTAAAGAGGCCTCTTAACTTACAAACCTGTACATTTTTTATGATGTGGGAGGAAACCAGAGGTGCTGGAGGAAACCTACATGGTTACAAGTGGAATGTCCAGACTCCACACTGACAGCACGCAAGGTCAGGATAAAACCCAGGTCTCTAGCACTGCAAGGCAGCAGCTCTGCCAGATGTGCCACCATGCCGGATAATTGAAATATTCTCCACCATGATACGCCAACAAAATGAAGTGTCAACCCTGCTCCCTCTCTATAGACACTTTCCCACAAACCAATCACTCGACACACTGTTCTCCACCATGAGATTTTGCTAGTCATCCTGCATGGCGGAAAGGCTGTTGACACAAAATTGTTGAATTAAATGCTAAGCATAAAAAGGACGTGCTGAGGATGCTAAAGAGGTTAGATGCCTGTAGACCATAACAGATGTTTTCAGAGAACAAAGATTTAAGGTGAGGGGGAGAAATTAATAGGAATCCGAGGGGTAACTTATTTTGCACAAAAGGTGATGGGTATATGGAACGAGCTGCTTTAAGAGGTAGTTGAGGCAGGTATTATCGCAAAGTTTAAGAAACATTTAGAAAGTGTAAAGAACATGCACGTACACAGAGAATTCTTTACTACTATTTTATTAATTAAACACACACATCACTACCCTAGCTGTACGTGGTCTGTCACGATCACTAGAGAGAGAGCTAGGGGTGGGAAGGTCACAGTTATACTCGATTATGGAGGGGTGGTTAGCAAGGGCTACGTCACTACTGTTAAAGGTGTATACATATATCATCTACAGAAAGGTACATTTATAGGGTAGATTTAGGGGGATATGGACCAAATGCAGGCAGATGGAACTAGTGTACATGGGTCATGTTGGCCAGTGTGGACAAGTTGAGTCAAGGGGCCTGTTTCCATGCTGTGTGACTCTATGCCTTTAGTTCAAAACTATAGAATGGATATTTAGAAATGTGAATACCTAGAGGATGCATTGTCCTCTTATTTGATGTGATAATTGTGCAACTTCTCCGTGGATTGTCACCTTGTAATGGTGGAGAAGCTTGTGTGGACCTGAGATCCTGAAAGCGATGCCGTCTGGAGTTATGTTCTACCCATGGCGGTAAGATCGAGGGGGAGGTCTCTGACAAAGAGCAATCCAGCCAAGACCTCAATGGTGGAACAGGCGGAGGATGATGGCTAACTTCAGTGGAGCGTCACAGCGGCTGGGAAGGCGGATGAAGGCTGCAGCAGAAAAGGGTCTCCGGTCATCTTGGACACCATGCCACTGGATCCCGACCCAGATCTGTCAAGGACCATGGGGTGACTGTCTGTGCACCAGTCTCCCGATGTTAAACAATGTCACGCACAGGCATCCTGCATATAGGGAATAGCACCCTGGAGACACTCATGGTCAGCCATGACCGAAGGGGCCCTAAGAATTGTGCAAACACCAAATCATCGTCCGCCAAAATAAACCACACAACTGGGGCATCCATGCTTTATGAAATCGTTACTGTGGTTCCCCTTTTGAAGAAGTGATGAAAGCATAAAATAGTGGGGTGGGTTAATGGCAATGAGTCTCCAGGCAGATATTTTCCCGTGTATGTGGTGTGGACAAGTGTATCTCTTGCCATGTGTACCTGACACTACATGGGCAGCAGTTGCACTGGGTTCACAGATCAAGGAATCTGTAAACTGAACAATTCTGTGCGCAGAGCTACCAGTAATTTTTTTTTTTTTAAATGCGGCACAATGCCAGAGGGTGGGATATACAGGGATGAAAATGATGTTCACAGAGAATAAATATTTTAAATCACATATGATTTATTACTTTCAGCACAATGTTTTCCTGGAGATAAAAATGGAGGGTCACATGCTCCACCAATCTCGCACAATTGCTATCAATAAACAATAAATGTGTGCTTTGCTCAAGACTGATGTCAACACCGGTGGGAAATTAGACAGTAAAATTACGCATGTGTTCAAATGAATCACAACAGGGAGTTGCTGGTGCAATTTCCTAATGGATTGGACTTCTGCAAAAATGGGCCCATACATTTCAAAAGTGAAAAAATGTTTTTGTGTGTGTTACATATAGCACATTTGTAACTGTTTATTTTCTACAAGAAATTCCAAGCTGAGAAAAAATGCCTTCCACCAATAGACTGCAGAGGGGAGGTTATTAAGGAGAAGTTGGTATGTCATCATTGCACATCATCTGTTGAAGAGTAATGATTCAGTAAATATTTCAGGGCGAGGAGCTGATGAACAATGAATAACTGTTGAGCTTAAATGACTGAAATAGCAGATTTAAATTTAAATGCTACAACTTCCATGGCACAAATATAGCTCATCGCACAGAGCTGTTAAGAACTGGTAAAAACAGTTCCTGGACATCATCTTTTCTGCTAATGCAAAGGAAAAAATCTGTATAACCTTAGTGTTGTTGTATTTTTCCAATTCAATCATTGGATAATAGAGTTATTGCAAGGTCATTATTTATTGCCATTGAGAAGGTGGTGAACACGTTTCTTGAACTATGGTAATTTGTATGGTGAAGGTATTAAGAGTGTCGTTGTTATGTTGACACAAGGGACAGTGTCAATTGCCGCCTCTCCTATAACATATCATTGGCTTTTTTTGGCATCAGTTGGACTCTAAAAGCTTTATGATCTCATAAAACATATCAAAAGCAATGACTTGAGATCACATTTTTAAACTACCAGCAATTTTGCTCATTTGATTTGAAAATTTTCGGAGCGCTGACCCCACAATAAACACATCTTGCTGAGCTGTCCTGTTGCAAGACTCAAATGAATTCTGATGAATGAAACCATAGAAATACATTTGAAAAATAACTTTTTACAAAGCACTGCATGAATCAATAGTTTCATCATTTGCTGCAGAATGAGTTGTTTCGGTTTCTATGTAAATTGCCTTTCGAGCCATCTGGAGTGTCCATAAAGTGTTTCATGGAAAGAGGTACCTAATGACAGATATTGCAATGTAATCTCTGAGGACTAAAGTTAAGCCAAACATTGCATTGTGTTATTTTTCCATTCAAATCATGAGGTTTCTTGCTCCAGGGGTTCAACGAGTTAGTATTTTTTGTCTCAACAAATGAATGTGCTAAATTTCGGAATAGGGTGTTGCCTAAAAAATTAGAGAGAATTAATGTTCCATATTACTTTACCAAACTTAGCAATCAACATTCACGTGCAGAGCATTCTGAAAGTATTTCAGTTTGAAGAAATTCAAATACTCTATTGAACTTTTCGAGCTGCAGGATAGACAGGTTGCATTACAGCCTGGTTTAATAATTCATATGCTCAAAAATGATGGATGATGGAGAAAGTGGTGAACATTGTCTAGCCATTATGGAAACTGATCTCCCCACCATCGAACAGATCTGCAGTATAGGAAGCATTGCCTTAAGAAGGTAGCTAAGATCATCAAAGGCCCACTCGATCCTGGTCACACTTGCTGCTACCATTTGAAAGACGGTAGAGGAGCCTGAGAAAAATTATCTCCAGCAACAAGAATCACTTCTTCTCATTAACCATTAGGTTTTTGAACTCTGCATTCCCTTACATACCTCAGCATCCTACTATTATGGATTTTGCACTATTAACATTGTACTATGCACTTTGGATTGCACTATCAAGGTCTGGTTCACCTTGAATAGCGGATACATTTTTGCATCTTTATTTGTTGTATTGTTGCATTTGATGTGTCTGTACAAAGCCCCTGTCCCACCTAGGAGACCTCAACAGCAACCTCTGGTGACCTTGCCCGCCACCCAAAAAAAAAAATCAAGGTCGACTAGACCTGCGACTAAAAAATTATCGAGCTTAAAAACTGCAACCTATTTTTAGTTGAGGCCGGTTTTAATCATAATGAAAAAATAGCAGTAACCTAGATGAAGCCTCGACCACGCGGAAAGCACTTTCGACCATTACGGCCTCATTATGACCTCATGGAAACCTTGGGTGGTGGGCAAGGTCACCAGAAGTTGCTGTTTAGGTCTCCTAAGTGGGACAGGGGCTTAAAGCTGCAGCAAGAATGTAATTGTTCTGGTCCCAGTGCTTATGGCAATTACATATTTTGGATCTCATGCTGATCAACATGCCAACACCCTTTGTCTGCATGGCCTCTTTGACAAAATTGTCAAGGCAGCACAGTAAAGGGTCAAGATGTAAAATGGTGATGCTCAAATATAACTACATGAGAATTCCAAGTGTTTTTGGCTTTAAAAAAGAGGAACACAAATATGTCAGTAGGAAGATCTGGGCTAAGATGTTTTCCCATGTTATCAAATACACAATTAGGTCATTTGTGTGTCCATGGTACACTTTGAGATATTCAGTTGGTGAGCACCATATCAATGGTGGTTTGACACAGATGTTTCTCGCATGTGTTGTAATCTTAATCAGTGCATGAAAGTACATACAGGTTTTATTTTCGCAGGATTCTACTGCACATACAAAGATTGCAAGAACTGTAGATCTCAAACACTGCAACTGATTTAAACAGAGAGCTGGTAATAACAGGCCACCCTCTACCTGGGCCACTGTCAGGAAATCTGAGACATGCATCCTCCTCAATGTAGGTTCCTATTTTAACAACTCCTCTGGTAAGATCACCCCATCACCATCTCATCTCTGCTGGTGTGTTCATTACCTGTTCTCTTCCTGACCATCAGATATCTACCCATATCTTTATACCAAACGTACGTTTGCTAAATTAATCACAATAATATTGGGTCTGTTGCACATTACTTCAGCAACTAAACATATATTTATAGACTTATGATTTATAATAATTACAATACGATTACAGCAATGGACAAAAATGGATAGCTATTATACTAAATCAACTTCACATGCATTCCTCCCTTCTTTAAAGCAACGCAATAAACAGCTGCAATGAAGCTTCATCAGTCGTGTATCTAGTTATACATGTTCATCGAAGAGTTGAACTGAATTTTTTTGGAAGATCACATAATAATAATAATCACATCTTACCAAATGAGGAAAGAACCTGAAAGGAGTCACAAACAGATCTCTCTTCAAGGCTTTTCTGAAAAATACAAAATAATTGCAAATATTATTAAAATACATCAGCCTAGATAACTAGAAAATTACTCAAGTAATAAATGAAGTTGAGAAGTGATGATTTCTAATTCCACTCTATACTAAACACTTTCTGAGATTATCTGCTGTTTTTTTAAACTATTGAAAGGATCACATTTACAAAAGCATATCAGTTCTATTTACACTTTTAAATGTTAAATGAAAACTTTGCATTTTCACTAAAACTCACCACAACTTGTAATTTTCCATTGAATTGACGGGAACTGGCATGAAATAGCTCTGACTGATACTAACCAACTCACTAACTGCCAAAGTACCACATTGCATTCATATCTTTTCCCCTACAACAGGTTCTTTATTATAAATTATAGATAAATTGGGTCCCATTTTGCTTCATGGATTCGTCTTGACTAGCTGAATTTCTCCAGTGGTTTTTTTTGCAAGCAATTTAAAACATTAGTCCTTTCTCCAACTTTAGACAAGGAAACAGTTGCGACAATAGGGTCAGGAATTCTTCAGAACTTATGGCTCTGCTTAATCTGAAAATAACATGGTCATGGAATATTGAATCTACTTGAGGTTGGAATCATTCTTTTGCTAGAGCATGTCATTTATTTTATTCTTTCACATGTTTCCAATAATCTTTCTTAACAGCACTTCTCTTAAGAAAGAAAATATTTAATGCCAAGTTGAATAAACATAGGTTGAACACAACATTAAGAGTTTGCAGAATGACCAATGAGGATGAAACCATGAACCGCAAGATGCAAGTGCCCAATCAGCATTTACATCAGCAAAACTGCCCATTTCTTCCAGCTTGCATGACTGAAGGTAAACAGAACAACTGTTGTTTGGTTGTTTCATTAGTTTCAGTGCCCAAAAAGTGAATAGAAAATAGTAATATTCAAAGGACTTTTAAAACAACTCAGATTGTTACAGTTATCTCATATCTGACGTTCAGTCTAATGATTTTACTTTATTTAAATGATTTCAAATGGCCCACAGAATTCTGCTTTGTCGCACACACTTTTCAGTTGTTGAAGTGGTCCTAAAATATACAAGTCACACTGAGCCTATATCAGTGAGGACATTACCCACATTAACTAATGCACAGCCATCATCCACTGTAAGCATGCTGAACAAGCCCGTTACAATATTAATTGTTATGCAGTGAAGCACTTCCCAAGATACAACAAAATATTTCCCAAAATACAGCATCTGCATGAAATACCATTAACTATTCCTTAGCCAATCATGTGGTCCCAGCTGCCAACATTACTGACTAATGGAAACATTGTGTTACAAGCAATTCTTGAAAGCTTTTTGTGACGCAGGGAGTGTCCACACTTGAAAATAACACTATTTCTGCTCAAAGCAAGATGATTAGGGGGCAATTTCTATGGACAAACTTTCTATGTTCCGGTGGCAGTCTGGTCACAAGGGCACCAGACTAGAGAGTTTCACCCTATGGCAGTCGTGCTGCAGGAGGTCAGAGTTCAGTTGACAGAGTTCCATTCCTGACAACTGGTCATAACCTAATCTGTTTGTAAGTTGGAAATCAACAATAGCAATGTGTCGGAAAGGATCTCAAAACTGTTGTGATGGGGGAGCAATCAGGCATGGGAAGAGTGGCCGCAACCCAGCGTGACTGACTCAGTGAGTGATCGGGTGAGTCTGCTCATGGTTCCCATCTCTGACGGAGGTGATGGAGAGACAAAACACAAGGGAATACCCTGCCCGACCTGACAGAAGATGCAGTAGTCATCAAATACATCCCTATTTATCCCAAATACTTGTGCTTGTAAACTGGGAGGAACCTGTATCTTAATTCTACAACAGAAGCCTGCAATTGATGCTGAAACAATACAATGAGTGGCTATTGGGTGACAAGGGCATTATAAACTTGGTGCATTGTGGTATTTATTTTTTAATTGTATATTTGTTTATTATTTATTTACTGATTGCTCGAATGGTTAGTGACTATCATTAAGGCTAACATGTACTCTATTATCATCATGCAAACAAGGAATTTTATGCACGCTGATGTAAATAATGATAAACTAAACTGAATCTGCTCACAAAGATTGAAAGTAAATATTGGAAAACAAAATCATTATCCAATAATGCATGAGCTAAAAGGGTGGATAAGTTAGACTTTATAAAAACTTATAACAGGCACTGGTAAATAATTGATTTGCAGTGGTTTGGGGAAGAAAAAGTGCAACTAAAATGAAGCATTCTGCAAAGTGGCATGGGAAAAAGCTTTGAGAGGGGAGTGGGTCGCTGGAGGCCCTACAATAGCCTGAAGCTCGGCTGGATCGGGCACCGCACCAAGAGGCCAAGCACGTGGACCGGACGTGGCCTACAACGGTGGAGCAATGGCGGAGGACATCAACGGCTACGTTTGGCCCTGCCGACCCTGCAACACCACCAGGAGAACAGTCCTTCAGGTCAGGTCAAGAACCCTGAACAAAAAACAACTGGGACTTGAAAATGGCACCAAACTGGTGACTCTGTATACGGTCTCAGTGTACCATTGCTATACACTTGTACTATATCTGAGTTGCTTATCTGATATGTATCTGAGTGCTATAATGATACGATGTATAATGGAGAGGAGAGGACAGTCATACTCGTTTCGAGTGACTGCTGATGATGAATGATACCTGTACTGAACTCTATACAAAATTAATTTACCTCGGTACATGTGACAAATAAAGTTACATACCAATCACTATGATACACCCTGTGACAGAATACACAGAGTTGCAAATGATCTATACACAAAACAAGGGCCCAGTTAAATGTTCCAGGGTATTAAACTGTTTTTGATTGAACAAGACTGTGAGTGCCGATATCAGACATGCATGAGTGAAATATGGTGAAAATGCTGCAGCTCAGTCAAGATTGCTTCCACTGAGAATTTAAAAAAGTGACAACCACAAATATCTTCTTTAGCATGACCCAGGGAATGTCAATATATTTGGCCCTGCCACTAAAACAAGATAAATATTAAATAAATGTGTAGTATTTGAACGAGGCGGTTAAAAAATCAAGCAAGGTTAGACAATAAACATTAAATGTCAGTGAGGTGAAGCAGCCTGATGTTTGAGGTCAATATTTCCGACAAGTCATAAAATGACTCAGGCAGATCCAATGAAGTAATCAGTCAAAAAGGTGGGAGGATAACATTTATTTTCTTGGGCCCAATCGGCAATTCCAGACCAAATTGTATTTTGTGAGCCATTATTTCCCATGAGATCTCACTTGGCAAAAAGCAAAATTTGCCTTGAACCAACAGAAAGAATAGCATTAGGTTCAGCTTTGAAATATTTTTGAACAGTGCAATAGTAAGATTATTAACATATTTACAAATGGGTATGACATAAAAGCATTTTGAATAAACATATTAAAACACCATATTTGAGTGGTATGGCCTTAAATAATTTAAAATGTTACTTTAAAAGTAGAAAAACAACAATTGCCAGGTGTACAGTTGTAAAATGAATGTCAGAATATTGTTTTGAAAACTTAAAAAAACATAGCTAATAATGTCCTAAAGTTCAAGTTTTAATTTTAAAGCATCCCCCATGAGCAGCAACTTAGAACAATTTGCAGAAACTTCCAATGGGATAAAATTACATTCAATGTATGGCCCGTGGATTTCTCTGCCACAGAAGGCAGTGGAGGCCAATTCACTGGATGTATTCAAGAGGGAGTTAGATTTCGCCGTCCGGGCTAATGAAATCAAGGGGTATGGGGAGAAAGCATGAATGGGGTACTGATTTTGAATGATCAGCCATGATCATATTGAATGGCGGTGCTGGCTCAAGTGACCAAATGGCCTACTCCTGCACCTATTTTCTATGTCTTGTGAGTGGTGTCACGTTCTTTACCTTAGTTTGTAGGAAACCAAGTTGTGAGTGATTCGATTTGCAATTAAGATTCCAGTTATGACAATTTTTAACAAAGTGCACTAAATTACATAGCAAAACTGTTTGAAATTTCTGATTGATTTGTCAGGATCTATGCGTGTGATGTGAACAAAGACCCAAATGCAAAATCACACGGTAATGTTTCACAGAGACATGACTCACCCCCAGCTCCCCAGACTCAGCCATCCAATCTGAATGTTTCTCCATCCAACGTACTCACTGTACGCAGGCATCTGGGAAATGGAGAGGTGGAACTGTCTGCCTCATGGTCAAATCTTCGTGGTGCTCAGACGTAGCAGTTATGTCCCACTCCTCCTTTCCACATCGGGAACATCTGTTGGTGAAGTGCCGCCCCTTCTACCTTCCGAGGGAATTCACCTCCATCATCCTGATGCAGTCTACATCCCACCCCAGGCAGACTTCCATCTAGCATTGGAGGAGCTGTATGCCATTGTCAACAAGCATGAGACAGCCTAGCCCAAAGCCTTTACCACTATAGCCAGGGGCTTCAACAAAGCCAACCTGAAAAAATCTCTCCCAAACTACCACCAGCATGTCACCTGCAGCACCAGAGGATTAAACACTTTTGACCACTGCAAATGACCATCAAGGATGCCTATTGCTCTATCCCTCGCCCTCACTTCAGGAAATCCAACCATTTAGCGGTGTTGCTTCTTTCTGCAGGCAGGCAGCAACTGCAGAGTGCATCCCCAGAGATGAGGACCATACAGAGCTGGTCTGGGGAGGCATAACAGCAACTGCAGGACTGCTTGGGGTTAGTAGACTGGACAATGTTCAAGACTCGGCAACGGACCTGAATGATCACAGTTGTTACAGACTTCATAAGGAAATGTGTGGACGATCGTGTTCCAACAAAAACCTTCCAAGTGTTTCCAAACGAGATATGCATTTGTCTGAAGACCAGATCCCGGGCATTCAGGTTGGGTGGCACAGAGGTCTATAAGTAGTCGAGATACGACCTTGACAAGACCATCAAAAAGGCCAAAAGGGACTTAGACAATAGACAATAGACAATAGACAGTAAGTGCAGGAGTAGGCCACTCGGCCCTTCGAGCCAGCACCACCATTCAATGTGATCATGGCTGATCATCCCCAATCAGTACCCTGTTCCTGCCTTCTCCCCATATCCCCTGACTCCGCTACCTTTAAGAGCCCTATCTATCTCTCTCTTGAAAGTATCCAGAGAACTGGCCTCCACCGCCCTCTGAGGCAGAGAATTCCTCAGACTCACAACTTTCTGTGAGAAAAAGTGGTTCTTCGGCTCTGTTCTAAATAGCTTACCCCTTATTCTTAAACTGTGGCCATTAGTCTGGACTCCCCCAACATCGGGAACATGTTTCCTGCCTCTAGCATTTCCAAATCCTTAACAATCTTGTATGTTTCAATAAGATTCCCCCTCATCCTTCTAAATGCCAGAGTGTACAAGCCCACCTGTCCATTCTCTCAGCATATCACTGTCCCGCCATCCCAGGCATTAACTTTGTAAACCTACGCTGCACTCCCTCAATAGCAAGAATGTCCTTCCTCAAATTAGGGGACCAAAACTGCACACAATACTCCAGGTGTGGTCTCACTCAGGCCCTGCACAGCTGTAGAAGGACCTCTTTGCTCCTATACTCGACTCCTCTTGTTATAAAGGCTAACATGCCATTCACTTTCTCCACTGCCTGCTGACCCTGCATGCTTACCTTCATAGACTGATGAGCAAGGACCCCCAGATCCTATTGTACTTCCTCGTTTCCCAACTTGACGTCATTTAGATAGTAATTTGCCTTCCTGTTTTTGATACAAAATTCCGCTTAAAGCTGGATGTTGGGGCGGACGTTCGGCAACTATGTCAGGGTTTGAATGCAATTAATCATCTCCTACAATGTGAAACCTGAAGGCAGTTCTAGGGAGAACACTGATGTGCCTTCGAGCCCCCATAAGCCCTGATGGTATTACAATCACAGTCACAGAGGCCGACGGCAGAAGATCCTTCAGATGGGTGAACCCTTGGAAAGCGCCTGAACCTGAAGGTTGAGTTCTCAAAACCTGTGCAGACCAACTGGCTGGAGTCTTTGTGGACATTTTCAATCTCTCATTACTCAGGTCTGAGGTTCCCACCTGCTTTAAGAGGCCATCAATAATACCGGTGCCCAAGAAGAGTAAGTTGACATTCCTCAATGACTATCGATCAATGGCACTAACATCTGTGGTGACAAAGTGCTTTGAGAGGTTGGTTATGGTGCATATCAACTCCTACCTCACCAAGAACCTCGATCCATTATAGTTTGTCTACCGTCACAACAGGTCAACAGAGGATACAATCTCACTGACTCTCCACTCCGCACTGGACCACTCGGACAATAAAAGTGGTCTGATTTGCTGTTGTTTAAAGTGGCTGTTGTTTAAAGACTACAGCTCGGCGTTCAGTACCATCATCCCCTCCACGCTGGTTACTTAGAGAGGGACTATGCATTGTCCATGGGCACCCTGGGAGATTTCCAAGACCGCTGAACACTGTTGAATGCATCCTTGACAAGGATTGTAATATTGTTGTATAGTTGTTTATTTAGTATATATGTACATCTTGTATTATGGTGGTGGGTTCTGTTTTGTTTTATTGTATAGTAAATATTATTTTAAATAATTGCATACATTTTTTGATTTAAAAAAGCTGGTTACCAAGACAATGGAAATAGGTCTCTGTGCATCCCTCTGCAATTGGATCCTTGACTTCCTCATCCACAGTCTGCTCGAATTGGCAGAAACACTTCTTCCTCATTAACAATCAGTACAGGAGCACCTGAAGGCTGTGTGCTCAGCTCCCTGCTCTACTCACTCTATACTCATAACTGTGTAGCCAGACCGTGCAAACTCCATCAACAAGTTCGCTGATTACACCACTGTTGTTGAATGAATTACAGATGGTGATGAGTCAGGGTATAGAAGTGAGATCGACCGACTGGCCAAATGCTGCTAGCACAACAACCTACTCTCAATATCAGTAAAACCAATGAACTGTTTGTGGACCTTGGAAGAGGAAGGATGAGGACCCACAATCCTGTTTATATCAACGGGATGGTGGTGGAGAGTCAAAAACCTCAAATTCCTTGTGTGCATATTTCCGAAGATCTTTCCTGCAACCCAGCACACTAATGCAATTATAAATAAAGCATATCAACGCCTCTATTTCCTGAGAAGATTAAGGAGATTCGGTATGCCAAAGAGGATTATCTTGAACTTTTACAGGTGCACAGTGAGAGCATATTGACTGATCATGGCCTGGTTTAGCAACTTGAACGCCCAGGAGCGGAAAAGATTACGAAAAGTGATGGACACTGCCCAGTCCATCACCAGCTTCGACCTCCATACCATCAAGGGTTTCGGCCTGAAACCTTGCCTATATCCTTCGCTCCACAGATACTGCTGCACCCGCTGAGTTTCTCCAGCATTTTGTGCACCCTCTGTACCATCAAAGGCATTTATCGGAGTCCCTGCCTCAGAAGAGCAGCCTGCACCATCAGAGACCTACACCATCCTGACCACACGTTCATTTCACCCCTGCCATCGGGGAGAAGGTGCAGGAGCCTGAAAACTGTAAAGTCCAGATTCAGGAACAGCTTATTCCCTACAGCCATCAGGCTATTAAACGCTACAACCTCAAATAAGCTGTGAACTACAATACTATTATTATTATTATTATTATTATTGCACTACTATTGTTTATTTTTTGAGTATGTGTGTGTATGTACTTGTGAGTATGTGTGTATAGACACATTGAACTCTTTTCTCTCTCATTTATCATTGTTTACAGTTTACTATGTTTACATAATCTGTTGCAGCAAGTAAGAATTTCAATGTTCTATCTGGGACATATGACAATAACACGCTCTTGACTCTTGACTCTCTAATGTCAGAATACAATAAAAACCAGGCAGGCATACATACACAATTCCTGACAATCACACTGGGGCAATAATTTACCAAAAGTAATGAGGTTAGAAATTACTACAAAACTGTGCTTTTAGGAATGAAAGTCCTTGATCTTTCACTGGTAATGTGACTGCTACATATTGCATAAACTATCATGCAACATTTATGATAAATCACAAACCCCAATTCTGATCTAAATAAATCACCACCAATTTGAGATGATGCCGAATGTTGAAAAAAATTGGCTACGACTATATTTCTCCATTTTTTCAAATATTCAAAATATTAGATCAAATTGCATCAAATTCTAAATCAGACAACAAACTTGCTTGTTTAAAAACAAGGAGATGCTGATTTACAACAAAAAGAGGGACACATAATGCTGGAGTTACTCTGCTGGCCTGGCGAATAGGTGGTGTTTCAGGTTTGTTTTACAGATTGATTGTGGTGCGAGAGTGGGAGGTACCAAGCTGAAATGTCGTCTGTCCATATTTTCCACAGATACTGCCTGACCCGCTCAGCTATTCCAGCAGATTTTGTCACAAACCTTCTTACTTTCTTGTTTGACTCATTGCTTATCGGACATGTCCATTCTTTTCATGTGTAAGCTAAATTTGGATCAAGAAATGATCTTGACTAAGCTCATGATTTTCATACGTGTAAGATTTTTAAAAATCTTATAAAGATTTTGCAAAAATGTTATAAAGTAACCCATAAAGATGATGCAGTTTTGTGTGTAGAGTGTGCACACTGAGGGGATGTGGGACAAATGTTAGTTATCCGGTAATGTACATTTGTCATCCCTGTTTTCATTGTAGCTTGTAGTTATACAATCTCAAAATAGTGTGAGTATGTGTGGGAAAGCAGGCCAAGACAGAGATCGCAACTTTGATGGTGCACCAAAGAGAAACCTCATTAATGTGTTTTATTTCTGTGCATTAACTCATTACATCATCATCTATATCTCTCGTTTCCCTTATCCCTAACCAGTCTGAAGAACTGTATTGACTTGAGATGCTGCCTGTCCCGCTGATTTACTCCAGGTTTTTGTGTCTATCTTCGGTTTAAACCAGCATCTGCAGTTGCTTCCTGCACAAACCTCATTAATTACATATTTTCTGGAGATTTCTTTGTAACAGACATCAAAGTAGTTTTCTGAACTGCAACATTTGAATAATTTCTGATTATAACTAAGATGAAGCATGTCATAATCAACAGTAGATCCTTGTTATGCCAATCTTCTCTCTGCATCAATAAGTTTGAAGTGGGGCATGGTGCTTTAAAGATGTGTCAAACTGCAAGACTACACACATGTACAGAACTTAGCAGTGTTAACTGTGCAAGAAACATGGTGATGTGATATCTCATGCACACACAGCCTTGCTTATCATGCAACAATAATATTTCTATTAGATAAACAAAACAGGATTGCAACACCCATCAAAGCAATGCATTAGCTTGTGGTTTCAAACAAGAATGTATTTATAAGCTTTGATGTTATTAAATGTGATTTATTTTGTTTTCTGCACGAGGCATTGGTAAATTTGAAGAAATCTTTTGAGAAGAATGACAATAAAACTCCAACCATCCACAGACCAACAATTCAGAAATGTTGATGGTTTGGCATCTAGTTTACCAGGTAATGTTTGCCACGTGCCTTTTCAATCACTGGAGCCCCAATTCCTTCTCACTCACCTACTCCTGAATCATGTGCATACATTCCATTCACCTGTTCCCCAATTCCTGTACTTCTTTTCTGCTGTCCAGGACCCCAATTACCACGCTCCATTTAAACTTACCTGATTAGCTGAAAAAGTTGTTATTATAATTCCTCACTTTTGAAAAATAGTTAGTTAAAAGTGGTTTGGGCTATTGATGGGAAGATCATCCAATAGTCTGGAAAATCTGCTACTTTGCTGCCACCATAATCTAGAACATGGTAGATTATCGGAGTTTTTACATAGAATAGTACAGCACAGGAAAAGGACCTTCAGCCTACAACATAGTGCCGAAGAAGTCCAGTACCGAAGAAGTCTCCCATCACCAGCCTAAACGATTACTGTCCCGTGGCCCTCACTCCGGTAATCATGAAGTGCTTCGAGAGATTGGTCCTCCAGCACATCAAGGACTATCTCCCTCCAGATTTCGACCACCACCAGTTTGCCTATCGCCCAAACAGGTCCACAGAAGATGCCACACCGTAGCTCTCCACTCTGTGCTGAGCCACCTGGAGTAGGGGCAGAGCTACGTTCGGATGCTCTTTGTGGATTACAGCTCAGCTTTCAATACTATCATTCCGGACATGCTCATCGACAAACTGGTCACTCTCGGCCTCCCCACTCTCACATGTGCCTGGATAAAGGACTTCCTCACCAACCGGCCCCAGACTGTGAGACTCGGCCCCCACCTCTCCTCCTCTCGCATGTTGAGTACCGGCTCCCCGCAGGGCTGTGTGCTAAGCCCCCTCCTGTACTGTCTCTACACCCACGACTGTAGTCCGGCCTACAACAACAACCAAATCTCAAGGGGAGATGAGGCAGCCTACAGAGAGGAAGTCCTGAAGTTGACAGCCTGGTGCTCAGAAAAAAACCTGGCTCTGAACACCAAGAAAACCAAAGAGCTCATTGTCGACTTCAGGAAGCACAGCACCGACTTAGCCCCCTTATACATCAACGGCGAGTGTGTGGAGAGGGTCCACACCTTCCGGTTTCTCGGCGTCCTCATCTCCGCTGACATCTCCTGGACAGACAACATCACAACGGTCATCAAGAAGGCTCAGCAGCGGCTGCACTTCCTGAGGGTCCTCAGGAAGCACAACCTAGACTCCAACCTGCTGCTGACCTTCTACCGCTCGTCCATTGAGAGCCTGTTGACATACTGCATTACAGCATGGTACGGCAGCTGCACCATGGCAGACAGGGAGAGGCTTCAGAGGGTAGTTAGGGCAGCACAGAAGATAATCGGCTGCCCTCTCCCCTCTCTGATGGACATTTACACCTCCCGCTGCCTCAGCAGGGCGAAGAACATTATCAAGGACAGCTCCCATCCTACATTTGGCCTGTTCAACCTGCTACCCTCAGGGAGGCGCTATAGGTGCATCAGCACAAGGACAAATAGACTCAAGAACAGTTTCTTTCCAAAATCCATTATCTCCCTGAACTCACACATGCATTGACTTCACAGCCTAACCCCCGGACTTTCATCTATCCACCTACTGTAATTTGTACTGTAACTGTAATTTCCAATATGTGCAATAACCCATACTGGATATAGGAATCCTATTATCCATTCTATTTATCCATTGTCTTTTTATAGATATGTATATAGCGCTGCAGAAACTGTGCACCTTATCCCCCCCCCCCCCCCTTTTTGTTTTGTTTTGCACTGAGTAGGAGCAGTTTTTAATCTCATTGTACATGTGTATAGTGACAATAAAAGGCATTCTGATTCTGATGTGCTGAACATAATGCCAAGATAAACTAATCTCATTTCCTTGCATGTCATCCAAATCCCTCCATATTCATGTGCCTATCTAAAAGCCTCTTAAAACACCACTGTACAGAAGTTCAGATATAAAAATAGTATAGATATTGAGTTGCGGGGCACATGTCTTTTTTGTTGGTGTTCCACGATACTTCTCAACAAGATTCAGTGTTGAAGATTAGTTTAGGGTGAAATTGTGTGAAACAAGGAACTGAACAAGGCAATTTAATGTATTATTCACATGATCATGGTTGACATTTTCCTTGCCACTTCACACTCCAAGCTCCACACCACAACAATCATGGAACAGTCTCAGTAAAATAAGGTGCACACCTTGTTAGTTTGTTGATTTCTTTTTTTTAAGAAGGACATTGCCGTCATTGAAAGTTCTGAGTGACCCTCCATTAAAGATAATCATGGCTGATCAATACTGGTCTCTGTGAGTGAATGAAACACTTGAATCAATGAGTACCTGCCTCAATGACTTAATGGTTTGCTACACCATATCTGTCTTGCTGGTATGAGTGGTACTTCACTCAGATATCCTCAATATATAATTTGTCTTGTGTAACAGGTCCGTGCAAAAATCATAGTTAAGATGTTATCCAGTAAAATATTACTGTACATAAGGACAATATATACAAGCATGGCTGATAGAGTGCAGAATATAGTGTTACAGTGTTTTAGTAATATAGTTACAGAGAAAGGACAGACAAAACAAAAAGTTTAAGGGTCATAAGGAGGCAGGTTGGGCGATCGGCTCTTAGCTTAGCTCTTAAAGATAAAACTTGAGGTTATGAGAGGTTTGTTTAGTTGTCTGATACCAGCGGGTAAGAAGGTGTTCCTAACATCGTGGATTTGGCGGCCTCTTGTATGAGACTTCTAGAACTCCAAAACTGTAGAGCCTGCGGACTTTAAGGGCCTGTCCCACCAGCATGCAACTCTATGCGATGAGTGCGATCAAACTGGAAGCGGGGGCCGCGCGGAGGTCGGGTGATCTCCTCTACAGGGCCGTTCCCACCAGTATGCGCCTGCATGCGGCAAGCGCAACCAAACCGGCAGTCGGGGCTGCGCGGAGGTCGGGTGAGTGGCGCAATGCAGCGCAAAGTGAGGCGAACTTGGAGCGAAGTCTAAGGTAAGTTCGCCAGGATAGAGAGGGGCACACAGAGAGGGGCACTGAGGCACACACACACATAGAGGGTCACGGAGGCACTTACAAATAGGTTCATGGAGGCACGATGTCAGGACGGTGTGTAAATGTTGAGGCGACTGCGAGCCGACAAGCCGTTGCCGCGCAGAATCTTTGGACATAGTCAGTTTTTCGGAGCCCCGCGCGGTGTCGGGACGAACTCCGCACAATTCCGGCGATCGAAGTGGGACCGGCCCCGCGACGCCGGATGGCTCAAGTGACCATGTTAGGTCGCGCTAATCGCATAGAGTTGCATGCTGGTGGGACAGGCTCTTTAACATCTCGGAGCAGGCGATCCCTTTGCTGGAGGTCAGCTTTGGTGCTCCTCCAACCTGGGGGAGCTGCGGACTTTAATATCGTGAACCTTGCGGTTCCTGATTGGGGACCACTTCGGAACCTCCAAGCCGCAGGGGTTCGACCGCCCCGACACAGGAGCTTAGACCGCCCCAACATGGAAGCTCAATCGCTGGCTGCAGATAGTTTGACTCCCCCAACTGCGGGAGGAAAGGAGGAAAGATGATGAGATTTATTGCCTTCCATCACAGTGGGAAATGTGGAGGACCCGCTGTGGTGGATGTTTATGTCAAATTTTTATGTAGTTGTGTGTCTTGTTGCTTTTTTGGTATGACTACTGCATGGCAAACAATATTTCTCGAATGTTGCAAAACATACTTGGCTAATAAATTATGATTATGATTATAATTATGAATATGGCAGAATGTGATTTCATGTTTTTAAGTCTTCTGCCGAATGGGAAAAGTGAGAAGGAATGACCGACCAGGGTGTGCTTCAATGTGAAGTATAGATGGAGTCAATGAGGTGGACGCCAGTTTGGATGCTGGCCAGGGTTAGATTGTGATGGATTGTAGGAGGTTCTTTCCTCTCCCCTGTAGCTTCTGTGCATTAATGGCAGGTGAAGTGTGTTTTTCTCCCATCCAATTGATGCCCTTCTCTGCTTGCTGCAGAGAATGTGATATTCCACAAAACTGGATGATCCAACCAGGAATTGAGCTGATCCGGCTTTTAGCATTTATTTTCAATGGAAATCACACAAATGTTGAGCTGACTGCGAATTGGCATTAAATACCACCATGTTCAAGGACTCCAAGAAAAGGTGCAATGCAACTGCTAAGCAAAACCATTTTAAACAAATTAGTATTTTGAAAATAGTCAATCAGAAAGTAGCAGTCAGCATCAACAGTCCACTTAACATTCATTTCGGGATTCTTATGCTGAACTCAGCAATGTTCTTCTGAAGGGCAAGTTCATTTAAATGATATTTTGCATTGCATTGCACTTGTCCTTCATAAGGTAATATTGGTGAATGAAGTATTAATTAAACAGTCATGTCAATACCTTTCCAGCAGGACACGAGCACATGAGACTTTGTACCATTATTTCAATGTTTCATGATAACAATTTCCAATGATAAGTACCAACTTAACATTAGCTGCGAAACAGCATCTTTCAAGCACAGTATCATAGAGAGTGGAATCCGATTGTTAATATTGACTAAATTAGAGTTATTATAAAATGGAGGATCTTTGCATCTGCAAGGCCTGCTTGGTCTTTTTCTGTGTAAAGCTACAAAGTGCCAGAAAGTCTAGGTCCTAGATTGATATGTCAGATAAGGTGAAGTCCAGATGTCCTCTCCATTGTCAAAATGTATGAGAACTTTGCAGAGAAGCTCAGAGGTGTTGCAGATGCATTATCAGGATTTGCCCACCGCAGAAGGGTTGTTAATACTGTTAATAATGCTGCAAGGTGTTTGTGATGTCGTTTGATGATTGGCTGAAGTGTGAAGCCTTGCTTGAATTGTTCATACTCCCTGGGAGAATGTTGTATTACCTAGTTAGTTGACTTCTTTCCAGAAGCTACTGTAGAAACATTGTAATGGGGCACTTTGTAAATGGGTTGGAGAACTGTCAATAGCACTTTAATGTAGTCAATATCTGTGATTGGTTTGTAGGGGCTGCCACCCCCACGTAGTTCTGCCCCACAGGGTCCGATGACCTATAAATGGTGACCTGCACTGGGATCGTTGTCCATCTTCTGGATGGGCACTTGGGACTGTGTAACCTTTTGGAGGTATCTGCTTGGACGAGGCTGACGGGCTTGACAAGCAGAGACAAGGATCAGACCCGCGGCAGTTAGATATTGTATAGGGAGTTTGTTATTGTTTCATAAAATAAAGTTTAGTGGTCCAGTGCTTAAATCAGTGTTTTACTGAACTAGACTAAGGGAGGTTAGCTCCAGGAACATAATTATACCATGTGACCCTACTTATCCTTGAGGACCAAAGGGAACCATTCCATATTAACTCCTTTGCCCAGCACTTGATCCACAATTACTGCAACCTAAAGAAAGAATGATTTCCAATACATTTATCTGGAAATTGTATAATTCAGTAGTCTTTGCTTAGAATTGAATGTAATGGTTGCAACTTTGGTATTAAAACACAGAGGTCAACAATGAAGGAAAACTAAGCAACTTATGCTGACCTCTAACGTTGTCAATATGAAATACTGACAAATATTGGCAAATTTTACTTTTTAACTGCATATTACACAAAAGCCACATCACAACAAATGAAAAGAGAAATGCTCAACCTCGATCGTGAAAACAGAACTTCTCATCGATCAGTCCTAATGTTGGGTGTTGCTTGGAAGTAACAACGACACCTTCTTCAATTTTAAAGACAGAAAGCAATGTTTCATTCCGTACTCCACTTAAACCTATTGATTCTGTCAGAATCATTTCACATCCTGGGACATCTTCAGTCAATGAGAATTAATTAGTCACAACTGCTTGCTTAATTAGAGGGAATCGAGGCTCATATTTGTAAAATGTTTTTTGGCTGATATATAAAAAACAAACATGGGAATATATTTTTAAAGTATTTACAAAAAATTCAAATGGGAGATACTATATGATAAACCCATGGCTAGAATATTAACTAATAATATACTATCTCCAAAATTTCAACTATCCAGGGGCAATAGACAGGGATGTGTTTTATCACCCCTTCTATTTGCCCTGGTGATAGAGCCTTTAGCAGAAAATATAAGAATTCACCCTAATATCCATGGTTAATATACAAAAAACTCTAATAATAAAATATCATTATATGCAGATGATGTACTACTATACACTACAAAATCGCAAATTAGTATACCAAACATTAAATTTAATAGAAGAATTTGGTTTCTTCTCAGGATATAGAATAAATTGGAATAAAAGCGAAATAATGACGATAAAACCTCAAGAGCCAACACATCTTTTAAAATACCCCTTTAAAATTGCTACAGAAAAATTCAAATATTTGGGTATTCAAATCACTAGAAAATATAATTCTTTATTTAATGCAAATTATCTGCCATTACTTACTAAATTACAAGCAGTGATCCAATTTTGGAAAACACGACCGATGTCCTCAATAGGCAGAATAAATGCCATTAAAATGATTTTTCTTCCACAAATTATGTACATATTTCAATCAATACCAATATACATACCTAAAAAATGTTTCAAAAAACTTGACTCATATATTACAAATTTTACATGGGACTATAAATGACACAGAATTCAAAATAAAACTTTTGGTGGACTTACACTTCCCAACTTTATATATTATCATTGGGCGGTGAACATAAAAAATATAATGTACTGGCTGGACAGCTTAACATGACAGGCAGAATGCACAATAATGGAGAGAGAGGATTGCACTCCTTTTAACATAGGAACGACCCTTCTCTCCCCAATAAAATTGAAAAGCACAATATGCAAGAGAAATCCGATGATCCACAGCACAATACGAATCTGGAGACTAATAAAATCCACTCTTAAATTAAGAAACCTTTCGCTTCTTTCACCGATAGTTAATAATCCGTCATTTAAGCCATCGACTATTGACAAAACATTTACTCATTGGGAACGATTAGGAATTAAGACTTGGGATTTTTTTTTTATCATTTCATGAAATACAGCTTAAATGCAATTTGGAAAGTAACCAATATTTAGATATTTGCAAATCTGAGGTTATCTGAAAAAATATTCCCAAGATTATCAAAACCTGACGTTGGATCCACTGGAGCAAGGCATGAATAGACAGGTAGAAGTGGATCACAACATAATATTTCTATAATACTATTTTAAATATAGATATACCGTCTGCAGATGGTAACAGAAAAGAGTGAGAACAAGAACTGGCTATAGAAATCCCCAAGGACAGATGGGAAGATTATTTGATATATGTACACAAATGTTCGATTAATGTCAGACACACCCTGATTCAATTTAAAATTATACATAGATTATATTACTCGAAAACTAAACTAAATAATTTGTTTCCAAATGTCTCTCCCATCTGTGATAAGTATTTAACACAAGAAGCAACAACAGCACATTCATTTGTCACCTGTGTAAAACTTCAGAAATTTTGGAAGGACATTTTTGAAACCTTTTCAGAACTATTTAAAACAAGTGTTACACAAAAAGCTGGAGAAACTCAGCGGGTGCAGCAGCATCTAAGGAGCGAAGGAGATAGGTGACGTTTCGGGTCGAGACCCTTCTTCAGACCCTTCTCCAGACTATTTAAAACAAGACTGGACCCAAACACAGAATTGATTATTTTAGGAGCAATTGAAGCCTGTTCTGAGCTAACATCATTTCAAAGATGTTTCCTCATCTATGGTTGTGGAATAACTCACCTATCCCAACGTATAAAATGTGGATTACAAATATGTCAGAAATATTACATCTCAAGGAAATGAGACTTGTTCTTGCAGGAAAACCAGAACAATTCTTTAAGATATGGTCATCTTTCATTGATTTATTACAAGTGTAATATGGTGCAACATAACCCTGGAAAGTAACCATTTTAGAACTAGGTGAGGGGTGTGTAACGTTACAAATTAGGCACATTCCCTTTCCTTTCTCTTTAGTTCTATCTTTTTTGCATTTTCTTCTGATTTTTTTTATTTTCTTATGGCCGCTTTATTTTCGGGGCCTTTTTTTTCTCTTCTTTTTTTAACACTTCTAAGGACGCAGTCTATTTATCTAATTATTAATCATTAACCGTTAATTATTGTGCGCTACACATCACTACTATCCTCAAGCTTTTCTTTTTTCTTTCTTTCTTTTCTAACCAATTTTTTTTTTTTAAGTTGTACATGAAATGTGTTATGTTATTATGATTATTATGTATATACATTGCTTCTAATAAAAATATTAAAAAAAATAAAAATAAAATAAAAACAAACATAAGAAATTACTATTACATAAGAAAAACATAAGAGAATACATCCAAACAGAGTAGCAATTGAAAAAAAACTAGACTTGCACATGCTCACTGCAAGAAGGTCAGGACGCGGTGTTGGCACACTTGCCACTTTGCCTTATGGGAGCGAGGAGAGAGCTGAGAGTGATGTGGACCATCGACAACGAGGTGGACTGTCCAGAGTGAGGTGGTCCATCGACAATGAGGTGGACTGTCGAGAGTCAGGTGGATCATTGAGAACGAGGCAGACCATCGAGAACAAGGCGGACTGTCGAGAGTGAGGTGGACCATTGAGAACGAGGCGATCTGTCGAGAGCGAATGGGACCGCAGAGAGCATCGACAATGTGAGTGGGATGGGGACCTGCGCCGCCAGGAGCTGCCTTGTGGGGGTTGGGAGGGGGTGCCGTGAGTGAAGGGAGGA
This sequence comes from Raja brachyura, assembly GCA_963514005.1. The sequence continues at coordinate 92,438,426 of OY740783.1, forward strand.
CCCAGTGAGGGACAGCTGAGAATGACTGGGGGAGCTGGCGGGGGTGCGAGAACGATGGGGGTACCGGGGGGAGGCCGCCTGCTGCCACGTGCAGTGACAGGCCTGACTCACTGCTGCGAACAGATGATACAACTGTTTGAGGAACTTTTTGTAACTTTGTTGGCTCCAGAAAGGTGGCGACTCTTATGTGCTGCCTAATTGAGGCCTGCTGTATGATTTTACTGGGTAGTATTCAAAACAAAGCATTTCATTGTACATGTGACATTAAAGTATCATTGAATCATTGAACTGAATTATCACTGGAACATGGGAAGTGATGTGGTGGAACCTGAGGGCACTGAAATTCACAAATATCATGCTGGGAACTTCACCCCTTCCACTGCATATAGTTCAAGATTTTGTGCCATTTAACTGAAATGCAGTAAAATATAAAAACATAACAGAAAATTAGGGACAGCTGCAAATTGCACAAAACCTGACATTTTCCTCTTGTCTGATGGAGTAGGGAATATTATGGACATAGACAGTCGCATCCTATAAATCATGTGGTCTGATGTCACGTGTGGTCACTCATGCTGAAGTGATTCTTGCCGGTGCTTGTCAGGGGTGAAGAGGGTCTCGACCGCAAACGTCACCCATTCCTTCTCTCCAGAGATGCTGCCTGTCCCACTGAGTTACTCCAGCTTTTTGTGTCTGTCTTAGTATTCAAAATGGAGGTACCCTATTAGTCATTGCCCAGAAAACTACAGATGCTGAAATCCTGAGTAAATTACAGTTCTGGATTAACACAGTGGGTCGGGTAGCATCTGTAGAGGAAATGTAGATGCAACATTTTAGGTCTCCTTTGCCTCTCCAGCCTTTCTCACATACTCCATCCATCTGCCAATCAATGTCCCTTGTACCTGCATCCACCTATTATTTCCCAGAAAGTTGAGCTATTAATAAACAAGACCTCCCAGAATACATTAGTTAGGCGAGATGATTAAACATTTTATTAAGAATTGTTTACAGCTGCTGAAAAGTACCAACAGTGGCATTTGCTCTGCCCTCACTCTCATCAATCTATTATAGAGACTTGACCAAAAACATCACCTTATCCATTACATTTAGAAATGCCAACTGACCCATTGAGTTACTCCAGCAATTTGTGTTTTAACTGAATATAGATTCACGGGCTCACTTTCATCCATGCATTCAGTGATCCATTTATCTGACCCTACTACCAATGCCAATATGGCCTAAGATTCCCTAACGAATGAAGCCACCACATCCACACCCAGGCCCTCTCGTAGATGAACTGAGGCCCAAGCCAATTTCAATTTTAGAGCCCCCAAATCAAGACCCCTTTGAAGCAGACAGGCATGAGGCCCATGCCAAATGGCGCTTGTTGCCCCCCCCCCCCCCCCCTCTGATAGGGCTGTCCACACCAATTCATTCATAGGTGACTCTCACCTTGCCATCCCTAATGATGCTAATTCTAATCCCCTTTGCCCTCCTCAACCACTTTCTCCACACATAAATCCTAGTTGTGAATCCAAATCTTTCACTTGTGAGGCACAGATTCCCCACCTCATTCTGATCCCAATTTTCTCTCCATCCTTGATTCATCCGTATTATGCAATAAATTCTAAAGTTTGCCTGGGCTTTCCTCAATTTCCTTCACGTTATTTGCAATACTGGTACAGACACAGGGAAGGTCATTCCCATTGTTGAGTATAAACATTATCGAGAGCTTCAAGCACTATTGAATTAGCGACAGTTCACAAAACAAAATGACCTATTACAAAAAATCCAGGTCCTTATTTGTTAATGCAAACTAGAATCAATGTGCTATCTGAGCTTTTGAGGTTGCTGGGTAATGACAGCAAATCAGATGTTTGAGAGGCATAAAGGAGAGACACATATTCACTCACGGCTTCACACATTCACAGCAAAATTAGCTTTGTGAGGCGTGAAGTGATGCATCTTCTTGCAAAATCGATTCTTCTTATTGTTGAAGAACAATTGAGCAAAAATAATCTGTGTCACATTCTGTTTGTAAAATGTAAACCTTCGCAATTATTTTTTCACACACCCACCCACGTGCACACATCCATGAGAAAACATAGCCAAGTTTAGAGGGTATGGAAATCTGTTGTTATTATTGCCTCTTGGGCGGCTTGTTTTACTGTTTGTTAGTTCGTTATTTTTTCTTTGAAGATCACTGACTGCATCTTCAAAGGGGATTTTCCAGAGATATAGTTGAGCATTACATGACAGAGCTCCACAGTTTGGAGCTGATAGGCAGCGATTTTGCGAATAGCTGGAGGAGAAAGCAGCAAGTTTAGTTTGTAACATTACATCTCCATCTGGACTTTTATCACAGATGACTAGTTGAGAATGATAATCAGCTGTGTTGAAAGGAGGAAAATCCAATTTAAAAAGGGAACAGAAAATAAGGGTAGAGGTAGAGGTTTTCTTCTGTGACCTGAAAAAATATCAAAATGTGCTGTTGAGGCTCAGTACCTTTGGCTGAAATAAATGTGGTAAGGAGAGAAGCTGGGGAGGGGTGGGGAGAGGTTAAGTACTAAACTTCAGAAGAAGATCAAAGTTGCACTGAAACTGTGATGTTATATAGCCTGAAACTAAACAGAAAATGAAGTTACAGTTAAATCAAAGTCTATGGTGTTATATAGAATTCATGGAGAGATTCAATCATATCCCAAAGCTTTACTTCTGTTTAGGCCTCAAGGAGAGACAACCGCTTGGTGCTTCAACCTCATCATGATGAATGCCTTGAGCAATGAGATAAATCACCCTCCAGAATATTCTGAAGCAGAGTCATCCTACAGTACGGGTTGGCTCAAATGATCACATGAAAAAATATTGCAATATATCCAGGAAGATATAATCCTGCTGTTAATGTTATGAAAGCATGCACAAGGTCAGACGTGTACCCACCGGGAATAAATATAAATTACGTGTGTGTGTGTGTGTGTGTGTGTGTGTGTGTGTGTGTGTGTGTGTGTGTGTGTGTGTGTGTGTGTGTGTGTGTGTGTGTGTGTGTGTGTGTGTGTGTGTGCATTTCCTTTGATTTACCATCATTCATTTCAAGGGATAGAAATGACGGGCGAGACCTCATACACATATTTCACATCATGGTGGCTCTTGGTATAGTTTAATTAAATTCCCCCTGTCGTCTATCAATTTTCAGCTATGATCAAGTCAGCATCATATGATTACGGTAAAGATTTTCCATAAATATAACACTCCAAAATAGTCGTTTGTACTTTTTGCCTATAATAGGTAGCAGATCAATGGGAAGATGTTACAGTAATGTATGAGGGACACTATTTCAATGTTTATCTCCCATCTCCAAGTTTAATAGTGCCACAGATGGCTGGAAGTCTTAAAATCAGAAAAGGTGCACAATTTTAAACATGTTAAATGCTTTACAGACTTAACCCATCATCAAAAGGGAACCACTGAGGCAAATGGTGAATAGCCTCACACACTTTTCATCTTCATCATTACTGGGATATCTACCATTGCACTTATCTTCTGCGGTGATGCAGCTCCATAATCTTCAGGGCTTCACTGTGGTGATCAGTCTGCCCGATACAGTCGGAATCACTGTGAAAAGCAGTGGATTCACTGTCAATACCCGGAATCCATTCTGAAGAAGGTTCTGACCCAAAACATCACCTATTCCTCTTCTCCAGAGATGCTGCCTGACCCATTGAGTTACTGCAGCATTTTGTGTCCATCTGCCAGGTACAGCAGTTCATTTTAGGTCTCAGATAATTCAAACTAAGGCTTCACCAAGAATCTTGCTGACACATTTCTGAATCTTGTGCCTCTGACATTCCAAAACAGCAGATTTTTTTATATATACATAAAATGCATGCAATGTAAGTAAATTCAGAAAATACATCAATGTTATTTAAGGTAGATTCATTCCTATTGTTTCGCTCCATAGATGCTGCCTCACCCACTGAATTTCTCCAGCATGTTTATCAACCTTCGATTTTTCCAGCATCTGCAGCTCGTTCTTAAACAACTCAATGTTATTTAAAATAAAGTTCACTTAGGCACAGACTTGGATTGTTTTCTCTGGAATGACGGAGATCATGAGGAGACCTGATGGAAGTGTATAAAATTAGGTGAGGTATCGGTGTCAGATAGAACCTTTTCCTCAGTGTGAAAAAATTAAATTCGAGATGGCATAGCTTTGGGGAGAAAGTGGCAAAGTTTAAAGGAGATATGCAGGGCAAGTTTGTGCTACACAGGAGGTGATGAGTATGCATTGTCGGGGGTGATGATTGAGGCACATACGATGAGTGACATTCAAGAAACCATCGGATAGGCGTACAGGTGTGGATTAGGTGCAGGCAGATAAGAGTTTGTATTGATATCATGGTCAGCACTGACATTGGGGACATTATACTGTTCTAGATTATATGTCAGAGCATATATACTCAGAGCATTGAGTATAGAAGCTGGGATGTAATGTTAAAATTGTACAAGACGTTGGTGAGACCAAATCTGGAGTATGGTGTACAATTTTGGTCGCCCAATTATAGGAAGGATGTCAACAAAATAGAGAGGGTACAGAGGAGATTTACTAGAATGTTGCCTGGGTTTCAACAGCTAAGTTACAGAGATAGGTTGAATAAGTTAGGTCTTTATTCTCTGGAGTGCAGAAGGTTAAGGGGTGACTTGATAGAGGTCTTTAAAATGATGAGAGGGATAGACAGAGTTAATGTGGACAAGCTTTTCCCTTTGAGAATAGGGAAGATTCAAACAAGAGGACATGACTTTAGAATTAAGGGACAGAGGTTTAGGGGTAACATGAGGGGGAACTTCTTTACTCAGAGAGTGGTAGCGGTGTGGAATGAGCTTCCAGTGGAAGTGGTGGCGGCAGGTTCGTTGGTATCATTTAAAAATAAATTGGATAGGCATATGGATGAGAAGGGTATGGAGGGTTATGGTATGAGTGCAGGCAGGTGGGACTAAGGGAAAAAAGTTGTTCGGCACGGACTTGAAGGGCCGAGATGGCCTGTTTCCGTGCTGTAATTGTTATATGGTTATATGGTTATATGTTCCATGAGTAACAAGAACAACTCTAAACTGCCTGAAACATGAGTATTTTATTCTGCTCACTCTCCCAGTGCTCAGCAGCAAATTATACCGAATGGCAGAAAAAATAATGTTAATTGAGGTTCTGTCATGTTTGTTGAAACATCACAGCCACATTTGGTGAGAAACAGCTACGACAGAGGAAAATAACAGCTTTAATGTGATTTTATCTGATTAAAAATTGCTTTGCTTAATTGGAAGTCCAGTAGAGGCTGCTGAAAGAACTGATGAAATATTTCATCAAGATAAAATTCAATAGCATGCAAAACAGCTATGCCAATTTGATTTTATTTTGAGATCCTTATCTTTTGAACTTGTTGATAAAAATTCTAGTATCTGATATCAGATGCAGAGATGCAAATTAAAACAAAACTCGCAAATTAATTAGAAATTAATTTCCCGAAAGTCAAACTCCAAAACAGAATAGTGAAAATTAGAGAAAGTATCTGTTTGTGCTGAAGGCAGGCATACTTCCAAATTGTGAAAATGTGTGTCGGATTTCAATAAATTATAAAATAAAATATAAGGTGACTTATTTCTGTGATCACAGACTTCAGGCTGCAATACTGAATGATAAGTGTATTCATAATAAAATAACAACATTTTCAAAACAGAAAAATATTAATTATGAGGTGGACAATATTCTCCAATCAGCTGAGGAGACTAAGATGAACCTCAATTGAATGGATTATATCCACTAACATCTTTCAAAATATATTCCTGAATTTGATGAAACAGGGTTCTAAAAATCAACTAATAAGTGATTAGCCATGTCTTTTTTAAATAATGACTGTTAAGGATTCTTGGATCAGTAAGAATTAGACTAAACTGGGGTAAAAAAAAGAGCCCTATATTGCTGAGTGCTTTGTTTTTGTTTAATAAAGTCCCCAAGGACTTAATAGAATACATTACTCATGCTGGCTGTCACACCAAGCTGAATGTGCCATCATCTGCTGAGGCATAGTCCTTTGCAGTGTAGTTTCAATTTTTTTTTGTCAGAAAAAAACTGAAGTAAATGTGCATTTGCAGCAATAATTGTGGCAGCAATTATATCATTCTCCATCGATTGTACCATTTCATTCTTCACTGCAGACGAATGCTGGGAATTACTCATCACAAATATCCTGAATGATCACAATATGTATTTGGAAGGATTCCAAATTGTCATCAATGTAAAGGTTCTTACTGTAATGAGAGGCTTGAAGTAATCAAATCTACGTTTGTGTTATTGGAGCTGATCACCTGCTGAGATATGTCAGTGACAGGGCTATTTCCGAGCAAATACCATCGCACAACATTCCTCTCCAGAGAAAGTCACCCACAGGAAGTAATTATTGCACATCACTTTCATTGAAAAACCTCTCTGGCATTGTTTATCTCATGTGTATTCCAACTGAAATGCTACTTTTCACAATTTTACAATTTGGATTTACTCACAAAGACAGGGAAAAAGCTATTCAGTATTTCATGAATCACAATTCTCGCTGCACCCTGATATCGACACTCAATGTGATGCATTGGCACAGACATGCTCTTGACTGCCCTGTCCAACAGAGCAAACTCCCTCTCCCTCAAAATCACCCAGACCTGCAAGTCCACTTCATTCTTTGCTGCATTTAATATTTCAGCAAAATGCTTATTTTTCCTTTCGGGCATTAAAGGATGCAAGCTTCTCCACTGAATCTTTCTGTTCCCTTCACTTTCCGTTGACCATTCTCTCCACCACCCAAGTCTTACCCCTTACTATGTTTTTACCAACCGTTCTGATCTTCCCATTTCAAAATATCAAAAAACAAGATTAATATAATTGAATGCATGATGGTCAGCACTGACTTGAAGGTCAATGGGTCTTCATGCTGTATCATTCTTTGGGTCAGATCTTCTGTAATTAACAACCTCTCAGCAAGCACTATAGGTATTTGCATCATTCTGTCCCCCTTGGTCTTCATTAACATTCTCTTCATTTTCTTCTCATTCTCCGCATTTGAAACATGCTTCTCCCAATTATGTAAAAGCTTATTGGCCCAAAACATTTTTGGTTTCCACACAAATGCATCCTGAGCTGTGAGTATCTCCAGCAAGTTTTGATTTATTTGAGATTTCCTGCATCAGTTTTGTTTTTTATTGCTTGAAGAATCTTCATTGCATCCAACTGGGGGGTGTGAACTGCCACAGGATTACCAGTTTTCCACCTGGGAAATCTACACACTGGATACATGCCGGATTAACCTCAAGGAACCTTTGATCCTGACCTCGGGTGCTCTCTGTGTGGCGTTTGCACGTTCTCCCTCTGACCGCATGGCATTCCTCCAGGTGCTCTGCTTTTGTCCCACATCGTCGCAAAGACAAATGGGTTTGATGGTGAATTGGCATCAGTAAATTGCTCCTGGTGTGCAGGGAGTAGATGAGACATTGTGATTGTATCGAACTGGTGTGAATGGGTGATCGATGGTTGGCTTGAATTTGATGGGCTGAAGGGCCTGTTTCCATGCTGTGGTCTCAAAACGCAACTCAACTTGGCAGATCTAGAGTCTGCCCATTGAAATCAATGGGTAAAAACGCCTATGGAAAAACGCCTGCAAGTGGGGTTTTTTCTTTGGTTTTAGCATTTTTGTGAGAGAATGCGCATGTTTTAAATGTTATAATTATTTTTTATAAAACTCAACATTATATTTTTCTGAACCGCTAAGTGTTTTTGTACCTCAGTGAATGCTATTACCAGACATTAAATTTAGCAGCATCTAGGATAGATGTTGACCCTATTGGTGATGCCTCACCAGCTGTGTAACCTGTTTTGACAGTGCAGCTGGTCACTGGTCCTGCGAGGCCTTTCTGGTCTGTGATCTAAAGTCTCAGCAGTTGACTGAGCCATGATTAAAGAATTCAATTTCAGGAATGCAGTCAAGGGACATCAAAAATCTTGTGCAAGGAAAGGCAACTTTGCCTGCTTCACCCTTTCAATTTTTAATTAGGTTATTATTAACGCAATCCCGCGTGCCATCTATAACTCAGCTATTTCAAACAAAATGCTTAAAAGCTTTTAGCATTAACAAATTTAAGGTCCATATTCACCATTGTTGCCCTGTTAAACACCAGGTGGAACCTTGCCTCTGAAACCCAGAATAAAAATCTGATTCAAGACTGAAGCACTAAGATCTGATACAAAGAACAGCACAGCACAAGAACTGAATCTTTGGTCCACAATATCTGTGCTGAGCAGGATGCCAAGACCAACTCTAATGAAGAGATTGTTTTACCATTTATCTTCTTCTTTGTATTCCTCCTATCTGAACCAACAGAAAACAGACCCATTGGTGTCTCAATGGGATCATGTGCACTATGTGTCTGCTTTATCTTCAACTAAAGCTTTCATAAAAAGTTAAATCATTCAACACTCTCATTCAACAGTTACATATTGTGGCATGGGAGATGTTCCCACTGAGCTGTTTCATGAGGTGCACAATATTATTGGGCTAATATTATTTTTATTTACGTTTTGAACGTTTTTTGTTTGTTTATTATGTTATTCGTTGATCCCACAAATCTGCATTTAGTTGTGCAAAGACTTACTAAGATCCATCAAATAAATCCATCGGCTTTGCAAACCATGCTGTAGACTACAGAAGGAAACTGTAATTTCTGCATCCTATATATGTCTTCTCAAATGTTAATCCTCCCATGTCAAATAACTCCATCTGAATTATTTCATCCATCAGTACCCACAACAATCAATCTTACATAACCTGCTCTCAAAAATTATTTGACTTTGCACTTCTATGCTGGTGTTTTAAGATTGACCACAGAGTCAACAATTAGTTATTTTATGTTCAAATGTATTGGCATTATGTACATCTTCAGTCTTTTCATGTGCTACTTTCGTCTGTTCTGCATCCTATCGTGGGACCTCAATAACCTCCTTTTCTCTTCGGAACATCTGAAACTCAACATACAAAGAAAATAGCCATAACTTCTCCTACTTCTCTCGTTCACCAACACATCAAAGATGTTCACTGCCAGGCATGATCGGCACTGTCTCCAGAAAACGTTGTTCTAGTTTCCTTTCCACTGCTATTATCTTGCTATTTCTTTCTTTGCAATATTTCAAACTTGCCATTCCTACCATGCCTGTAAGTTCTTCTTCATTTTCATTCACTAAGGCAAATAACAAGGTCAAACTGCTCAGCAAACATATTTTATTGATGGCAAACAAAGTTGATTTATGCAACAGAACATACAGATGTTAACCATTTGGTGCATATGACTTTCAAAAGTATATTCACACTTAATATGCACTACGCTAATTCTTCTGGAAATATTCTAGAGTGTATAAAGTATCTTGCACACTGGAGGATAAATGGATAATCAGAAAATCCTAAAACTTCTCAATAAATTATCTGTGGCAAAAGAAAGAGGGTGAATATATTAGGTCAACGATCTTCAGAATTGGAATATGTTTCAGATTTTAAGCAACTGTAGATAAGTACTGTAATTCTATTGAAAACAAGCTCTGTGTCATTGCCTTGCTTGATAATATCTGCTTCTGTCCTTGCTTCTCAACCAAGAAACAATGTTGTGCCATTATCTGAAAATCGGGCTATTTTTCTTCCCAGATTGAAAGTTATCTGCAACTTGGAGATTCAAGTTTCACAAATAATATTTCTGGGTCTTCAAAACATAGTGCACTCCTTTTAAAGATAAACAATATGCTACCACGGTTCATCTTCAAAAAGGCATGTTTTCAAATCATTCAGGATTTCCGTTGCACTGGGATCATTTTGAAGAACGAACTCCGCAAAAAAAATTCCCAACCTCTAATCTCCATGTACACCATACTATATATAGAGGAGAATCTAAAATTTATCAGTGCGCCAATATGTCACCTTCTAACATAGCAATCAACAGTAACTTATCAGGTAAGGTGCCTGTTGATTTTCTGGACAGCTTTTGCAGTTTCAGGAAGGGTGCAATGTAAAGCGATGAGGATCACTGTCATTTCTAACATCTGCATCAAATTTATTGATTTTTCTTCACTGTACAGATCTGGTTGCTAATTGTCCTACATTTATAGAAACACCTCCCAAGGGAGGTCATAGGTGTCAGCCATGTTTAATTGAAAGGTTTTGCTCAAGAATAGTTGTTAATGCAAATCTACCCCATCATTTCTAAAAATGATACAAAGCAGGAATGGAAATATTTTTGAAGTACTCAAAGTAATAACAAGTAATAAAATGGCCACTCCTTTACCAAGAATAAAAGGCTGTTTTTATTCATTGTAACAGAATCATGATGGTTGTGTAGACATATTAATTTTAGCTGCATAGACATTTATTTGCTTGAGATAGACACAAAATGCTGGAGTAACTCAGTATTTCAGGCAGCATTTCCAGAGAAAAGTAATAGGTGACGTTTTGGGCCGGAACAGTTCTTCAGACTTTTTAGTCTGAAGAAGGGTTCCAACCCAAAACGTCACCTGTGGCTTTTCTGCAGAGATGCTGCCTGACCCACTGAGTTACTCAGCATTTTGTGTTCATATTCGGTATAAACAGGCATCGGCTGTTCCTTCGTATGCTATTTGTTTGCCCTCGTTTTGTATCTCTTTTACTCCACTTAGATTTACTCTCAATCAATTGTTACTCCTCTTTTTTTCTGATGACCAAATCAATGTTCAAAATGGGGACACTACTTCAAGTAAAATCCCTTCTCCATTTATCATGATGATACAAATGCCAGAGGCTGTGTAGTTACACAGAGCTTTATGGATGCTGAAGTTTTAGAAATACTTCGGGGTTTTAAAAATATGCAGAGCAAGAGAGATGTGAACATTTGTGAAGCTGAGCAGCTGAATATCAGAGGAAAAGTAATAGTTGGGGTCCTTGATTATTTCAAGGCAGTATTCCATCAGGTAGACACAAAGGACAACCAGCAAAATAGTGATGAATGGGAAGTGGTTCTACACCAGAACGAATCTATTGGAAATGGAGTTGGTGAATGGTTATCATGGGCCAATCGTCGTGTTCTCATTATGTTGCTACAGGTTGCGTTCACTTTAATTGTCCTGAATTGCTTCATCATTGACCTTCGCAATGTCTAATAGTTTATGAAACTATATTAAAAACTCCTTCAATAATGAACCAGGAGCTTTATAACAGCCGGGCTTGAATTGAGAAAGAAACCCAGCTGTCTTAATTTGGCCTTGCACATCACCACATGGCTCATGCATTTTATCGTCTACATCTCAAAGACCATCAAAGACTGTCCCATTTAAATGTTTAACCTGCAGATCATAAAAGCCTGTGACTGGACAGAAGCTGGATGCTCAGTGATGACTGATACAGCACCTGATCTTGCTAAACCTCTCTACGAGATTGAACCAAAAGTTGGATGGAATACTTATCATTTGACTGGATATCTGCAGCCGAAGCTACAAAGCTATTCTTGAAATGTATGCTGCCACCTACAGTGTACTTGTAGATTCACCATGGAGTGAAGATCCACCTTCTCCACCATGGAGTACCCTTGTTGCCATACAGGATAAACAGAGACATTCGGCAAATATATGCCCTTCTAATAAAGTTCCATCGTCTGGTTGTTGGACACAAATATTTGGGAATTATTGTAGGGTTACCATCATTGGAGATGGGTTTTCTTCTGTGTGAAAGTTTATACGGTTCACTTGTCATCCTAAAATGACCAAGCCTACTGATAAACATGTTGTTGCAAAATGATTTCTCCTGGTGAGATTAATTCTACCATACTGTCTCACAGAAGAAAACTGTCTCACACCTTTTTTGGAATGCACTCAATAGCAGAAAGCAAAGGAGGCATTTGCAGGAACTTTTTGATTTGGTGGTGCAAGAACAGCAGAAACTCATTTCATTCAGTCTCCCATTGTGGAATTGCTGTGCAGAATTACAGTCAAAACTTTGTTGAAGATCTGATTTGACATGATCAGAAACTAGACTGGACAGTAGAATTTTGATCCTTGCAGAAATGCACAGCCATCTGCAACACCTCCTAAACTCTTCTAAACCCTACTAAACATTGTCAGGAACATAACCACAGTGTGCATCTGGAAGTGCCTATTCTGACACTTTGGGGGCTCACAGAGCTCGGATTTTTCTGCAAGTGAGAAAAGAGCGCCAAGAATGTGCACAACTGCAACTGGACAAATCATTTCAAGTCCACAAGTAGGACCATTGCAATGAGTCGATGGAGCTGGCTGGAGTGAATGCAACAAATCATCAGGCAAATCCTTTTTTTCTTGTAGTTGATAACATGTTTAGATGGAATCCTTGTTGGCTCCTTCAAAAGAGCATGTTTTTGTCAATAACAGCACTGCTTTCTTTCAGGTAAGGTAGACTCTTTGAAATTAGATCAGGTGTTTTTCAGATTCACGGTTCTTTCTCAAAGGGAGCCTTTATATTCAAACACTAATAAAGCAAATATATGCCTTGTTAATTTCAAATGGGAAATTTGATGCATTATGTTTAGAAACTGAGGAAATACACTGATTTATGGCAATCAGTAACTACATCCTTAACCAAATCTGATATTCCAAAGGCTAACTATGTGAAAGATTTGTGTCCTTACGGGTTATCACATTTCTAAAGGATTTCATTAGTTGTAAAGTTAATTTGGCCTAACTGGAGTTTTTCTTTAAAACCTAAAATCACTTCCACTTTAAGTGCAATTATCACATGCTCACTAACATAAGAATAACCTTATTGGTAGATTATCGTTTATTCTATAACCTTTGAAATTATTGAATCTGACAGCTTGCAGACAGCAAATATATGTAGTCCATCCATCAGCTATTTCTATTTCTTACTTCACACCACTAAAGCAGATTTTAAAAAGCTTGTCCACCACATTCGTTTAAAATGGCAGATAAAGTAAAGTAAACCAATCGTTTCAGGCCACACAATTCTCTCTATCAGCCATAAGCTAAGATGCTGTATAATTGACTGTGCTGTAACAATCTACATAATAGTATAGATCACCCCAAGCTGCCCAAAAAAGTTGTGGTCATTGTGGAGATCTGTTAATATCAGGATCTACACAGTAAATTGAGATAACCTTTTTTTTTTCTGACTAAAAACAATCAATATATGAAGAGCAGGATCATACTGTAAACAAATTATATACTTAGGCAAGGATTTTTCAATTGTGGACAAAAAACCCCCAGGATATGCTGGAGTTACTAACAGATCACAGCATATACAGGGGGTTTGAGACAAAGAGTCAGTGTTTTAGGTTAAGTACCCTTCAACTTTCTGGCATCTGTAGCTTTTATGATATTTTTCTTTCAATTGTAACTCATCATATCATGTTCATAAGTGATAGGAACAGATTTAGGCCAATCAGCCCATCCTCTACTCCATAATGCAATCATGGATGATCTATCTCTCCCTTTCAACCATAATCTCCTGCCTTCTCCCATAACCCCTGACACCCATATTAATCATCAATCTATCTATTTCTGCTTTAAACATATCCATTGACTTGGCCTCCACAGCCACCTTATGACTAAAGAAGTTCCTCCTCATCTCCTTTCTAAAGGAACATCCTTTTATTCTGAGGCTATAACCTCTGGTCCTAGCCACTGGTGGAAACTGGTAGAAAAATCCTCTCCCCATCTACTCTATTCAAGTCATTCAATATTCCATAAGTTTCAATGAGGTTACCCCTCAAACTTCTAAACTCTAAAGCGAGGAGAAGCCCAGAGCCGTCAAACGCTGATATGTTAACCCACTCATTCCTGGGATCATTCTTGTAATCCTCTGGACCCTCTCCAGCACCAGCACATCCTGCCTCAGATATCTTCCTCAAATATGGAGCCGTAAAAATTACCCAAGGAACATTTACCTGGGTCTTGCCAGCGTAAATGTTAGAGTGGACTCGGATAACCTTGTATTTGTCATTAAAGATGAAAACTATAGTCTGATTGAAAATTCCACACCAGCAACATAGCTCTTTCATTTTGAACATCCAGTTTTTACGCGTGGTATATTGTCTCTCAAATCCAATGATGGGAATCAGGGCCTCATTGACTTGAATAAGAATTGTAGGACTGTGCCCATCAGCAAAGAGGAAGATAAAAAACATTTTAATTTTTTGCTGATGGTTTTAATGATTAATTAATTCAAATATTCCTTGCAGCTTTTCCACTAGTAGTGCTGGAGGCGCTATGCCAGCTGTCAAAGTTTCTGGGGCATTTTCAGCATTTAAGTAGTATTCTGGTTTGATCTATGCTGCAGATTTATATCATTTCTTTTTCCTCTTTTTCCTCTTTTTGTCAATCCTGTTTGATTATGCAGTGCACATGTCCACATCATTTTAATTGTATATGTACATGAATCCACAAGGCTTTTTGGACGCCCATGGTTTCCAGCTTTACACAAGACAGAACACACTTTCTTACAAAGTGCTTGGGTCCAAAGGACCTGCATGAAAATCATTTAATATTTGTCATTCAATCAGTCGTTTGATATCTCTTAAATTTCATGCTTCAATCTTTTTGCAATACTGCCTAAATGTGTCATCGGTAATTGCATTTCATCCCCACTCAGTCTCCATCAGCCCATCCAATCCCTTAACCAGTCTAGACACAAAATGCTGGAATAACTCAGCGGGTCAGGCAGCATCTCTGGAGAAAAAGGATGGGTGAAGTTTTGGGTTGAGACCCTTCTTTAGATTCCTGAAGAAAGGTTTCAACCTGAAATGTCACCCATTCTTTATATCCAGAGATGATGCCTGACCCGTTGAGTTACTCCAGCACTTTGTGTCTATCATTGGCATAATCAGCATCTGCAATTCTGTTTCTACGCGGAACCAAGTCAATGCTTTTCCAGGAGGTTCAACCACATCTAATAGTTGGAGAGCTTCAGCAAATTTCTCTGCCTGTCAAATAGATTATCTCCACAAATGTTCCTTCACCCAAACAAACCATCCAGAATCCAGCCAATTTTGACAGATTGTAGTTTGGCAACTACAATACAAGCTGCTCAAAACTAGTTAACCTGCCTGTGTTAATTTTAGCAACTTTGCATTCACGTTAATATAAGCTACGTTTGGATAACTGGCCTGCCTGTGTAACCATAAGGGGTTGGGGAAAGTAACAAATTCAACATGCCTTACACTCATTTAAAACATGAATCTCTTTTTTTGGAAATATACTTGGTTAAATAAAATAATTGTTTATATCACTTGCAATTTTCTTTATGTTTTTCCTCTCACTTTTCATAGCTTCTTCCATTCAAGTTCCATTGTTTTCATGCTTCTTTTTCTTCTGCTTCACCTCTCCAGATCACAAGATATGTGTTCATTTTTGCTATACTCAATACTTTTTCCTTTAGTCTTATGCTGTGTTTGCTTATGTTGTGTTATGCTTATCCTAATGATCCCTTTACTTGTCCTTTGGTTACTTGTTAGCAAGTAAGTCTCCTGCCTCTTTGACGTGTTGGGTGTATAGAATGAGCTGCCAGAGGAGGTCATTGAGGCAAGTACTACAGCATTTAAAAGACATTTGCAGAGGTACGTCGATAGGAAAGATTTAGAGGAATAAGAGCTAAATACGGGTAGGTGGTACTAGCATTGTTGGGGCATCTTGGTCAGCATGGATAAGTTAGGCTGATGGGCCTGTTGCTGTGCTGTATGACTATAACTCTAAATGTCATTTAGTCAACAATACATTAGCACTTTATAGGACACTGTGACTGATTTTACTCTGTTTTATCCATGAACAATTCCATGACACACCAAAATAATTGAATTTAAGTAATTTTTACATGAGTCTCAGATTTTAGTTCCTATTTAAGTTTCTCCCTTTCAATACCACAGTGAAGTTAATCATGTGATGATTAATATAAGATAATTTAATCATGTGATGATTAGGATTAGATATATGTCTTTGCTGCAATACAGTATGAACTAAATTCAGCTTATGACATTAATACGGTGAGCCAAACTGTTGGAGCTTCAACTTACATCTGCAGTAAATAATCCT
Source organism: Raja brachyura (assembly GCA_963514005.1). The sequence goes on from OY740783.1 coordinate 92,454,549, forward strand.
AATGATCAAAGAAATTTACTTGCCATGAGCTAGATGAATTATCTTAATCTATATGCTATTTAATTACCAGACATACCAATGCTATTAAAGGCAGAAACAAGAGACTATTATGCTGGAATCTGGAGCAAAAAGCAAACCGCTGAAGGAACTCAGCGGGTTGAGCAACATCTGCGGGGGGGTAAGGAATGGTCTGTGTTTCAGGTCAAGACCCTGATTCTCGACTCTCTGTCCCAATGTGAGGGTCTCAACAGAAGTGTCAACAATCCCTCACAGACGCTGCTCATTATTGAATGAATTCCTGAAACCCGTAAATTGTAAACTACTGATCTCAAAAGATCTTCGCTGAATCTGTAAAGTTCAAAAAAGATTTGATTCCATTATCACCTTTCAGAAAGTAAATGTATTTTCCTGTCTATTTGGTGAAAACCTGAGATCTCAAGCATGATTTTATTTTATTTTAAAACAATCTCTCTTGTCACCACTAGTCTGTGCTCCTGTATTGAAAATCTGGACATCTTTCGGCAACTGCTCATAACAACAAACCTATTATTGAAGCATTTGCAGTTCCCTCTTAAAACTATTATTGAATCAGCTTTAAGTTGATCCAAATCTTACTTTGCCATCAATGCAAATTTTGGCCATTCATTTATTATCAAAAATGAAATAAATCTATGGAATCAGTAATCGTTCACTTGATGTCTCCTCAGCGTAGAAACATTTCTCTGTCTGGCTCAAAACAGGCTTTGAATTTGGGGGAGGTTTGCTTTCATGGCAGTCCAAACGTTTTCGCTCTCTAGAACATAAGCCACTTCAAGTAGAGTCAGTGGGGTTAACCTTGCCCTGTGCACAATGAAAGAAAACTTATGAGGATGGTGCCAAACCTGCTCCAAAGGGACTTAATTACAAGATTCTCACGTTATATTCCTGCCTAATGATCAGATTCATCCATTAGATTTGATTCCACAAGTAATTTCTGAACACTTTTTGATACTCAATATGCATGTGACAAAGAGAAAAAAACATTGTGCAATTAATGGACTATTTTTTCTAAATGACAGGTGCATTTTAGTTACCACTGTTCCTCGATTCCTAGGTTTTTCAATTGATCTTCCTGATGTACCAATACTCCATTACATTTCCCAGGAGGCTGCATGCATCCTATCTACATTTATTTTGTGTACAGTGTGTGTGTCAGTTAAAATGACTTCTCTCCCGCCCTTCTACTATCTACTGCCAGCTCAGCTTTTCTTACTTTCTAGCATCTGCAATTTTGTTATATTTTGTCAAATTTACAAACATCTTGTCGAGATGGGAACACAGAGATCACCAATGTCCAAAATAAACCTTTGAATGGAAATCAGAGAGGAGGTCAGTTTAGCAATTTCAACAAGGATCTTGCTTTTGTACAAATATCTAACTGAATTATATCTAATCCTCTAAACAGTGTTGTCATCATAAGAAAATCTGGTTCATCACAACAAATGTTCTTCCAAAATCAGGAAAATGTCATTTTGTTTTGTCCTACCCCACAGTAAATAATCTGGTACACATGGGAGGAGCTGGGTTTCGAGATTTTCTGGATAATCGAAGGGTGATTTTATGATTAACTAGACCAAGTGGGACCCATTGGGCCTCTGTCACATGGGAGGCCTGGTCCCCCAACACAACCCATTTCCCCAAAACAATATTCCACCACTCACCCATAGCCCCCAACTGCGTCCTGGCTGCTAATTTTGCCTTATTCACCCTCCCTTATTTTAAACTTTAAACAAAATTCAGTGTACTGGGACTTAAAGAAAAATCAATTTGCACCTGCTAGAGCTAGCAGGGCTCAGTGTACTTGTATAGCAACAATGTTGCAAGCAGCACTACAATCCCATTGTGATGTCGTAGCTGTAAGCACGGGAAATAATTTTTTTCTCAAATTGGGATTTTGTGAATCTAAAAATGTCAACAACTTGTGAAATTTAACATCAATCTGAACGAAACTTGAAACAAAACAACAACATGAAAATTGTGATTAAGGTGGTGCAAATAAAATTAGCATTATCATCTACCATTTTGGAGTAGGTCCAGGGCAAACATGGATAGACAGACAGACAGACAGACAGACAGACAGACAGACAGACAGACAGACAGACAGACAGACAGACAGACAGACAGACAGACAGACAGACAGACAGACAGACAGACAGACAGACAGATAGATAGATAGATAGATAGATAGATAGATAGATAGATAGATAGATAGATAGATAGATAGATACACATAAACAAGATGAGAGTTTAGTATTACATAGATAGATATATAGATTATTGAGGATTGCTATTGAAGTACATTCTGTCCAGTGATAAGTTACTCTGACAGGAATTTGAACACAAATCCTATTCTTTAAGATAGCTGATATAAAACATAAAAAAATCTACACAACCTTGCATTAATGTTTTCATTAATATAAAATGGTTACAATAACAATAATATCTCACTTGCAATGCCTCACAGAGTGCCCCACAGCTAATAGGACATATAGGTGGAATAGGTTTGATGAAGAAAATGAGCATCATGGAGATTTTTCAAGATTGGAGAGAGATGAAGAAACAGAAAGGGATAGCAATACATGTGAACGTGTGACTATTAGTAGGGGTGATGAAAGGACATATGAAAGATAGCCAGAGGAATACAGTCTAATTACATTGTAAGTAGGTGAGAGAGATTGGTGTGATCTTTAAATGATTTAAGAAATGTTTAAATGGATTCCTGTCTTCAAGAAAAGGCATCTATTTATATTCCACCTTTCATAATCTTAGTATGTTATGAAGTGTTTGATGACAGGGGCCTGTCCCACATGAGCATCATTTGTGCATCAATTACGCGACATCATTTACGCATCATGATGCACGACGCGTGCGCCGTGCCCGCATGTGATGCGCGGATAGGTGTGCGTTATGCGTGCATGGTGCATGGTGACGTAGGCAGTGACATACAGTTGCGCGCGGCGCCTCAGGATTTCGGGATGTACAAATTCTTTGCGCGCCTCCTGCGTGACGCGCAAATGATGCCCAAGTGGGACAGGCCCTTTATTCTTGAACACAGTCTCATTGTGCTTACCTGTAGTGTGAATTCCACTAAGTCCAGTGTCAAAACACAAAGGTGCATATCTGAATACTTCATCTTCTTTACGCTAGGAAGGACAAGGTATCAATGCAAACCTATTCCCTTTGACTGGTCCAAATGTTTATTATTTTTAATTGTGATGCCTTTGACCTTTCTGGGTAAGTGTCTTTCATCAACAAAGCCATTTGATACTTTAATGAATAGAACACCAATTTCTGTGCACAGAAAAGCACTACACTGAAATGACCATGATCTATTTTGCACAGTCCTTCTGATTGATGTTATTAATATTGGTGTTTGTTTATTAATGCCACCTGTACCAATATACATTGAATACGTTTGCTTAGCATGCTAGCCAAGCAGGTCATATCATACATGAGAGGAATCATGCATTGGGATTTTATTTAATACAATATTTACTATTTTGGTGTTTAAAATTAACATTATAATATAGTAAATTGCAATTAATAATGCTTATTTTTTTCCTATATATATTGAAGATTATTTAATTATATTTCAATAGTGTTTAATTTAACTCTTGTCAGTTGCACCTCAGACTAGTTCAAACACCACTAATAGCTGTGAACCATCAAAGGCTGTGGGGGTGTTCTGGGAACAGGACCTCGTGTTACACTGCTTGAGCTCTACTCATCACCACATCCTGCTCTACGATCCAGAACATTTTTCAGATACCAAAAGTCAGGTTGTTTGGCCTTCTGTACCTGGGAAAATAAATCCAGGTGGCAGGGACTGCAGACGGCAAATCCAGTCGGCAGCGTAGGTCCAAAGTGGAGACCCTAGGAATAGCAGCCGGTGGAATCTGGTGCCTGGTGTTTGGCATGGATTCAGTGGGCTGCAGGCTGAGGAAAGTGGAGACTTTGGAGGGTGCATAAAAGGTTTATCAGAATGCTATCTGGATTAGAGAGTAGCAGTTAAAAGGAGGTGAGACAAGCTTGGTTTGTTTTCTCTGGAATGTCAGAGGCTGGGGGGAGAGCTAATGGAAGTTCATACAATTATGAGAGACATAGACAGGGGAGACAGTCATGACTTTTTTTCCCCCAGGGTGGGAATGTCAGAGACTAGAATGCCTATTTGTTTAGTTCAGAACGGGAAGTTTAAAGGATCTGTAGAGCACAATGTTTTTACACAGATAGTGGTAGGTCCTCAAATGAACTGCCAGGGGTGATGGTGGAAGCAGATACAATAAGAACATTAAAGTGACTTTTAGTGAGCCACATGGATATGCATGGAATGGAAGGATATGTATCAAGCGCAGGCGAGAAGATTAAATTAACATGACTTTTTGTTCAACGCATCAATCCTGCTCCACCATTCAATCATGGCTGATCTACTTTTCCCTCTCATCCCCATTCCCTACCTTCTCCTTGTTATCTTTGACACCCTTCCTAATCAAGACCTAATCCAATCAGTCTCCACTTTAAAATACCCAATGATTTGGCCTCCACCACTATCTATGGCAATGAATTCTACTGACTCACCACCCTCTGGCTAAAGAAATTCCTCCTCATCTGCATTCTAAAGGTATGTCCTTTTATTCTGAGACTGTACTCTTTGGTCCGAGACTCTCCCACTACTGGAACAGCCTCTCCACATTCAATCTTTCTAGGCTTTTAATTATTTGAATTGTTACTGTATTGTTTTATTTTTTTCTGTTCTCTGAGAGGCTTGTTTTCATGCTGTACCTCTCTGAGATAATTAGATGAGTTTTGACTGAGGTTGAAATAATGGCATGCAAACCTTGATTCAAAATAAATAAGTGAGTCTGGAGAAGAAATAAGGATTGCTGAGGATTAAGGAAATAAGGAAAGCAAAAGATGGGCTGTGACAAAGGTGATACGATCAAAGTGATAGTGGGTGGACATTGATGTGGAGCGTTTGAAGTCACTCCCTTGGCTCGGGGACATAAAATAAATCAAGGTTGCATGCAACCTGTTTAGGTCTGTGTGAGCGATCAAGGCAGTCGGATAAAATCAGTGAAAAGAGAAAGACATTTCTCTGAGGTGCACGCCCCACAAAATTAATAAACAACATTTGACTTTCAACAATGAGGAAAAATGTAATACCATTGCACCTTAAATTAAGGCAGTAGTAGCCACTAAATACTGGGTATGAGTTTATGTAGCTGTGTATAAAACACTGTCCAGGTACCCTTCAGCTCAAAAGCATCCGTTCACAATATTCCTCAAAGTGTTAGCTGCTTATGTGACATGGGATGAAACAGGACACCTTGGACTTTAATGATCCTGTGGATTATCTCCTTAATCAATGAGAATTCAGGGTTGACAAATAAAAGCAGGAAGAACAATGAAGGAGAGTAAACTAAACACAATTATATTAATGGCAGTTCATGTGTGGGAAAGTAAATACACAGAAGGATTTATTTATAAAAGAAATGAAAAATAAAATGTATATTTGATATTGTCAATATTTGTTCCAATATTTTAAATCCTGAGATATTTAACTCATATTTAAAGCAGTTAATTGTCAGTTCTGGACTGATGGTTTATCAATAGATATCACAGTGTAAATGACTTTTGTGTTGTTAAAAAAACCCAAATAGATAGATGTGGACCAGCCAAGTGATCAAGCAAGATGACTGCATTTAGAGCTTCATTTGAAGAAATGTGCAATTATATAATTTGGTGGGTGGAAAGGAAAACAAAATTAAAAAAAGATTATAGAGTAATTGATGGGAGGGGGTTTGGACAAATCAGCATAGGAAATTAGCATGCAATTATGAAGGCAGATAATATGTTGCCATTTATTGCCAAAAGGTTGGTTGCGTGAATACAGCTAACTTTCTGCAATCATACAGTATCAGTGAGCCCAAAACATAGCTCAGTGTGAACATTTATCATCTTCTTGTTTCTTTATAGGAGGTGAAACAAATAATCTTGGGCAGAGAATGCTATCATTGTGGAAAGATTGAGTAGAATGGAGTGTATTATTAGGAATTAAGAAGAATGGTTGCAAGTTTTGATGTTAGATGACAAGGGGGCTTTCCTCTGGTTGTAAAGTCAGGAACAAGCTGTCCCAGCCTCAGGCTCAGTAGCTGGCCATTCAAGAATGCAATGATGAGAAATCTGTTCACAAAATGTCTTTTGAATTCACTGTGCCCGTGGATCTTGTCATTGAGCGCCTACAATTATGTGATTGATAAGATTTCTAGAAACCTGAGGGCATATAGACATTAGATGAAACTTAAAGGCACTGAAAGTGGTGTAAACAGTGTTTTGGAAAGATGATATCAGAACTATAAGACTGTTAGCAAAGGTGAATAGAAAGATAACGTTGAATGGTGATCTGCTGAAGTTATTAACATTACATAAAATCTGGTACATAGAAAGAATATTTGATTGGTAGGGAAGAACAAAACCCGAGCACAACCACACAAGACAGCCACTGAAAAATCAAATCGAGAATTCCCCAGTACCTTACTTCTTCTGGTGAGATTGTGGAAGTCAATACCAAAGGCAATAATTGAGGAAGAAAATATTGAACTATTTCAAAGGAGCTGGAGAAACAAGTGGATGACCTCAGGTTCATTCGAGAAACTGAGTCGTTTCTCGACAAGTCCTTCAGTGAGATTGTTACACCCAAGGCACTAGAAGAGAGAAGGTGGGTGACGGTGAGAAAGGGAGGAAAACATGGGATGCAAAGGTCCCCGGGTGTTGTACCTCTTGTGAACAGGTTCACCCACGTGGAAGCTGCCGGGACAGAAGACGGTATCCCACTGAGCGGCGGACTGGCTTGCCAAACAAAAAGGGCTGATGAGCCAAACCCACAGAGGCCAAAGTCGGGCAACGCCATTGTAGTTGGAGACTCCATTGTGAGAGGTACGGACAGGGGTTTTTGCGGCAACCGACGGGATTCCAGGATGGTGTGCTGCCTTCCTGGTGCCAGGATCCAGGATGTTACGGACAGAGTGCAGACAATCCTCAAGGGCGAAGGTGACCAGCCGGAAGTGGTCGTGCATGTTGGCACAAATGATGTTGGAAAGAAGGAGATGAATTTTTTGCAGCGGGACTTCAGAGAGCTGGGAAAAATGCTGAAAAGCAGGACTTCCAGGGTTGTTATCTCCGGTTTGCTTCCAGTTCCTCGTGCTGGCGAGAGCAGGAACAGGGAGATATGGGACCTGAATGTGTGGCTGAGGAACTGGTGCAGGGGGCAGGGATTTAGATTCTTAGATCACTGGGATTTTTTTTATAGTAAGGGGGAACTGTACAAAAGGGACGGATTGCATCTTAACAGGTGGGGGACCAGCATTCTGGCCGGCAGGTTTGCCACTGCTACACGGATGGTTTTAATCTGAATAAGGGGGGTGGGGTATCAAATGGGATAGTCGAGGACGGAGTTAGAGGGAAAGAGAGTAAAGCGATGGTTAATGACCCCAGAATTAACGGGGAAGAAAGCTCACAAAGGGATAGGAGAGTATGGCCAAGTGTAATAGGGATCGATGTGAAAGGGGCCACTTGTCAACATAATTGTATAAGGAGTAAGAGTGTTGTAAAAACAAGCCTGAAGGCTTTGTGTCTCAATGCGAGGAGCATTCGTAATAAGGTGGATGAGTTGAAGGTGCAGATAGCGATTGATGACTATGCTATAGTTGGAATCACGGAGACTTGGCTCCAGGATGACCAAGGCTGGGAGCTGAACATCCAGGGATATTCAATATTCAGGAGGGATAGACGAAAAGGAAAAGGAGGTGGGGTAGCGTTGCTGGTGAGAGAGGAGATTAATGCAATAGAAAGGAAGGACATTAGCGTGGAGGATGTGGAATCGATATGGGTAGAGCTGCGAAACTCTAAGGGGCAGAAAACGCTAGTGGGAACTGTGTACAGGCCACCTAACAGTAGTATTGGAGTTGGGGATGGCATCAAACAGGAAATTAGAAATGCGTGCAACAAGGGTAACACGGTTATAATGGGTGACTTCAATCTGCATGTAGATTGGGTGAATCAAATTGGCAGGGGTGCTGAGGAAGAGGATTTCCTGGAATGTATGCGGGATAGTTTTCTCAACCAACATGTGGAGGAACCAACGAGAGAGCAGGCTATTCTAGACTGGGTATTGAGTAATGAGGAAGGGTTAGTTAGCAGTCTTGTTGTGCGTGGCCCCTTGGGCAAGAGTGACCATAATATGGTTGAGTTCTTCATTAGGATGGAGAGTGACAAAATTAAGTCAGAAACAAGGGTTCTGAACTTGAACAAAGGTAACTTTGAAGGTATGAGATGTGAATTGGCCAAGATAGACTGGCAGGTGATTCTTAAAGGGTTGTCAGTGGATGTGCAATGGAAGGTATTTAAAGACTGCATGGATGAAGTACAAAAGTTGTTCATACCAGTTTGGCAAAAGAATAAATCGGGGAAGGTGGTGCATCCATGGATAACAAGGGAAATCAGGGATAGTATAAAAACAAAAGATGAGGCATACAAATTTGCCAGAAAAAGCAGCCTACCGGAGGACTGGGAGAAATTCAGAATCCAGCAGAGGAGGACAAAGGGCTTAATTAGGAAAGGGAAAATAGATTATGAAAGGAAACTGGCAGGGAACATAAAAACTGACTGCAAAAGTTTTTATAGATATGTAAAGAGAAAGAGACTAGTTAAAACAAATGTTGGTCCCTTGCAGTCAGAAACAGGTGAATTGATCATGGGGAACAAGGACATGGCAGACCAATTGAATAACTACTTTGGTTCTGTCTTCACTAAGGAAGACATAAATAATCTGCCGGAAATAGCAGTGGAACGGGGGTCAAATAAGATGGAGGAACTGAGTGAAATCCAGGTTAGCCGGGAGGTGGTGTTGGGTAAATTGAACGGATTGAAGGCCGATAAATCCCCAGGGCCAGATAGTCTGCATCCCAGAGTACTCAAGGAGGTAGCCACAGAAATAGTGGATGCATTAGTGATAATTTTTCAAAATTCCTTAGATTCTGGAGTAGTTCCTGAGGATTGGAGGGTAGCTAATGTAACCCCACTTTTTAAAAAAGGAGGGAGAGAGAAAGCGGGGAATTACAGACCAGTTAGTCTAACATCGGTAGTGGGGAAACTGCTAGAGTCAGTTATTAAAGATGGGATAGCAGCGCATTTGGAAAGTGGTGAAATCATTGGACAAAGTCAGCATGGATTTACGAAAGGTAAATCATGTCTGACAAATCTGATAGAATTTTTCGAGGATGTAACTAGTAGAGTGGATAAGGGAGAACCAGTGGATGTGTTATATCTAGACTTTCAGAAGGCTTTCGACAAGGTCCCGCATAAGAGATTAGCATACAAACTTAAAGCACACGGTATTGGGGGTTCAGTATTGATGTGGATAGAGAACTGGCTAGCAGACAGGAGGCAAAGGGTAGGAGTAAACGGGTCCTTTTCAGAATGGCAGGCAGTGACTAGTGGGGTGCCGCAAGGCTCAGTGCTGGGACCCCAGCTATTTACAATATATATTAATGATTTGGACGAGGGAATTCAATGCAACATCTCCAAATTTGCAGATGATACCAAGCTGGGGGGTATAGTTAGGTGTGAGGAGGATGCTTGGAGGCTGCAGGGTGATTTGGATAGGCTGAGTGAATGGGCAGATGCATGGCAGATGCAGTACAATGTGGATAAATGTGAGGTTATCCACTTTGGTGGCAAAAACATGAGGGTAGACTATTATCTGAATGGTGGCAGATTAGGTAAGGGGGAGATGCAACGAGACCTGGGTGTCATGGTACACCAGTCATTGAAAGTAGGCATGCAGGTGCAGCAGGCAGTGAAGAAAGCAAATGGTATGTTAGCATTCATAGCGAAAGGATTTGAGTATAGGAGCAGGGGGGTTCTACTGCAGTTGTACAGGGTTTTGGTGAGGCCACACCTGGAGTACTGCGTACAGTTTTGGTCTCCAAATCTGAGGAAAGACATCCTTGCCATAGAGGGGGTACAGAGAAGATTCACCAGACTGATTCCTGGGATGTCAGGACTTTCATATGAGGAAAGATTGGATAGACTCGGTTTGTACTCGATGGAATTTAGAAGATTGAGGGGGGATCTTATAGAAACCTACAAAATTCTTAAGGGGTTGGACAAGCTAGATGCTGGAAGATTGTTCCCGATGTTGGGTGAGTCCAGAACAAGGGGTCACAGTCTAAGGATAAGGGGGAATTCCTTTAGGACCGAAATGAGGAAAACATTCTTTACACAGAGAGTGGTGAGTCTCTGGAATTCTCTGCCACAGAAGGTAGTTGAGGCCAGTTCATTGGCTATATTTAAGAGGGCGTTAGATGTGGCACTTGTGGCTAAAGGGATCAGGGGGTATGGAGAGAAGGCAGGTACGGGATACTGAGTTGGATGATCAGCCATGATCACATTGAATGGCGGTGCAGGCTCGAAGGGCCGAATGGCCTACTCCTGCACCTATTTTCTATGTTTCTATGTTTCTAAAGGAAGTCCAGACAACAAAATGACGAAGAAGAGAAAAGAAAATTATGCTGATAAGGTTTGATGAAGAAAAAGAAGATGAAGGTTGAGTGGAGCACAACATGGATTGCTCAAAGAGCTCATGTTTGTGCTGTACATTACAGTAAATTTTATTAATATATCTTCAGCAGATTTAATTAATACTACAATGCAAATATAGTAAATGCACACTATCCATGCATATTAATTATTTTGTTTTTCCACCCAACAAAGCATGCATCATGAAGCAAACCAATGAGAAAGCAATTTAGAATATTTTCATTAAACTGCATCACTTTGCTTGAAATTGCACACCTATGAAAGTAAGGTCCTGAAACTCACTGATACTTGGGAGGCAAATATTCAAAGGTTGACTGTCGTGTGTTTGGGATTTCACTAAAGAATGGAAATAAGAATCAAAACACTAATGCAATAAGAGAACTAGAATATTTTATAATTATTTAAATCCTAAACAAAAGAACATTTTGCTTGACCATCGCACAAATGCAGTCATTGAGAAATTAAAGAATGAGGGTTAGCACTGGAGAATGCAATGAGTTAAACGCAATGAGTTTGCTGGTAAACGCAGATAGCTTTCCGGAGAACAACAAGGGCGATTCACATATTTTGTGAATTTTGGTACAAATAGTTTCAAATATTGATGGAGGAACAAGATGATTTAGAAATAGAATGCATGCCAATCAAGGAGGCTTTCTTAATTCAATATCAGTTCAATATCAGTTTTATTCGTCATTTGCACATAAAGTGCAAGTGAAATGAATTTGCCAGCAGCAGTACAATGAAAAAAGAACACACACAAAAACAAAATAAAAAAATTGAACACAATCATCCACCACAGCATTCATCACTGTGGTGGAAGGCACAAAATTTGGCCAGTCCTCCCCCATTTTCTCCCGTGGTCAGGACATCAACCCTCCGCAGTCGCCGCTGCGGGCGTCCAGAAGTACAGACAGGGCAAAGTCCAGATAACTTCCAGGTAAGTCCTGAATCGGTGCTTCCCCACCGGAGACCGCGGCTTCAGGTTGGTGTAGGCCACGGGCCGGCGGTCGAAGATTTAAAGTCCCCACCGTGCCGCAGCCAGAGGCACCGCAGATGGCAGGGCTGGCAGTCACAGTTCCTCTCCAGGGGTCCCCGGCGAGGGACCCCACTCCTAATGGTAGGTCCCCGCCACTCCCACGGTAGAAGTAGGCCGCGGGCCGGCGGTCGGAGCTTCTTCTCCTCCCGGGTCCCCAACGAGGGATCCCAGGCTGCGGACGCCGCGCCAGCTGGAGCTCCGCAGACCATGGCTTCAGGCTGCCGTGGGCCAGCGAAAGGAGCGCTCTGCTCCGGCAACTCCTGGCGAGGGCTCGGGAAAGGCAGCACCATTCTTCGATGTTAGGCCACGGGGGAGGTGTCATGGAAAAAGTCACCTCTCCGTGGAGGAGGCGACCAAAACAGTTTCCCCCTTACCCCCGCACACCACCCCCCACACAAGACACACCAAGACACACATTAGGACACTCTATAAAAATTTAAAAAGTTGAAGAAACTAACACGCTGCTGGCAGGGCTGCCGGTTTGCAGCGCCCCCACCGACCTATGGTATCTGAATGGTATCGTGCTCCTTGATTTATTCTTAACCTCAGAGTGCCTGAAATGAAGAAATTGGCTGAAGAAATTGGCTGGAAATTGGAAGGATTGGCCCATTGTCCGCAACCTTCGTTGAGAATCCCCACTATCCTGCATCTATCTCACATTGAAACACAACGCATTTCACAAGTGCATTGAAATATAATGCTTTCCAACCTGTAGGCAGACTCTGACTGATAGATCCATCACTCTGTACTCTGCTCTGGGACCCCATGTGCCATTCAATGGCAGAGCACGGATGTATATTGTTTCTCCAGCAGTTACATCGGGAAACCTATTCACAAATCCCGAGACATCTCTGATCGCATTCCCATGGACATTCAAAAATTAAATGTTATAGAGCTTGGCAAGTTTAACAGCTGCCAAAAAGTAGTGCGACTTTGCTGTCAGTTAAAGGTACTATCAAATGTTTCACCAGCAGGGCTTGTTCCACCCCATCAATGCGATTCATATTATATCATGTGACCCCCTAGCATCTTGCAAGATCTCTGCAAATGAGTTCAAAATGTTCTAGTCCAGCTAGATTGGAATTGTGTTTAGATGCAGGATAATGGGATTCTGAGCAAAGGGTGCAGACAATGGGCCACACTCAGCCAGTTTCTTCATTTCAGGATTTCCGAGATTAAGAAGCATGATCGCATTCAGAATGATAAGGACACCTTGATTGGCACCTATTCTTTTTCCAAATCGCCCAGTTCCTCCATCAATATTTAGTAGCAATGTTACAAAATTTTGAGATTTAAAAAATCAAGTCTGCAATTTATCCCATCAGATAAAGCATAAAAAGAAGTTTAATTTGACACCTAATTCACTTTCATATCTTCAGTATTAAGAAAGTTATGGCCATTTTCATACTCGGAAATTAGCATCTTGTTCCCCATTGCCTTTCAATTGACTTAACTCAAAAGCTGTGATCTGGATCAGTTAAAAGCCCATAACTTTCTTAAAAATTAATAGAATTCAATTAAATTTTCACTTATTATAGATTTAAGCATTCTGAAATAAATATGAAACAATCTTACTTGGATGACCTGAAATTAAAGCATATAATTAGTTAGTTATCTAATTGTAGCTAATTACAAAATTCAATGAGTAGATCTAAACATCTATCCATTTCTTAAGAAAAGATAAACTTTTTTTAAATTGCCTAAGTGTCCAAATAACATTCACACAATAATCCACTATATATATAATTTTTAATGAGTTTCTGGGCCAAATAGAAGGAATTTAGTGTTTGATTCCTGTAAATTAATGGCCATTTAAATCAACTAGCGAGTGGGTTTTAGTGGAATGCAGTGGATTGGAACGTTGCGGTTAGCGGTGAAGTCGGGAGGAAAAATACTGTTTGTTCATACATTTTTTGGGACCCCATTTCGCAACATGAAAATATTATTAAAGCCTCCCGAAAAACCAACTTTTAATATAAAAATAAACTATTTACCTTTTTTTTCTCCCCTATGCAAAATCCTTCCGGTTGTCAGTTCTCACGGCTTTTGAAGGTGATTTTTAAGTTACTCTAGTTAACAAATAATTTAGAGTAATTTAAAAATACTTTCATTCATGAAATGTCGGAGCGATTTTTCTTCCACAACAAAATCGCCCGACATTCATCGATTTTTCCTGCCTGTGGAAAAACGGACCTTTAAGCCCACCCCCCTCTGAAAGGCGCCAAAGTCGCGCACACGGGGAGCGGCAGAACTGCAGCGCTGCTCAAGGTAAGTTTTGTAACATACCTATATTTAGATCTATTTGCACCAAAAGTCATCTAATACTGGAATTTACCTTCTGTACCATGCCTGTAGTTACAACAGCTCTGCCACAACTCACCAAGGCTTATTTGACATCAGCTCCCAATCCTTTGAACACATCCCCCTTTTTTTCCATGAGCTACCTGCACAAGGGAAATGGCCATGTGCCTGTTTCACTCCAAGTCACTCAACATCCTGACATGGAAATATATAATCATCTGATCTACTATGTAGGAAGGAACTGCAGATGCTGGTTTAAATCAAAGAGAGACACAAAATGGTGGAGTAACTCAGGAGGACAGGCAGCATCTCTGTGGAGAAGGAATGGGTGATGTTTTGGGTCGGGAAGAAGAGCCTCAACCCGAAATGTCACCCATTCCTTCTCTCCAAGGATGCTGATTGTCCTGCTGAGCATCACTATCATTTTGTGTCTATCATCTGATCTACTGGTGGGTTAAAATCCTCTTGTAAGCCAATATCAAGACATTAGCGCTAGATGTTCTTCTGCATTAGAATAGCATATTAAACATGCAGTGGGGCATGAGAGTTTTGTACAAGGATAATGTAATGTAATGAGTAAGAAGAATAGCTTAACATGGGTATAATTTCATATCAGAAGTTAATAATGCACTGTCTTTGTAAAACAGCAAAAGACCCGAGGCAATGTGCATATCAGAATAGAAAACACTCACTGTGAATAAAAACCTTTCCATGTGCTCCATAATTTGATTGGTAATACGAATATCACTGTATCTTAATTGGTACACGTGACAATAAAAGACCTTTGAATCTTTGAACCTTTGGGAAATCATTGGACTTCTGAGCGAGGGGGGTGGGAGTGGAGGTGGTAGGAATATTTAAATGGGCAGTTATCATTAAACTGGTGGGGGGGGGGGGGGTCGTCAAATGAGGAATAAGAGTTATGGGCCAGTCCCACAGGCGACTGTCAAGTCGCCGGCAGTTGCCTGAAATATCGGCAACTGGAACGGTGACTGTCAGAGTGGAACACACACATCGCTTCCTTCACCAGCCCGTTATGCAGGCGGGGGTCAGTAAGCGGGGGAGCGCTGTCTGAGTGAAATTCACACTGTGCAAAGCCGATGTGATACAGACACACATCGCGGTGAACAGGAAGGTTGGCGCTGTAATTAAGACGGGTAAAGCACAGTGTACGGTAAGTCCTTTAAAAGAGGGGGAGAGAAGGGGGGGGGGGGGGAGAAGGGGGGGGGGAGAAGGGGGGGGGGAGAAGGGGGGGGGGAGAGAAGGGGGGGGAGAGAAGGGGGGGGGAGAGAAGGGGGGGGAGAGAAGGGGGGGGGAGAGAAGGGGGGGGGGGAGAGAAGGGGGGGGGGGAGAGAAGGGGGGGGAGAGAGGGGGGGGGAGAGAAGGGGGGGGAGAAGCAGGGCGGAGAAGCAGGGGGGAGGCGGGGGGAAGAGAAAGAGGGGGGGAGAGAAAGAGGGGGGGGAGAAAGGGGGGGGGAGAAAGAGGGGGGGAGAGAAAGAGGGGGGAGGAAGAGGGGGGGAAGAGGAGTGGGTGGGAGAAAGGGGGAGAAGGGGGGGAAGAGGGGGAAGGGGGGAAAGAGGGGGAAGGGGGGAGCGGGGGGGGAGAGGGGGAAGGGGGGTGGAGAAGGGGGGGAGGAGAAGGGGGGGGGGAAGGGGGGGGGGAGAAGGGGGGGGAGAGAAGGGGGGGGAGAGAAGGGGGGGGAGAGAAGGGGGGGGAGAGAAGGGGGGGGGGAGAGAAGGGGGGGGAGAGAAGGGGGGGGAGAGAAGGGGGGGGAGAGAAGGGGGGGGAGAAGCAGGGGGGAGGCGGGGGGAAGAGAAAGAGGGGGGGAGAGAAAGAGGGGGGGGAGAAAGGGGGGGGGAGAAAGAGGGGGGGAGAGAAAGAGGGGGGGAGGAAGAGGGGGGGAAGAGGAGTGGGTGGGAGAAAGGGGGAGAAGGGGGGGAAGAGGGGGAAGGGGGGAAAGAGGGGGAAGGGGGGAGCGGGGGGGGAGAGGGGGAAGGGGGGTGGAGAAGGGGGGGAGGAGAAGGGGGGGAGGAGGAGGGGGGGAGGAGGGGATTAGAGAGGGGGGGTAGGGGGGGAGAGGGGGAGAAGGGGGGGAGATGGGGGAAGGGGGGAGAAGGAGTGGAGACAACTTTTAAGAAGTCAGAGACACACAGCTGTGAAGCTCGGCAGACATTTAACATTACCGGTCGGTTATCCTTGGTTCTGAAAACTGCTGCTTATGTTTTTTTTCCCCAATGAACCAATAAAATTCACCGGTCAGCACCGGCTACAACCTACAAGAACCATCGACCTCCTGGCGACCCACCTATGGTACGAGAATTCTTGCTACTCTCCGTGGCGGATTCATTCTGGTCGCCGCTAATTTTTCAACATGTTGAAAATTCGCGGCGACCATAATGAGGCCGTGACTAGTTCCCAGAATGCGGGAACTCCTCACGAAAATGAAGGTGACTCCCCGGCAATCATCGCAAACATGTGGCAACCATGTGGCGACGGCATAATGTCCTACAGTCACCTAAAAATTTGCCTAGTTGGGACAGGGTGAAGTTGAGGAACCTGAGAGAGACAGGCTTTGGGGTGGAATGGCAACATGAAAGGTCAGTTGCTTGTGAGCATTTGATAACACACTGAAGTCTGGGGAAGGCGGCAGGGATGTGATCATATATAGAAAAGTCGTGGGGAATGTCCAGTGTGCCAGAAAAACAGACATTACTTCGGGAGCCTGATAACATCAGCAACAGGAAAAGCGGGTTTGGGGAAAATGCTGTTAAAATAAGTGAATAACTGTGGTGAATCAGGTAAGACTGGATCACCTAAAACATCAAAGTAACCCTCAACTCCCCAATTAACCATGAATTTCCTATGTAAAGCAGACCTTGCACTTTATCTCTGGAAACGTAATGCTATAAATCTATTTTCTGCTAGTTAACAAAGGTTTTTACTCTATCTTGGTACACGTGACTATAATAGCCAATACCAATGTACATATTCTTGGAGGTGGGGGGGGTCCCACAGAGAGTTCTGGCAATGGGGTGAGTGGCCTGGCAGTATTGCAGCTCAATAGCCTGTGAGCAATTCAGAGAAATGCAAGACCTGTGGGATGTGGCAGAGTGAATTGCAAAGCCAATCTGAGTTTTCAAAAGTCTATTACACATAGTTTAATTTAGTTTTGCTTATTGGCACGTGCACTGAGGTACAGTAAAAAGTGTTGTTTCCTGCTAACCTGTCAGTGGAAAGTCAATATATGATTACAATCAAGCCATTCGCAGTGTACAGATACATGATAATGGAATAACGTTTAGTGCAAGATAAAGCCAGTAAAATCTGGCAAAAGATAGTCCAAGGGTCACCAATAAGATAGACAGTTCACATTGCAAGCGTGCACTAATTGCTGAAATGTACCCTGGAATTGAGTTTCAGGTAAAATTCAAATGTGCTGTGCAAAAAGAGTGTATTTAAAACCCAGCATCTCTTCTTCCTTATAGACCTTCTTCCCTGACATTGAGTTGGATAACCTATTAGAGTTATTGATAAAGCACAGAGAACCTGTACTTTAAATCAGCAATAAAAGCAGCAGTAAAACTAGAATGTAGTTTAAATCATGTAAACAAGTTTGTGCAATTGTATTAGAGACACCCTAACCCCTTCCCATCCCTTACCCAACTGCAGCATCCCCCATCTCCCTCCTTCCCCCCTGCCCCCACTTTCCACCCCCCTCTCTCCCACCGCCTATTTCCCCCCATTCAAGTATTCATCAGATATCCTTGAATGGTGTTGAAGAACCTACCTCCATCACCCAGTCAGGCTGCATATTCCACACTCCAAACACCCTTTGGGTGGAAAAGTTATTTTTCAGGTAACCTATAAACCCTTGACCTCTCCCCCCCCCCCCCCCCCCTTCCCTAAAGCTGTGCTCTCTCATTTTAGGTTTCATACTATTCCCAATCTTTGCCTTTCATATTTTTGTATCCCTCTATCAGGTCCCCACTAAGCCTCCTCTATTCCAAGGAAACCAAATCCAGCCTTTCCAACCTCTCCTCATAATTGAAACATTGTCTTCCACATTCATCTTGATAAGTCTCCTTTGCACCCTCTCCAGTGCAATCATGCCCATCCTATTCTATTTGTGTTGTGGCTCTTTTTTGGTTTCACTTAAAGTCTTACATGTTACAAACCCTTTTATTTTGCACAGAATTGAAGAAATTACAATGAACAGGACTTTGAATTGTCAAATACATTGTATAAGATATCAGGTGAATAGCAGGCAAGGAGCATTGCCAGAGAGAGAATTATTGCTTTCAGAGTGAAGGGTTCTACATTGATCGAGCTCTGCCAGAAGATAGCCTGTCTTTTCAGTTATTCAATTTTCATGAAGAAATAGAGATATCTAGTATTTTGTACAGGAAATTACAACATGAAGATTGCCTATAATGTTTTACTTTGGTTGGAATAGCACACAAAATCACATTAAAAGTTAATAACTTTGTGGTCTTTTAACACCAAGATAAGTGACGGAGGTTATCAGAATTATGAATTAGCAAAAGTAAGTACAATTCATTGCTCTTGACCTGCATAACCACCGCATCAATCAGATTGGGTTTTATTTTTTCATATTTTTTGAAGGTGTTTCTTATCCGTGCCACTCAGACCCACAGACTTTGTTTCTTGATAAGAGGCTTGAAATGTGTAAACATAATTGCACAGAACTGAGTAAAACCACACTACCTTATCAAATAAATTCATTTTGGTGGTACGCCAATAATTTTTTTCTCTCTTAATACACAATAAATGTGAGTAGTTGTGTAGATATGCATCTCCCGTAGACACTGCTGCCATTCGTATACCTTGGACAACTTCACAGGAAGAAAGTATGCCAACATGATGGGCCCAAGAGGATACATGCCCATGCACAGTCAGGAGGTGAATACCTCTTCGTCGAATGCCTGTGAATCTGCTGTGCCCATGTAAAGTAGGGAAGCAGAGACTTATGGAATCTTCAGCATCATTACTGTTGGACTACTGAATCACGGACTGTTGTCATTTCACGCTGCTTGTTGAGATCATGTAATGGAATCCTTTATGGAAAGAGTTGGTTATCAAGGAATGATAAAAGGGGGGAATGTAGATATGCAGGGGTTTGGGTACTTTGGAAATTGCAGGCTTCTGTGAAAAAGGTCAAGCTTTGCTGGGGTGACAAAGGGACATCAGGTGCAAGAGGCCCATGTAATTAAATGTTGCCATCAAGTCTGGATTTCTGAAGAAGCTCCCAACTGTTTCTGTTCCTATGAAGCCTTAGGTTCCATCAAGTCTAGGTTTCTGTTAAACAGACACTAAACCCAGGTCTGTAACTGGGTAAAGGATTTTGTGTTCATACATAGTATCAACAACGTACCTCGGTGACTGCCAATCACCCCCCCCCCCCCCCCCCCGGACACTTATTATTATTTATTCAAATCATTTGCTGTGTCGCTCTTCCAGGGAGATGCTAAATACATTTCGTTGTCTCTGTACTGTACACTGACAATGACAATTAAAATTGAATCTGATGTGTGTTAAGTGTTTTTTTTTGTTGTATACATTGTTTGTACGCAGAGTAAGTGCCTCTTAATGTGATCTCATATCTGTAAGACGTGATTAGCATGTAGGGATGGCATTTTCGCACCTTTAGTGTCCATTTAGGGCATAAAAGTGTATTTAAGCCGTTTGGGTGTGCCGGTTGTCTCTTTCTTCTGTTCTGTTTACACAAGGCTGGTGTGAGCTCGAGTGAGTAGATCCCGTTTACAAATAAAGAAGAGTTTGGACTCCAGTGTTCGTTTCAGTGATTAACTGAACCAGACTAAGGGGATAGTATTAGTTCCGGAATCAACATTTGCATGAGTTCCATTCACAAACTAAAATTAACCTCCAGTGATTCATGCTGGCACATGTTAAAGGGTAGGTGCCATTGTATCCCACTCATCCTGGATGCCTGTGTTACTTGGAAACATTGCCAAAAGTAGATGGCATGTTCGTTGTCACGCAGCTCGATAAAACTGACATCAAAACCCTTGTGGATGTGATGTATGACTGGAGAGAGGCCCTGTGTGCTAAACATCCCACAAACCCATTAAATGCTGAAATTAAACAACATGAGGTGGCAACCAGGGATAAAAGTGCCAAAGATATGGACCCATGTCTTTGATACCAGTATACAAAAGGTTTCATGATCTCATAGGACTTGGGCGAGTCAGAAGAATCATCAAGGCAAAAAAATCTCACTGCACTCACATACTTATCACTATTTTATGCACACACTTCCAGAATTGAACTGTGGCAGATACATGCATGCACTGCAACATTCAATCATCCCTTCTCTATTGCAGGACAAACCTCTTTGCAATTGAAGAGGGAGATGCACGGCAGAAGGAGCTTTGAAGAGAGAGCAGTGGGGAGGTGACACTCTTCCACAGCAGAGGCAATGAGGAAGGCGTGCAATGCTGAGGGAGCGCAGTGAGGAGGGAGAACAGCCCTGCAGAAGGGGTGGTGAGGAGGCCGTGGTAAGGGAACGCTGAGCCGAGAGAGGGACGGTGCTCTCTGTGCATATTTGTGATGAGTGTAAATGAATTCTGCGGACTGCAAGGTCTGTGTCCGTGCTGTATAATTCTGTGCTCCATGGGAACATTATGAATGTGTGCGCAAAGTAATAAAGAAAGATCCATAAAAGATGTGTTTTTACTTCCACATAGGTCACTGGACAACTTAACCCTCACTGTAATGCTCTGGCCCACTGTTTGTTACTCTGTACATGCATTTATGCCCTAAAAAACAGACAATTACGAGTTTAATTAAAACAGTAGAATCCTTACAATTCTTGTTATGTGTAAGTAGGTCAGGGGAAGACAAGCATAAAAAGAGCTGCTTTTTACAAGACACCGAGCTAAGAAATGAGTAATGCATGTTCTTAAATTAACCTCACTGGGAGCATAGTCACTTCCTTCTTTTTTCTTGGATTGGGACTGAGAGCGAAGCATTGAACAATTGTTAAAAATATTGAATTGAAGCACCTATTTGTTAATTCTAGGTCGGCTCTAAGAAGAAAAAAAAGTTAATGAAAAACAACCTCATTATTTAAGTAAATTATCATTCACAGTCATCTTTCCCTTATCAGGATTAATCCTTTAAATCTTACTAATGGAGCATATACCGTGCTATTGATCCTTTAGATTTATACAGTAGCATAGGACTGATATCTGTTTTACTGTTCTCAAACAAGCCTAATACTGACCCTGCTTGAGATCGACAAATCTATACAGGAACTTTCAGCCATTAAAGCTTTACATCAAAACTGAGATAAAACCTGGTAAAAGACAATATCAAAAAGAAATCTGCAGGAACAGCTAAATTTAGAATAATCAATGCAATTAATGCAACTTCTGCAAATTCTGAGAGATGCCCATCAGCAATTATATCTTGTCTATATGACATCATCAAGTATTCTGAATTCAGAAAATATATACCACGATATATTGCACACATTCAATTACTGAATCATAGATCAGAATAACCAATGTACAAAGTGAAAATATTTCTCAATTATGATCTGCGCCTCATATGTGTAATTGGCTGCTGAACAGATACATATAGGAAAATATCTTGTTTCAGTAATTACCCAAATTTTATTAAATTGTTCAAAGAACAGATTAAAAATTCAGAATTAACATTCCCAAACTGAATACATCATTTTTATTGTTAGAATTAAAAACGTAGAACATGGAATTGGCCCTTCAGCCCAGATTGTCTGTGCTGAAAATTATAGCATAAAGAATTAATCCCTCCTGCCAGCATGTGATCCATATCCCTCCAGTTCCTGTATATTCATGTTCTTATCTAAAAGGCTCTCAAATGCCAATCCCTTGTCTGCTTTCACCACCAGCCTTGGCGGTATATTTCAGGCTCCTACCATACTCCATGTGCAAATAAAACTGTCCTGCATCACATCTCATTTAAACTTTTCCCAGCTAACCTTGAAGCAATGCCCTCTGGTATTTGACATTTCCACCTTGAGAAAACAGTTCTGATTGTCTACATTATCTGTGTGAATCATAATTTTATAAACTTCTAATAGTCTCCCTCAGCCTCTGACACTCCATAAAATACAAATACAAGTTTGTCCAACAGCAACCTGGTAAATCTCTGCAAAGTCTCCATTTCTTTCTGATAATGGGGTGTCCAGAATTGCACACAATACTCCAAATCTGGCTCGGCTGAAGTTTTATAAAGCTGCAACATGACTTTCTGACTCTGAAAGCATACCATACACCTTCTTTACTGCTCTGTCTACTTGTGTTGCCACAAGTAGAGTTTTAGAAATACAAGACTCTCCCTTCTAGAGTAACTACTGATTTAATGGCACCTTCAATGAATAGAAACTCCTAAATAATTAAAGCAGATAAAAAATCTTTTACAAACAACAAAACATTAAGAAATAATACTTTTGCTGAAAACCACATTGATGATTGCTGATTGTTTTGAAATGATGGCCCGCAGTTTGCAGAGTTTTGGCAGCCCTGGATCGTCCAAAATATTAGCTGCAGTGATGATTCTCGACATTGGTCTCCACGTGGTCCAACAGCAAAGGAAAAACACTCTAATCTAGCAGAAGATCTGCCATCTCATTCACTACAATGGGGAATGTCTGCTGGTGATGAGGATAAGGTTAAATTACAGTTTTTTTAAAAATTGTAACTATTTTCTTTAATTAGTTCAGTGTTGTTGTTTTTTTCAGTTGAATGCATGTCATAATTTTAAGATGTTTATTTCATATTTTAATCATTTTTAGATGATTCAGAAACCCAGTCATTTGGAAATATTGAGCTTAGTTGAAAGAAAGCAAAGAAGTAGATCACCTGTTAAAGGCTTCCAAAGGAGCTTCATGGAAGAGCCTTGCCAAATAAGAATAATAAAAGCCCTGTCCCACAGTATGAGTTCATTCCAAGAGCTCTCCCGAGTTTAATCAAACTCGTGGTAAGCACGAAGAATGAACGTAGCGGATACGTCGGAGCTCGGGGACGTCTCTTAGTGGCTCGGAACACTAACGGCAGGTACTCGGGAAGACTCGCTAACGGCTGGTAAGCACGGGAAGACGCGTGAAGATCTTTCAACATGTTGAAAAATGTCCACGAAAGCCCCGAGTACCGACGAGTGGCCATTACCGTAAATCTCCGAGTTTGAATCAGGGCAAACTCGGGAGAGCTCTTGGAATGAACTCGTACTGTGGGACAGGGCTTTTAGACAGAGATAATACTGAATGGCAAGTCTATATCAGAGTTGACTGCGATTTAACAAAAAATATAAACCACCGTATCTGTTTGTCATTTAAGGTTATAAAAGGAAAAACATTTAGGCAGACTAAAAGATCCAGTTAGTTGACAGAATGTATCTTAGGTTTAGCTTTAGATGATCTTTAGTCCAGACTGGATTTACCTATTTTTATTCAATCTCTTTTATTGAGGTGTTCCATCACGATATTATGCAGATGATGCATTTTTTTAAAAAGCTTAGCTCTTTGGCATAAAGAAACCAAGTAGGCAGATATCACAGATGCTTGCAGAAAATGTGAAATGCTGAGTATTACAATTTTAAATGATTTCCAGTTTTGCATTTTAAAAGAATTTATGCACTGAACATTCTATTAATTTTTGCATGGCTCATTAAGATGCTGCAATAATTTATTTTTGACAACGGTATTCTATTAACAAAGCAAAATAAAGAGAATAATATAATACGTGGGGTACCGCAAGGCTCAGTGCTGGGGCCCCAGCTATTTACAATATATATTAATTATCTCGATGAGGGAATTGAATGCAACATCTCCAAGTTTGCGGATGACACGAAGCTGGGGGCAGTGTTAGCTGTGAGGGGGATGCTAGGAGGCTGCAAGGTGACTTGGATAGGTTGGGTGAGTGGGCAAATGCATGGCAGATGCAGTATAATGTGGATAAATGTGAGGTTATCCACTTTGATGGCAAAAACAGGAAAGTAGACTATTATCTGAATGGTGGCCGATTAGGAAAAGGGGAGATGCAACGAGACCTGGGTGTCATGGTACACCAGTCATTGAAAGTAGGCATGCAGGTGCAGCAGGCAGTGAAGAAAGCAAATGGTATATTAGCATTCATAGCAAAAGGATTTTAGTATAAGAGCAGGGAGGTTCTACTGCAGTTGTACAGGGTCTTGGTGAGGCCACACCTGGAGTATTCCGTACAGTTTTGGTCTCCTAATCTGAGAAAAGACATTCTTGCCATAGAGGGAGTACAGTGAAGGTTCACCAGACTGATTCCTGGGATGGCAGGACTTTCATATGAAGAAAGACTGGATAGACTCGGCTTGTACTCGCTAGAATTTAGAAGATTGAGGGGGAATCCTATAGAGACTTACAAAATTCTTAAGGGGTTGGACAGGCTAGATGCAGGAAGATTGTTCCCGATGTTGGGGAAGTCCAGAACAAGGGGTCACAGTTTAAGGATAAGGGGGAAGTCTTTTAGGACCGAGATGAGAAAATCCTTTTTCACACAGAGAGTGGTGAATCTGTGGAATTCTCTGCCACAGAAGTAGTTGAGGCCAGTTCATTGGCTATATTTAAGAGGGAGTTAGATGTCGCCCTTGTGGCTAAAGGGATCAGGGGGTATGGAGAGAAGGCAGGTAGAGGATACTGAGTTGGATGATCAGCCATGATCATATTGAATGGCAGTGCAGGCTCAAAGGGCTGAATGGCCTACTCCTGCACCTATTTTCTATGTTTCTATGTCTATAAGTAACCTTCTCAGATTTGTTTATTGCTCGGCTCATTGTGTATTTTGAAATATTTTTGGTTATAGATTACTGCAATGGAAGCAGTGTTTTTGTTTGTGTGATAGTATACCCTGATACAGCATGCAGTCACATCTGAAAGGTGAAAGTGATGTACAACAGGCAATTGTGTCACATGTGTACCGGCACCCATCTGTCTTCAAAAAAACAAATTGAATGGAAAAGTTTTTTAAAGTGAAATGATTCCAACTTCTGCAAATTAAGAAGAATAACTTAAATGTACTCAGAAGTGGAAATTGGACAAAATGAATGTGGATGTATATTGTCCAGCCCTCATTGATCCTGATCTAAGGAGGTCATTAGATTTAATGTTCCAATCACCTACAATGGAAGCCGGCCCTAAACTTATAATCGCTGGATGCTCGACCCCTAATGTAACCATTGTGTGATTGTAACCGTTATTGCATCAGTTACTTTAATATTTTACAAATTTATTCTGGACACATAACAACCATTTGTGAGATAGTAATGAAAAAAAAAGATTTTTACAGTAATCACAGAAGTAACTTAAAAGCTTATTAAAAAATATCATATCCAGAGTTCGTGGAAAATGCTGCAAAGTTGAAGCATTATTTTTAAACAGGGAGTTTTGTAATCATTCATAAATTAAGAAAATTATGGACTTTTAATGGTAACTTAGAGTGGGATGAAAAAGATGGGCCTGTGGAGGCACAGAGCACAGAACACAGATTGATTATTCAATAGCCTAATTCTGTGTTGTAATTTAATTTCCTTATTGAAATGGTTAGTGGAGACTCAATTCTACAAGTTTTCTCTGAGAAGTCTTTGCCTCAAATCATTAATCAGCAATTCAACGCCTGAAGAGGCATATGATCCAGATGGAGGCGATTTTGACGATCGAGTCGAGCCAGCTCTCAGAGTAATTTATTTTCCTGTAACCTATTTTCTCTTGCATGTCAAAATCATCAATAATAATTAAGTTACAGCATGCCATTTAACTCATTAACCTGTGCATATTTGGGACGTGGGAGGGAACCTAAGGAATATAGGAGAGTTGGATCACAGCCTGGTTTGGCAACTTGATTACCCAGGAGATTACAACAAATAATGGATACTGCTGGCTACTGAATGGATCTCTAGGTGTTGCTGCCTCAAAAAGGTAGCCCATGTCATCAAGGACCTATACCACCCTGGCCACACACTCATTCCACTCCTGCCATCAGGAAGAAGGTATGGGAAACTGACCTTTCGGTTCACACATAGCTTCTCCGCTACAACCATCAAACTTCTGAACACTGCAAACATCAACTAAATACAAACTATGAATTGTCTTGGTTGCACAAGGGAATTTAGGTTTTTGTTTTGTTTTGCACAGATATTGTATTTTTATTGAACTTATTTTGGGTTTGTTTCGTATGTTATCTATTGGGGATAGCGTTTACAGCTGCTGCAAGTAAGAATTTCACTGTTCCGTTTCGGTACATTTGACAATGAAACACTTTTGACTCTCTATGCCTTGAGAAAATCTCATATCTGTGTATGTTGGCAAATTTGATATTAGAAACACAGTACCAGAAACACTTTCATAAAGGCCACCAAGTTGAAATGTTAACCCTGCTTTTCTCTTCACAGAATGTCGCCCGACCTGCTGAGTGTTGCCAGCTCTCTGCGGTTTCACTTGTAGACCCACCTGAGAGACACAGAAGATAAAAGAGAAAAAACGCAGACTTCATTTAATGCAATGTAATGTAATTCTCTCCCAGATGGTACTTCTTGAATGGGCATCAGAAGCAACTGTTTTGGCAATTGCCATATACACACAATGCTTCAGAATTTGTAGACCTTGGAATTTATTCAAATGTCATAATCATTGAATATTCGGATAAACTGAAGCCAAGGAACATGCAGCAGAAACTGTGCCAATGATCAAACTTGCTAATTACATGGATAATGACAAACACGCAGGGTCAGAAAATGCTTGATAACATTTTATAAAAATGACAAACAAAGACCAGAAAGGAATCAGCATAGCTTCAAATTCCCATTCAATTGTGCTGGGAGTTTCAGCCCTATTACACAGATTTAGCATCTGCTACCCTACCTTTGGCAGTCACGCCATTTTGTTCTGGAACATGTTTACTTTGAATTCTTTGCATCCCCTTTTTGAATGCAGGCCCATACTTAGAAAAGTGTTTACCTTGAAGTTGATGTTTCCATGTTGATTAAATCACTTCTCATTTTAGTAAACTTGGCCATCCAACAATATGGAATCTTTGCCCCCTTTACTTTCCATAAATATGGTAAATGTAACAACATTATGGTCACTAACATATGCTCTCCCATCGTTATTCCTTCCATGTGCTCAAGTTCTTTCCCAAGAAACTGAGTTACCTCACTCTTATTGGACCTGCTAAACCCATTCTCCTGAATGCGAATGAGGAATTCTCTGTCCTAAATAATTCTCTGTCCTAAATACCTTCATTTATATTGTACCCCAGATAGTTTACAATCAAAATATGGATGTAATCAAGTAGATGGGATTACTGGAGATAGCAAGTAATCAAGTGACTGGGATTAATGCAGTTGGGCAAGTAGGTTGTTTGGATGAGGTGGACCAAAGTGCCTATTCCTGTGCTGTATGACTCTATAGATCTTTTGCTCAGGTCATTGAAACCCCTCAATTTTACTGACTCAGTGGTTTTGCACAGGTCATAAATTTACCAGAAATTTGGCCTCTCAGCTACCTTAGACTTTTCAGAGATCACCAGTTCACTTCAAACTTGTACCCTCATTTCATAACCCTTCTGTCCTACTACCCTATTCCATATACGTGACCATTATATTGTTCAGCACAACACCTCCAACATCATCATCCTTTTTATAGCCCTCTCATAGCACATGGATTGGCACTGAAGTGGAAAATGTACTTTTTTTGTTGTGATCAATTTACATAGCAATATTAAAACAGTTTAAGTGTGCTGTTCAATTGAGCAGGTGTTTACTGATTTGGGTGGGGAAATAACCATTTTTCAAAGTATTCATTATTAAATTTTTCTTTATTAAGAAATTGACTACAGTGCAGAAAGGCAATAACTAGTTGGTACAATAAAGCTCGTTCAAGTTTAGTTTCAGTTATGCTATTTGTAAGAGAACGATGGGTACTTGGGATTATGCTGCCAGAGGTGATGGTGGAGGCAGATATGACAGTGGCATTTAAGTGGCTTTTGGAGAGGAACATGGTTATGAGGGAATGGAGGAATATGGATCATGTGCAGACATGGGAGATTAGTTTAATTTTTCATCATGTTCAGCATGAGCATTGTGGATTTAAGGGCTTGTGTCTGTGCTCTGCTGTTCTATGTTCAATATCATCGATGTAAACTGGTTAATTGGTCACAGCATCTTAACTAATTACATTTAATTGAGTGTAGAAGTAGCTTGAGGTCCTACTCCTTGCCAGTCATAAATGTTATAATTTTATCACACCACATAATTTGTAATTTGCAATGCTCACATTCATTATCAAAAACAATAGAAATCATCTTTGTCTCTGTGCAAGTTCCTGTATTCACTGTGTAACAAACAATCGTTTTCTCCTCTTCTTTGATCTGGAAATGTTATGCAATTGTTTAATAACTAAAATACATTCCCTCGATTAAGCTGTAAAAACACTTTCAAAATGGAACAGTAAAGTACATTGTGAGATTCACACCTCACAGAGCTACCGACAACAGCATATGATTTCACACAACCATAAATAATGTGATCATAAATTAAATTACAAAATAGATTCATTTTCATGCCTTAGTCACAGATGTGTTCAACATTTCTTGATATCTTGCTCTGACTTGGGCAATGTCTGATGAACTGTGCAGAATTTTGTACAATTCAGATAAATCTCCCTGCCAAAGATTTACCTGCAATATTGATATTGCCTATAGTTTGCTTTTTTCGGGAATGTAAACTTTAACATAATAGATGCACACAGGAAAAACAACAAGGATGGTGAAATTTAAGGTCAGCAAAAGCATCAACACTCATCACATTTGTGGTTTCCATTATAACCGAGATAACCATTACACTTCACCGTGCCTTGCTAATTGTCCAAGAAATGTGTTTTGAACTCCAGATTGCTGAGATCACTCATATTCCTTTACACAATGGATTATAGAGGGAAGAATTGTTCATGATCTGAAAAGTATTGTCATCCTAAAATCTTCAAATTGAATAGAATCATGCATATTGAATCAAAATTGCCATAAGCAATAATTGTGAACATTTAAAATTAACATCAGATATGGTAGGTTTTGAAAATGTTATCTATTATCTTGAATCATGAGATTTGTAGGCGTGCAAGTGTTCATAAAACTGCTGACAAAATAGAAGACATGCCAATGACCTCATCGACATTCATCCCACAGCTTGTAACTTCAAAATAAATGATTAACTGACCACCAATCTTATATTTTTTGTCAGATCTCCTTGTGTAGACTGATTGCTGCATTTCCCTGTCCAGGGCAGCGAGGAGTGAGCAATAAACATTTGCCTTCAAGTAATGGATCCAATAAACGCTATTAATATTTTCTATCACATGACACAACAATCTTCTGCGTCATGCAGTAGAATAAATCATAAATCCATACTTAATGGCCAGTTTGATGCTTCAGTACATTACTTCATGTTCTCCATTCCAATGGGGGATAAATTATGACCAAGGCATCCACACGGAAGACAAATGTTACACAGTGTATATTTTGATATCAGATATGCTAAATTGTACTGCACAAACCTGCACAAAGGGCCTAACATTCTAAACTTTGTTCAAATGTCATTCAACAAAGAATCTTCTCATTTTGGGGCTGCTGCTGATTAGTCAAGACACTGTATACCTCCCAGATAATTCCCAAACTGTCATAGAGAATGCTGACAGACATTCCACCAAACTCAACCACTTATCCCCCTGCCAAATGCCTCTCCTCACAATGATCTTTACTGCAGCCAACCTTCTACGTAAACCATCATTTCAAACATTTGTGTCTGTAAGATCCTCTTCACCAATCAGCTACAAAGACAAGTTTGAGATTCCCCCCCCCCCCCCATAAAGCTTGTTGTCTTTACAGAAATAGGTTATATTCAGTGATCCAGAGAATTTCAAAATAGCGCATTCATCTAGAGACCATTCATGAAAAAGTTGTATAATTTGTCACCGTCCTTTCAGCAACAGAAGTGCAGGTACTGCACAGGATCTGAAGACTTGATTTCAAAAAAATTGACATTACTCAAATGCAGCCACACATTTTAAGCACATTTTCAAGGTAGAAATAAGAATCATAAAATGGTTCATCTTATTCATTAATGACTAGATACAGTATATATTATAATAATATTAATATTATTAATGGGTAGTGCATGGGTGATTATTCAATTAAATGAAAGAATTATAACAAGTGCTTAGAGCGATACTATATGAATATGAATGTCTTTGATTTACAGATAAATCAACTGATGACAGTTCTTAGGAACAGAACCCTGATGTGACCTGGAATCTGTCTGTATTTGGTAATTCCATGCAGAGTTGACATCAATGAGAAAATAACAGAAATTGAATTAGGGGACAATTTATCAATTGGATTAAACCAGACTAAAAAGTTACAGCGGAGCTCAGGGCAGATTCTAACCCTGGATAAAAAATAATAATTTGTTCTGAAATTGCAATATTTCTCAATGTGTAAAATTGCTATAAATGTCACAAATTAAATCCCATGCCAGTAAGTGAAGATGACGCAATTTAAACAACA
Source organism: Raja brachyura (assembly GCA_963514005.1). The sequence continues at coordinate 92,485,128 of OY740783.1, forward strand.
TGAGTATACTTCCAATAGAGTTTGGCAGGGTAACATGGCAAAAAAATAGGGAGGCTTTAGATACGCAATATATTAAAAACTTCCCTTCACGGATAAAACAAAAATACTTGGCTCACAGCCTGCACAGGATTGACTCAATATGAGAAGAATGTTGAGGTGTGAGATAGGATGCAGCATAGACCTGTGCTGATTCTCCCTGTTGTGAGAAAGCAATATGTCAAAATGAGAGCTTGAAGAAAGTAAACAACTTTCATGAGGGAATTGTTGAATACAGGAAGCTTTGATGGAAGTCTTTCAGTTCTGACCAAAGCAAATAGGACAGAGAACGATCACTGATGGGCAAAGGCATCTTGGGATACATGTTCATAGTTAGGACTTGAACTACCTTCATTGCAGAGGCTTATAGAATTGTGTGATTAATGTAATGGTGATGTGAATAGCTGAAGAAAACACTTAATTTAAGATTTTTATATATCACATTGCAGAATAAGGTGAATATTGAATGATGGAGATGTACCAGTAGGGAGGTGACAATGGATCTGAACTATCAGTTGGCCTATGAACAAGCATTGATCTTGCTCATTGGGCTGAAATGACAATTTACAGGCTAGTATTTATAAACGGTTTTCTTGTCGATGGAAGCACAGGAGATTAAAAATGCTGAAGGAAATATGAAAATTAGCTGGTCACACTCAATGACTTCAGTCTTTCACAGACAACACAAATACAACTTACTCATGCTAACTGGCAACTGATCAAAGCTTTTGTTGCTTTGATAGTGAGTAGTTTTATCAGAATATTGTAATGAAGTTGAACTACTGAGCATTTTATTCAGCATAAGGTGTTTATCCATATTGGTAGCTGTAGCACAGCTTGTCAGAGACTGTGTTAGCATAGTTCTGTGAGGATTTGAGAAATACTGCATAAAAGGCAAACTATCTCTTAGGAAGTCATTTTCTAATTATATTTGGTAATACACAGATTCTGATAATATGATAATATAAGTAATGCTGGCATGCCGTTCCAAAAATATTTACCTGGTTTATCATTGACATACAAATATACCACAGCATAGATACTTGGGCTCTTTCCTCCCTGCAAATTTCTCACCATCAAGGAAGAAGTGTGCTTACATTAAGTTGAAGTGTATCTATCCCTTTATTACACTCAACAGTGGATAATAGTAAAAGTGTGACTGGCTTTTATTGTTGCTCTTTATTTTGTGGAGAATATAAGTTGTCCTTGGAGAACCATATTGTGTGGATAGCTGTGATGTTTGGCGGTGGTGATATACTGGTGAAGTTAAGTTAAGAACACATTCACTTACTGTTGAGAAGGTCACTGATCAAAAATAGCAAGTGAGAGCAAATTAATCATAAAACATTTTTAAGAGGTATTCCAGTAGACACCTGTACAGGCAGAGAAATGAGGGATGTGACCAGATCCAGGCAGATGTGCAGTTTAAACTGGGATCATGGTAGGCACCAATATTGTACGTCAAAGGTCCTGTGGTGTATTGTTCTATATTCTATGTTATAAATCAAAATGAAATATCAGAAATGGTAAAGGTGTTTGCCCGAGTCTTTATGCCTGTGATGCCTTCATTGTCGAACCATCACCATAATTTGCAAATGGCAATGTTTGGCTTGACTCGATGCATAGAACAAAGACAATGAAATCCACCAGACCAGGTCCCACTGATCCTATTACCAAAAGTAACAAGTAACAATTATCTCCAATTCCCTGTTCTATATTTTTTTGCATTGCTTCTTCTCATAATTATTTGGTTCTTAGTTGAATTTGGCAGTCTCCATTTTCACAGCCACTCATGATAGATTGGTCTGCATAATTTGCAAATTATCTGTTAACACGTTGAATTATTTTTGATTTGTTTCAATATTAAATTTTATTTTCTGTTCAAGTGTTCATGCCTCTTTATAATGAAGGCCAAGAGGTATGGAAGAAGCATGCCCACTTTGGACGCATTCTGGAAATTGTCACCAATAAGAAAGAAAGAGAATTTTGAAAGTCCCTCACAAATAGCACAAACAAGCAAGTCACAATTTTGAGTGAGGATGGGGATGTTTTGTGGCTGGAATTTTATCCAGCTGAACTGAATATAAAACCATCTTAAAATCTTCAATAAATTTGGCCATAATTTATCATTAAAATTCTCCAATCTTTTGAACTGTACAATTATATCCAAAATTGTGTTGTTTTGGTACCACTGCTGTTGTTCATGAAGAAGTGCACCCCAAGGCATTGAATTGAGTAGATAAGACCAAACTATGGCATATAGCTATCTTAAGGCAAAGGCACATGTTTGTGAATAGATAAGGTCAGGGTAGCCAAATAATGACAAGAATAGTACAGTGCAGGTGAATATTAGTCCAAATATTAAGTTATACACATAACAAACGATTAATGTTATACACATAACAAACATATGTTTTAGAATAAAATAACTCAGATTCAGATTCAGATTCAATTTAATTGTCATTGTCAGTGTACAGTACAGAGACAACGAAATGCATTTAGCATCTCCCTGGAAGAACGACACAGCAAATGATTTGAATAAATAATAATAAGTGTCCGGGGGGGGTGATTGGCAGTCACCGAGGTACGTTGTTGAGTAGCGTGACAGCCGCCGGAAAGAAGCTGTTCCTGGACCTGCTGGTTCGGCAATGGAGAGACCTGTAGCGCCTCCCGGATGGTAGGAGCGTAAACAGTCCATGGTTGGGGTGAGAGAGGTCCTTGGCGATGCTGAGCGCCCTCCGCAGACAACGCTTGCTTTGGACAGACTCAATGGAGGGGAGCGAGGAACCGGTGATGCGTTGGGCAATTTTCACCACCCTCTGCAATGCCTTCCGGTCGGAGACAGAGCAGTTGCCATACCAAACTGTGATGCAGTTGGTAAGGATGCTCTCGATGGTGCAGCGGTAGAAGTTCACCAGGATCTGAGGAGACAGATGGACCTTCTTCAGTCTCCTCAGGAAGAAGAGACGCTGGTGTGCCTTCTTGATCAGAGTTGAGGTATTGTGGGTCCAAGAGAGGTCGTCGGAGAGGTTGACTCCCAGGAACCTGAAGCTAGAAACACGTTCCACCTCCGTACCGTTAATGTGGATGGGGGTGTGCGTGCCGCCCCTGGACTTCCTGAAGTCTACAATGAGCTCCTTGGTCTTCTTGAACCAAACTGATCACAATTAAGTCAGAGGATGTACTTTGCATAAAAAATTATATATTTTTTAATGGAATTAGATGTTCATTCTTTTCAATTAGATGTTATCTGCAAAGAACAACGGAATGCTTAAAAAGGAATGGAAATCAGTCAGTGTGTCTGCTTAATAATTAAAATGATGAAATACATATTTGAATTAGTTCATTTTTGGATAAAATTAAGGTGAAATACAATAAAGAAAGGTTGGTTTGTATCTCATGCTTGCAAATGAAAGCAGGAAAGTCCAGGGTACTCATGTTTATCATAAGTAGTAACATGAAGCCAACAATTTGTCCAAATCCTACAATCCTGTCCTGCTGTTGCTTCAAAAAACCCACAAATGTGGCATTTGTCATATAATTAATGCAAACCAAATTTGTTGGCTATTTGATTCCATGACTCCTTTGTGCCTGAAAGGAACCAGAGGCAAGTAGCTCAGAGCTGCACAGATCTAGATTGTCCTAGCGAATACAATGTGCAATGGATTCTTGAAGGTGACACAACCTCTTCACAGCTTCAGTAGAAGAGGGTACCCCATTATACTCTGCTCCTTGATATGCACAGTTTTGTGCTAAAATTATATAATCCGTACAAAGAAAGTTTAGAGGAACATGGGCCAAAGAGAAACAAATGGGACTAGCTTAGATGCACATTTTGGTCAACATTGACTAGTTGGCTGAAGGGCCTGTTTATGTGCTGTATAGCTCTAAGAGGAAGGTATTGCTGCCAGCATGTTTCCAGTTTCCCTTTTGCCCCTGGTTTTAATTGCTCCCCTCATCCTTTTGAAGCCTCAATATCTTCTAGCCAAAACTTCTAGGAAAGAGTTCCAAGGATACCACCAAGGAGAAAATTAATCACCAGAACTTGGTTAACACTTTTCACACCTATTTCAAAACCTTACAAATCATCTGATGTAGTCAAGCATCTTTCCTAGAAAGATGTTTCTATTGAAGCATTTTTAATAACACCAGGCAAGTAGCCTTTCAAAGAACACTTCTGTCAGGAAAGTGGAAAGACTTGGGATGGAAGGCAATGGGGAGAAAGCAGTGGTACCCTTTGAATTGATATACAATTGTCGATTGGGCCCTAACAATCAAAGCATTAGCATGTTTCAACAAGACTTCATCCCAGGCTGGTGGGATCACCAAGTTTTTAAATTATGTTCTGCCTGAAAATCAGAATGGGTGAGGACTCAAGCAGAAGGTCACCATCATATTTACCATTCAAATATTTTCCATAATCCACATCTTCCAGCTCTGATATGTCATGGATTTTAAGCATTAATTATCTCCATGGGTGAGGCCTGACATACTGAACACTTCCACTATTTACATCCAATTGTCTAAGTGTCACAAATGTTTTATTATTTGCATTCATCTCGACTGGTTGGGTACCCATGAACCATCTTTTTACTGTTTAACAATTTCCGTTTTTAACAATCTTATTGTCAGGATTGTCATGAACTCTCAATTTCCTTTCAGAAAAGGTTTGATGTGATGCACCATTAATGACTTCATTGAGACTATTTCCATATAATGAGAACCCTGTCAGGGGAAAAAAAATGAGAGTTTCCATTTCAAAGCTTCTTCAGCATAATTAATTTTATACTCGTGTCCATTCAGTGATTATGCACCAAGTTAATAACTCGATTGCGTTTTATTTACAAGTTCCTGTTAGTTTTCCATCACGTTATTCCAGCTATTGATAAACCAATTCAACATGTGCTAGAAATATCCAGAGCTTGAAATACATTGAGACATTGTTTCGTTAACACTATCGATGGAGGAAAATTGGATCATTTAAACATGGGTTTGGTCTAAGGAAAGGCTCCACCATTGTTGTATTCTTGCTTAAATGAATTTAACATGTGATCATTGTCGGTAAGCCAAAAGAAGATCTGCAAGTGAATGGCACAGTAACGGAGTTATAGTTGATAAAGATGCAATGATGAGTGCATTGATGAACCTTTTCAAGGGATAGAAGGAAGCCTTGGTCCTCGCTAATGTAGACAAACTTAGCATGAAGGCAAGAAAGTCAGAAGTTGGGAAAGAGAATGTTACTTGAGGGCTTAAAATAGAAACTTGAAAGAACCAGGGCCAACAAGGTGTAAAATCGAAAGAAAATGTTATTACAGGAGAGCGTTCCAGACAGAACAATGAGAAAAGATGTCAAACTGGAAAGAGAAAAAAAAACAGATAAATGGGAAAACTTCAGCTTCTCAGCCGTTGCCAAAATGCTACCATGAATGTTTTACAATTATCAGAATACAAATTGTGATAGTCAACAGTGAATAGATAATTTGCCACAACCTGCTGGCCAATTTGCACCTCTTGACTTTCAAGTAATGAGAAATGTCTAATTTTCCCAGTGTACCTGCATATTGAAATTCCCCAAGACCACTGCAACATTGCATTTTTTATCTCCTGGTTTAATTTGTACCATATAACCTGGCTACTATTCAGAGGCCTGTATATTACTCCCATCAGGGTATTTTTACCCTTGCGGTATCGTAACTCTACCCACAAGGATTCTACATTTAATTATCATATGTTGTTTCTTGCTGAGGATTGAATTTAATTTCTTCCCAACAGAGCCACACAGCCCCTTCTGACCTGTCATTTCAAAAGGAAGTGCATCCTTAGATGCTGAGCTTCCATCTCTGATCCTCTTTCATCCACATCTCTGTGTTGCGCACAATGTCATACCTGCTAATTTCTAACAGTGTTGTAAGCATATTTCAGGTCAAAATAGCTCATTCCAGTCTTTCATTCACTTTTATAATTTCTTTCTCTGCATCAGATGAATCCTTTCTCCATTATCTATATATTACTAAAAGTCTTATCTTGAACACTTCCTGTTGTTCTGTATATTGATTTTAGAAAAAACGCTGCCACTTACGGCTGTGATTTTTGGCCATCTTACTCAGAGTCCCCCTGCTACGAAGAACAAGACGATTTTTCCGATCGATGAAAGATAAAAGAGTTTTTAGTGTTTTAAAAATGTTGAGATTCTCTCTCCTGAAGGCCGTGCCCCTTCCAGAGGGACTATAAAACCCAGAAGTGTTGAGTGCCGCAGTCAGTCACTGCAAAATGGGGGAGCAAGACGGTCACATCTCTCAGTCTGAGCTGTGAATAACACTGAACACATGTATACTAAACTGTGAGTGTGGTTTTACTGACCTTGAGTGCCCTTAATGTGGTGTGATAATGAAAAATGTGGTTGATTTGAAAAAACACAGCAAATGGTTGTTGGTGGTGGTTGGTTTGAAATAAAGCACAGCAAATGGTTGTTGGTGGTGATCAGTTTGAAATAAAGCACAGGATTGAAAGTCTAAACTTAACAACATCCTGTTTGCACTGTATATTGTTTTTAGATAAAATGCCATCATTTTCGGCTGTTATTTTTGGCCATCTTACTCAGTCCCCCTCTGCTCATCAGGTGCAGAGTATTCTTCGCATCAATGAAAAATAAAAGTGTTATTAGTGTTTAAAAAATGTGAGAATCTCTCTCCTGTCAATCACGCATGAAGGCCACACCCCTTCCAGTGGGATGGGGGAGGGATTATAAAACCCGGAAGTGTGGGTGTGGCTCAGTCTCTGCAAGATGGGGGAAGTGAGATGTCACGAATCTGTCTGAGCTGTAAATCAATTGAACATACTGAATGTCTACTGAACTGTGAGTGTGGTGTTTATGTGGTGTTTATGAGGGTTTTATGGTGGTTTTATGGTGGTTTCACCCTGTTTGAAATGGTATGAAACTGCATTTGAATGTGGTGGCCTTGCACCGTGCTTGAAGTGGTATGAAACTGCACTTGAGTTTGGTGGACATGCACCCTGCATGAAGTGGTATGAAACTGCACTTGAGTTTGGTGGACTTGCAGCCTGCTTGAAGTGGATGAAACTGCTCTTGAATTTGGTGTACTTGCACCCTGCGTAAAGTGGTATGAAACTGCACATGAATTTGGTGGCCTAGCACCCTGCTTGAAATGGTAGGAAACTGCATTTGAATTTGGTGGCCTTACGCCCTGCTTGAAATGAAATTTCAAGGAATAGCCACGAGTCACCTGCCAGCCCACCAGCCATGGAGAGGTGGGATATTGTGGAATATTGTGCTGGGGGGACCAGCCCTCCCGTGTGAACATGGGACCCAACGGTTCCCACTGAGTCTAGTAATTCATAAGAGCTAGAGTAAGGCTTTAAACATCAGTTCTATCTATGCCTACTCTATCAATCTATAAGATTTTGCTTTTTAGGGCAGCCTCCTCTTCTGTATTTCTGTTGTCAATTTGTAGATCCAGAGTTTCTCCCACTGTCTATCAGCATTCACTTTTTAAACATTTTAAGCAGCAAATAAACCTAAACATCCACAAACAAATCAAACTAATGCAATGTATCACTCATTGTTCTTGTGCATTTGTTTTATTGTCATGGACACTTACACTCGACAATTCTTTCACCTATGCTCATTTAAACCCTCCAGCACCAAGGAAAATGTCAAAGATAGGCACAAAGCCAACTCAATGGGTCAGGCAGCATCTCTGGAGAAAATGGATAGGTGACCATTCGAGTCAGGACACTTTTTCAGACTGATTGTAGGGTGACCTTTTGGGTCAGGACCCTTCTTTAAACTGATTGTAGAGGCAGGAAAATTCCTGTCTCCAGTTTCAGTATCTGTCACCTTACATTTATCTATGTTTAAATATATTAAAAAAAATAAGCTGCATTGATTCAAATCCTTTTAAATGCCATTAATCACTTTTTAACCCTTCAAGTGGTCATACCAATTTAGAAGGGGTCAAGGAAAGAGCGTTCACATCACCGCCCTGTTTTCACCAATATTTCCACCAACGCGCACAAGAAGCACAAGAAGCGCAAGACAGACACCATTGTTTGCTGATGCCGAGAAGTGTGTTCAGCTCTGGCTGAACAACTTCTTATCTTGTGTGTGGACTCTATAAGAATAAGACCATTTTGGAAATATAGAAAATAGGTGCAGGAGGAGGCCATTTGGCCCTTCGAGCCTGAACCGCCATTCATCAGCCATGATCACATTGATTGGCAGTGCTGGCTCGAATGGCCTACTCCTGCACCTATTGTCCATTGCCTATTGCGATCATGGCTGATCATCCACAAGCAGTAACCCGTGCCTGCCTTCTCCCCATATCCCTTGATTCCGCTAGTCCCGAGAGCTCTATCTAACTCTCTTTTAAATTCATCCAGTGAATTGGCCTCTACTGCCTTCTGTGGCAGAGAATTCCACAAATTCACAACTTTCTGGGTGATCCCACAAATTCACAACTCTCTGAGCCTGCACCGCCATTCAATATGATCATGGCTGATCATCCAACTCAGTATCCCGTACCCGCCTTCTCTCCATACCCTCTGATCCCTTTAGCCACAAGGGCCACATCTAACTCCCTCTTAAATATAGCCAATGAACTGGCCTCAACTACCCTCTGTGGCAGAGAGTTCCAGAGACCCACCACTCTCTGTGTGAAAAAAAGTCTTTCTCATCTCGGTCCTAAAGGATTTCCCCCTTATCCCCAAGCTGTGACCCCCCCCAACATCGGGAACAATCTTCCTGCATCTAGCCTGTCCAACCCCTTAAGAATTTTGTAAGTTTCTATAAGACCCCAGGCAAGGGGTTACAGACTCCGATGGTATGTCTACGGCCCTGCAGTGGGGCTCAAAGTCAGTCTCCAGCAAGGCCATCAGCTCCATGATGTTAGGCCGCAGAGATTGAAGGTAAGAGAGTGAAAGAAAGTTTCCCCTGACCCCACTCCCCACATAAAACAAGCCAGAGAATATTAACACATACTTTTTAAAATACCCTAAAAATAACAAAAAAGATAAAAAGACAGACTGTTGGCGAGGCTGCCATCGCCGATCGTTATTCAATGCAAAGAAACAAACTGTTGGAGTAACCGAGTGGGTCAAGCGGCATATGTGGAGATAAAGGGATAGTCAGGGTTCAGGACTTCACCTGAATAATTAACTATCCCTTTGCTTGCATAGATGCTACTTGATCAATGTGATCAACACTTGACCCACTGGAGTTCCTCCAAGGCTTTGTTTTTTGCTCTAGATTCCAGCATCTGCAGCCTCATGTGCCTCTGTTACTCAAAGCAATTCTGGGTTTATTGGAAATATGAACAGGTAGAAAATTGTTCAACATAGTAAAATAAATAGTATCTTACAAAAAAATATACTGGGCAATGATGAGTGACAAACGCATATCGTTTGACCTGGGCAATAATTAACATGAGTTCCGCATCATGTCACTGCTAACTTGCATAGTCGCTGATGTTTGTGGAAGTACATAAGGCTGAAATTCATAAGCAGCACAGACGAGTGAAAGCTTGGCAATTTTAATTAAAGCCAGCCTACTTTTCTCACACGGGAAATGCTTTGTAATTGCAATCAATGGTGGATATTGTTCTGAAGAAATTTGAAGCCTCCAAGCGGAGTGCAGTTAATTGTGGGCATCCAGTTTATCTAATGAGGCACTGAATGCCTGGACGAAAAATATGGAGAAAATGAGGAGGCAAGGGCCAAAATATTCCTCATGCCCATGGGAAAGAACATCAGGTGCAGAATGGGATTGTTCATTGTCAGAAGTGAAGCTTCAAGTAACCACTCATTAATCAGTCATGGGAAGTGAAGATAAAGAACTGAGTGAAATTACATATTGTGCAAGAGTTATGATTATTGCTTTGGTGCTGACTTTTGAACATTCTACCTATGATCATAAACAAACTGTAAATTGAGAAAATTGTATTATTTCCGGTTCATGATGTTCTTGGGGTACTCATCCTGATTCAATGACTCTTCACGCCATTGGAATTCAAACTATTCTGGCAAGTCCATCATTTGCTCTGGCTGCAACTTTCAGTTTAAAGAAAAGGTAAATTTGACTTTCTTTGAGCAAATGGATTCTATGTCTTGAGCAGTGCTGCAAATTATCATTTGTGACAGTCTTGAAAAGAGCCTTGGGTATATAAAATGAAATAAAACACGTGCAAGCTTTGCCAATTGTGCAGTTGCGCCTGGGGCAGGTTTACCTGAAAGGAATACCTCGTCAGGTTTTCTCTTCTATCAAATAAGTGCAGGAGAATTGTTACCAGAAAACCAGATCTTCCCTTTTACACACAGTCCTTCCTCCTCCTACTCCTTCATCAGATACACTGTCCTGCACCACAGACTCTCCCTTCTCCTTACCTCATTGAAGATCAAAATGTCCAGCCACTGAGGCACCAAAGCCTGGGTGGACTGCCTCAAGTAAACTAGTAATGCTCAATATCACCCTGCCCTGTAATTTTTGAAACTCTGTACTCAGTGATCAATTTATACTTTAGAGACACAACGTAGAGACACAACTGGATTGATATAGGATTTTAGTTAGGTCACTGTGATCTAATATAGCAGTAACAACTTCAATCAACATTGCATTAAGATCTGGATCATGATCTGCTAACTCTGCATACTTCTGGCATGCACAAACTACATTACTAATTGTTACAGGCCACATGAAACATGGAAGTTCACAATTTGCAAATGAAATTGGAAGCACACTAGGCCATAAGTGATGCAACAAAAAAAATCATGGTCATAATGTTCTGTTTTCCTCTGGACACACTCACAGAATATTTCAAACATCCAACTTTCTCAAGAATTCTGTTGATAAATTATATTTTTGTGTTCCCCAATTAATATATTCAAGTAGCAAAACTAATGCTCAAACATCAATTAATTTTATTTATCTTCTGTTTGTTTGAAATCAATCAGTTTTAATTTGTCTTTTCAAAAAAACCTGGATGAAGATGACTTTTCACCTATGATCTTTTAAAGTGCCATACCATCAGTCAAATCAATAGAACTCAATTTATTAAATGAAGGAAAATAGAAGTCACTGAGAGATGATTCATCTTTCAGGTCCATTTTCTTTCTTTTTTAAACACTCGAATTTTGCTCTGAGGTTATTTGATAATTAAAATCTTTGAAACCATTTATTGAAGTCCAATTCTGATATGTGCTTAATAAATATAAATAAGTGGCAAGCACTCAATTTCAGTCAGGCTTTCTAAAAAATAAGGCCAATGGAGCCATATTTTTAAAGAAGCTAATACCCCACAACCTTTCTTCTATAATGCTTTATCGATTGATTTACCTCCAAGGAGACAACACAGAATACATAGAAATACTCTGCTGACTATTTGGTTCTGGTGACAAGTACAGATGACAATATTGTATCTTCAAATGTGGAGTGCTTCACTGGGTCTGATTTCTTATCTCTACAACATGAAGATGAAGACATTTAACAACTCTAACAGATTAGGAAACACTAGCTTTTATTATTTTTTTAAAATACAATCATTTCATGAATGAATGGATAGTTTATTCCTAACATATTCTCACCAGAGATTCTGGCTAATCTGCTAAATATTTGTATTATTTTAATTTGATTTTATCTTATTGCATAGTGTCCTAACCTCGTTAAATGATGAGTTAAATCAGTTAAAGGGCTTTTTTCACTCTAAGTGGATTTAATAAACAGGAGAAGCATGTGATCACCTGGAATTCTATTTGCAGCAGACATGAATATTACCCCACAGCTGAGATTGAACTCAAGTACTGTGGGTGGGAACATGAGAGGAACATGAGATGAAAATGCAACCTAATACGTGAAGCTAATCTTCTGTTTTATTAAATGAACTTGCAAACATGTATACTATGTTAATTTAAGAAAAATAATACCAGTACTTGCTCATTAGTGTACATAGTCACTGAATCAAAAAACACAGTTCATAACCCTGAGACCTACTCATGTCTAGCATTTATTTTCTATCCAGCAGACAGAGGCCAGGAAAAAATAGTCTTCCTATTGAATTTCTGATCAAACTCAGTATTACCAAATACAAATGCATAATCTACTGAGAACCAGTTCAATTGTGCACCATCATAAAGTTTTTTTTTCTTCAAAAATAGTTCCATGTTAGCTTTGCTATCCTCAGCTTCGTTCCAGTTTTTTTGAGAAATGTAAATACAATATGATCTCTTATCCCAGTGGAGCTTAAAGCATACATAAAAACTAATATGACGTGAATGGCATTTTATTTTGCTATTCCTTTTGTTTGTTGATGATAGCAATGTTGCAGCTGGTGAATACATAGCTCCTGAACCACATACAGTGCTTCTGCTCTTTGTTCTCCTTTTGCTCTCCCCCCAGTAGACATCACTGCAGCTATAGTTTATCCCTGTCACATCTCACTCAAGTGTCTCCATCATTTGTTCTCTGGACATCATGCCTAATCTCTCACCCATTTATGAAACAGTGGTAATTCAGACCAAATGAACCCTTCAAGATGACGGTGATGGCGGAGAGGAGTGGTGCCAGTGAGTGGGTGGGGAGCTCACCTCCCGCGCACTTGGGGGTAATCTGGATGTTGCAAGGTTTACTGCAGAAGGCACCCCGGTTCACAAACAAAGCAGTGGCCATGGGTGGCAAGGGACAACATGTTTTGCGGTTTGTATGTTCGGGTAAATATGTTGGTGGAGTGGGCTGCTGGAGGTCCTGCAGCAACTGGGGAATGGATTGGATTTGCAGTGCTGGAGGCCCCATAGATGGATGTGTCCTGTATTGGCACAAAGCAGTGGAGCAGTTGTGAAAGATATCAAATTCAATATTGCCTCACCTGTCTGAACATTACAACACCAACCCAGTGCTGCTGTCTGGACAATGGGCCTTTAAGGCCAAGTTAAGGCTCCACATTTTTAAGAACTTTGAACCTTGAAGGATATTAGATGACACTAGAAATGTGTCGACTCCAGAGTGCTGCCTCATTGTAATCTACTATTCTTACACTCTTGTACTCAAGTACGATTGTGCTTATGTATCATTTAATGTATTGTGTGCAAAAAAAAAAATCACGGTGTCTGGATTCATGTGACTATAAAGTACCATTGAACCAAATGACATTTATTCACAAATATAGAAAAAACATAGAAAAAACGTCAGGTTTGAATAAAAAGGGAAATTCCTGAGGGAAAGCTATTTGTCTGGACTCCTAATTATGGTTATTTCGAAGACTAGAGGCTTTTTTTAAAATCTTTTGAATCAGACCTCACAATAGTTGAGGAGGCCCACTTCTGCACAGGAGACCTTTGCCATCCATGGCAATGTCATGTCAATTCTCTGGGAGAATGTCACCAAAGTGGTATTCAGCTACCTTGTACATCATTGAACTCAACTGCACATGTCTGGCATCTCTCTCCCAAAGGTGTGTCGTATTCATTGCAGAAACCAACAGCACAAACACAAACTTCAGAGCTAACTCAATTAATTGATGCAACATAATTGGATTTCCAATAAATTTATAGTATGTGGCACATGTCAATTACATGGCAGCATTTTCAGGCAGCAGTTTCCTGTCAGTTGAAGATTTAATTTCAAACTGTTTTCACTTCACAATAAAATGTTTGCATTGAATGTGGATCAAGCTCTCTATTTGACCTTCGGACACAAGTCCTCAAATCTAACAGGAAATTCAATGTTCATAAGTACTGTGGGCATTTTTATGAAACCTGGCTTGGAATGTTATGATGCATTTAGATATGTTTCAGAATTAACTGCAATTTCAGCCAAAACTGTTTATTTAGCTGCTGAGGTATGTCCTGACATGAAACACTGCCTGCCAATTCCCTACTCATATGCTGCCTCGGGTTCCTCCAGCATTTTGTGATAAATACCACAAATTTACCTTCCTGGCCAGCCTCGCTTCTCCATACAAATGACGTCCTTATGTAGAATCATACAGCTCAGAACAGGCCTTTTCGCCCATCAAGTCTGTACTGACCATCAACTGCCCATTTCCACTAATTCAACATTAATAACATTGGTATTTTTCCCATATTCTCACAATTGTACAACTCACCCAGAGACATGGGCTAAGTTACTAGCCCACATCTCTTTGAAATGTGGGAGGAAACCGTAGTATTGGTGGGAACCTCATGTCATCACAAGGAAAACGTACAATGCCAAACCCATAAGGGTTTGGGTTAAACAGCAAAAAACAGCAGGCAATGCAGAGGGCAAAGAGATCTCCTTTAGATCAGTTTAAAGTTCTGTAGTCCTACCACTTCTTCTTCTGAATGCAGGTGGAGAATTAAACAGTCTAGGCAAGAGGAGGTTCTAGGAACATGAGGGGAGAGGGGAGTGTTTGTATAAGTTACCTAAAATTAAGGAATTTACAGTTCATACCACTGGATTGTAAGCTACCTAAGGAAAATGGGAGGTGCTGTTGCTCCCAATAGCGTGTGGCCTCACTCTGGCAATGAATGAGGCCCAAGACAAAAAGGTCAGCATGGAGATGGGAAAGGGAGTTAAAGTGGTCAGCAACTGGGAGATCCAGTATGCCTGTTCTTGAAGTCCTGTTCCCACTCCTCCACACACCAGATGCAACATGGTCAGAGTTCCTCTGATCCTCACTTTTCTTCCCAACAGCCTCCACATCCATCACATCATCTTCTGGCATTTTGATCACCACCAATATGATCCCACCGCTTATCACATATTCCCATTTCCACCCCTATCCAGCTTCTGTGGAGACCGTTCCATTCACAACACCTTGGTTCACTCATCCTTTCTCACCTAAACCACCCTTCCCCTGATACTTTCACCTGCAAACACAGGAAGTGCAACACATGGCCTGTACCTCCTTCTTGGACTCCCTGCATCCGGTGTTCCCAATAGTGAGGCAAAGCATAAAATCATTGACCGTTTTGCTGAACACTTATGCTCGGTCCACCAAGGGCCTATTGGATCTCTCGGTCACTACCACTTTAATTCCTCTTCCCATTCCTGCACTGACATTTTAGCCCTGGGCCTCCTCCATTGCCAAAGTGAGGTCACACACAATTTGGAGGAACAGCGCCTCATATTTATCTTGGGTAGCTTACATTCCAGCAGTATGAATGGTGAATTGTCCAGTTTTAAGTAACTGTGAAAACACTGCCCACTCCTCACACTCCCCACCATGTTTTGCTTCCTCCACTAAATGTTGGTTAACCAGTTCCTCAGTTCACCTCCATCTGAAGAACCTTGGCTCCATCCATGATAAAGCGGCCTGTTTAACCGAGTCGTCAACATACAGGAACTTCCTCCCAAAGAGCAGCTTGAGAGTACTTTTACCAGCAGGTCTGCAATGGCTTGAACAGGCAACAGATCACTACCTTCTGACGGCAATTCGGGATGGATAATAAATACCAGTCTTGTATCAACAGAGATCCTCAAATTGAATATATAACTTACAATGCATATATTTCACAATGGGAGACCATAAAATTGACATTGCTGTGCCTGAAGGTAGAAAGAAGAAATGCAGAAAGCAACAAAATAATCCAGTAAATGGCAGGTAAGTATACAGGAACCACACACGGTTACACAGTTGTGAGACAGTCCATCCATGACTGTGAGTGTCACATGAAAGTCAAACGGTTGTTCATATATCAACCGGGCCGCATACAACTACTATACTGACCAAATAAAGCTATTGTAATCTGAATTGTGTCAGCAATGATCAGACAAAAGATATTGTGGTGTAAAAAATCCTCAGATGTTGTTGGCTCTAAATGTGCAATACATTAATATTTGTGATGAATTCCATTTCTGAAATTGAGTTCCATTGAAGTCAACAGAATCACATTTTAGATGCAATGTTTCATGCGTACATAAAGAAGGTGGTGCCATTTCACCTTGGAGGGATCACACCTCTGTTTTTGGAGCATTAATACAATGATAACAGGCCATAATGAGAAACATAGAAACATAGAAAATAGGTGCAGGAGTAGGCCATTCGGCCCTTCGAGCCTGCACCGCCATTCAATGTGATCATGGCTGATCATCCAACTCAGTATCCCGTACCTGCCTTCTCTCCATACCCCCTGATCCCTTTAGCCACAAGTGCCACATCTAACGCCCTCTTAAATATAGCCAATGAACTGGCCTCAACTACCTTCTGTGGCAGAGAATTCCAGAGACTCACCACTCTCTGTGTAAAGAATGTTTTCCTCATTTCGGTCCTAAAGGAATTCCCCCTTATCCTTAGACTGTGACCCCTTGTTCTGGACTCCCCCAACATCGGGAACAATCTTCCAGCATCTAGCTTGTCCAACCCCTTAAGAATTTTGTAGGTTTCTATAAGATCCCCCCTCAATCTTCTAAATTCCATCGAGTACAAACCGAGTCTATCCAATCTTTCCTCATATGAAAGTCCTGACATCCCAGGAATCAGTCTGGTCAGAACAATCAGAACAATGGGTTTTCAATTGAAGATACATATGAAATAACTGTTTTTGTTTCCCTGAATACAGTGCTTTGGGAAATAGGTATTTATTTTAATAACTACAATTATCTAGAAAATAAACATTTAGCAACATATCACAGGCAATGTGCACTAAATTCAGAAATTAGTTGTTCATTGGTAGAAAACCACCACTGTTGATGGAACATTCATCGTTTTATTTTATTAACAATACTGATACTATTTGTAAGGTTAATGCTATTTCAGAGCACAAATATAACAAGACAAAATCAATTCACTTAAAGCACAAGAATTCAACATGTCTTTGTTCTGCATCAATGTTTTCCAATAAGTGAGTTACCAGCCAAATGTGGTTTACTGAGAATAAAAAAGTGGATAATTGCATTTACTATTCATTAAATGAAATAAAACACCATTTTCATCCATGCCATTTCGTTTTGCATGTACAATTTTAGAATATATTTCAGTAAATGCCAGAATGAAGTTCCCAAGTAAATTCCAGTTAAGTGGTTAATTGTCAGAGTACCAGCAATGGAACAATGACATTCTTACAAGCAGCAGCATAACAGAGTCAGTGTCATAGAGTTATACAGTGTGGAAACAGGCCCGTTGGCCCAACTCGCCCACAACGGCCAACAATGCACAAGCTACACTAGTCCCACTTGTCTGCGCTTGGTCCATATCCCTCCAAATCTGTCCTATCCATGTACCTGTCTAACTGTTTCTTAAACAATGGGATAGCCCCAGCCTCAACTACCTCATCTGGCAGCTTGTTCCATACACACCACCATTTGTGTGAAAAAGTTAACCCTCGGATTCCTATTAAATCTTTTCTCCTTCACCTTGAAGCTATGTCCTCTGGTCCTTGTTTTTCAGTTATAATAAAGTAAGGGGCACAATGTGCAATCCTGCTCCTTCTCGACCTCAGCGCAGCATTTGATACTGTCGACCACACCATCCTAATTGACCGTCTCCAGTATGGGGTTGGTATTGATGGCACTGCCCTGAGCTGGTTCATCTCCTACCTCAAAGGTAGGAGTTTCTCTACTAACATAGGAAACTCTTTCTCCTCCCCAGCTAGCCTCTGCTGTGGGGTTCCACAATGTTCCATCCTTGGCCCCATTCTCTTCTTCCTGTCTATGCTCCCCTTAGGCCAAGTCATTCAAAGGCACGGCATTTTCTTCCATTGCTACGCAGACGATACACAACTCTATCTCCACCTGAAGCCCAAAAATCGATCAAATCTGCTTAACTTTATCCGCTGCCTCGAGGATATAAAGTGTTGGATGGCCCAGAACTTCCTCCAACTAAATGAGAGTAAGTCTGAGGTCATCCTTCTCGGCCCCTTGGACTCAATCAAAACAAAAGCAGGCAGTCTTGGAAGCCTTACCCCATTACTCAAACCTCACGTCAAAAATCTTGGCGTGATATTTGACTCAGCATTGAAATTTGACAAACAAGTCAATGCCGTGGTAAAGGCTAGCTTCTTCCAGCTTCGGACGATAGATAAAATAACACAATTCCTCCAGTTTGATGACCTCAAAAAGATCATCCACACATTTATCTCCTCCCGCCTCGATTACTGCAACTCCCTTTACACTGGCATCAGCCAATCTTCCCTGTCCCGCCAGCAACTGGTCCAAAACACCGCAACGAGACTCCTGACGGGCACCCGAAAAAGTAACCACATCACCCCGATCCTGGCCTCTCTCCACTGGCTCCATGTGCAGTTCCGAATAAATTTCAAGATCCTTCTTTATGTTTACAAAGCCCTTAACGGGCTCGCCCCCACCTATATCAAAAGTCTGCTTATCCACCACACCACCTCCAGGTCCCTCAGATCGGCCGACTTGGGGTTACTGAACATCCCGCGGTCTAAGCATAAACTCTGGGGTGACTGCGCCTTTGTGGTTGCAGCTCCTAGACTGTGGAACAGCATCCCTCTTTACATCAGAACTGCCCCCTCCATCGACTCCTTTAAGTCGAGACTTAAAACTCAAGCCTTTCTTGATGTCCTCTGAGGGAGGGCTATATGTATGTATTTACGTATATACTTAATCTATGAACCACTGTTGTATAACGTTAGTACCTCCACCAATGTAAAGCACTTTGGTCAGTGATAGTTGTTTTTTAAATATGCTATAGAAATAAAAGTGACTTGACTTGAGTGACTTGAACACAGATCAGTGCATCCTTATTTACTGCAATGTGGTAGATACATTGAGGCATCATATATAAACTATATTTTCCAGCACAACAGCACAGCTGTTAGAGACCTAGGTTTGATCGTGACCTTGGGTGCTGTCTGCATGGAGTTTGTATGTTCTCTCCATGACCACAAGGGTTTTCTCTGGGTGCTCCTATTTCCGCCATGTTCCAAAGACACATGGGTTTGTAAGTTAATTGGCTTCTGTAAATTGCTCTGAGTGTCAAACAAATGAAAGCGAAAGAGGGATGCTATAGAAATGGTGTGAACGATACAAAACAATACGATACGATATAACTTTATTTACCCAGGAGGAAAATTGATCTGCAACAGTCATAAAAACACAAAAACACAAAATACATGAAACATGAAATTAAAGCGACGAGTGGAAAGGATTGGGAATATGCAGATTGGAGAGGGGGAGTCACACAGTCTACCCTACGGGTTATTAATTTTTGGCATAGACTCAGTTGAAGGGCCTGTTTGCCCATTGTACCTCTAAATAAATGAATTGCAAGAGGATGTCGATGGTATGTCTGAAGAGGGCCATGGCTGTCAGCCATTCATGGCGAATGATGTCGGAAGAAATGTTAAAAAAAATGTTGGATTACAGTGTATTTGACCTTCCACCTGCCACCAGACTCAGAACTGAAGAGGGGCTCAACAAAATTTTCATTTGATCTGTCAGTTTTATTTCAAGGAGGACCAGCAACCTCATTTATTTGAATGGGGTCAGACACGCTGTTGAAAAAGATAATTTCTTGAGCAATATTACTTTATTTTAATGAATTTGATTACATTTTTGCATTTTTATGTTTTAATTAACTGTATTTATTATTTTAATTTGTATTAATTAAATATTAATTTGTATTAATTAAATATTTGTATTAATTAAAGTTAGATAATAACACCTTTCATGCCTATATTTCTCAGACTGATCAACCACTATTAATAAATAGGTTTAGAGCAAGTGACAAAGGTTCAATATCTATGTGAGTTTCCTCTTATGTCCAAAAGATGTGCGGGTCAGTAGGTTAATTAGCCACTGTAAATTGTCCGTAATATGTGGGTGAGTGGTGGAATCTGGGGAAATTGATGGGAATGTGGAATTAATAGATTAGCGTAAATGGGTGCTTGATTGTCAGTGGGGATGTAGTGGGCAGAAGAGCCTGCTTCCATGTGGTTTATCTCTTTGGCTCTCTAACATTTTAGAATGTCTCAAAAAGGGAAACAAGCCAGATAAGTAAGACAAGCCTCAACCATCCTCAAGTTATAGGCACAGGTGATGTTTGAGATTTCTGAGATTTGTGGAAATTGTTGAGATGGTATACACCCCATTAAGATTCATCTGCTACAAAGTACTTGCCTGGTGCAATATTGTTGGAATACTGTTCAATGTGAATTGGAATTGAATTGCCTTTATAGCCTGAATTAAGAATCACCATAAAACTCAGAAAACAAGCCTTTGCTGAGAACAGTTGCAATGTTTATTTGCAGACCATGTGATATTTTAAATATTTTGACATTGTTACATGGAAATAAAAATGTAACATTCAAGCTACTCCTTTCTATTGACACCATACTAAAAATACTTTTCCCTCATTTGTAAGGTTGAGGAATGAATGGAGCTTTGTGCGATATTAACACCAATTTACAGTTTATAATCCGGATTTAATAGAATATTAATATTTGAACGGATTGAATTCACAACAGGGACAGACAGGGCTTCCATCACTTTGTGCTTAAATAATGAATGCATGATCTAATTAAGACATCTGAGATAATTGATATGGCAAATGGAAACAAACAGTTTCCTCTGGTCGAGAGATTCAGACCAAGGGAGAATAAATTCTTCACAAAATACTTTGTATAAATGACTTTGTAAAAATGTCTGCCAAGCAAGATTGCTTGAAAGTTTTAGAAATGAGATTGATAAATTTTGGGTAGAGACAAAATGCTGGAGTAACTCAGCGGGACAGGCAGCATCTCTGGAGAGAAGGAATGGGTGGCGTTTCGGGTCGAGACCCTTCTTTATGTCAGGGGAGTGGCGGTACAGAGAGAGAATGAGGTTGGGGAGAACTGGGAAGAGGGAGGGGATGGAGAGAGAGGGAAAGCAAGGTATATTTTAAGTTAGAGAAGTGAATGTTCATACTGTTGGGGTGGAAGCTACCCAAGCAAAATATGAGGTGATGCTCTTCCAATTTGCGCTGGGCCTCACACTGACAATAGAGGAGGCCCAGGACAGAAAGGTCAGATTGGGAATGGGAGGGGGAGTTAAAGTGCTGAGCAACCGGGAGATCAAGTAGGTTAAGGCAGACTGAGCGGAGGTGTTCAGCAAAACGATCGCCGAACCTGCGCTTGGTCTCCTGATATACAGGAATATGTTAATTTTGGTTCAGATGCTATATAAATGGTTCTAAACAATACTATTAAGACACAGTCACTGACCATCTCAATGAATGGTTGATTTTGCACAAACAACTGACGTACACTTCTGGCAATGAAGCACTAAATAAGCCAAAGGGGGGGACACAGACAGAAGACTCCAAATTACAGAGAAATTAGCAAAAGTCATAGAGTCGACAGACCGTAGTAACCATGGTCAGGATCAACAGATCTACAGAAATATTGATTACTGGTACTAATGTGAGAAGAAATATTACATTTTTTACATCAGTTTAGTCACTAAATTAATGCTCTTATGTTAAGCTGCCAACACCAGCAGAGCCAAGTCTAAACCAAGACATGCAAATACTAATGTGTAACGTGGCTCGACAATCATGTTCTATCGAGGACAAGGCTAACTGTGGGGTGGTAAATGTGTTTAAGCAGTGAACATTTAGTTTAGTTGAGAGGTGCAAAATCGGATCCGGCCCTTTGGCCAACTGAGTGCACATTGATCACCCGTTCACACTATTTTTATGTTACCCCACATTCTCACCCAATCCCCACAGATTTGCAGCAAATTGTGCAGAGGGCAATTAAACTGCATATGTGTACATCTTTGGGATGAGGGAAAAAAACCAGAGCACCCAGAGTAAACCTATGCAGTGGCAGCAAGGAGAATATACAAACACCATAGCCTGAGGTCAGGATCAAACTTGGGCTTCGGTGCTTTGAGGCAAGAGTTCTACCAGTTGTGCCACTATGTTTAATTTTTGGAGGAATCCCCAAGGAATAAGCCCTCCTCCACCAAACATCTTAGATGGTGCATTAAAATATTGTCACTATGGATTGTGAGGCAGTTACAAACTTAATGTCACAATCTTTATCTGATCATCAATCAAATCTTTTGTTGAATCTTCATGTGGAATAATAACAACAGTTTTTAAGATGTTCACAAAACTGATATAGACATGTGGAAATGTAATTATTTTTCATTAATAACTTTATTAATGTTGAAACTGTTATGACTTTGCTCATAATATTCAGTCCTATATAAAAACATAATATACCTATATTTATTAAGCATCCTGTGATGATTATTTTTTTAAAGCTTTACCTTGCTAACTAAATTATATACTGGTCGGTGACATTTAATATTTCAACCTGATTTAAGCAAATGAAGATTATACAGATTATTAATAACTAAATTTGTTTCAAATTATTTGTAACTATTTAGTAACATTTTGAGCTATTCACTGCGCTGAAATTAATACACGCTTCATATTTGCATTGTATTTTGTTATTTTAATTTAAATAAAGGTATTTACATGAAAGCTAGCATATTGAGAATTTAGATCTTGACACTTGACAACTAAAAATCCTTCATTTTCATATTTATATGTGATTCAAACTTCATAGATATGCTCTGAAATTTCGTCTGGTTTTACTCAAATGGTTAGTTATTTTTGTCTGGTATGGTGAAGTTAAACTCACTGGACACTGATGTGCGAATATGGTTGATTTTTCAACCTAATCTAATTTGTCTTATTGACAGCAGAAGTGTAAATTAAGTACTCCAGTGGCAAAATTATAATAGCAATAATAATAATTTGCAAGTAAAATTTTAACTGATAAGCAGAATTAAAGGAGAGTGTAATAAGGAAGAAGACAAAGGATTTTAAATAAATTTAAAGAGCAATTAATTAAAAGGTGGTCTTTCAGGAGTGCAGAAAAACTTTTGGGTGCAGACATGACTATATATATATATGTGAAGGAGCAACATCTTCTGTCTGTTATTTGAGGTGGACTTTCAAATATTTATTTTTAGAAGGATTTTCCTCTGTGCTGTTCCATTACTGGATCCCAGAGATCGGTGCAGTGCAGCACATCTGTAAGAGGATGCAGCTAAGCATCAAAACATAGCTTAGCAATGCTGTTTCCACAGTTCTGCAAACTCCAGGCTCACCTCTGCCCTATAACCAGTGTGAAATGAAAAGAAACATGGGAGAGTCCGTTTCCAATGTTGCATGTACGGTGTTTAGGTTCCTGGAGCCCATTGTTTCCATGGAGTAGTAATGTTCTCCGCCAATTCAACCCTTGCAAACTCACTTTAGGCAGCAACATACTGGAAATGTGGAAAGGTAACCCATTTAATAACAACCTTACCCATTCTCTACCATACTCTGCAGATATTGAAAATAAATCTTAGAAATTATTCGGAGTGGAATTTTATTTATCAGATTTAAATTCCTTTTTAGCAAGCATGAGGAGTGATTATTTTAAAAAGATCAAAATGTTAATTGCAACTTTGTTTCACACAATGTCCCCAGAGATAGTCCCAGGGTTTACTGTCTTTCAATTAGTTAGAAGCATAAAAAAAAATATCTGCAAGGAGATGGTTTATATGTAACTAGATTGGTCTAAATATTTCACTGTTAAGTAAGAAAGATAACCTTGAATATCACCTCATCACTTTCTAATGTTTGAAGCACATTACCAGAGTTATGCAATATGTAATTGGGGGATGTTTTACACAAGTTAAACATATGAAGTTGTAATGTATTCATGTTAAACTCTGCTTTGAAATTTATTTGAACCAAAGTTCGGAAGGGGAACACATGTCTGTAGCGCTCATTGTGTATGCGCACGAGAAGGCAAAGTTCTATTCAATTAACTCTGATTCTTTCTCCGCAGCTTCTACTTGATCAGATTATTATTATAACCATTTAATGAATTTATATCAAAGCAATGTCTTTTAAATTAATACTCTTGCACCAGAGCAGTGTACAATAGTGTCTCCATGGTGAAATAACTGAATTCGTAATCCTGAGATCTGCACTAACTATTCACTAACCAGAGATCTGTGAATTTACATTCATTTAAAAAGAGGTTGTCTTGGTAGTGATGGCTATCAAAGTATTGAATTGTTGTGAATCTACACCTTGTTCTCTACTGTCATCATGAGAAAAAAACTGCTGTTCTACGTGTATCTGAGATATGATTTAGAGCCATAGTAACGTGGGGTTGACTCGAAGATGCACTATTCCTGCATTTGGCAATCTAAGATTTTGCAAAGAGTGTTAAGGGCCTGTCCTACCAGCATGCGATTGCATGCGTCTAGAGTGACCAAACGTGGTCGCTTGAGGCATACGGCCTTGCGGGGCTGGTCTCAATTCGAACCGTGGAGGCGTACGGAGTTGTGCAGGGCTGGTCCCGACATCATACTCACCAATCAGCTGGGCAGGAGGCGGGCCGACTGAATTTTGACGTCGCACGGCGTCGGGTGGTGACGTCATCACGCAATGGCATGCCGGGCGGTGACGTTATCGCGCAACGCCACGCGCTAGGCGTACGCCGTCAAGACGCTGCGTACGACGTCAAGACGCTGCGTACGCCCGTTGAGACGCTGCGTACACCCTCAATGCGCCTGTGGGCCGACAGGCCGTAGACGGCCGGGATTTTTGGATAGTGCAAGATTTTTGGAGCCCCGCGCGATGTCGGGACCAGCCCCGCACAACTCTATACGCCTCCGCCGATCGAAGTGGGACCGGCCCCACGAGGCCGTACGCCTCAAGCAAACACATTTGGTCGTGCTAGACGCATGCAATCGCATGCTGGTGGGAACGGCCCTTTACTGTTTTGGAGCAATTAGGGTTGGTGATAAATGTTGACCTTGCCAGTGATGCATGCTTTACCTTCTCTAGTGCACACTCAGTGAGCGCTGCAGAAATGTGTACGTTGAACTTCACTTCTGAACTGATTTAATTAAATTCCAAATTAGTGTTTAATGCAAATAAATTACTACTTCATATGTTTAAACTGAAAAGTATGTTTTTTTTTAATTTCCTTGGAAAATTAAGGCTGGAAATGTTGGCATGTGGACTATAAATGGCTTTCCAGTTCATCTGAGCCACATTTAGATAGGTGATGAACTATTTAAGGGCCTGTCCCACCAGCATGTGATTGCATGCGTCTAGCGCGACCAAACGTGGTCGCTTGAGGCGTATGGCCGCGCGGGGCCGGTCCCAATTCGATTGGAGGGGAGAAGGAGTGGAGACACTTTTAAGAAGCCAGACAACTTTTAATAAGCCAGAGATACACAGCTGTGAAGTTTGATGGGCATTTGACGGTTCTCCATGTTTCTGAAAACTCGTGCGTATGTTTTGTTTCCCCCAATGAGCCAAGGAAAATGCCCGGTCAGCAAAGGAGATTAATTAAAACTATCTACGACTACCTCGACTATGTATAACTACATGGAGACCCCACTACACCTGCATCCGGAAGTGGCGGCACTGCCTGGCAGCTGCGGCTCGCCTGCAGTCTGTCTGTTTTGTTGGGTTTTTTTTTGTTTTCTTGTGTCTGTTTTAATTAAATTTAGTTTATTAGGCTGTGTATGTGTGTGTGGGGGGTGGGAGGGTGGGAGAAACAAGGTTTTAGTCTCTCCCTTCGGGGGGATGAGACTTTTTCTTGTCGTGTCCCCCGTCACTGTCTCCGTCTATGCTGAGGCCTAATGGCGGAGCTGGCGGCCTCGGAGCTGTGGCGGCATTTCAGCGTTCCAGTGGCGGCGGCGGCTGTGGTGTTCCAGCAGCGGACCCGACTCCAGAGCTGTGGTATTATAATGGCGGACCCGACTCCAGAGCTGTGGTGTTCCAGCAGCGGACCCGACTCCAGAGCTGTGGTGTTCTAATGGCGGACCCGACTCCAGAGCTGTGGTGTTCCAGCGGCGGACCCGACTCCAGAGCTGTGGTGTTCCAGCGGCGGACCCGACTCCAGAGCTGTGGTGTTCCAGCGGCGGATCCGACTCCAGAGCTGTGGTGTTCTAATGGCGGACCCGACTCCAGAGCTCTGGTGTTCTAATGGCGGACCCGACTCCAGAGCTGTGGTGTTCCAGCGGCGGATCCGACTCCAGAGCTGTGATGTTCCAGCGTTCTAACGGCGGCCCATCTTCAGAGCTGTGGCGGTGTTCCAGCGTTCTTGCGACAGCGGTGGCGGCAGCCCAGCTTCGGAGTCTCAGCCGCGGGCCCAGTGGACGACAACATCGGAGGCCTGGATCACCTCAGCGCAGAGGGAGAACAAGGAGGGAAGAAGACAAAGACTTTGCCTTCCATCACAGTGAGGAGGTGCCTGGTGAACTCACTGTGGTGAATGTTAAATATGTGTTTATTGTGTGTTTTGTTTTTTATTATATGTATAACTGCAAGGCAACAAAATTTTGTTCAGACCGAAAGGTCTGAATGACAATAAAGGATACTTACTTTACTTTATCTACGACTACAAAAGTATCGATTTTCTCCATGGTGACCAACTTTTGGTTGCCGAAAAATTTACAACATGTTAAAAAATTTGTGACGACCATACTGAGGCCTCGACTAGTTTCCAGAATGCGGGAACTCCTCACAACCATGAAGGAGACTCACCAGAGACCACCAGCGAACATTTGGCGACCCTGTGGCGATCATGTGGTGAGCGCAGAGTCTCCTGCACTTGCCTAAAAAGTCGCCTAAGTGGGACAGGCCCTTTATAGTTCTATTACCACTTCTAAAAACATGACATCGTCAAACATTTTGCTCACTGCATAATTTATATGCTGTGGATTTTTTTCCAATTTAATTTACCACCAAGGGAACAATCCCAGGACTGATTTACAAGAAAATAAAGATCTCTTAACTTTTGCACTGGCTTGCACCCTGACACCACACCTGCTTCTCAGATTTGAAATGAGTACAGGATTAGTACAAAAATCAATTCCCACTGTTTGATCCTGAAAAGATACATCTGATGGATGTCATCTCTGTTAATCCAGCAGCACAGAAATAACGTGGGCCCACAAAGAAGATAAATTCAATCTTGAGTCTATGATTCCCATCATCAGGCTCGCAGTGCCCACGCGCCTCATTCCATAATTTAACATATATTCCTTTTTGTTGGTTCATACTGTTAAATGTTGTGAGTCCTGAGATATAAACTAGGTTGTTATTCGCACAATTGCCTTGCTGAAGTTCTCAAGTAGTAGACATGATTTTGCTTTCATCAGCAGTTTAATGTTATTTATTCACAAATTAGCCAGAGCAGGAAAGTTACATTTTTAGGTGACCCATGAGGCTCCATGTTGTGTAACTGCATGACCCAAACAGGCAAAAGCTTGCATATCCTGCTCAGAATTGTTTAATTCTCTATTTCTGCTTTCCACTTAGGAGTCATCAAATGTTTACTCAGCTGTTGCTTTGTTAAGGAGTTTTCGGCACTGCATTAGCTGCAGGTTATTTCGTATATCTACTTCTTTGTGCAGAACAGTATGAATTAGTGGTCTAAGCAAAGACCGCTACAGGCATTTAGGCACATGGTTTCCCACCATAGACAGAAAAAGCTAGAATAACTCAACGGGACAGGCAGCATCTCTGGAGAGAAGAAATGGGTGTCTGAAGAAGGGTCTCGACCCGAAACATCACCCATTTGTTCTCTCCAGAGATGCTGCCTATCCCGGTGAGTTACTACAGCTTTTTATGTTTATCTTTGGTCGAAACCAGCATCTGCAGTTCCTTCTTACACATGGTTTCCCACCCCCAGTTTCAATAATGTGCTGGAGCCACCCATTCTATGTGGTTCGTCATTCTTGCCTCAGTCTAGCCTTGAAATATAAGTAAATAATGCAACCTTGTATACCTTCAACAAACATATAATTAAAAAAAAGAATTTTGTCCCAGACAATGTATTTGAAACTTATGGCATGTATCCTAAAACATGGACTGTATACTAATGCAGTCTCGTGGATTGGTGTAAATGAGCAAAAAAGGTTTGCATGGATGTAATGGGCCAAAGGGTCCATTTCTATGCTGAAGAAACTTGTAAATCTGTGACTTCCTAAATTACATATACGTTACACAAGTCAATGAAAAAGAAAGCTTGATTCTCATATTACATCAACTAATGCGTTGGTACACAAATAACTGATGTCTAAAGAAGGGTCCTGGCTTGAATCATGGTCTGTTCCCTCCGCAGATGCTGTCTCACCCGCTGCATTCTTCCAGATGTTTATTTCTTGCTCAAGATTCCAGCATCTGGAGTCTCTGGAGTCTCCTCAAATAGCTAATTGCTTCTGAAGAAAGGAAATGTGAAATAATGTAAATGGAAAGGAGCTTCTTGCCAAGGGGAATCTGTCTTTACCAGGTTTTCTGGTTTAATGTGGCACACCACGTCCAGAGCTTTTTGTGGGAGAAAATTGGATGAACAATGTCAGTTTAATTGTTTGCCCTATATACCAGACAACAAAGTAGAGGTATTTGGGGCAAACAATTAGGTGACAAAATATTATTTTAACTTATTTTAAATTTAGCTAGTAAGGGATTGGAGATGAGGACACCACTCACTCCAGAAAACATTTTTCAATCATATTTCCATGAAGCTAAGGATGCGATAAGGGCTGGCACAGTGGCACAGCTGTAGTGTTGCAGCTTTACAGAACCAGAGACTCGGGTTCAAACCTGTCTAAAGGTGACTAAAGGTGCTATCTGTACGGAGTTCTGGACCACATGGGTTTTCTCCAGGTGCTCAGGCTTTCTCGCACATTCCAAAGTCATGCAGGTTTGTAGGTTAATTGGCCTCTATATATTGTCTCAAGTGTGTAGGATCAAACGAGTGTGTACGGGTGATCATTGGTTGGTGCAGAATCAGTGGGTTGAAGGGCCTGCTTCCACATTGTATTTCTCAAACTAAAAACTAAAATTAGCCTGCCGATCCAAACTGGGTGTTCAGCAGGCTGGCCAGTGAAAAGCTAACATGCATTATTGCAACCACAATTTATTGGTGAATCACCAGTGGACAAATTATTTGAATACCGGTCAGCCTACTTTAAAATATTATTACAAGAACTGTTAAAAAATATTGATTTGAGACTTCTGAATTCCACAAAGTCAGCACTTGGTAAGTTGGAACGACAATGGCTTATTTTTACTGTGCACAAGACATCTGCTATTTATTTGATTTCAACGAAACTGTACTAGAGAAAGAGAATTCAAAGTGAGTACACCACAGGTAATGATATTTGTTGGAATATCATTGGGCAAAACAAGGGTGAGAAGTCCCCTTTCCCTCTTCAAATGGCATTGTGAAATGTTTTATGTTTACAAACAAGTTGGTATGGTCAGATAATGAGTAGTATTCATATTAACAGAAACAACATAATCCTCACTGAGGACCCTTTGCTCAGGAAAATCAATAGCCACATTTGTTGCAAGACCAATGTCCAATTCCTGATTTTTGCAAGGCAGTGTCATTGAAAACATATTCAAAGGTATTGACAACAGAGAAATAATCCATTGATGTATTCTGTCAAATCTGAGTTGGTAGATATGCCATGATCTGGTCGTTCAGGAAAACTACTGGAGATAATACACAAATTGAAGTCAGAATGACAAATTAAGTAAATAACCCAGAGGAAATATACATTCTTCATCTCGGAAACAGCAAATAGAGATTTCACATTCAACTGATTGTCAGATATTTAAGAGCAGGATTAAGTTAAAGAACATCTTAAAACATATTAACTTTGAGTCTGCCAGGAAACAAATAATGCAGATAGATAGAGTAAAGTTGTTGACAGTCAGAAAAGGGCTTGTAGAATATCCTTCAAGACTCTGACAATCATTGCAAAATCAAAATAAGCATGTGCAGAAAGCACAAGAATAAGCAAAAAAAGATTGACAGAGAATTGAATTAAGAAGGATCAATAACCATTCTAAATACCATAGAGTGAAAATGGAAAATGTAATATAATTTTAAAATATATTATATTCTGATCTCTGTTTATTTGCTCTTCTGCACCACCAAATGTACTCATGTATGATGATTCGCCCAGAGAGCATGCACATGGAAGATTTTTACTTTCTCTTGTTGAAGGACATTAATAATAAATAAATAAAAAACGTGTTCAAGAAGAGTTGAAGCAGCAATGACATGCTTCATATAAAGCATATTAATGTATCCAGAATGCAACTATAAAGTTAGATCATGGAAACTAGAAATTGCGCTCTTTTGCACCTAGGTAGATGCTAAATGTTCCTAAAAAGAGTACTCACAATGTTCCTTGACCTGCTACACAT
The DNA here is from genome assembly GCA_963514005.1 of Raja brachyura. The sequence goes on from OY740783.1 coordinate 92,515,352, forward strand.
TGTACAATGCTGTTGCAGTCACCTCCACCAGTCCATTTCTAGACACGAGACCTGCTGAGATGTTTGTTAGAGATTTCAGAAGAAGTGAAAACAGATGAAAATCTCGAATTTTCTGTGCAAAAATCACATGACGAAGACAATTCACTTGAGAAAAAGAAATCTCTCCAAAATGCGCAGGCAGAAGCATTCCAAACAGAGCCAGCAAAAATGTTTTGTATGTGCCGTGAATCCTACTTCAACCAAAGGTTCAAAACAAATTATATTGAACATGGGCCAAGAAATTCAATCTCAACACAAGACCTCCTTCGACTATGTAGAAGACCTTCTTCAACCTCCTTTGACTATGTCGAAGACTAGTCGTAGCTTCGACTAGCTACGACTAACTTCGGGAAAATTGGACACCGAATAGAGGAGTGTGAAGACGACCTCCTTCGACCTCCCTTCGACTATGATGAAGACTATCTACGACTACCTTCCACTACCTTTGATTACCTTCGACTACCCTCGATTACCTATGACTAACATGTCAACCTACTATGACCTACTACGACCTACTACAACTAAATTTACGAGTAAAAAAAAAGTATTGATTTTTTCCATAGCGACCTTTTTTTACTTGCGGGCATTTTACAACATGTTGAAAAATATGCCGCAACCTAGCTGAGGCCTCGAGTACATGTTGACTACTCACGAGCATGAAGGAGAGTTCCAAAGACCTCCTACGACCTTGTGTAGACCATGCTGCGAGTATGAGTCGGGGGCAAACTCACCAGAACTCACAGATTAGGTCGCCCAAGTGGGACAGGCCCTTAAGTCTGACACAAGAATGGCTATTAGGAGTAACCTTCAAAATTATCTTGACAATAAAAGCTTGATAAAAAGTGGTCAATGAAGAATTTGAAGACAATTTGCTTTGATGAAGAGCTTTGGACATTTTACTAGTGGTTAGAAGGAATACTTTGGCATCGGTCTGTATACAAACCTATTTGTAAAACTGTGTACCACTGGAATACAATAAAATCTCCCTAAAGGTAAACAGTACAATTGAAAAATATCAAAATCAAATGGTTATTATGGAGGAAATTGCAAATTTGCTCAAATTATTTGAGAATATGACAGGGAGAGTTGACAGAGGAGATGAAGTTAATATAGATCTCCCAAAGACTATTAACAAGGTGCCACATAAGAGGTAGCCGCATACATTCAGTACTCAAGGTATTGGAGAAGTAATGTTGGTATGAGAGGAATAGATGTAGTCGACGCGCAGAATCTCTTTCCCAGAGAAGGGGAATCTAGGACTGGCGCACACAGGTTTAAGGTGAAGGGGAAAAGATTCAATAGGAATCTGAGGGGTAACTTATTCACACAAGGGGTGGTGGGTGTGTGGAAGACCTGCTGGAGGGGGTATTTGAGGCAGGCTCTATCGCAACATTTAAGAGACAGTTAGACAGGTACATGGATTGGATGGATTTGGAGGGATATGGGCCAAACGCAGGCAGATGGGACTAGTGTAGCTGCGATATGTTGGCCAGTGTGGGCAATTTGAGCTGAAGGGCCTGTTTCTCCACTCCATAGACTCTATGACTATGGATTGAAAAGTGGGTGATACTTGAAAAACAAAGAGTTGGAATAAAGGGTTCCTTTTCAGCGGGAGGGATGTAACTAGCAGAGCATTCCAGGCATCTGTTCTTGACCTCAACTGTTTACATTATGACTTGGAGGAGGAAATAAAATGTAAGGTTTCCAAGTTTGTCAATGAAACAAAACTCAGTGGAAGGGCATGTTGTGATGAGGGCAGTGTGATTCTGCAACAGTACATACTTGGTATTACTTGGTATTGTTTATTATTGTCACATGTATTGAGATACTGGGAGAAGCTTTGTTTGCATGCTATGCAGTAAAATCACACTATGCATGTGCAATCAGGCATACACATGTCCAACAGATAGTGCAAAGAGTGTAGAATATAGTGGTACAGAGAAAAAAGTACTAAACCACAATGAGGTAGGTTGGAAGATTGGCACTCCACCCCAGCTTGTGGCAGAACTGTCCAGTCATCTGAAATCAACAGGAAAGACGGAGGGAAGAAGAATATAGGCTGAGTAAGTAACTGGGATAAAAACCTGGGAAATGGAGTTCAATGTAGCGCAGTGTGAAATTGAGCATTTCACAAAGAGGAATTAAAAGGCAGCTAATTTTCTAAATCTAGAAACTGTAAATAAAGAATATAGAGGGATCTTGAAGTCCAAGACCATGACACCCTGAAAGTGGCAACACAAGTAGATAGGGTGGTAAAGAAAGCATATAGTATGCTTTTAGATTGGGTCATTTAGTATAAGAGTAATGAAGTCATTATGCAGTTTATAAGACTTTGGTTCGACCGCATTTGGAGTAATGCATGTAGTTCTGGTTGCCCTATTACTACATGGACCTGAAGGCTTTGGAAAGGATGCAGAGGAAGGTGCAGATGATGCCCGGATGATGGAGTATTAACAAAAAGGGAGAGGTTAGACAGACTTGGAATGTTTTCTCTGAAATGCCAGTGGCTGCGGGGAGACCTGATAGAAATATATAACAGCATGAGCGGTATAGATGGGGTGGACAGAATGAAACAAAATTAAATACTAGATGGCATAAGTTTAAAGGGAATTGGGCAAAGTTTAATGCGGATGTACAGAATAATTATTTTGCACAGTGGATTGTGACATGCTGGACATGCTGCCGTAGTTTGTGCGTGAGGCAGACACAATCAAGGCATTTAAGAGACTTTTCAGTAAGCATATGGATATGCAGGGAATGGAGGGATATGGTTTTGTGCAGGTAGTTGGTCTTGGCATCATGTTCAGCACAGAGATTGTATGTAAAACAAAATATCAGCAAGGTTAGAACATTAGAAAATGGACTTTAATTCCATTACGAGCACATTGAACAAAGAACAAAGTTTATGAAGTACATTAAAAATATTGACGGAGTGAAGAAAAGGGGAAGGAAATGAGCGTAAGAATTGAATTGATACGGCATCTTTTGCAATCTCAAGACGTTCAAAATTGTTTTTACAACCGATGAAGAGCTGGAACTTGTTGGAACGCAATCACTGCTGCATAATAGGAAAATGCAATTTTAATAGACATACCAGTCAATATGTTCGATCATTGCAGCATAGCAATCAATAAATCAAAGAATGTTGGCTGAATAAGATACACGAACAAGTAAAATACAAGTGGGAGGAAGTCATTTTAAATTGCACATTATTATGTTCAGACTGTGCCTCAAAGATTATGACCAGTAATGCCCACAATACCACAAGGGTGAAATTAAACCTCAAAAGGAGTACAGAAAAGAGCAACAAGACTAAATCTGAGAATTAAAGATCTGTTTTATGAGGGATATAAAATAGCAAACGTTCAGATTTAGAGATAGGCATGTGGGAGTAAAGGGTACAAAAAGGGCAACTATGTACTGCACAGGATCATAACACAAAATAATAAGTTGGGGGGTGGGGGTAATTTTAGAGTGCTGATTGCACAAAAAACAAATACATAAAATGAATTTGCTGGTGGGACTTTGGTGTAAAGCTTCAGGAATGTTTTGTGAATCTATATCCTGAAGGAAGAATGTTGTAGGTTTCAAATTAGTTAATATGCCTAATCTCGCTGCTTGGCTTAATCCAAGATGAAGAATCGTGACAAAGAATATGACTTGTATCTTACTAAATAAATGCAAATATTTCCCCCCAAATTGACCAGAGGAGTTGGAACCCCTATTTTGACTTTTTAAATTCACTCACATGATCTACACATTACCGGTAAGGCCAGCATCTATTGTCCATCTTTAATTGTGCCTTGGCTTGTTCGGTCATTTGAAAAGTTAAGTAAAATAGTCAACTACTTCACTGTGGTTCCGAGACACAGCCATCTCTGGGATGGCTGGCAGATGTCATCCCTCTAGACGCGATGAAGCATTCCAATAGTATCCTGGTCATAGATACCCAACCTCGACCCCCTCCCTTGCCCCACATTCATGTAAGGCTTTTCCAGTAACTTGACCTCTATTCCAATGTACCCTGTTAGGACTCTTCACTGTGGAAAACTGCTTGCTTTGTGAAGTCCAAAGAAATAACTGGTGCCTATAAATTGTTTGCAAAGTTTGCATGCAGGCTTTTATTTCAGAAACAACAAATAGAGTCCCAGGAGAAAGCTTAATGGTGATTTTATGGAGCTGTATATAAAAGGCTTAGCCAGCTTGATGATCCAGGGATCTGGTTTAAGTCAGCAGATATTACCCAAACATTTTTGTTTAAATAAGTAGGAACAAATAAACCTTTAATTGGTCAGAAACTAGTGCACTGGCTTCACCTGGTAGTCAGAGTAGAGTTCGTTACATGTTGTTTGGATTATTAATGAAGTGTTTTGTTACTTTATTTGACAAATAGTGCTAGCACATTTATCATCACAACAGCTTTGTCTCTCAGTTCTAGTTTCGAGATTTACTTACTGAAATATCCATTAAAAAAAGACACTTTTAAAAACAATTTAACCAATGACAGTCAAGATTTCAAGATATCAGTTGACAACTGAAAGTGAATTCTGGACAGATACTGATTTGTTTTTTCCTGCAAGAAACATACCTTGCATACATAGTTTTTCTTAGATTGGATAATGGACTGCAACAGCCCTATTTGTTTGTACCTCTGCATGCTGTTGTATGTCCATGGCTGGGATGCTGCTGAGAAAGGCAATTGTCATTTAGCATATATGTTTTGTCAAATAAGGTTGGGTTTATTGAAAAATGGACAAGTGCGGTTTGTATCTAGAATATAGGTTTATATCATTAAGCTCCCCCCATTCTCTTCTGAGATACCCACCAGCCTCAAGAAGACAACTATCATCCTGGTGTCAAAGAAAATCAAGATCTAATGACTGTCATCTTGTGGCCTTGACATCCACCATCCTGAAGTACTTTGAGAGGCAGGTTATGACACATTAATTCCGGCCTACAAAGCAACCTATAGCCACTGCCTACATGCCTACAGCCATAGCAGATCTACAGCTGATGCCATCTACCTGGCCCTACGCTCATCCCTGGAACACCTGAAGAAAATGATATCTCGTCAGACTCCTACTCATAGACTACAGCTTTGCTTTCAATACCATTATTCTAACCATGCAATTCTCCAAATTCATGGAACTTGAGAGTCAGCACTCCGCTCTGCTATCTGGATCCTCAACTTCCTGACTCACAGACCACATTCAGTGAGTACAGTTGACAAAATCATCCTCGATGATAATCCCCAACACCAGTGCCCTGCAAGGATGTATTCTCAGCTCCCTACTACACTACTTATACACTAGTGACTATGCAGCCAATTACCAATCCAACTCAATTTACAAGTTCGCAGAAGACACCACCATAGTGGCCGGATAACAAATATTGATGAGAGTACAGGAAGGAGATTGAGAACTATGTAACATGGTGCCAAGAAACCAACCACTCCCTCAATGTTAGCAAGACAAAAGAGATTGTAATTGGCTTCAGGAAGTGAAGCTGTTCACACCATGTGTACATTGATCTCCACTCACTAGTAGAGATAGTTGAAAGCTTGAAGTTCGTAGGAATAAATATCATCTGAAATTTGTCCTGGGCTATCCACATCAGAGCTATGGCCAAGAATACACACGAACACCACTACTTCCTGAGAAGGCTTTAGGGCCTGTCCCACGTATCTGATTTTTTAGGCAACTGTGGTGACAGTCACTGTTGCGTGACGCCGAAAATGTACCCACCCCATGACAATATCCATGACAAGCTACCACCTAGTCAACGTGAAGCTACTACAAGCTACGTTAACCGGCGACACAATTCCTCGTAACTTGAGACATCCACCCCTACGACAACCTTCGACCACACAGGCGGCAACCTACAATACCCGGAGTCGACCTACCTCCACCAGCGACAAGCTATGACAAGCTGCAACCTTGTCGAAGACAAATGACCACAACTGAATACTTCTCTTGACGCCGGAACTGTCGCCGGTTGATGTAGGATGACGTAGGTTGTCGCCAATGGAATTCACCAAGGTCATGACCCGGCGACAACCAACGTCACCTGGCGTCATCCTGGCGACAATCTAAGACAACCTACGACAGCACCTACGACAGGAGAAGACAGGCAACATCAGGCAACGTCAAACCCACTGTCGCCGAAAGGTTTTGAGCATTTCAAAATCCAGCGGAGACAAGAAATAAATCACAATCATGAGGAGACCGCTCACGACAATACAGGCGTCACCTCGCGTCATGCCGTGACCATGTGGTGACAGCCTATTTTTTAGCTATCGCCAAAAAAATCGCCCAGGTGGGACAGGCCCTTTAGGAAGTTCAGCATGTCCTCAACAACCCTCACCACCTTCTACAGATGCGCCATAGAAAGCATTTTATCACGATGCATCACAGGCATGGAATGGGAACAGCTCCCTCCAAGACCACAAGAAATTGCACAATGTGGATGTAGCCCAGACCATCATGCAAACCACCCTCCTTTCCATTGACTCCATCCACGCTTTGCGCTGCCTTGGCAAGGGCAGCAGCATAATCAAAGATCAGTCTCACCAGTCTCACACCTCCAGATTCAGGGACAGTTCCTTCCCAGCTGTTATCAGGCAACAGAACCGTCCTCTCACCTGCTGGAGTGTGGTCCTGACCTCCCATCTGCCTAACCACGGACGGCTTGTTTACAACCATGTATAGTCTTTTCTTTGACTGGATACAATGCCAACAAAGGCTTTCACTGTACTTCGGTACATATGACAATAGTAAACTAAACTACACTGTGTGTCATGAAACCTGGAATGCTAACATGAAGATGGAATGCCCAAACTTCCTAGTAGGTTGTGGTGGTGATTTTCGGACTGTACTCTGCCACTGTTCATGAGGTGTAGCAGTGGAGCACCAACTCCAAGGAGTAATGCTTCTTCCATTTAATTTAATTCCATGGGAGAAATGGGTGTAACACGAAGAACTAAGTATTAGGCACCTTATTTTGTCTTCATTCATTCATGGTAAGGTGCTTTGTGGTTTAATTTTTTTTAATTGTTAGTCCCATAATAGTGTGATTACATTTTGATAGCTCGCGACTGTGAATATATGGCCTTCACAAAATTCCTATCTGATATCATTCTGAAAATTGTTAAACCCGAGGGTGATGCATCACGTTGCCATGTTAAATCATATGTATGTGTGGGATGGTCACAAATGATGGAGTGACTCAGCGGGTCAGGCAGCTTCTCCGGATGATGATGGAGGGGGGATGGAGCGGGAGGGTGAAGCTGGAAAAGTACAAATCGAGGTGGGCAACAGATGACTTCAGATAAGGAGGTTGCCTGATATGCTGATTGTTGGCTGGTGACAGTGTGAGCCCCAGAGGGATGCATTATTGTATATTGTGGAAATGGTTAATGGACTTGGAGGAAGGGGAGGAATTAGAATTGGGATTGGGATTGGAGGAAGGGGAGAAAGTGGGGGGGAAGGGGGGTGGGGGAGGAAGATGTGTGTAGAATTTACCTAAAATAAGATAGTTGAACGCTGGGTTGTAGGCTGCCTGTGAGGTGCTCTTCCTCCAATTTGCATGTGGCCTCACTTTGGCAATGTAGGAAGCCCAGGACAGAGAGGTTAGTATGGGAATGGGAAAGGTAGTGCTTATAGACCAGGGGATCCAGTAGACCTTGGCGGACTGAGTGTAAGTGTTCAGCGAAACAGTCATCAAGTCTACACTTTTTCTCACCAATGTACCAGGATCCTATACAGGATACAGTAGATGAGGCTAGTGGAGGACCATGTGCACCTCTGTCTGACCTGGAAGGACTGTTAGGGTCCCTGAATGTAGTTGAGGGAGGAGGTATAAGGACAAGTGTTATATCTTCCCGTGGTTGCAGGGGAAATTACCTTGGGAAGGGGTGGTTTCGGTGCAACTGGGCATGCAAATCAAGATGTTGTGGAAGCAGCAGTCTCTGTGGGGATTGGAAGATGTGGTTAGTGATAGGATCACATTGGAGGTGATGGAAATGTCGGAGGATGCTTTGTTGGATGCAGTGGCTGGTTGGGTTAAAGGTATGTATGTGTGGGATCCTGGGCTATGTAGGATTGTGCTGGCCCTGTTGGAGTTATTTCTGAAAGATCAATTGTTGTTAAGTGCATTCCTGGCAGGTAGGGGAGCAAAATTGTGGGTAGATCTGCAGCAGCAAGAAATACTGGGCCACCAACGTTGATGTGCATCCATGCAAACATATATCACGTTGCCCTTGACTAAATTTTTCCAACTATCAAAACAATCAGGTCCAGAGATTCTAAAGGGATAATTAACTCTGCTGAAAGATTTATTGAGTGATAATTGAATCGGACACTCATAATTGCATTTAGGTTGAGTTCACAGAGAATCATAACAGCTTTTTTCAATCTGCACTCAGGGAAAGCAATAGTCATGTGGTGCTGTAGTGAGACAGAGGATAGACTGATAAAGCATTTCTCCAAGCCATGTTTTGGTCTATATGACGTTAGTGTTCAAAAATGGATATTACCTATCAAATTATTAAAGGAATCTTGTCTTAAAAAAGTGTAAAGATTTGGAAACAGTTTTAAAAAGTCATTTAATGGTCAGAACTGGTCTTGATGTGGAAGCATCATATGTTTAGAGGACGCAATCATTTTGAACACAGCATCTGTGACACCACACTGATTAAAAGGGTGAGGCATCTTTTTACATTGTTGGACAACAGAATGGAAATAAAATGTCTTAGCCTCAGTTCATTAGAAGGAAATATCATAAAATAAAAATAAAAATGAAAACAATCGTTTGATTTGTGTGTGACAGCAAAGGATAGCTGATAAGCTGAAAAATGCAAGCTAGTAATTTGCATTCACTGATGATTGAAGTGAATAACAGATTTACAAGTACTGCAGAAGAATAAATTAAATCAAAATGTATTTATGGACATGTTAGTGGAACATTTCACATACCCAAGGAACATTCATATGAAAGGCATGTTTTCGGCCATGCTTCAGGCTCTAAAAGAAAACACTGATCAACATGTGATAGATTTAGGAACCAAAGCCAAGTGTTGTAAGTAAGGATCTATGTCTGAGAGCCCCATTAAAAACAGAATTGCAGTCAGGGTAATAGATGATCAAGTTAAAGCTCACAGAGGTTACATCAACAGCAACCATTCACAGTTGCAATGCATCAGAAAGTAGTAAGAAATAAATAACTGTTACACCCATGCAAAACTGTCTGCTTCTTTAGTAATGAAATAGCATAGATGACTCTTAATGCGATGAGTACGAGTACATAAATCACACTTTGTTAGAACAGATCATGGAATGCAATTACGGTATTAAATTACAGGATGAAAAAACTGTGAGCTGTTCGTCAAGCATATATTTTTGTTCTATGCTTTAAAAACTGCTGAAGTATGCAAAGTACATGAAACCCATTTTCATTGTGAGTTCAAAAGCAAAGTGCTTTAAGTTAAAGCAGTCAGTATGAGAGTAAAATGCTTTTGAGTTGTAATTCATGGCAGATATTACATTGATCGTCAAGGAAAGGAGCAAACAATGCTTCACGTTAACTATGGAAGATCAATCTAATATCAAGATATGATCGAAAGTGAACATCTATACATAACTAAAACTCTGACCTTTTTATCTTCCGGTTCAACGGTCTTTCTATTTGTGCAAAAACAGTTCGCGATAGCGCTACGATTTTTCGCCAGTTCATTCACTGTGCACCAAATTTTGTTCTGAACGGTTGAATGTCGTAAAAGTTAGCGAGGTTTAAAATCTTAAAAACCGCGCGTGCACAGATCGATCTCTTCTCCTTCCAGCACTGCGCGGAATAGTCTCTTCCCCTGTCACTCCCCGGGATGGTCTGCCCCTTCCTGCGCCATCACGTCTTTAATGGAGCTGAGAATGGCCGGCGGAGGTTTCCAACCGGAATTTCGGAGGGACCCGAAGCAGCCCCGCCCCAAGCAGCCCTGCCCCAAGCAGCCCCCCAGCCAAAAGCAGCAGCCCTGCCCCAAGCAGCCCCCCAGCCAAAAGCAGCAGCCCTGCCCCAAGCAGCCCCCATGTCCCGAGAAGCCCCCCAGCCACAAGCAGCCCCCCAGTCCCAAGCAGCCACCCAGCCAAATGCAGCAGCCCAGTGTCGGAGACCCGACCCTGCCCAACCCACCATGGGAGACCTAGCCCAGCCCCAAGTCGCAGGTTTCGCCGATGTCGGCAAACGGAAAGCGGAGACTCTGATCCCAGCGGAGGAAAACGACCAGCGGTCAGCGCCCGTTGTGGGTCCCTATCGCACTGCCAATTCCAGCTGTTACCCCTCCTGTCCCCATCGCTGGCTCCTCTCCTCCATTCCCCGCCCCCACAGCCCCCCCGCCCCTCCCCCGCTCACACACCCCTCCCTCCACAATCCCTCCGCCCGCACACCCCACGCCTGCGTCTACTCTATTAGGAGCTATGGGTGAGTGGTGGAATATTGCTTCGGGGGAAAGGGCTGTGTTAGGGGAATATTGCGTTGGGGAATGGGTTGCATTGGGGGACCAGGCCTACCGTGTGACTGGGACCCAATGGGTCCCACTTAATCTAGTGTTCATTACAAAGGAAATCCAAGGAAGATAAACAAATAATACAAAAAATACTAGCTTAAAATGAGTAAACTGTTTCTGTTAACTGTGTGCATTAATAATTTTGATAAATGGCTAAAAGGAATGAGGTTCAGAAACCTCTTCAGGACCGCAACCACTCAAAATAACAAGAACAAAAGATGCGCAGGAACTCCATGCATTGTTCCTGTGCCACATCCGAGAATATACCAAATATTACATGTGATTTTAGAGTTGTAACTGTCACACAGATGACTCTTAATGCATGAGTACATAAGTCTGTGCAGGGTTGCATCATGGATTGCAATTACCGCAGTAAATTTTGAAAGAAATAAAAATGTGAGCAAATGGACAAGCATATATTTTATTACATAGAAAATAAATTGCTGAGGTAAGCAAAGGTAAATGTTAACCACCCTCATTAAGAATTCAAAAGCAAAAGCTCTAAGTGAAAAGCGATCAGTATGAAAGAAACATACAGCAATAGAAGAAGGAATTCCAGAAACAAAAGTAGGAACAAGTCTTATGTTCCCTTGAGTCTTCTTTGTGTTTCAATAAAAACACGGGTAATATTCTACTTTATCTTCTCTCCTTCCCTATTCCCATGGTTCTTCAAGGCCCCAAAAATCTATTGATCTCTGCCTTGAATATGCTCAATGCACTCAAAGACTTGATCATTCTGAAGATTTACAACAGTCTGAGTATTAAATGTCTCTGCATCATGTTCCTGAATGACTAACTCCTTTTCCAAGGAAACATTCTTCCTCGTCCTCAATCAAGCCTCTGAGGATCTGCACTGTCAATCACTTTTACCATCATTATATAGGATGTGGCATCATGACCATTTCTCAAAAATATATGTGAAGCAATAAATAGAGAGCCATTTACAGGTGACCACATCCTGTAAATGTATTTAAAACATTGCAGATGATATTGCTTAGTTATCATGGTTAAACATCATTGTTGTGTTGAAATTGAACATTAATGCTGAGATCAAATTTACATCTAATTACACACATCTGTGTGTAAATTGTGCACAAAAGGCCAAATTGTCTGCTTTGCAGCATTTCCTTTATTTTTCGGTGGAAGTCCCTACTACGAGTAAACGGCACCATGCACTTCCCACAGCCATTCACTTCAACACGTATTTCCTACACCTAATGACATCATCAATGTGTGCAATTTGGAAACAAGGAATTGCATATGTGGGTTTCCAAAATAGGCACAACCTGCTGGAGTAACTCAGTGGGTCAGGCAGCATCTCTGGAGATAGGTGATATTTTGGATCTGGATCTTACTTCAAACTGATTGTTGATGAGGAGGGGGGGGGGGGGGGGGGTAGGGTGGTGGGGGGAGTAAGTATGGACAGAAGAAACCTGGCAGGTTATAGCTTGAAATGGGTGACGGAAAGCATTTGATAGGCAGATGGTTAGACAAAGATCAGAGATGAAAAAATAGATAATGTAAGACAAAAGGATTGAAACATAGAAACATAGAAAATAGGTGCAGGAGTAGGCCATTCGGCCCTTCGAGCCTGCACCGCCATTCAATATGATCATGGCTGATCATTCAACTCAGTATCCTGTACCTGCCTTCTCTCCATACCCCCTGATCCCTTTTGCCACAAGGGCCACATCTAACTCCCACTTAAATATAGTCAATGACCTGGCCTCAACTACCTTCTGTGGCAGAGAATTCCAGAGACTCACCACTCTCTGTGTGAAAATTTTTTCCTCATCTTGGTCCTAAAGGAATTCCCCCTTATCCTTAAACTGTGACCTCTTGTTCTGGACTTCCCCAACATCGGGAACAATCTTCCTGCATCTAGCCTGTCCAACCCCTTAAGAATTTTGTAAATTTCTACTCCAGGTGTGGTCTTACCAAAACCCTGTACAACTGCAGTAGAACCTCCCTGCTCCTACACTCAAATCCTTTGGCTATGAATGCTAACACACCATTCACTTTCTTCATTGCCTGCTGCTGCACCTGCATGCCTATTTTCAATGACTGGTGTACCATGACACCGAGGTCTCGTTGCATCTCCCCTTTTCCTAATGGGCCACCATTCAGATAATAGTCTACCCTCCTGTTTTTGCCACCAAAGTGGATAACCTCACATTTATCCACATGATACTGCATCTGCCATGCATTTGCCCTCTCACCCTGCCTATCCAAGGCACCTTGCAGTCTCCTAGCATCCTCCTCACACCTAACACTGCCCCCCAGCTTCGTGTCATCCGCAAACTTGGAGATGTTGCATTCAATTTTGTTGCATCTGGCTCACTGTGCAACATAAAATAACAAAAGGATAAAATAGATAAAAAGATAAAATAGATAAAAAGATAAAATAGATAATAGTGGCGGCACATTATATGGAATTTAAGAGTCTGATGGCTCGGGGGAAGAAGCTGTTGCAAAACCTTTACGTTCTGCTCCTTATACTGCAACACCTTTTGCCCGAGGGCAGCAGAGTGAACAGTCCATGTTGGAGATGTGTGGGGTCTTATATAATGCTGTTGGCCTTGGACAAGTAATGTTTGCACGCAATGTCCCCGATTGAAGGAAGAGAAGTCACGATGATTTTTCCAGCCTCACCACTCTCTGCACGGACTTCCAGTCAGAGGCTTTGCAGTCCCCAAACCAGACAAAGATGCAGATGGTCAAATTGTTCTCTATGGTGCCCCTGTAGAAAGTGGTGAGGATGGTTTGGGGGAGGTGAGCTCTTCTCATCCGGCACAGAAAGTGCAAACACTGCTACACTCTCTTAACTATTGATGCGATGTTTTGTGACCAGGTCAGACTGTTCGTGATCTGCACCCCCAGGAACCTAGTGCTACTGACCACCTCCACATCAATGTCATTAATGTGTAGTGGTGTGTGACTGTGCCAGTTTCTCCTGAAGTCAACGATGACCTCCTTTGTTTTGTCAACATTCAGGATCAGATTATTCGCATTGCACCAGTCCACCAGTTGTTTCACCTCCTCCCTCTAAGCCAGTTCATTGTCGTCCTGGATAAGGCCCACCACTGTTGTGTCATCTGCTTACTTCATGATGTGGTTTGTACTAAATCAGGCACAACAGTCGTGGGTCATCAGGGTAAACAGCAGTGGACTCAGGACGCAGCCCTGAGGGGAACTGGTGCTCAGAGAGATGATGTTGGAGGTGTGGTTTCCAACCCACACTGACTGGGGTCTGTCAGTGAGGAAGTTCCTCTTCTAATTCTATGTTCTGCAGTGTTTGCCAAACTGTCGTTCCTCAAGTAGATTAAACGTATAAGACTATTATTGATTCAATTACTTTGTTTGGGCATAAGACTAATGAGCAAGCGACCAGTGTCTGATGTGCCCCTTTATTGGAAACCAACGTTACTTCCCTGATATTTAGTCACTCTCTCCTTACAATCAATGTCATGCACACTTATTTAACTTTTTTCTCAGCACCGAGTGATAACGCATCTCTATTTTGGGATTTATTTGCTTTCAACCAATAGCATAAATTAGATGCAAGTCCTAAATAGGTGAAGGACATTGATTTGACTGTACTATATATGTTCAAGGTACAGATATAATATACCCCCACATTGCAAAAAAAATGTAGAATTGTTATTATGTTATGTTTATTGTATATTCTGACATCTGATCTGACAGATTGTCTGTTAAATTCTTAGTGAATATTTCTTGTGAAGAGTTTGTTTTCATCTTGCCCTTTGTTCATTTCTTTAAGTTAATCATGTACTTACCACACTCATCCCAGTGAGTAACACACATTTTATTCTTGAGCAACTGCAGAAATAATTATTCTTCTCCATTTCAGTTTTGATGTGGTATGAAATGCTTAGACAAAAGAAAGCAGAATTTAAGTGCCAGATGGGCAGAAAAAAAAGTGATCTGAATAAAATATTTCTGATTACAAAATATATTTGAAAGCATGAATTGCGCATCAATAGCTTTGGGTACCAGTTAATCAGCGGGCACGTATTGGTTCATAGACCTCAATGTTTATTCAATAGATTTCCATGGGAGGACTTATTCTGACACACTTCCTCAACCCAGTTTTTCACCTATCTAATTTTTATGCGCAAGAAACATCTTGAATAAGTTGGATCTAGGTACTCCCATATAGTTCTCAAAAAGGAAATGCAAATAAATTATAAATGGGGAGTTCATTTAGAGATCAGGGTTCACTTGCCGCTGGCAACAATGTCTAGGCCAATGGCCAACGTACGACAGGTTATTAGAGGAGAACACATTATTATTGATGATATTCTGGAGCAAAAGCAAACTGAAATCAGGAAACCAATTAGTACAACAATAATGAGTAATAAAACATAACATAAGACCGATTGGGAGAAAGCATCAGATGAAATGCAGGAAGTCTAATACAATGTGGAAACAGAAGAAATGAAACTTGTATATAACCAATAAACAAGGAAAACTCATGGTCCTTGAGTGCAGAAGTATTATCAATCAGGAAAATGATTAACACTGACATTGCAACTTTCAAATTGAATTAACGAACAGAGAAAGACTGATGTTCAATTGTAAAATTTAGTGCCTGCTTGCCTGGGAAAAAAAAGTAACAAAAGCACCAAGGAATTGATAAATCCAATATGTGTTGCTTTGGTCCAGCAGGTCAGGATAATTTGAGGATATTGTTAGCTCATGACCACATTCAACACATGCAATAAAGAAAATTGCAGTCAGTGAAAGCCCACCAAGTTCCAAGCAAAAATCCAAAACCAATGTTCAAATCAACACAGTGCCATTTCCTCACTTTTTTTCCTGCCTATTTCTAACAAAGGATCTTTGAATGGAAACTTTTGAGCAGAAACATTAATTTACTTTCTCTTCCCGTAGATGCCACAGTCTGCTGAGTTTCCATCATTTTCTGTTTCTATTTCAGACTTCCAAAATCTGTAGCTTTTTATTTATCAATTGGCAAACATTTCTTTGATAAATGCATTCAATGATTGTAAAGACAAACCCTGAATCCATTGAAAAACATATTTTAATATAAAACATTCTCAAGAAAATAACACAGTAACATGCACATCTCTTCGCAACAGGCCTTGAGTGAAATTGTCAATACCTACAGAACAGTTAATAGATTATGTCAAAATTATTTTCCACTTCAGAATCACTACTCAAATGAAAATGATTAAGTCGACTTAATTAAAACTCAAGGACCATCAAAAGTAAGTAGAAATCGTTCTATGTCTGAAGATCGAGTTCTTCATGAACTGCTTCCAAATGACGAAGTAAGAATATACGTCTGAGGAAAAAATGAATGGCCAGCAGCTGTTGCGTGCAAGAGTGATTAGCCAAAATTGTATGAAATAAGAGATGATAATCAGTCAAAAGTAAGGGAATGTTCATGATAATGTCAAATGCCAAAATGGAGACAATGGTACAAATTAAAACTTCAGAACAAACATACAGTAACTTGAAATTAATTGAAAGCCAAAGCAAATCGAAGACGTGGAGAAGTAAAAGAGAAATAG
Source organism: Raja brachyura (assembly GCA_963514005.1). Next base: position 92,531,501 of record OY740783.1, read on the forward strand.
ATACCACAACCACATCTAAAAGATTCTTGATGCCCAAGTGCAAAGTTACCAACACAATAATGATGACATCTGTGACAGTTGAGAGATTGTGAGGATATTGAGTTCAGTGAAACTAGATTACTGATTCATAATCAGCACTGAGTGTATGGCACTTGCTCTGATCTAAAATCTAAAAAAAAAGCTCCTGAAAGGATCTACCAGTTCCTGAGGCATATATTTCCCCTTTTTTGATATTGATTGCTGTCAGACTTCAGTTCACAATGTGCAGCTCTCTGACTTCACCCAGCTTGTGAAGCAACCACACACATGAAAACATGTTCACAGAAAGAAAACATTTCATAAGATCATAAGTGACAGGAGCAGAATTAGGCCATTTGTCCCATCAAGCCTATTCTGCCATTCAATCATGGCTGATCTATCTCTCCCTCCTAACCGCATTCTCTTGCCTTCTCCCCATAACCTCTGACACCCGTACTAATCAAGAATCTATCTATCTCTGCCTTAAATATATACACTGACGGCCTCCACAGCCTTCTGTGGCAAATAATTCCACAGATTCACCACCCTCTGACTAAAGAAATCCCTCCTCATCTTCCTAAAATAATGTCCTTTAACCTCTCATCCTACACTCTCCCACTAGTGGAAACATCCTCTCCAAAACCACTCTATCCAGGCCTTTTTGTATTCTGTATGTTTCAAGAGGTCCCCCCCTCATTCTTCTAAACTCCAGCGAGTACAGGCCCAGTGCCGTCAAACGCTTCTTTAGCGAACATTTTGAAGAGAAGTAAATTAAACCTGAAGCATAAACAAAGCTGAAAAAGATAAAATCAGCAAGAATATTGAAAATACCTGTTAAAATAATTTTATTTGATTCTATTGTATTTTCCAAAATCAGTGATCTATATTGCAGTCCACATTCAGAAATTTCAGTTACATAGGGCAAAAAAGTGAGGTGTAATGTTCTTATTTAGTAAACAACTAAAAATATAGACCATGTAAACAAAGCAAACATTTTACAAAGTAACGAGTTTGTATATTTTGTGATCAAGAAATGTATTTTTAAATGGAGAGCTGCACTTGGTTGTCTCAAACCCACTGGGTGTCATTTTTACCCAACCAATCTCACACACCATTAAAAATGGATCCACTGTGTTTGATGTATGCTAATCGATGATCAATGATGTTTGCAAAGGAGGTGGTGCTGAACTGGGAGATGGCCCTCAGATTTTCTCTCAACTTTGGAAAACCCTGGTGAAAGTGGTTGTGACACATTTGATACAGTTCTGCATGGTCGATTGCTCTGGAAGGTTCGATCGAATGGGATCCAGGAAGAGCTAGCCAACTGGATAGGGAATTGGCTTCATGGAAAGAAGCAGAGGGTGATGGTGGAAGATTGTTGATCAGACTGCAGGCCTGTGGCATGCCTCAGGGATCGGTGTTGGACCCATTGCCCTTTGTGGTTTAAGTCAATGATTTGGATGATGATGTAGCAGGCATGATGTCAGTTTGCCGATGACACTAAAATGAGTGACAGTGAAGATGGTTATCAAAATTATAGCAGGATCTTTATCAGTTGAGCAAATGGGCTGAGGAATACTTAATGGAATTTAATGCAGATAAGTGTGAGGTTTTACATTTTGGGAAGTCAAATCAGGGCAGGACCTTCACAGTGAATGGCAGGGCCCTTGTGAGTTTTGTAGAGCAGAAGGTACTTGGAGTTCAGGTACATAGTTCCTTGTAAGTGGTGTCACTAGTAGATAGGGTGATGAAGAAGGCTTGTGGTGCATTGGCCTACATCACTTGGGGTATTGAGTATAGAAGTTGAGATGTTATTTTCCAGTTGTACAAGATGTTGGCGAGGCCATATATGGAATATTCTGTTCAGTTTGGGCACCCAACTGTAGAAAGGATGTTGTGAAACTGGAAATAGAGCAGAGAAGATATACAAGGATGTTGCCAGAGTTTAAGGACCTGAGTTATGGGGCGAGGTTGGGCAGGCCGGGACTATATTGCTTGGAGCCTAGGAGGCTGAGGCATGATCTAATAGAGATGCATATAATCCTGAGGGGGATAGAATGAATGTCCAAAGCAGGGGAATCAAGAATTAGAGGACGTAGGTTTAAGGTGAGATGAGACAAATATAATAGGAGCCGCAGCAGCAACTTTTTTTACACAGAGGGTGGTAGTTATATGAATGCGCTGCCAGAGGAGGTAATGAGACAGGTATTTTAACAACATTTAAAATACATTTGGACATGTGCATGGATAAAAAAAAGATTTAGAGGAATATGAGCCAAATGCAGGCAGGTGGGATTAGTGTGGAAGGGGCATCTTGGTCGACATCAGCAGGTTGCACTGAAGGGCCTGTTTCCATGCTGTATAACTCTATGTGATGATCAGCCATGATCGCATTGGATGGCGGTGCTGGCTCGATGGGCCAAATGGCCTACTCCTGCACCTATTGTCTATTGTTTATGTCTTTATGACTTTATGAGAGTGAAAAGAAGGTGAATTTGATCAGGTCTCCCAGGTAGCCAACCCATGTAAAAACAATTCTGCAACCAATTTCAATGCCAGGGCTGAATTTAGATACATCTCATAAAAGAGTGGGAAAAATTTCAAAGATCTCATTCATCCGATCAAAATAAGTGCACATACACTCAAGTCGCATCTCTCAATGCCAGCACAGTTGAACCCACATCCAGACATTTCATGGCATACATGTACGGAAGTCATGCACATATCTTCACCAATGCCATTTCTTCACAATGACCAAAAATAAGGAGCTCAGAATGAGTGATTTGAGTAGACTGGAGTGGAGGATTTCCTTCTGGCCCCAGCAAGTGATTCACCTGCAAAAGCATGCAATGGGGTTTGTTGCTCTTGAGTGCGCGAAATGTTGACAAATAATCAGACTGATGTAGAAAGGGGATCAGTCCTCTCACATCCTATTTACCTCATCACACTATATACTCCTGCTGTCAATCCCTATCCCACTAGTTCCCTTACCCACACCACTGTGCTTTCACCATGGCAATTTTTTAGGATATCACATCTTCATAGCCCCATTGCTGTTGAGGAATCCAATATGTGGATGTGCAGGAAAAAACTGTCACCACGGCCATCACTTCCTTACACCAAGTCAGATCCCCAACCCTTGTATAATTGCAGGTGATATAGTAAAGGCGTGAGTTTATGAGAACTCCACATAGACTGTAGTCAGGCTGACAGTAAGGAAGTGGTACTAACATGCAAAATGCCAGGAGGGCAAGGTCACACATCGCATCCACACCCAAAATGTCACCGATCCACATTCTATCCCCCCAGTGTGACTCGATGAGTTACTGCAGCACTTTGTGTTTCTAAATATTGTTGGCCGATGATATCCTTTCCCCTCTTCCTCGCGCTCTTGTTCGCATGAGGCAAACATCAACCAGGCCCTCGTGGTGATCAGATTGTGGGTTATCTAACAGACTATTGTGTGACATATCATCCGTGCTCGAGATTCCCACAGCACTCTCTGCTGAGCTTGGTGTAACCCATTGGCTGAGATTGTAATTTTGCTCTGCAGGACTTAATTATAGACGTGGAAGCAAGGAAAGAGAACGTAGTCTTTGTCCCTCAGGAGCCAATTCTCCACACACTGCAGAAGCTGAATTATGGCAGGAATCTTGGACTGCAGAAGGTTAAAATTGGTGAGCAAGATCCTCAAATATGTTGCATTAATGATCTTGAATTTAGTTTAGAGATTCAGTACAGATACAGGCCCTTCAGTCCACCTAGTCCGTGCCAACCAACAATTCCTGCACATTGCACACACTTGGAACAATTTACATTTACACGTCTTTGGAGTGTGGGACGAAACCAAAGATCTCGGATAAAACTCCCACAGGCCATGGGAAGAACGTACAAACTTTGTACTGAGAAGCAGCCGTAGTCAGGATCGAACCCAGGTCTGTTGCACTGTAAGGCTGAAAATCGATGCCACTGTGCCGCCCATTGCATAATGGATTCAGACAACGGCCATCCTTACAATTTTTATGGGGTTCTAAATTTACATGAAGGGACAAGAATACAAAGTCAGTGCGGTCCATCACTACCAGGAACCAGAACTAACCAGCAACAACTGCAAATCCACTTGCCTGTGCTGCTTGCTAATCTCAAATCAAGGACATGACACCTTGCCACGATAAGCGTGCACTGGTGACACTCCTAATGGAGCAGCAAGTTGCAACCTTTGATTATGTAGAGCTGTTTCCAAAAAAAAAAATCACAAAAAGAAAAGCCTGTTCATAAAACTGCCACTCAAAAGACCCTGGAGGCTTTTTGTTAACCGTATTTATTTGTGGATAAACTAAGAATCTTTTCAAAATGAAGCTCGCTTTATTTAAGACATGGGACTGATTAATATATTTTAATTAGAGTTAATTAATAATTTAATTAGACATTGATTCCTGGGATCAATGTAATGGGAAAGATATTTTTGCACCATTTTTTGTGCTTAATCTTCAGCTATTTATGTCAGGTTGTTGGGTGATGATGAAATAGGCAAACTGGTAAAAAATTCAGAGGTTCTTTTGGTAAAAAATCCACATAGTTGTTCAATTCATTGAATTTGATTGAAAATGATTTGCCAAATTTCAAAAAACAAGTGCCATTTGTACCTAGGTGGAGAGACGCAGAAAAAAAAACCCACCTGGGCTCTCGTGACTGGTGAGGGGAAGACATTTTTAACTAAGCTTGAAACACTGAGGATTGCTTCCAGGATTTTTAAACAGACATGAAACCTTTAAAAGAACCACAGCTTAATTATCAAAAGTGAAATTTCAATGCTTTGTTTTCCTCAGAGGCCTTCCTAATCTGAATGCAACATTTTGAAATATTTGCAGTCACAAGAGATTTAGCTTCTGTCTCATGTGACTGAAAGAAAATGTTTCAAAATGTTCCACTCAGCCTTTTCAGCTGATTAATTATGGAGTTGGAAAAGTCCAGCAATATTACCACTTCTGGAATTGGAGATAATTTGTAAAGAAGTCCTGATTATGTTCTCAGATTTCTGTCCACTTGATTCACTATGGCCAGAAAACTGAACACTGATCTTTTTTTTTTAAGTTTCAAATGACAATACATAATATTTAATAATCCACAAAGGTGTGAAATCATTGCAGTTATATTGCACTTGATAAATGCACAGAGTTTATATGATGCATGTTCATAACCATTTGTAGTAATTTACAGTTTAATTGTGTCATCAGTTGCTCCCATGGGTCAGTGACTGTAATCTGTGAGGAGCAGACACTTACAGATTTCAGTTGACCTAAACTGTGACAGTGGACTGGCATATTGAAACAGTCAAGAACACTCCTGGGCGAGAAGCAGAAAAACATGCAATAAACGTTTGCTGTCATCAATCGTGGACCATTAGAAACAAGTTCAGCATAATAATGATCGCAGCAATACCCTCTGTTTAATTGTCATTTCATTATATATCAGATATGAATAATATTAATTCAGTACACTTATGGAGAGGGATGGTGATTTGATAATATTAACAATGATATAATGCATTTACTATTTAAAGTTTATAGTAAATTCATACCCTATTCATAAATCCAAAGTGCTGGAGTAAACTCAATGGGTCAGGTAGCATCTGTGGAGGGAATGGGCAGGCAATGTTTCAGATCAGAACCCTTCTTCAGACTGAAGATGTTTCAGATCAGAACCCTTCTTCAGACTGAAGAAGATGCTGCCTGACTCATTGAGTTACTCCAGCACTGTGTTTTGCTCAAGATTCCAGCATCTGCATTTCCTTGTCAGCTCTTTAAATCCATGCTGGTTTGTGGATAAAGGCCATCTTTGCAATTTACAAACAACAAATTGTAGAAAGTAAATTGTATCACGTTTGATTTACTTCATAACTAGCACTGAGGAAGTACTGAAAAATAGAGCTACCTTGATGTACACGTATAAGGATCCCTGAAGGTGCAACACAAGTCAATAAGGGGATTAGGAAAACATACAGGATTACTTACCTTCATTAGCCAGGGTTTTGAATATATATAGTACAACTAAATAAAACTTTAATTAGGCCACTGCTGAAGTATTTCAGACATTTCTGGTTGCCGCATTACTGGAAAGATATGATTGAACTGGAGAGGGTGCAGAGCCAATTCACCACGCTGCTCACTTAGATGGGCATTTCAGCCAGAGGGTCATGGGTATACAGCATGGAAACAGGCCCTTTGGCCTAGCTTTTTCATGCTGACCACAGTGCTGCATTTACACTAGCCCCACCTGACAGTAGTGTTATTGATGGTGAGTGGGGTGAAGGGAGGGGGAGCTCTCCTAAAGTCTACCATCAATTCCAATGTTGTAAGAGCATTAAGCGCCAGGTTGTTGCGATGGCACCAGGACGCCAATGGTGTCACTTCCTGTCTGTAGGAATGGGGCAGACTTTAATCACAATTAAGAACTATAATTTAAATTCTAACCTATTTTGAGGTAGGGAAAAATTGCTTCACATTTAACAGAGCAACATATTAATCATAAAACATTAGATAATAGACAATAGACAATAGGTGCAGGAGTAGGCCATTCGGCCCTTTGAGCCAGCACCGCCATTCAATGTGATCATGGCCGATCATCCACAATCAGTACCCGGTTCCTGCCTTCTCCCCTGACTCCGCTATTTTTAATAACCCTATCTAGCTCTCTCTTGATTAGACGTTGTCAATTTGCGGAAAGAGATAAATGGGCTTTCTTTGTAAAACAATATGTAATGAAAGATTTCAAAAAAATCCTGATTTTATTATCTGGATATTTGTCCATGAAAATGTCACAAAGGCTTCAGGCTATCATCCATATATAATGATATCAAACTGAGCACCAGCACAGCTCATGTTGGCATCACATGTGGAATGTTGTACTGGTCACACAAGACCCGTGAATGGTACATCTCTTGACTACTACAGCTAGGTTTAACTTGCTGAGATCTGCTCTGGTGGAAGTTAAAGAAATCAATCCACCCAGCCTGCTGATGGGGTGTCTGAGATCTCCATTATCTCTTAAGATTCCTGTACAGCTTATATCCTCAGGTACTCCGTAATCATCTCCCCAAACCTCCCCTTCATCTCCCTGAGAACCCTTCCTCCACACCCTTTTGATTTTACAATCTCCTGTGCCAAACCCCATTGCAACCAAAACCTCTCCACCCCTCCCCCTCAACAACTGACTATTCTGCATCAATGCCTCAAAATTCTTCCCAAATTGGTGTCTCTTGAAATGGCAATGATATGTAACTCGGGGTTAACCAATGGTTTTTTTAAAAGGTGGAGAGCAATTTCCTAACTTTGGTAATCTTACTTCCAATTATTTTACATTACCTTTTCACAGCATGCTCTTTCAAAGATGTGTGTAAAATTCACCAGCTCATCTGCCTTCACTCATACCACTCAATCTATATAGGCCCACTTCACAACTCATAGCAAAATGAATTCACATACTTAAATCACATCATCTGTTCTTTTCACCTACCTGCATAGAACATTAAAATTATTATCTGTACAGGTGTTCCCTATGTTATGAGCACCCAACGTATGGACCTCTTACACATGCAAACAAGCATTTGAGTGACTGGTGAGATGGATTTGTCCATTGCCAGGGGGCCGCAGCCATATTCTGCTGTGTTGGAACTTGGTTCACAGCAATATCTAAATGATTGAGTTAAACACCCTGAATTCAACTAGCCATCAACTAAAATGTAAATAATGTTAAAGTACTGTAAAACAAAAGGCAATTCAATATTGGCAGGCTAACTCCCAAAGCATGCCTCAAAGTAAATGAGCTAATTAATGTGATCAGTGAAATTTAGGACATTATAAATTAGGCTTCAGGAAGAACACATAAATGTCCTTTATCATTTATAAAACCTCCGCATTTATAAAACCTTTACAACATTATTATAGTATTTTCCATCCATTAGTTTTTATTGACTTACAATATTTGCTTCACTCTCAACTGATGCTGTGTGATCTGTTGAATATTTCCTGCATTATCTTTTTTATTGCAGATTTCTTACATCCACAGTATTTTTAAGCAAAATTCATAAGTGAAAAAGGGATGTTCAATCAATGTGGTGGAAACAAACTCTGATGGAAAACGTGCAAGGCAAAACAGAATTCTGAAAGAAAAGCACATTCCATAGGCTATTAAAACTTATTTTCTGCATTTCATGCAATAGCATTTTTCGTTGCATCAGTATTTAATATTTCTGATGATTCAATCTTTTAGTTTAGTGGATCAGATTATACTGACTGCTGACCAGGGGTTCTCTGAGAAAATGCCAACCACATACCTCATGGGGGGGGCAGGTGCTGTGTGTCCCTGCGCTCTGCAATACAGGTGATATAAGCATGCAGGAGGTCAGGAATTGCCAATGCAACCTCATGTTTTGCTGCTGGACATAGCTCTGTGGTTAGGGATTGAGTTCAACTGTGATGAGACGAGGGGTCAAATCCAAGTTCCACCTGCCCTCATTGCTTTAACTTGACTGTGGCTGGTGAATGTCTTGCAAATCTACAAGCCATTGGCCTGAATTGAAAAGCTGAGGACAGGACAGTGGTTATTGCTCAGAATTTTACTCAATCGTAAATTTTGTTAATTATTTCCATGTGATTAATTACTTTGTAATTTGTTATAACTATGTTTTTTTTTAATCTTTCAAAACTCTTTTTAACTTCACTATAATTGGAGTGGTTTGAAAATAATTTGAACGGCCTTTAACTGCAGCAAGTTGTCTGATGGATATTGGATCAGACTGGGAGCAAATTAAGGTACCTCACCATTTATAAATGTTCTGCTTAATGCAATGACCTTGACAGTAATGCTTAAGGGCCTGTCCCACCAGCATGCGACTGCATGCGGCGAGCGCGACCAAACGTGGTGGCTTGAGCCGTACGGCCTCGCGGGGCCGGTCCCACTTCCAACCGCAGAGCCGTATGGAGCTGGTCCCGACATCATACTCACCAATCAGCTGGGCAGGAGGCGGCCCGACTGAATTTGGACGTCGCACGGCGACAGGCGGTGATGTCATCACGCAACGGCACGCCGGGTGGTGACGTCATCGTGCAACGCCACGCGCTAGGCATACGCCGTCCAGATGCTGCGTACGGCGTCCAGATGCTGCGTATGACATCGAGGCGCTGCGTAGTGTCAGTTTTTCGGAACCCCGCGCGATGTCGGGACCAGCCCGGCACAACTCCATACGGCTCCGGTGATCAAAGTGGGACCAGCCCCGCGAGGTCGTACGGCTCAAGCGACCACGTTTGGTCGCGCTCGCCACATGCAGTCGCATTCTGGTGGGACAGGCCCTTTAGGATTTCATTTGACCCCGAAAGCCTCAAAATTATGTGTTGCCTTAGTTATGGATTGAAGAATACCCTGATTCAATGTTAATTTCTCTCACTCTTTCCTTATTAAGTTTATTTAAAGTCATACAAAGTGATCAACAGGCCAGATGTACAGATGATCCAGATGATCAATCCACGGATTTGTCCCTGTCTACAGGGAAGGAAAGGGATCTAATTTAGATCCTTGATGTCAATTCTCTTTTTGTCATTTTCAAACTGTTTTATTCCAGTAATTTTCATCTTTTACATTTCAGGTTATTGTTGCAGAGAAATAATGCTTCAATTGACTTTGTGTATAAATGTACACCCTGCCCTGAGAAAGAATTGAACAGCCTCAAATTTATGCTTTGAGCCTGTGATCATACAAAATAGTGCAAAATTATGTTTTACTGACCTAGATACAATTATTTAATGTCAGGCAGATATTTTCTTTTCTCGCTGATTCATGAAATAGGCCCGATCATTATTCAAAGGCTCTGAAATTACACAGGATTGATTGATAAGTACTTTTAAAAGTGCGTTATCACCTTCCTCACGGTCAACAATAGACGATTGTGGGCTCTACCTTTCCTTAATCCTCGTTGCATATCTTGCATACATTTATTCTTTGTGACTTTTATATCTCTCATTTCCCTTTCCCCTGTTTCTCATTCTGAAGAAGGGTCTCGACCCAAAATGTAACCTATTCATTTTCCCCAGAGATGCTGCCTGACCACCTGCTGATTTACTTCAGCTTTTTGTGTCCATCTTCTGTATAAATCTGCATCTGGAGATCTTTACTACACACTTTCAAAAGTGCAACTATATTGGGCATTCAACATGTTGTACACAAAGGGTGGAAAAACATCTAATCCTGAAATCTGTGCTGACACTGTGGAGTTTGTCAGCTCTTCCTGTGACAATGTGAGCTTCCCTTGTGTGCTCCAGTGTCATTCCGCAAACAAAAGATGTACTGGTGGTAGATTAATTGGCCGCTGTACATTAACCCCAGTGTGAATGGTAGGAGAACTGACAGGAGTTAATGGACAAGAGAGTGGGGAAAAGGGTCACAGGGAAATACTTGAAAAGATAGGATTAATGGGAATTACACAGTCAGTGCCAATATTCTGAAAGCCTCCTTTCATGTTGTAAGGAAACAAAACCAAATATATTAAAAAAAGTTGAGATGAAACAAGCTTGAAGTTGTTATTTTCATAATGAACTGTAACAAAACTAAAGCAACAGAACTACATTATAGATTTTAGATAGAAATAAATTGCTGGAGTCAGGTAGCATCTCTGGAAAAAAAGGATGGGTGGTGTTTCGGGTTGGGACCCTTCTTCAGACTGAGAATAGGGGGTGGGTGGTGAGGGTGAAAAGCTGGAGGCATGAAAGGACCAGGACTTTACTTGCCCCCAGCTCTCCACCCACCCCCTACTTTCAGTCTGAAGAAGAGTTCTGAGCCGAAATGTCACACATCATTTTTCTCCAGAGATGCTGCCTGACCCATTGAGCTACTCATGCGTCTATCTTTGGTAAAATCCAATATCTGCAATTTCTAGTTCCTATATTATATACTAGTTATCTTCACGCCGTGAAATCATATAGGGTTGGAAATCCAAATTATAAATTCCAACTAAAACCTAATGTATCATTGAAACTTTAAAGAACTATACATGGAACTCAATGCATGGGAAGAATTTAACTATCAATGTGCCAAACTAATTTCTCTAATTTACATAGAAATTAGAAGCAGAAGTAAAGGGCCTGTCCCATTTGGCCATAATTTACATGACGGGCCGGTAGTGACTGGTGCGTGACAGTCGCACGCGTCCACATGCGTCCGTGCAGCCGTCTGGAGCGCGTGACGTCATTTGAAGATAGACACAAAATGCAGGAGTAACTCAGCGGGACCGGCAGCATCTCTGGAGAGAAGAGATGGATGATGTTTCGGGTCGAGACTCTTCTTCAGTCTCCGGTCTGCTGGTCCCACTGAGTCACTCCAACATTTTGTGCCTATCTCCAATCATCTTGGCCCTGCTCTGGGAGTAGGAGTGGGGGCGAATCCGGATCCACAACGCCCGTGGGCCCCAGGCCGAGCTCGGCGATCGTTTGCCTTCATCTGCTGCTGTTGGAGGTGAGACGTCGCACTGCGCCAGGGTCTTGGGCCTGTCCCACTTCGGCCGTCAGTTACGCGACAGGCCGGTGGCGCGCAAATATTTAGTGCAGGACGAAGCCCACACTCCTCTACACCTCCTCCACATGCACCTGTCTCGCGCTACCCACGCGCTACACACACGCTACCCGGTCGCGTAAATGGTGCGCGAATGACGGGTAAGTGGGACAGGCCCTTAAGCCGTTAAAACCTATAGGTCTGCTCTGCCTTCCAATACAATTATGATTAGTCATCTAACAATGCCATGTTTGTTCCCACTCACCTTGGAGCCTTTTGCATTTGGTAGTTTATTGACCATGGCTTGGTTCACCTGGTGATTTGGATGTGTGTTTGGTGCATGCTTGAGTTAAACTTGCTTTAGTTTGCTTTGGACTCCTGTCCCTTGACACCATGATAGATCAAGATAGATGTGAAATGTTATCCCTTAACTCAGCAGCAAAGCACAATGTCCAGATTCATACACAAAGAATGTCACAATGTAACTGTGAGTTACTCTAATAAGAATGAAATATGAGGTAAAAATGAGAAAATAATATTTCTGTCTATTTATTGGAAGGCCTGTACGCGGCAATCAATTGGCCATTTAAAAAGATGAAGTCAGCCAAACTGCTGCAGATTATAGTGTTAAAGAAGGAACTGCAGATGCTGGAAAATCGAGGGTACACGGAAGGCTGAAGAAACTCAGCGGGTGCAGCAGCCTCTAAGGAGCAAAGGAGATAAGCGACGTTTCGGGTCGAGACCCTTCTTCAGAGGGATATGAAGAAAGGTCTCAACCCGAAACGTCGCCTATCTCCTTCGCTCCTAAGATGCTGCTGCACCCGCTGAGTTTCTCCAGCCTTTTGTGCTGCAGATTATATATTTGTTGACATTATGCTTGTTTCCTTGGAGTACATATTAATTAAATAGCCAAAAATGCATTATGAACAGTATGACAACATTTCATACTCCTGATACACAGATTCTAGTCAAAAGGGTTGTAATCATCTGTAAGGTATGAGCAAAACAATTGTGTAGCAGGAAAAATACATCAAATATAAAATCTCCATTACAATTTTTTTATAGTTTCACTTTCAACCTACTTTCAACTCAGTCCGACTTTCCATTCTTTTTTTTGCTACATTGCTTTTTTTCTCAATTAAGCTATTTTCAGCATGAAGCTTACCAAGCTCCTGACAAGTGCACAGAGATGCAGCATGAATAATGAATGCATTCTTTGGGACACTTAGACTGTGCAGAGTCATAGAGTCATAGTGCCGCAAAGCATATGAAATAGGCCCTTGCCCCATCTTGTTCACGCCGACCAAGTTGGCATACTGGGCAAGCCTCATTTGCCTGATTTTGTCCAATATCCCTCTAAACCCATTTGAATAGCCATTTATATTGAGGAAGAAATGAAATAATAATAGCAGTTTCCACAAAACATGCATGAGTCAAAGAGTCATATAGCGCAGAAGCAGACTCTTCAGCCAACCTCGTACATACCGACCAAGATGCCCAATCTAAGCCAATCACATATGGTCCATATCTCTCCAAACCATTCCTATTATGTACCTATCCAAATGTCTTTTAAATGTTGTGATAGCACCTGCCTCAACCTCCTCTGGCAGCTCTGTCCATACAGCCATTACCCTCTGACTGAAAAAGTTGCCCTAGTGTTCCGATAAATCTTTCTCCTCTCATCTTGTCCACTGGTTCTTGATTCTCCTGGTAAAAGGCTCTGTATATTAATCTATAAGATCACTCCTTAGCCTCCTGCACTCCAAAGAATAAAGTCTGAGCTTGCTAATTTTCCTTTAGCTCAGGTCTTCTAGTCCTGCAACACCATCAAATACTTTTTGATCTTAAAATTATGCAAAAGTTTGCAGTTGAAATTAATCCAAGTGTCTTTTACAGGATGAAGGAGGGAAAACATTAGAGAATTCTATTGACAAGCTTGTGGTGGTCACCCAACCCACAAAGAGGATATGCATCAAAAGTAAGGATCAGAAAAACATTGTAAAGTACCCAGAAAACATGAGAAATAGGTGACAGCAAAATGTTAAGTTTAAGCCAATTTTATGACAATCTGATATGATATTTGTATTCTCAATGAGAAAGGTTTTGGACCAATTCAAATTATCTTTTTATGGTTCATACTACATTTATTTTCTGATCGGATCAAAGTAAAATTTACCAGATTAATTGGGAAGTGTATTGGATTGCCCAGCTCAAGCATTGCCTGATGCAATGTTCTTTTCTTACATTCTTTCCATATTAAGATTATTTAAATTCATACAGAGTGATCACATGCCTGTTGTATGAATGATCTAGGTGATCTATCAACTAATTTGTCCCAGCCTACAGGAAAGGAAAGGGATCTAATGTAGATCATTTCTGAATGACGTCTTCTCTTTTACTCACTTTTTTCACACTATTTTATTCCACTGACATTGACTCTGACACTGAACTGACACTGACTCAGCTTCAGACTGTGGAGAACATGCCCACACAATTGGCATGGACAGGTTTTGAAATAGAGGCCATTTCCTACTGGGACGAGGCTATGGTCACTGAATTTCACATGAGACAGTAACGGATGTGGCACCACATGAAACATACAAAGTCTCGCACCTCCACATATATATGTGGGAGCACAAGAATGAATGGTTTTAATGATTGAATGGCTGTCGTTCACATCAGAACCAGTGATTTACAAGATTTATTCAGGAAGATTTACTCCATTTTTAGTAAATAACCAACATTGTGAGAAGGAAATTATTTTATACGATCATCAATTCCATTCCACAAGTAGCAAAGCAATGCTGGGCATCTGAAGTTGATGTGTAATGTTTTACTATTATTGCAAGCATAATGTACCATTCAAAGAAGACAGTCTCAGTGAGATAATAATACCTAATTCACATAATTCACTGTAACTTTGCTGAAGTACTGAGTTAATTGAGAGGAGGGATACACATTGTATGTCACACTCATTAGCATTGGCCAATTTTCATACAATCAAATTTACAAAACATTATATGGACCACAAGTTCTTTGTTCCTATTCCTCTTTAGAACTATTTGGGCCATCAGATCAATGCCAGTCTTTCATATTCCTGCACTCATTTTACCTGCTATCAATTTTCATCACATCCCCATCAACTGCCTCCAAAACTATACTACTCAAACACACAAGGGACAATTCACAGTGCCCAATTACCCTACCAATCTGAATGCGCCTAGGATGTGAAAAGAAACTTGAGTACCCAGGAGAAACCAATGTAGTCACAGGAAGAATGTGCAAACTCTACACAGTGGTCAGGATTAAACCTGGATCACAAGAACATTGAGGCAAAATTTCTACTTAATGTGCAATTCTTAGCCCATGAATCTATAATCAATAGCAACAAATAAAAAATTGGTTTTGCCTTTCAAACAAAATACTAAGAAACATAGCACAGAGAAAGTGTCCATGCAAAATCACACATTGATTCTTCTATTGTTCAACAATCCAGTTGTTGTGATTCATTACCATATAAATTATTACCCACTCACTTGAAATATTTTTGCAGAAGCTTTGTAAATAAGTCATACCAGAGAGAGAGATTACTGTAAGCACCACTGTCCTCCAACCATCTGCCTGACAGCATGTTCCAGTCTAATCGAGTTTATAGCAAACTCCTCCTTCAATACATTCCACATAACCAGAACCAAACCATCTCACCTCAAATATCACAAGCGTCAATCGAAGCAACAATCTCTTTTCTTTCTACCATTCAGGCCTCTTCTACAGCAGGAGCCATGTAAACATCCACAACAATCCAGCACAAAAGCAATTTGAACTGCTAATCATCACTTCTGACTGTGATCATTAATGACTGCCTTGATAAAAAAAAGTCCCACGGCGCATACATCAGGGACATATAATGCAATCATCAGTCTGCTGACGGTCCAAAACTGCTTCTTTCACATTTACTTGCTTTCTGTCCTCAATCCCGATGGAAAATACTTTGATGTACTATATATCACTTGTAGCCTTTGATGTTTGTCTTCTGTGCGTTCAGGATACTAAGATTCTTTCACAGATCCATTCAATAAACTAATTCAATTAGAGAGATAATAATCAACTGACTAAGAAATAGAAAAATGCAGTACAGTTCTGGAAAAACGAGAGTCCTGAAGAATTTACACCTTCAATGATTAGAAAATGAAGGTGAAAGGTGGAGACCTACCACTCAGAAGGACAGTGAACTCTCTATTTTGCTTGAACGATTATTTGAGTTGTTTGACGAGATGCGATTCAGAATTTAGGGGGGGAGGAGAATGATAATGCTATTAGCAGGAGTAGAAATTGCCCTGCCGGAATCAATAAATGAATTATGTGATGGCAACTCATCTATTTTGGAAGTCGACTGCCAAATTTGAATGTTTTCTTCTCTGCTGATAGGGAGGATATTATAATTTGGAAAATCAGATTTACAAACCAGCAGCTGACACCATTTGTGGGCACAGCAAATCTGCTCCCTTCCTTTCACTGTAGTATCGCTAGTGAAAATAAAGCCTAGCATAACCTGCCATTTTCTTTATCTTCTCAGCAATTAACTAAACAAATTCATTGCTTAAATTGAAGTTTTGAAATAACAAACAGAACAGCTAATGCAATACCTGTGGAAGAGAAATAAGTAATATTTCAGGTTAGCGATTGTTGGATGAAAGATCATGAACCTAAAACATTAATAGTGTTCCCTTCTTATCAGATTATCATTGATCTGATGAGAGAGATGTATTTTTAAATTCAACAATTTGAACTATCGCTGATGAAAAAATGAGGATTTAAGAGACATAATTTATAAGTGTTCGGTCATTATATCTTGTCGAACAGTTCAACATCATTATATATAATTATTATTTTAGTTAATGTACCAAATCCAAGGACAAATTAGCCCCAGCTGCTCACAAAAAGTGAACTATAGTGCGGCTAGTTCAACAGTCTTGAAACATTTACTTTCTCAATTTAAATGGCTATTCAAATTGGTTTGGGACAAATGCAGTCAAATGAGGCTATCCCACTGTGCCAAATTGGTTGGCATGAACAAAATGGGATCTAGGAGCAAATTGAATTTCAGATCCAATGACAAGAACTCTGAGTAACTGAAATATTCCACATGGATACTTTAAGGGAATATTTGTTCTCACATTAATTTATATAAAATGACACATGAACGGGTTATCAGTAAACATGCATTTTTTTTCGATTTGGAACTAACAATCTTCTCTATAGTCAAGGTTCTTGATTAGAGTAGTAGTCTCATTTGCAAATTATGTATATGTTGAGGCAAGTAATTTAAATTATAATAAAGCTTCTCAACTGATCAATCTCCGTATTTCAAGCATTCTGGATACAATATATTGCTTTTCTGCCGTACCTGCTGTAATCATTATTTTTTTTAAAAATAATTTTATTTATTAGAGGTAAATACATCAATGTACACATATATACTGTTATAATCATTGTACCTCATAATTTTATGGCTTTTAAAGAAAAAGAATAGAGAGAAAGAGAGTGAAATGTGAAAAGAGTTGTGATAGTGAAAGAGCGTGCCAAAGGGAAGAAGAAACCCTTGGTCAAAGAATTAGAAAAGGGGGTTAAAAGATAGACCCTAAAAAAAAAGGAAAAAGAAAAAAAAGCCAGTTATTATGTTATACATATCACGCAAAAGGTATCCACCAACTCGATAGTTTTTCACCCCCCCACCAAGGCCCGAAGTACTCTTGCACTCTATCTTTGTAGTAATTCTATAAATGCAGACCAGGTCTGATAGAAGCATTCTGATTTTCCTTCCAAGCGGAGTCTCATATCTTCCAGATGTAGTGTTTCAAACATAGTTGAAATCCACATATTTAATGTTGGTATAGGAGCATTTTTCCAAAATTTTAAGATTAGTTTTTTTCCTATTATTAAGCCGTAATCAAATAAATTCTTTTGATACACATTTAATTCCGAACTACCTTCTGTCATTCCGAAAATAATCCATTCTGGCTTTGGTGTCATTTTTATTTTAAACAGTTTTGTAAAAACTTCAAAGATTTCAATCCAAAACCTTTGAATTTTTGTACAAAAGATGAATGAGTGCGCTTTCGTAGCTTCTTGACACTGGCATTTATCACAAATTGGTGAAACGTTAGGGAAAAATTTATTTAATTTAGTTTTTGAGTAGTATAATCTGTATTATTTTAAATTGTATTAAAGTGTGTCTTGCGTTAATTGAGCATTTGTGCACATTTAATAAGTATTCTTTCCACCTTTCATTGGAAATTTTAATGCTTAGTTCGTTTTCCCATTCACCTCTAATACCTTCCGTTGTTGGTATTACTGCATTTAGTATAATATTATATATATGTGAAATTTGAATTTGCTTATTCCGCCTTTGTATTCATTACTTCATCTAGTAAGCCTAATGGCATTTTGTGAAATTCATGTGCATGTTTTTTTCAAATAATCACATATTTGGAAATATTTATAATACTGATTGTTACCCAGATTGTGTTTTAGTTGTAATTGTTTAAATGATAATAATTTTCCCATATCATACAGATCTCCCAAAGTTTTAATTCCTGCTCTTTCCCATTGTATAAATGCTTTGTCTATAATTGAGGGTTTAAACTGGGGGGGTTTTAGCAATAGGAGATAGGAGAGATAAGTTTCTTAATTTTAAATTGTATTTTATTTGTTTCCAAATTGTAATTGTACTATATATAATTGGGTTTATGTTGTATATGTATAATTGGGGTTATGTTGTTGTAATCATTAAATGAAAACAATTACATGATTGTGTTCAAACTATACAGCTAAATTATAATAAGTTAAGTGGACGTTGAGGGACCTGTAAGTTTGAGTATCTTTACAATTTTGGATTTGGAGAAAGAAAAGGAAGTCATGTGAATTTACAAAAGCTCTCCAAGTTTATAATTGTAGTGCTTCAATGAAAACAGAAAATGATGGAAACACAGCAGGTCATATGGTATATGTGGGAAGACAAACAGAATCAATGTTTCAAGTCAGAAACCTTTTCTCAGGACTAAAGAATCTCCGACTTGAAACATTAACTTGTTTCCTCTTCCCACAGATGCAGCCTGCTGAGTATTTCCTGCATTTTCTGTTTTTGTTTTAGAATTGCACCATATGGCTTTTTCTCATAAGTGTAATCGATGTGTAATCGATGTTGTGTTTATGGATTTTGTGAATGAGCAGATTAGACTCCCCATAGGGTGGCTTAATGAAGCAGAGAAAATACCGATATCTAGATCTGGCTATAGAAATAAGATGCCACATTAATGTTTGCACACAAGCAAAAATGTTATGAATGCAGAGAGGGTCAATGGTCGTCAGAAGAAATCTGTGATGCAAAGATTTAATGGTGATTAAGGAAGAAGAAAAAAAAAGCTTTTTTTTTCGCGAATATCTGTTTTTTTTTTTATTGGACCAGATTCTGGTCCAAACTGTCACCTTTACTTCAAACTCCACTATCTCAGCTCCAACATTATGCAAACGTTTGTCTAAATAACGTGCACCTCTGGCCTTCCAACTGATCTTTTTCTTTTTCTGGGTGATTTTCATCTTAATTTTATATGTGCTTGCTGAACCCTTCACTAATTTCAGAAGCTTTTTTCTGAGGCCTTTGCTCCATGTAAATTAACCTACATATATTTGTAAAAATGCCAATAATCTTACCATCTGTACTCCCAAATTTTCTAATATCATATAGTAATTTCCAACACACTTTCTTGAAGACTTCATCCCACACTTCCAACTTCACTCATGCCTTGATCATCCTTGGAAAATCTGTGCTTACAACTATTTTTTCCAAACCCCAAGACCTGGTTTATGTCCACCATTCTGATTAGCCATCCCTTAACTTTTACTTTCATGCAGTTGACTGTACCCTTTTGCCCTATCCAATTTACTAGCCACATCCCATCTTCACATTTTCTCTCTACTTTAACCTGATGATTGTTAATAAAATTATGTAGCATATAACAATGATACACTTTCAAATAACCTGCGTTTGGGTAATGGGTCAAATGGTTTTCTTCCGCTTTGAAAAATGTCTTCTGTTTTTATACATGGTACAATGTGAAGTCCATTTCAAATCCACATTGTCATAATATGGTCTTGGGTGATTTCCCTCTTTTGTTATCAAATATTATTGTGACCTCCTGCCCAATTGACCTGGAAAGATCTGGATAGCAACATTTGCATTATGATAATTTCATACCTGAATATAGTAAAAACAGATGATTTATATTTGGGATTCTTCCCATGAGTTGTACATTCAATTTCATAAATCCCTCTCAAAATCAGGAATAATAAGCATTTTTTTTTTAAGCACTTTATTCTATCCTGTAAACTTCACACATGAACTATTATATCGGGATGCTATAACTATCCAGCTGTGTGCAGTAAAACCTAAAAAGAAATCAAGTGCAGTGGCAATTTATCTGCTTTTGTTTGCTCACATCTGGCTTAGTCAGACTAAAATTCCGTGTTAATGTTATGAGATCTTTACTGCTTGCCCTGGCTACCGGACAGAACTTCCAATTGAATGTCTTATTCAAGCGTTGACAGGTCTAACAATACAATACCTATTCATCAATGAATTGAAATGTCAGACTGTATTAATTCTGCATCATATTAATTCTGAACTGAGGTTTGAACTCATAACCTTCTGAATTAGAAGCGAGAATGATGCCAGATGAAATATGCTAATAAGATTTGCCAGAACAAAGACAATTTTAGTTAGTCTAAATCTAACACTGTATCATATGGAGCTAATACTGCTATGTTTAAAAGCAACACACTTCTAATATCTATTATCCATCAAAGATTGTCACTAACAATATATATAGCACTGTTAATATTTAAGTTGTTCAATAATAAATGGCAATATTTAATTAAAATAAATACTGAATTCTAATAATTTTAAAACCAAACTGTCATAGTTAATTTCATTTTGCAATTCATTTTCAAAGCACAATTGACAGTCCATACAATGTATTGTTTTGCAAACATTTATGGAAATTTGGCTTCTTTAATTTAAAAACATTTTTGTGGCATCAGCAATTTTTATTCATGTTGCTCAACGACATAAAACTGCTCTATTACTATGCAGGAAAATCCTCTGTGTTTTGCAGGAATGTAAACGTTAACCTCAAAAGATGTTAATGACTTCATAAAGGCAGTCACGGAGAAATGTCAAATGACCAGGTTAAGTGGCCGTGTAATACTGTAGGAAAGTGTGAATTAGGCTCAAGAGTCACACTGTGCCAGCAACATGGAGGCCATGTTTAGATGATACCACAGAAAATCTTTGAACATAATTAATTAAATTAGATAATTGGAACTACAAAATAGAAAAGAACAACAGGATTGTCAGGTTGTAAGTGAATCCTAATGATTTTTGAAGAACTTCAAAAGAAAACAAACTAATTTCTTCATTAACCATCATCAGTAGTTCTTTGATTCTAATTTCTTTGCAGGTTGGTGCAAATCCAATTTGCCCACTAAATCCTTCAGGTCAGGCTATATGCCACTCTGGGACCATAAGAGATGGTGTGAAACAACCAGAAAGTAAGAATTAAATAAAGGAGCAACATCTGATAGACGCATAAGCCAAACATAGGCAATCGTTGCTCAATAAACCCAACCATTAGTTTCTACCCAGATCCAAGTTCACCTGGTACTGCCCCTAGAACACATTATGCACAATACTAAACCAGAAGCAATTCTATAACTTCACAACAAAGCAAGGACAGACCAGACATTAGATTATATATTGGAACATTACTTGATTATGATGCTGCTGGTGTTCAATTGTGTCCCACAGAACTATATATCTATAATGGAAACACTGTTCCTATATACAGTATGTACCACCAGATTCAGGAACAAGTTCATTCCCACTTTGATCAGATAACTGAACAGTCCTCTCATAAGTTAGGGTGTTGTTGCAATCTCCAAACTTATTTCATTGCATCCCTTGTATTTTTTTTAATGTATGTATTCAAGTACAGTATCATTTGAATGAATAACATACAAACAATTTTCACTGTATCTCAGTATCCCAGTAGACATGACAGTAAACCAATACCTACACCATATGCCTTTCTATTTCTCTACTTTTCTCCATCTCTCAACAGATGTTTTTCACAACCTCGCTTTATGACAGTGCCTTAGATTATTTGTAGTAACATTGGATTCTGAGGCTCGACACCAAACAATTGTTTGCTTATAAAAACAAAAAAATTCTTGAAACAGGACTGGCAGCATTTTGTGAAAGGCCAAACAATTAATGTTTCATTTCTGGGACTCTCTATTTCTGGCATTTGCTGTTTTATTTACATTTTCATTCTTTGTTTGACCATGCGCATGTTAAGCACTTTGGAACGTTACAGCAGGTTGGAGACACAAAATAAATGTTTTTTTCTCCTTTACTTTCATTTCCCTGTTTGCTCATTTCCAGTGCCTTTAATATTTTTGTTCTGCTATGCCCCTTACCCCTTACACACATAATCTCTCACATTTAATTCTATATTAATTAGCTGGAATGCTAGTTCCTCTTTGGTATACAGTCTGTTTGTACCATATTTAACTTTGTACTGTGACTTCAATGTGAGAAAGAGACAGTGCAGAGACATATGTTTATTCCCAATCTACACCTGTGACTTTATTCACCATCTGATTTCCTCCACATTTAGCAACTGTCTCACTGGCAACCTTAATCTCTAAAGCAATTTTCCAAACTTGAACATGTCAATTGCCAGATGACTAACTAGTAGTGATGTTCCTTAATGGCAAGGTATTAACAGAATCATTTCATTGACAAAATGTCTTTCAGATGACTCATCCGATGATTGATGTTATGTATGAAGTTAACCCTCTTGTGGTGAATTCTGTCATTCCAAGCCTCAACCAGTTGATTACGACCACTCCAGAGCATCATAGATGAGGAGCCTTCGACCTGAAATATCAATTTTGTTTCTCTTCCCACAGATGTGGCCTGACCTGCTGAATAGTTCCAGTATTTCCTTTTATCTTAGATGTTCAGCATTTGCATATGTTGTTTTGATTTTCATTCACAGCTAATGATTGAGAGCTGGGCAGTGGATTTGATAACCCAGGGCTCCTTTTCAATCAAGGCAAAAGTGACTGCAGCTGCTGGAATGTGGAACCAAAAACAACAGAATGTTGGAAAAAATCATCAGGTAAAACAGCATCAATGGAGAAAAGGGTATATGTCGAGATTTCAAGTCTCCACCCACCTTCCAGAGTCTCCACTAGTATATGTTTTTTTCCTTAATCAGTTCCCACAAAATCCTACAAGCCAGTGTATGGGGACTGACTAGCTATGTAGAGATGTAGGGTTAGGGACTAGCTATGTAATTTTGTTGTTGTGGGTATACTGTGTGTATCTCAGGGTTCCCTAACATATCTCTTAAAGCCTGCAGAATCACTAAAACAAACATGGATTTTCCTTGTAATTATTCATACGTCATGTCTTCATCCATGTCCCTTTGAAAACCATTATTACATTCCTTATGCCATCTTTTAGTAAGTTTTATCCAAATCACGACAGCCCACCATCAAAATTTAGACAGAAATTGCTGGAAATTCTCAGCAGATCAGGCAGCATTTGTGAAGTGAGAAACAGAGTTCATATTTTAGGTCATAGAAACAAGGCACTGCAGATACTGGTTTACACAAAAGGGCACAACGTGCTGATGTAACTCAGCGGTCAGACAGCATCTCTGGAGAACATGGATAGGTAACGTTTCGGGTCGGGACACATCTAATTTCAGTTTGCTGGCCTTGCATCAAAACTGAAAAAAGTTTGAAATAAAATAAATTGGGCACCACAGAAAAGGTGAGCGGGGCAGGGACAATAAATGAGTAGACCTATGACAAGAGCAAAGACTAGCAGAGATTGAATGGCATAAGCAGTGTTGGTATTGAATTTAGGAGAGTGGCAAAAATCAGTTAAATAGTAAAAATAGAATCTAAAAAGTAAAAAGAGAAGAGGGGAAGAAAAAAAAGCTCCAATGCTAGGATGTGAGAAGCAAAGCTGGACTGGCTGAGATCTGGTTATTAAATTCACTGCTGAGGCATTCTCTGATGTACGTATAATCCTCTATAGAAAAAAAGGACACTGTGCTGGAGTAACTCAGCAGGTCAGGCATCATCTATGGAGAACATGGGTAGGTGACACTTTGGGTCGGAACCGTTCATCAGACTGAAGAAAGAACCCAACCTCATCTGCAGTTGTTTATTTCTACATTCTCCCATGGAATAGGGCTGTTTAAAACAGTCTTTAACCTGTCCCTTTCATGTTCAGCATGTAAGCTGTATTTTAACTTCACTGGGATAGAAACTTACATTATAAGTGTATCTGGGGCATCTTACTGCATTTTGCTTTACACTTATCCTTGAACTATTCTTGGTCCACTGGCATCAATGCAAGGGTGGGATAAAGTATGGTACATAATTAGAGAATGTGGTGAAATACAACTTGGATCATGTTGAAGCCCCACAGAATAACTTGAATGCCAGCTTTGAACAATTGGATTTGTCCTGAATCTATCCTTTTTATCATGTTTGTTGTGCCAAACAATATGGAGCCTGTTCTTGGTATGAAAACATGATGTCCTTTCCATTAGAACTGTGCAAAATTATGCCAATCAACATTGAAGGCACATATATGACAAATGTATTTAAATATTTTTTTCTTATGCTGCTTCTCACAAAACCCATCTCACACCCGGTCCAGCACTCAACTAAGTTAGTTGGCGTCATGCCACCAAACCATGGATTAAAAAGAAACAGAATTCTCACTTAATTCTGCATTATTTTAGCATGTCTTCTGCAGTCCACAATGGTTTACATTATTTTAGCATGTATTTTGCTACTCACTATACAACCCCATCAATCTTCTTTACAATTGCCTCAATTCCACCAGCCTTCTGTTTTTTATCTTCACTAGGATAGCAAAGCAAAACAGTGTCAACAGCATTCCATCCAAACAACAAGGAAGCTAAGCGAGAGCTAGCTGTTTTCATTAACAACAGGCGCTTGGACTTCCAACAAACTCCCACTTACCTCGGCGTAAAGCTGGACAGGTCGCTTACAATTCGCCTGGCTGGTCTCCGCGGCAAGGTCATGTCAACTAGCAGCCTCATCCGACGCCTGGCAGGAACAAGTTGAGGGGGCCAGTCCATCAACTCTTTGCACCTCTCCTGTAGCTCTTGTGTATGCCCCAGCTGAGTACTGCACACTCGTATGGAGTAGAAGTAGACATACTAGCCTGGTAGACATGAGCTTGAACAGCACCTTGCAAACCATCACTGGGTGCCTTAAACCTACTCCAGTCCCCCTCCCTACCTCTCCCCACTCTCCCCCCTCTCGCTCCCCTTATCCATCTCCCTACCCCTCTCCCCCTCCTTCCCCACTCTTCCCCCTCCCCCCTCTCTCCCTTTCCTCCCCCCACCTTTCCCCCTAACCTCCCCCCTTCACCCCTTCCCCCTCACCCTTTCCCTCCTCCCATTCACACCCTCCCCTCCACCCCCTCCTCCACCATCTCCCCCACCCCCCTCTCACCCCCTCCCCCTCCCTTCCCCCCACCTCTCCCCTCCCTTCCCCCCCACCTCTCCCCTCCCTTCCCCCACCTCCTCCCCCACTTCCCCCCTCTCTCTCTCCCCCTCTCTTTCCCTCTCTCTCCCCCCTCTCACTCCCCCCCGTCTCTCTCCCCCTCTCTCTCTCTCCCCTCTCTCTCTCTCTCCTCTCTCCTCCCCCCTCTCTCCCCTCCTCCCCCACCCTCCCCTCTCACCCACCCTCCCTCTCCTCCACCCCCTCCTCTCCACCCCCTTCTCTCTCTGTCTCTGCCCCCACTCTCCACCCCCCCACCCACTCTAGATGTGCCTGCGAATTGGGGGCGTCAGTGGATAGGGCGGTTAAGGGGTAAAAGGGTAAGTAAATTATATTAAATTAAATTAATTTAATGTAATATCAAGGGGGATAGTTTGCGTGTGTGCCCGGGGTCGTTAGTGTGTTTGTGTGGGTGGTTAGTGTGTGTGTGACACCGCATGCCGCCCACTAAGCCCCCCTCCCTGTAACCACGCGATGGGGGAACAGACCCAACGGGTCTGCACTTGGCCTAGTGTCATTTAAAATTGGACTGAGACTACAGTATGGAAATATGAAGGTAATTAAATTGCCTCTTATATAAATTCACTATACAGATTTAAATTATTCATTTCATAACAAGACAAATAGTAGTCAATGGACATAAAATAATGATGAGTCTTACATTTCTGAATAAAATAAAAGCTTCTTGTGATAAACAGTGTAGATGGGCCCATTGAGGTCAAATGGATCATATTACATTTTTCAAGATTCAAAGAAAAGTGATCCAATATTACATATTATTTCAAAGAAAACAATTTTAATAAGTGACATTTTTACTCTATCAAGTCCTGCAAATTCAGCCAAAATACTTTGTCAAGATTGACATAAATTTATCCTCAATTTCTGAACAAATCCTGTTTAAACATTTACATACTGTACTTGAAATTTTTTTGAACCATCTTGACACAATTAAAGAAATGGGCCATGATACATGAGTGTATCTACAGCAGAAAGTTAAAATACTACAAAGGAACAACATTTTGCAGTAATTTGGTGATTGTACCAAAACTAAGTATACATAAGATCTCAGTTAAATTGACCAAATGGAATTGTGTAATTGATACTCCATCACATATTCGCCTGTGTCCTAGGGGAGCTTTTAATTGGAATAATACATTGTGTTGAGAATAATTGGCAGACAAATGAGTGTGTGAAGTCTAGTACCAATTATTAGGATATTTGCTGCTGTTAAGGGAACAGACATTACAATGTTTTGATGGTGACATCGAGACTCTTTTGGTTAGCGTCCCGCTATTGAACTATTGCTTATTGCATCAGTTCTATTTTGTATTCGCCCAAATTAAATACAAACCCTTTGAAAGCAACCTAAATGTAAACTTACAAACTCATGAAGTTCTCAATTTCTCAGTGTAAACAAAAGTCATTTCCAGATTTTTCTTGCAATAGCCAGAATTACTAGTGACAAACACAAGATGTAATAGTGAGACTGGCCACTAATTAAACTGCTGTTGAGAATATGCAAGGCTGTGATCGAAACAATATTAATTTCCAGGAAAGGTGCCTTGCACCAAATGAAAAGATACAACTTGGTTCATAGAGTCATAGAGTGACACAGTGTAGAAACAGGCCCTTCGCCCCAACTTGCCCACACTGGCCAACATGTCCCAGGTACACTCATCCCACCTGCCCGTATTTGGTCCATTTCCCTCCGAACTTGTCCTGCCCATGTACCTGTCTAATTGTTTCTTAATGTCGATGAATGTGAAATAAAGTTTAATTTTTGATTTTTTAAAAAGCTAATTTACTTTGTAAGTCTAACTCAACGACAATTAAAATGTATTGACCTGAGACTAATGATCGCTCTGGAAATACCATCACACAGCTCAACTTATCTTTATGCACAATCAATTGTCATCAGCATCCCAACTGCTGAAGAGAAGTGTTCTGTGAGCATGTTGCATGCTGCCAAGTTACTTTAGGATATAATGCTCCTTCATATATCTGCTGCCTTCAAAACAGAATTACTTCAGGCATCTTCAATGTTATCATTCAGTACAAAATGTATGATTGTCAATATTTGCATGTTTTTTTGGCCCACATAGGTGATTAGGGAGAGGTAGGGGGGTTCTCAACTGCAGTAGAAAGTCCTACCTGCAGGGTTAAAATCTTGGCAATGGGGACCCGGCTTTGGGGGACTGCCAAGAGGGAGGGGGAGGGTCGAACAATGGACAATGGTGGACCCGGTACGGGGGAGGGGGCCGTCATGAGGTGGGGAGAAGGGGAGAAGAAAGGGGGAACTGGCGAGGGGAGGGGGGGTTTGTAACTTTGAATGCACCCTCCATGGGTGACTATTGCATACCTTGGAAAGTTATGCAAGCAAATAATTTCAGTTTAATAATAAAGTGACAATAAAGTTTTCATTCAATAAAGTTTTCATTCATTCATTCGTTTAATGCTTCAAGTTTAACTGGTTACAGTTTATGCATCGCACAGAAGTAAGTTCATTTGAAACAACAAGATTTAACTACCGATGCTTAGTTTAGTTTGCATTTTAATGCAAATACAATATATCCTTCCAACTGAATTCAAGTTAATAAAGATGCAAATACCAGAAATCAAAATAACATTTTTCTAAAGCAAACTGAAAGCAAAAAATCAGCAAATTTTACATATCTTTGTTTTTCTACATATCTGTCCCTCACCTGAAGTTACTGTGGTAATTGCACATAACTCTTGTTGAGGATCATTAATGTAGCTGCTAATGAAACAACAAATTCCGGCCGACTGCAGTTGGTTGCAGAGTGTTTGAAGGGTTTTGCTTCAAAGACATCCTTAGATATGATATTGTCCAAATAAGATTAATATCTTAAATGTCCATCCTTCATTGCTGCATCCCTGTTAGCCACAGTCAAGGTGATTGGAGCAATCAATTTATTTGGCAAAGACTCCTTCTCTCCAGAGAAAAAAATGGCATTGTGCTGTCTGCGATGTTGAATTGTGTTGAATAGATGCATTCATACAGCGAACAGTGAAAATGCATCTACCTCCAAAAATCACCAGAGGCAAAAAGTTGCCACCAAAAAACACTTTATCGTAAAACCAAATTGATTTGTGTCCTTGGAGTTGTGGATTGCCAGTGCAATTAAAAAGGACCTCAAGATACAATTCAGCATCGAGCATCAATCACAAGGGGTGTTATTCCCTCAGTACAGATCTTGAACTAAATTGTTAGAGATTACTGCTGGTTTTCCAATCTCAGTTTACTTTTCCTTTACTTTGAGTAGGCTTATGGCATTCAGGTTACTTAAAAAGATGGAAGAATGAAAATGTGGTTCTTCCGGGGTCCTGGCTGCAATTGTGAAAATTTCAGAAGATATTTAAAGCCAGCAAAGGAGTGCATATATTATGAAATAGAGTCAAAGAGAGATACAGACATGGAGACAAGCCCTTCAGCCCACCAACTCCATGCTGACCATCAGTCACCTATTTACACTGAGCTCACTACAGTAATACAATTTTATTTTCCCAACGTTCCCATTAACCCCTCCCCCCTAAATCAACCATTCACCCACACACACGAGCCGTGTCCATACCCCGCCACAAATCTGGCTCACCCACTACGGAACCGGTAACCCACCTGGAGTTTTGCGAAGCTTTTCTCCTCCTCGACCCTAAAGACCGTGAATCGGTGAAGTGGGTGGAAGGAAACGGCGATGGTGGCGGAAGCTGGACAAAGGGCTGAATTTAAGATGGTCGTGGGCAGAGGAGAGGATCGTGCCGCCATGACAATGGGCTTTTAAGGCCAAGATAAGGAAGTATTGTTAAGAAATTAGAGACTTTGTTGACAGAAATGTGGCGATTCTTTGTGTGCTGCCTCGATGAAGT
The DNA here is from genome assembly GCA_963514005.1 of Raja brachyura. The sequence continues at coordinate 92,560,622 of OY740783.1, forward strand.
CTACTATTACACTACAATCATTGCACTTTTGCACTTAACTATGATTGTGCTTACCTATAGAATCATTTTATTGGATTTTTTGCAAAACAAAAACAAATCACTGTACCTATGACAATAGGTACATGTGTGAGAAGTATCATTGAGTATTATTAAGATGGTCATATTATTTCAAAATCTTAAGAGAACTTGGACCCTGAAGAAAGGTTTAGGTAAGAGTTTTAAAAGGATGTGAGGGCAATTTTTTTTTACTGAGACAGTTGTTTGAATGTGGAAAGCAGAGTGGTTGGTGAAGACAGGCACTCTTATGACATTTAAGAAGTATCAAGCCAAGCACTTGAACCACCAACATATGGAACCAAGTGCTGATAAATGGGATTAGTTTAAATGATAGTTGGTGGATGGTTAAACATTGGATTATTAACTATGGGAGAGAGAAGCAATAGATTTCTTAATTTAAGGGTTAATTTTATTTGTTTCCAAATTCTAATAGTACTATGAATAATTGGATTTTTACTGTATATTGTATTATTCAGTTTTATTGGTGAGAGAAGGATCGCTCCTGTATTAAAAGGGGAACAATCCTCTCTCTCCATTACTATCCAGTCCACCCGTTGGGCAGAATTGTCCAACAGTTGAATTACAATTTTGACATTTGCTGCTCAATAATAATATAAAAAATTAGGGAGTGTTATTCCACCAAATTCTTTAGGTTTGCACAAATGTCTTCTTTGAATTCTATGGGATTTGTAGTCCCATATTAAATTTGTGCTATCAGAATCTAGTTTTTTTTTAAACGTTTTAGGTAAGTATATTGGTATTGATTGGAATAATTATAAAATTTGTGGTCGGTAGATCATTTTTATAGCATTTATTCGGCCTATTAAAGACATCGGAAGAGTTTTCCAAAATTTAATCAGGGCGTTTAATTTAGTAAGGAGGGGCATATAATTTGCATTAAATAAATATTTATATTTTCTGGTGATTTAGATTCCCAAGTATTTAAAATTTTCTGTAGCAATTTTAAAAGGGTATTTTAACAGGTGTGTCGAGTCTTGAGGTTTTATCGTCATCATTTCACTTTTATGCCAATTTATTCTGTATCCTGAAAAGGATCCAAATTCCTCTATTAGATTTAATATATTTGGTATACTGATTTGCGATTTTGTAATATACAGTAGTACATCATCATTACATAATAATGATATTTTATTATTTGAGTATTTTGTATTATAACCATGGATATTCGGATGTGTTCTAATGCTTTCAGCTAGGGGTTCTATTACAAGAGCAAATAGCAGAGGTGATAGTGAGCATCCTTGTCTATTGCCCCTGGATAATTAAAATTTCGGAGACAACATGTTATTAGTTAATACTCTAGCAGTCGGCATGTCATATAATAGTTTTACCCAAAAGATAAAATTATCTTCCATTTGAAATTTTTGCAATACGTTAACGAGGTAACCCCAAGTCCTTGATCGAATGCTTTTTCTACATCCAATGAAATAATTGATAAGTCTTGTTCTTCAGTTTTATATGAATGCATTATATTAAACAGATGTCTCAAATGATTGCATGAGTATCTCTTGGGTATAAACCCCGTTTGATCCGCATTTATTAATTTGGTGAGAAATTAAGAGTCTTTTGTGCTGTATGATTATATGACTCTATGGCATACCCAACACAAAATGTTTACTGTAATACTATAGTCATAATCTTTTCAAAATATTTACCATCCAAGTGGTGTATTATGTATCGATGAGCATTCACTGCTTTTCTTGACGACTGAAACTGTTCATGATGAAGATTCAATTATCATATTTTTGACGTAAGTAATATTTTTCAAATTGAAGTCTGGCTCAGCCAGTGGCACCTAGGAATAGACTGGGTGACAACCAAGAATAGTTTGGTGACTACTGGAGAGACAGTTTACGGTACGGAAAGACGGCACCCAGGAAAGGCTGGGTTAGCACCCCAGTCTGTGTCTTTCGTGAGAAAGACACCCAACAAAGCTACGGAAAGGCCTAATGAACCATCGTGGCCTAAACATCCATCAGCCGAGAATGAAATGCTCAGAGAAGGAGAAAGAGGTGCAGTGCACAGGCCTTGAACCTGGTGAGACGCAGGAGGAGCCCGGCCGGGAGTCACCCCACAGAACCCAGTCCCTCCATGCACTCGAGTCTCCCAACCCCTGTAGAGTAGTTATTAAGATGGCTGATCCGTGGGTGGTTGCTGCTGGGATGCAAGTCGGGGCCTGATCAACCCCGGCTGGATCGCCTGGGCGAGGTTGTCTGATGACTCCAGGTCACATCACTGGATCCCAGCGTATCTAGAAGATGTATATTTTTCACTGTGATTAGAAAGATATCCTTACACATTACACGCTGGTCAACCTGAGGAGCACCTTCAGCAACAGACAGGTTCCACCAAGATGCAGCACACAACGCCACAGGGGATCAATTTTCCCTGTGGCTATCAAACTGTACAACTCCTCCTCCTTCTGTCATGGGGTAGATTGAACCCCCTCACTCCCCCTCCCCTCCGCTCCCCAATACCTGCACATCCCCAATCGTCGACTTTCCACTCATCACTTTAATTTCATGTTTCATGTTGTGTGTTATGACTGTTGGCAGACCAATTTCCCTCCTGGGATGAATAAAGTTCTATCATATCATATCGTATCGCTATTTTGATGCCAGATCACATTTCCAGTTCCTTAAGAGTCTGCAGCACAATTAGCTGTGTGTCTTATGATGTGCTGCAGTTTAGTAGTTGGAGGCTCTTCCACTCACCTTCATACCTAATCAATCATCATCCCCAGAGGATACCAGAGAAGATATACAATATGTTCTTGTCACCTCCTCTTTCAGGAGTGTAAAATGGACATTTCCCTCCCTTGCTTCCAGGTTCAGTACTCCATTTCCATCAACCACTCCTTATAGTAATTTCCTTTGCAACAACAGGAGATACAAGACCTTCTCTTTAATCTCTTCCACTCCCAACAGCCAGGGATCCAAACATTCATCCATATATGTAACATTAATATTGGCAGGGGGTTTCCACTATTACTGTTAGTAATTTGAGGATAAGGGGGAATTCCTTTAGGACCGAGATAAGGAAAACATTTTTCACACAGAGAGTGGTGAATTTCTGGAATTCTCTGCCACAGAAGGTAGTTGAGACCAGTTGATTGGCTATATTTTAGAGGGAGCTAGATGTGGCCCTTGTGGCTAAAGGGATCAGGGGGTATGGAGAGAAGGCAGGTAAAGGACACTGAGTTGAATGATCAGCCATGATCATATTGAATCCTTTAGGACCGAGATGAGAAGCACTTTTTTTCACACAGAGAGTGGTGGGTCTCTGGAACTCTCTGCCACAGAGGATAATTGAGGCCAGTTCATTGGCTATATTTAAGAGGGAGTTGGATGTGGCCCTTGTGGCTAAGGGGATCAGAGGGTATGGAGAGAAGGCAGGTACGGGATACTGAGTTGGATGATCAGCCATGATCATATTGAATGGCGGTGCAGGCTCGAGGGGCTGAATGGCCTACTCCTGCACCTAATTTCTATGTTTCTATGAATGGCAGTGCAGGCTTGAAGGGCCGAATGGCCTACTCCTGCAACTATTTTCTATGTTTCTATAAACTATCTGCCAGTCCAGCAATGATAAATAGATCTTCAGCACAATTTAAAATCCAAATTGTCTCTCTCCTCAAAAATGATTGGCATTCAAGTCCAATTGCATGCCCAACCATGAACTCAGCCATGTCAAACCTGCTATCATTCTTCAATAGAGAACAGAAAATGCTGGAAACATTCAACAAATCAAACAGCATTATTGATGAAAGAAGTAAATATCTCAGGTAGATGACCCCTCATCAGAGCTAGAAAAGTGAGAAGGCAATCGTTTAAGATGCCCAGAATAAGAAAGAGACAATACAGAGTAGTAATATCTGTGATTGGGTGCTGACCACTTTTGTAAAGGTCTAATTGTTTTAAACGAAAACAGCATTTGAAACTAAATAATGCAGTAATGATATGAAACATTGCAAATTGAAACAACTGGATCTGTGAAGATAATGTGGAATTTCCTGAAAAAGGTTGTGCAAAATATTAAATCTGGAGAGTATTAGGGGCCTAGTCAGAGGGTGAGGTGCTGTTCCTCAAATGTAGGCTGGCATTGATGAAGGAGGCTGAGAAAAGGGTTCAGAATAGAGTAGGATGGAGAGTAAAAATGACTTTGTTCAGAAACTCAGCATTACCCTTGCTGTCAGATTGAAGTAGTTCTACAAAGTGGTAATTCAATTTGCACTTAGTTTCCCCAATATAGAGGGGACCATGTTGCTGAGCATAATGGCAGGAACAAATTACTATTTTCAAGTGAATGGCAGGCCTTGTGGGCCGCTTTCCACAGCTGTGCTCACCAATAGTTGATGGAAGAAAGTGGGATTGCCACATGAGTCCAATTTTGGAGAATGTGGGGCAAGCCATTTTCACATGTAATATGGTGTCTATTTGCATTGCATGATATAATTTAGTTTAGTTTAGAGATACAGCCTGGAAACTTGCCCTTTGTCCCACCAAGTCCGCACCGACCAGCGATCTGTGCAAATTAACACTATCCTGCACACACGGGATAATTTGCATTTATACAAAGCTAATTACTTACACACCTGTATGTCTTTTGAGTGTGGGAGGAAACTGAACATTTCGGAGCACACCCACGCAGTCACAGGGAGAACGTACAATCTCCATACAGACAACACTCATAGTCAGGATCGAACCAGGGTCTCTGGTGCTATAAAGGACCTGTCCCACCAGCATGCGATTGCATGCGCCTAACGTGACCAAATGTGGTCGCTTGAGGCATACGGCCTCGCAGGGCCGGTCCCACTTTGATCGACGGAGGCGTATGGAGTTGTGCGGGGCTGGTCCCGACATCGGGCGGGACTCCGAAAAACTGACATTGTCCGAAAATCCTGCGCGCCAATGGCCTGTCAGCCCGCAGGCGCATTGAAGGCGTACGCAGCGTCTCGATGGGCATACGCAGAATCTTGACATCGTATGCAGCGTCTTGACGTCGTACACAGCATCTTGACAGCGTACGCCTAGCAAGTGGCGTTGCGCGATGACGTCACCGCCCGGCGTGCCGTTGCGTAATTACGTCACCGCAAATTCAGTCGGCCTCCTGCCCAGCTGATTGGTGGGTATGATGTCGGGACCAGCCCCGCACAACTCCATACGCATCCGCGGTTAGAATTGGGAGCAGCCCCGCAAGGCCGTACGCCTCAAGCGACCACGTTTGGTCGCGTTGGTGGGGCAGGCCCTTAAGGCAACAACTCTACCACTGCACCACCGTGCCACCCACCGTGCTATTCTATTATAAAATCACTAAATAATATTGGGTACTTTCACCATTAAACATGAAAAACTATTTTAATTATGAATCATCCATAGAGAGACACATAAACGTGTGCAGTGGTTTTAAAGGCATGCCAATCTCATGAATATCTCAGTCCCACAAATGTTATCTTGTATGTGTGTGGCATGGGTTTCTTATATTGAAGCAAACATTCATGACAAATGTGTGGTCTGCTTCAATAATACTGAGCTCTGACCTCCGTGATAGAGACTCTCAGTGCACCCCATTCAATGGCCATCAGCAACTACTGTAGAGTTTAAGGCTTGAGAAACTCAGCGGGTGCAGCAGCATCTAAGGAGTGAAGGAGATAGGCGACGTTTCGGGTCGAGACCCTTCTTCAGACTGCTTCCTGTAAGGACTCCATCCCCTATTCCCAATTCCTCCGTCTACGGCGCATCTGCTCCCAGGATGACGTGTTCCACACCAGGTCATCGCAAATGTCCTCTTTCTTCAGAGAACGGGGTTTCCCCTCCCCCACTATAGATGAGGCTCGCACCAGGGTCTCCTCCATACCCCGCAACACTGCCCTCTCTCCCCATTCCCCCACTCACAACAAGGGCCGAGTCCCCCTGGTTCTCACCTTTCACCCCACCAGCCAGCGCATACAACAGATAGTCCTCCGCCAGTTTCGTCACCTCCAACGTGACCCCTCCACTCGCCACATCTTCCCATCTCCCCCCCTGTCTGCCTTCCGCAAAGACCGCTCCCTCCGCAACTCCCTCGTCAATTCTTCCCTTCCCTCCCGCTCCACTTCTTCCCCGGGCACTTTCCCTTGCAACCGCAAGAGATGCTACACTTGTCCCTTCACCTCCCCCATCCACTCCTTTCAGGGACCCAAGCAGTCATTCCAAGTCCGACAGAGGTTCACCTGCACCTCCTCCAACCTATATTATTAAAAGCCCAGTCTGAAGAAGGGTCTCGACCCGAAACGTCGCCTATCTCCTTCGCTCCTTAGATGCTGTTGCACCCGCTGAGTTTCTCCAGCCTTTTGTGTAACCCTCGATTCTCCAGCATCTGCAGTTCCTTCTTTCACACTGTAGAGTTTAATCTGGGTGTTCATGCTACAATTGACCAGAGTGACTTCTGGCCTCCGCACTCTGCCTCATAAAATCTTTATCCCAGGCCTCTCCTACCAGCGAATGCCAGGTCTTCGTTGGTGAACTGGACCTCCCATTTGTTTAAGCCAGTACCTGCAGTTCTTTCCTACACACCTCTCATTTGTTTACCTGTGTACAAAAGAAGATAAAGGCCTTTGAATGCATGAATCATGCAAGAGCTGCCCCATTGAACATATTGTATCGGGCCTCATGTCCAAAATAATTTTTCAATAGCATGTCCTCACAAAGTATATTTATAATTCAGTGAATACTATACAGTATATTTAATACACCTTTCCGGGTGCTGAATAACTTTTATTCAAAGCATTTTCTCAAGAACACATGACACCTTTTGGCAGATGTGGAGGTAAGAAGGACTGTGTACAAGGACCTTTGGACACATGGAGACAAATTTTAAAGTTAAGTTATTTCCAATTTCTTGCAATATTATTCCTATTTTTGTATCTGTTTCAACATCCAATGCGTGCTGTGGACCTCTCTGTAGGTCAATTGTGATTTATTGCTTCCCATTCTTAGTCAATCTGCGACAGTGCCCTACTTGGGAGCGTGAGAAACTTATTAGACACGAGTCCTGCATCTAACCCAGTTTATTCATCAGTGGGAACTTATTTCTCGAAAAGATGTACAGCTGTGTTCCTTGCTGAGATCTGGAAAGCAGTTCAAGTGTTTTAAAATGCTTACCATTTAATAAATAATAATTCATAAGACCTATAATTTTAAAAGCAATCCTAGATGAATGAATTCCTGCATGAATTCCTGAATTAACTACCTGTAGAATTGGAAATAGATTTTGAAGCAATTTAGTGGGAGGTGTTTCAAGATGATGGATGAAATAAAGGGACTGCTTACTCAGATTTAAGACACATTAGTCCCCTCAGACCAGGTAGCAGAAGATGTGTGTTGGTATGGGGACACCATTGGGATCACGAAATTGAAAGCTGTAGAAGCATTCTACTTTGTGGCGGCTGGGTGAAGAGGCAGTAGAGTTGCTGCCTTACAGTGTCACAGACCCATGTTCCATCCTGATTACGGGTGCTGCCAGTACGGAGTTTATACATTCTCCCAGTGACCGTGGGGGTTTTCTCTGGATGCTCCTGTTTACCCCACACTCCAAATACGTACAGCTTTGTAGGTTAATTGGATTCTGTAAAAAAATGTTTTGTCCCCAGTGTGTAGGATAGTGTGCAGGAGAGCATGAACCTGATGGGTCAAAGGACCTGTTCCCACGCTGTATCTCCCAAGCCTAAAGCATTCCTCACTCATTACATATGTGAAAATCTATGAGACAGTAAGGCACCCATGGAAGGCTGATTTAAGAATTTTGTTGTTTAACTTTATTATAGGAGTTGGGAATTGTTAAGTGAATGGGAGGTGAAAGTTTTGCAGCAGTCCAGGTCAAGTGAGAAAACTTCACACAACCCCTGCACGAAGCTTTTGGCCATCTACAGTATTTGCTGATTGAGACTGTTTTTTTAATCAAATGTTTCACTATCAAACACTGCCATTTTCTGGAGATTGCCCTCCAGGCCTTCGTTCACTGCCTTATCCTTCATCCTTTATCTACCTGCCAGCTTACCAAATTTGATTGGTAGTCAGTTGAAAGACAAAACAACATATTAAAAGTGTGTAGGAAAGAAAAGGGTCTGAAGAATGACGAAGGATCTCAACCTGAAGCATCATCCATTCCTTCTCCAGAGATGCGCATGCTACATTACTGCATTTTAGTGTCTTTCTTCATCTTAAAAGGGAGAATCCCCCATTAAGGTTGGTAGGACTTTCAGCCAACCTTGCCTCCATTCTGCAAACAGTAGAGTTTAAGATTCAAAAGATGCAATCAAAGATGACTACAAGGCCAGTCCCACCAGCATGCGACTGCATGCAACGAGCGCGACCAAACGTGGTGGCTTGAGGCGTGCAGTCTAGCGGGGCCGGTCCCACATCCAACTGCGGAGCCGTATGGAGCTAGTCCCGACATCATACTCACCAATCAACTGGGCAGGAGGCGGGCCGACTGAATTTGGACATCGCACGGCATCTGGCGGTGACGTCATCACGCAACGGCACGCTGGGTGGTGATGTCATCGCGCAATGCCACGCGCTTGGCATTCACCATCAAGACGCTGCGTACGTCGTGCATACGCTGCATACGACCATGTTAGGTTGTGCTTACCGCATGCAGTCGCATGCTGGTGGGACAGGCCCTTGCCTATCTTGATATCAAGACACTTCACTGTCAATTAAGTATCTGTGAAGTGTCGTCACCATTGAAATGAAGGCATGGTGCAAAATTGTACACAGCAGTCCCACAGTCCCACAGATGACATGTTAAATGAATAGATGACCAGATGGAACAAAGAAACATAGGCTGTAGATTATCTGAGAAATAGATAGTTAATCAGGGGATAATTCCTATTGACTGTAGCAGCAGTTAGCATAATACGCAGCAAGAAGCACCTTGCTCTGCCTATTGTACTGAGTTGTATCGTATTGAGTTTGCCCTGACTGTATATATTTTGAGTATTATCTGATTTGATTGGATAGCATGCAAAAAAAAGCTGTACCTCAATACACATAACAATAATAAACCTAAACACAACAGCAACATGCCATTAAGCGTAAATCTATATTCGTGACTTTAGATCGGTGATACATGTTTCTCTGACCATCATTGAGAAAAGCACAGCATATTTTGGAAAATACTGAAAAACGTTTGGAAAAGGGCACAGTATCTTTTGCTTCTGCCTGAAGGTCAGTTGGTTCTTCGTTAAAGGTTTTGTCTGAAAGGCTGCAACTCCAATGGTGCAGAACTCTTTGTAAGGAAGACCACCTTCAGATGTATTCAACGGATTGGAGCCTGAAACCCAACATCAGTCTGAACCATGGATCCAGGGAATTTAAAAGGAAAAGATTATTTTTATTTCTCATTGATGCTTGGTCAGATCACATTCAGAATTTAGATCAGATACAATACAACTATTGAGGAAAAATCTTTCCCCTCTCATCTTAAACCTATATCCTCAGGTTACTACTACTCTCCCCCCTCTTCCTCTACTCTGGGTATAGACTCTGTGCATTCACCCTATCTATTCATTCCATAATTTTATATGCCGATATAAGATTGCCCCTTATCCTCCCGCAATTCATGTGCAATATGTTTAGATCAGAATGGAAGGCAACTTGGAGAGGAACATGGAGGAAGGACTACCAGCCACACTTCTATGTGGAGTTTTTGAGATGTTAAATGGTGTAGAAATGAGAACTGCAGTCAAAATAATGGTAAGAGTTCTGCGTCGTATTGCATTGCCAGGATCTGCCACTGCTGGTGTGCTCTGACAATGAAAAATAACACAAAGTTCTGGAGTAACTCAGCAAGTCAGGCAGCCAATCCAGAGAACATAGATAGGTGACGTTTCGAGTTGAGACACCTAAAACAGGTGTGTTCTGAAGCCATCAATGGGAAGACAAATTGTATGCTACAACTGTGTCCTGCAGTTTGGAAGGAAAACCATTCAAAATGTGGTGAACAAAGCAAAAAATGTCAGGCTGATCTTGGCAAATATTGGGTTTTTCTTTCAATGGAATTACCTAATGTTAGTTAAAAGTTGAAGATTATACGGTACCGATTTGTCACATTTAATACAAGAAATAATTAAATTATTATTCCTCTAAGTGAATGAATGGTTTTGGCAAATCAAGTAAATTATAATTTTGCTCAAATGTTACTTTTTCATCTAACAAATACCTCTACTGTTATAACTGTCCTTGAAACAAGAAATCTTTAAATTTAATGCGATGGCAAGCTTTCCAAAACTGATTCAGAAAGGCAATATCAATTGTTTGGAATCGTAATTTTGTTATTTGACGTCATACTAGAATATCACAATTTAATTCTAATTGATTAATTGTGTTAATTTTGAACAGTTTGCAAATGATAGCTGTCTTGATTACTGTTGTTAATTAATAATGATACATCTAGGAATCTATATACATTTACATAATACACTCCATCAGCAAGCAAGCAGCAATCAATGCACAACAACACTATTTAGTCTTAGGTTTGCAAGAGAAGAAAATATTTTCAATCAACTCAAAAATGATAATTGGACAAGTATAAATATTCCCTTCTCTGTATTGAAGGCAAGTGGCACTAAGATTATTGGTGTCAAATAATTACTGTTGTATCATACTGTGTGATTTTAAATACACTTTTTTTTACATTTATTAAATTGCAGTATTGCTTCTGATAATAGGACTTCTGTACCAAATATTCTATATATCTAAAATCTGGGTATTGAACACCTCTGCGAAAGCCAAGAAAAAAAATTATGACCGGACGATTGTCCTGCGAAAGGAAGAATCAGTCTCATGTGACACTCAAAACCTGAGCTGCATCTCTCTCTAGGGAAATTAGTGCTTCTAACTTTCAGTTCAAACCAAGCTGTAGATCTCTTCAGAGCAGAATCCACCCAGTTAATTAAAAACTAAGTTGACAGGCTTCCAAAGGCATCAGAGGAAATGGATACATTTCAGACAAGTCCCACACAAAATAAAACCTGTAAACAACAGCAAACTCCAGAAGGGAGAAACAATACCAGTCGGGAAAGAGCCTGACAGCAGTATCCTCAGGCTAAGAGACATTTGATGTCTGTGTTAAAAGTTCAACGACATAGACGGCATCTATTATATTTATAGGGATGGCACAAATCAATTTGTGGAGTTCTGCACAGATGGAGAGGAGATGAAGGAAGGTAGGGGGGCAGAATTATAACAGAGCTAAAAGCTATTAAATGAAGTCCAATGCGGGTTCTGAAAAGTAGGGAACATATCGACATGACTGAGATACCAGAAGGATATTGAAAGGGTAAGACAATGAGGATATGTGAATGGTTCCTAATGACAGAGTGGAAACCGAGAAGTATGTCAATATTAGAGGACTAGAGAGTGCGCATGGAGATGAGAAACTGAAAGGGATTATAGTGGACACACTAATGAGGAGGAAAGCTACTGAGAAACAATTGTCCTGTTGATTTTCTGAGACATGTGAAGCCAATACACCTTGCCAAATATAAGGGTAATAGGGATGCATTATTCAATGGGGGAAACGGACATGGGGCATGGGATTTTGATAAACAGGTTATGAATGCGATAGAACAATGCACGCAGATGAAAAGACCATTGGAAAGCAAAAATTAAGAAGGTTCCTGCAGAAAGATGCTGAGTGATCTTGCTCGAGTGAAATAAAATAAAGAAAGGAAAAGCGCTAGATGAAAAAAAGGGAATACAAACTCATGATCAAGCAATACCATGAGCCAGGTGACCAAAGACGATGAAATTAGGTCCCTTGAGCAAGACGATGCACAACCAACAGTAAATCTGCAGCAGGGAGCAATCTGAATGCTGACAACAGAAGCAGCATATTTTAGGTAGAACTAAGTGCTCCCTGAGCAACAGAACAGATGGAGAGGTACAAACGTGCTACTTCTGATGGTAAATGGTGGCAAACAGTTAAACTAAAAATATATGTAGGAAGGAACTGCAGATTCTGGTTTAAATCAAAGATAGACACAAAAAGCAGAGTAAATCAGCGGGACAGGCACCATCTCTGGAGAGAAGAAATGGGTGACATTTTGGGTTGAGACTCTTCTTCAGAAAGCGATTCTGAGAAAATCACCTTCTTTAATTATCTTCATTAGTTTAGGTTCTCTAAAATTGCAAGGGTAAGATTGTTTGGGTAAGATTGCAATGATTTCAATCACATTTGGTCAAGAGTGCTGAGGTAATGGTCCCCTTGAGATGTCTCAATCATTGCCGATGTCAGTCATAAACCAACTAATTTCACCACAACTTAGATCATTAGTTATAGCCAAGGCTAAAACTAAGGCAAAGGGCTCTGGTTATGTCCCAGATGCCGCCTGTTCCACTGAGTTAATCCAGCATTCTGTGTCTATCTTCACTGTAAACCAGCATTTGCACTTCCTTCCTACACATAGTGCTCAGGAATTGTGTTCTAAAGTTAATTCAATTTCTTACAATCTACTTCAGTTTGTTTATAACACGGGCACTAGCCTCCCAAAAAAAATCAAATGAAGCAAGTGTGAAGAACAGAATTTTCTTTGACCAGGGTCATATCCAGCACAAAATAACATTTGTGATTGCATGAAATCAATAATGTCAGCCCGAGGACATTGCTGCTATATTTTTTCAGGACAGTGTCCGAGAACAAATCATCTTCAGCTCCTTTGATGATCTTACTCCCATCACGTCGGAAGTGGTGATCCTCATTTAAGATTGCAGATTGGCAAGTCCCTGTACAACATACATATTGAAACTGTCCATGCCTGTTTGCAGCAAGTCTAAGATGACACTGAAACTAGGGCTGAGAAAGACCCAAGTGCCTGTTTCCATGCAGGTTCTCTAAAAAAAGACAAGGTTTATTTATAGCTTGGAGGCAATAACTATCAATCACAAAAGTGAATTTAACCATTTTGTGGTAATACCGACACAATTAATATCCTGGGCTTCCTCTTGACTAGGCATTTGATAGACCAACTACAGGAGGGATAGAGAGAAAGGAAAAGGAGGTGGGGTAGCGTTGCTGGTAAGAGAGGAGATTAACGCAATGGAAAGGAAGGACATTAGCTTGGAGGATGTGGAATCGTCATGGGTAGAGCTGCAAAACACTAAGGGGCAGGAAACTCTGGTGGGTGTTGTGTACAGGCCACCTAACAGTAGTAGTGAAGTTGGGGATGGTATCAAACAGGAAATTAGAAATGCGTGCGACAAAGGCAAAACAGTTATAATGGGTGACTTCAATCTACATATAGATTGGGTGAATCAAACTGGCAGGGGCGCTGAGGAAGATGATTTTTTGGAATGTATGCGGGATAGTTATCTAAATCAAGATAACTAGTAGAGGAACCATTGAGAGAGCAGGCTATTTTAGACTGGGTACTGAGTAATGAGAAAGGGTTAGTTAGCAATCTTGTTGTGCGTGCCCCCTTGGGCAAGAGTGACCATAATATGGTCGAGTTCTTCATTAGGATGGAGAGTGACATTGTTAATTCAGAAACAATGGTTCTGAACTTAAAGAAAGGTAACTTTGAGGGTATGAGACGTGAATTGGCCAAGATTGACTGGCAATCAATTCTAAAAGGGTTGACGGTGGATACGCAATGGAAGACATTTAAAGACTGCATGGATGAACTACAAAAATTGTTCATCCCAGTTTGGCAAAAGAATAAATCAGGGAAGGTAGTGCATCCGTGGATAACAAGGGAAATCAGGGATAGTATCAAAGCAAAGGATGATGCGTACAAAGTAGCCAGAAAAAGCAGCATACCAGAGGACTAGGAGAAATTCAGAGACCAGCAGAGGAGGACAAAGGGCTTGATTAGGAAAGGAAAAAATAGATTATGAGAGAAAACTGGCAGGGAACATAATGCAAAACTGACTGCAAACGTTTTTATAGATATGTGAAGAGAAAGAGATTAGTTAAAACAAATGTAGGTCCCTTGCAGACAGAAACAGGTGAGTTGATCATGGGGAACAAGGATATGGCGGACCAATTGAATAACTACTCTGGAGTAGTTCCTGAGGATTGGCGGGTAGCAAATGTAACCCCTATTTTTAAGAAGGGAGGGTGAGAGAAAACGGGGAATTACAGACCAGTTAGTCTAACATCCGTAGTGGGGAAACTGCTAGAGTCAGTTATTAAAGATGGGATAGCAGCACATTTGGAAAGTGGTAAAATCATTGGACAAAGTCAGCATGGATTTACGAAAGGTAAATCATGTCTGACGAATCTTGTGGAATTTTTCAAGGATGTAACTAGTAGCGTGGATAGGGGAGAACCAGTGGATGTGGTGTATCTTGACTTTCAGAAGGCTTTCGACAAGGTCCCACATAAGAGATTAGTATACAAACTTAAAGCATACGGCATTGGGGGTTCAGTATTGATGTGGACAGAGAACTGGCTGGCAAACAGGAAGCAAAGAGTAGGAGAAAACGGGTCCTTTTCACAATGGCAGGCAGTGACTAGTGGGGTACCGCAAGGCTCAGTGCTGGGACCCCAGCGATTTACAATATACATTAATGATCTGGATGAGGGAATTGAAGGCAATATCTCCAAGTTTGCGGATGACACTAAGCTGGGAGGCAGTGTTAGCTGTGAGGAGGATGCTAGGAGACGGCAAGGTGACTTGGATAGGCTGGGTGAGTGGGCAAATGTTTGGCAGATGCAGTATAATGTGGATAAATGTGAGGTTATCTTTGGTGGCAAAAATAAGAAAGCAGACTATTATCAAAATGGTGGCCGATTAGGAAAAGGGGAGATGCAGCGCGACCTGGGTGTCATGGTACACCAGTCATTGAAAGAAGGCGTGCAGGTGCAGCAGGCAGTGAAGAAAGCGAATAGTATGTTGGCTTTCATAGCAAAAGGATTTGAGTATAGGAGCAGGGAGGTTCTACTTCAGTTGTATAGGGTCTTGGTGAGACCACACGTGGAGTATTGCGTACAGTTCTGGTCTCCAAATCTGAGGAAGGACATTATTGCCATAGAGTGTGTGCAGAGAAGGTTCACCAGACTGATTCCTGGGATGTCAGGACTGTCTTATGAAGAAAGACTGGATAGACTCGGTTTATACTCTCTAGAATTTAGGAGATTGAGAGGGGATCTTATAGAAACTTACAAAATTCTTAAGGGGTTGGACAGGCTAGATGCAGGAAGATTGTTCCCGATGTTGGGGAGGTCCAGGACAAGGGGTCGCAGCTTAAGGATAAGGGGGAAATACTCTAGGACCGAGATGAGAAGGACTTTTTTCACACAGAGAGTGGTGGGTCTCTGGAACTCTCTGCCATTGAGGGTAGTTGAGGCCAGTTCATTGGCTATATTTAAGAGGGAGTTAGATGTGGCCCTTGTGGCTCAGGGGATCAGAGGGTATGGAGAGAAGGCAGGTAAGGGATATCGAGTTGGATGATCAGCCATGATCATATTGAATGGCGGTGCAGGCTCGAAGGGCCGAATGGCCTACTCATGCACCTAGTTTCTATGTTTCTATGTAAATATTGGCAACTACGTAAGTATGTCAAAGACTGGGTATTCTGCAACATATTCTGCAGCAGATTCTCACCAAAGCAATGTTGGTGGAAATTGATCAACATAAACTTGGATGTTAAACTTCATCCAAATCTTAATATCATAAAGTTCAAAGTTGTGCATTTTGATACTATTCAAAACCATATGTCAAAAGTGTCTTGAATAACAGCAGTTTTAATGCAATGACTTTCCAGAAATTGTATGTTGCGGCACTTTGCATAGTCTTAGCGCTCCCCAACATAGAATCAGTTTTAGCAAGATGTGAATGCATAAAGCTATGAAGTACAAATAGTCACAAGATAGGTGAAAAAGTAATCTCACATAACAATGGTGCACATATATTACAACAACGTCAGTTCCATGTTGTGGTTCCTTCTTCATGTTTTTATTTATTGCTAAGTATGTGGGGTGGTGGGGGGTATAAAAGAGGATATGGAGTACAGAAGTAGGAAAGGCCAGTTACAATTGACAACGGATTGGTGAGGATCTTGATAACTCCATAGTTTTGGTTTTGTGCCAAAGGAGTGTACTTGCTCTGGGATGAAAGGGTCTTCTCATGAGGAATGGCTGAATTGGTTTGGACCATACCCTTTGGAATATTAGAAAAATGAGAACTTAATTTATTTAAGCATAGAGTGGAATTGAGGGGAATTAATTGACGATTGAAAACCGTTAGAATTCTGAACACCAAAGAAATGTGGAGACTGCATGGATATTCAAAGATGAGATGGGCACATTTTCGGGGGAGGAGAAAGGAACATAATGCAGTAAAGTTGAGCTGAAGTTGAGGTCAGATAATTTACAATTTTACTGAAGGGTAAAGCTCTCCTAAGAAGCTACATAAATGAGACCTGATTCTCTGTCTTATATTCTTGTTGTTTATGTCAAATGCAAGGCAATTTCTTTCGCAAGCCTGTATTAAAAAGAACTGTAGTAATTCTAGCATTGTCAGCATTGAGGAGAAAATAGATTATAAGAAGATGTTAATATTTTCAGCAAGTTGGTCACTTGCTTCTGAAATATATGATAAGTACATGTGACAAAAAATGTAATCTTGGACGGCATCAAAAATGAAAGTGCAGATATGGAAAGAGAATTAATGTGAAAGCAGTGTAATACCTGCAATGTGACTTATTGTGACCAGTGAGGAACATTGTTATACAGTGAGGAGATAACATGCTGTCAAATGCAGACAAAATGTAGAAATGATAACAGAAGGGTATAAGTTGCAGCTCAAATCGCTTAACAGTTTGATGGGTGATGCAAGTGCTGCTATTTGGGAAATCTAGAGTATTATATATTCGGCATTTTTCTTTTTTTTTGGTATGAAATACATGGCAGATGCAACTAATAAAATCATGAACAGATTAAGCACCGAATAACACTTGATATAAATGCAAAAACTAGGTCTGGTTTTCACATCCCATGAACTTTCAGTTTTCTTTACAAATTTTATAAAATAACATAGCCACTCTTTCAGCGAATAAGAACAAGAACAAACTATTTAGACTTTGCTTCCCCAGATAGCAATGTTTAAAAGGTATTTAGACAAACATGAGCGCAGGTAGGAAATTCAGGGATACAGGCCAGCTGCAGGCATATGTGATTGGTTTAATTTTGTGCAAAACATCATTGGCTGAAGGGCCTGTTCTGTGCTGTACTCATCTATGTTCTCACACAAGAACACAAGAAAATACACTAGGAGCACGAATGGACATCCAAGAGCATTCAATTATCATGGCTGATCTATGCTGACCTAAATTCCTTGATCTTTCAAATCATTATTATCTCCACCTTAAATACATTAAATGATCTAATCACGCACAGCAAATGCAATATTTTATTGTATTTATTTGACTTTTTATTTAAATCTCCATTGTTCATTCTCCGTTTTAATGAGAACTGTTTTTCCTGGAGAGTACAAGGCCAGGGAATTGCCTTTTAGAGATTCATATAATCATAAAGTGAATAAATACATTGGATTGTCCCTGTATTTATCCACGGATACGCAGTCTAAATGTATACGTTTGTGAGAAGAGAGATTTAATGGGGACCTGCAGTGCAAGGCTTTCACACAGAGGAAGGTGGTATATAGAATGAGCTGCCAGGGGAAGGGGTAGAGGTCTAGGGAGGAACTGCAGATGCTGGTTTAAACTGAAGATAGAAACAAAAAGGTGGAATAACTCAGCAGCCAGACAGCATCTTGGAGAAAAGGAACATGATGATTCGGGTCGAGACCTTTCCCCTGACTGAGAGTCAGGGGAAAGGGGAACAAGAGATATAGGACAACGAATGGAAGATATGCAAAAAGCAATGATAATCAAGGAAATGTGGAGCCCACAATGGTCTATTGTTGGCTGTGGGATAGGTGGTAATGAGTTATACAGACAATACAACTCAATAGGACAACAGTAAAAACTAGTACAACAACTAAGGTGGGGGAAGGACAGAGAGAGAGGTGATGCAAAGGTTACTTACAGTTACAAAAATCCATAATCATACTGCTGGTTTGTTTAGCTGCCCAAGTGTAATATGAGGTGCTGTTCCTCCAATTCACATTTGACCTCGACTTGACAATTGAGGAGGCCCAGGACAGAAAGGTCAGTATGGGAATGGGAAGGGAGTTAAAGTTTTTGGCAACCGAGTGATCACATAGGCCAAGGTGGACTAAGCGAATATGTTCAACGAAATGATTGCCAAGTCTGCGCTTGGTCTATTCGATATATGGTACTCCAAAGTAGATGATTTTGGAGGAGTTGCACGTGAACCTCTGCCTCACCTGAAAGGACTGTTGGGGTCCCTAGACAGAGTCAAGGGAAGAGGTATAGGGACAGGAGTTGCATCTCATGCGGTTGCAGGGGAAGGTACATGGGGAGGCAGTGGTTTGGGTGTGAAGGGATGAGTTAACCAGGATGTTGTGAAGGGAATGGTCTCTGCAGAAAGTAGAAAAGGGTGGGGATGGTAAGATGTGGTTTGTGGTGGAATCCCATTGGAGGTGGCAAGAATGTCGGAGGATTATGTGCTGTAAGCGTCGGCTGATGGGGTGAAAGGTGAGGACTGGGGGGAGGGAGATCAAGAGAAGAGCTGTTGGGTAATGAGACACAAGTGAGGGCCTCGTCTTTGATAGAAGAGGAGAACCCCCATTCCTTAAAGAATGTGGACATCACAGATGTCCTGATATGGAACACCTCATCTTGGGAGCAGTTGCGGTGTAGATGGAGGAATTGGTAGAGGTGGTATATTTGAAATGTTTAAAATACATTTGGACAAGTTCATGTACAGGATTAGAGGGACATGGGCCAAATGCAAACAAATTGGACTAAGTCAAGTAGGCACCTTGGTCCACATGTAGGAGTTGGGCCAAAGTGCAAGTTTCTGGGCTGTATAACACTATGACCCCAAGGTGGTGTTGAACTGTGTAGTTAGCTGGACCATTTCAGATTCAGCCCCATTGGTTGATGTGGGATCATATATAGAGAGGACCAGGTAAGAATCACAAATTAGAGAATCAGATTTGTTTTTTTTAAACAATCCAATCGATTTTGTAGACATTATTGTGCCTAGTAATGTTTCCAGATTTCAGTTTATAGCAAAACTCCAATAAAATGACACCCTGATGGATAACATTTCCAGACAATTAGATATAACTCCTGTTAATAGCCCTCAACCTGTAAGTTTCAAATTAACATGATGAGTTTAAAGAGAGAGTGGGATCTGGGATTACAGTTAATTTACAGGGAATATAGTAACAAGAGGGGCCATGCATTTAGAAACATAGAAACATAGAAAATAGGTGCAGGAGTAGGCCATTCGGCCCTTCGAGCCTGCACCGCCATTCAATATGATCATGGCTGATCATCCAACTCAGTATCCCTTACCTGCCTTCTCTCCCTTTAGACACAAGGGCCACATCTAACTCCCTCTTAAATATAGCCAATGAACTGGCCTCAACTACCGTCTGTGGCAGAGAATTCCAGAGACTCACCACTCTCTGTGTGAAAAATGTTTTCCTCATCTCGGTCCAAAAGGAATTCCCCCTTATCCTTAAACTGTGACCCCTTGTCCTGGACTTCCCCAACATCCGGAACAATCTTCCTGCATCTAGCCTGTCCAACCCCTTAAGAATTTTGTAAGTTTGATGGAAAAGCGGGAACATGGGCTCCAGTGAATTCAAAGGGACTACAGGAATATGCTTGTCAGGTGCAGAACTATTAAGATATTGAACAATGGGATAGCAGATTATCGGAGCTATAACATATAAACAGAATTTAAATTCCATACCTGCCATGGTGGGATGGGATTTTTGATCTAAACCAATTAATTACTAGTGCAGTAAATTAATCACTCCATCACCATTCTATCACAAACAACTGGAGATACAGTAAATGCTGCTGAGGCATAATAAGAACATAGAGGTAATGAAGAACATAAATATTGCTTTGTGAACTCCAATTATTAATGCATTCTTTGTATCAGTTATATCTATCAATTAAATCCAGGCACAAAAAAATGTGAGTGTGGACATTTTTGAGAGAGTAATTGAACTTGTCTTTCACTTTGTCTGATACTTGAAGCCAGAAAATCATTATTTGTAATCTGTGATTTAGACATAATGTGTATCTCTCAATTAGTCTTCTGACTAGTCTTCCGAAAAGTCTTCTGACGTAACAAGATACGGCTAGAAAATGTGATTAAGTACAACATTAACAAAGGTTTCCTTTTCCTCCCTTCCTATGTGTCCTGTTCTAATTTTCAGTCACTGTTATAAATCATTGCACATTCCTATCCAAGTGGGAACAACCCCTACGTACCCAAGACATTATCAAACATGGTGAACAGATTTGCAGCCTACAGCTCTCCACTTTCAAATCTACATCCACTCAGCATTCCAAATGAATACAAGGACTCTCTGACCTAATTAGCAGACTCCTTGAAGACTTAAAATGATTTATATTCTCAATGTATTCTTATTTGGGTTTTTTTTTTAACAATGTTAAAAATCCAGTGTTTATCTCATCTTAAAATCGTAATTAGTGATTTCATTTTGCATATTGACATTTAAAGGTTTCAGAGAATTTCAAGAACACATTATCAGTCAGAAGTGAGAACTGCCAATGAGATTTAACAAACTGGAGATGGTTTTTCAAACTAATTCAAATTCCATTTTCATTAATGCTCCTCAAAAGATGGTTGGATAATTGCATTTAAATGACTTGCCCTCCACCAATTATTATCACCTATGATGGATACTCAGCTTCTCAAAAAGTGTGAATAGATGCAAGGACGGGATGCACTTCTGTGTTGGAATTTGTCTTGAATTTCATGTCGCTGGATGGCACTTTACTTCATAGTCACTTCTCTTTACAAATGGCCATTTCTATTTTCCAGTAATCATTTAGCCCAGCACAGCACTCCTCCTTTCTATTGTGCTTCAGGCTATTCTGTCAGTGTGTGGATCTTTAATAATTCCTGTTTTGATCATTAATTTTTTGGCCCACTCAACCGCTTAATTTAATTTCGACCTTCCAGAGACTCTGACAAAGAATTTATCCTGGCCGCTGGCATCCTTGCAAATGCCTAACCCATTTATGTACTTGCATTTTGTTTTGGTATTTAATGCAATCATTTTCAAATTTATTGTGCTCTGTTCAAAGCATTTCTTATGCCTGAGTGCAAAACAATTTTTACCCAGCATAAAGGTTAGATTAAATAAATAGATCATCAGCTGGAATCCATCTTTGGAATGCAGTAGTTGCAGCAGCAGCAGCAGCCATTCACTCTGCATGAATTCAACAGATAAAGTGCATCATGAGGTTCTGAATACCCATGCAGACATTGTTTACATCTTATTCCCTTATTGCTTTATGATCGGATAACTTGCAGACCTGTGGGATTTTTGTGCAATTGTTTAACATTGAATGTGACTTAAGTTAACAAACATTAACAATAAAAATAATTACATTTGCTGTGCCTTTGATTATTTTTTGAAGTGGATACGTAACCGGTAAATGCTGAAATGTGGGTCAATGTAATGGCAGCTTGCATTTACAAAAGCGCAGAACATGATGCCTGCTGGTGTGGTTGCAAAGATGCCTGTTATTTTATGCATACACATTTAGATCCAAAAGTGTGAGATACAAAATTAATATCTCTAATTTTCATACCTTCATCAGACTAAACATCAGATCTATCTGGATGTCCCACCAAGAAAACAGCATGAGGTTTGAAATTCACGATGGGAAAGCACTACATTTAGAGCACTTCAGCAGTTCAAATTTTAATGGTATCAAAGTGCGCATTTATCAAGATGCAAAGATTGATTTACCTATAAATCAGCATACGAGTTCCTGACATTTGAAAACCTGCGTCTTGTGCAAATAAAGCAACCTAGCAGATGGTTCTACTTGCAAAACAAGCAGGGGATGATAACAGAGCAACTGTACGATATACCAGCTGTTAACTGGCAACATTCACCGTTGATTTAACTCTTTTGTCAACTGTGGAACCAAGTTCACAGAAATGTACAATGCATTAAGGGCCAGATATTCCTGATGTTTGTTTGGAAACACAATGGAAAGCAATGATGGAAGTGTGAATTGCAAACATTAATGCAGTGTGTCTGTCAGAGGCATTTTCGTACCGTGTAACTCATCATGATACCGTGTAACTCATAATTTTACTTCCGGGTTTGATATCCAACGTGCAACATCAGGCATTTTGAGGACTTTCGAAGTGCAATCTCAAATTGATCATTTAATGGGACAATAAAAAAAGAGGAAGTATGACTTTGGCCAGACAAACCACTGCAACAGTGTATTCAGTTCATTCCAGTGTTTTATCACATTTCTTTGCAACGTTATTTACTGTTGGGGTCAACGAGCAGCCAACAGAAAGCATTCTTCCCCAACATTAACATGAGGAAATCTGTGCATGAAGAAAAAAGTGTGAGTTTATTAGAGGCCTGGGAATTTGCAGCAGGAACAGTGTCCTGCTTCTGAATTCAATACAGGAAGCACTTGAATGATCTAGCTGATTCAGAAAAGACAGATGGGGATGTGCATTCAACTACACTGCTGCATACACTGCCTCATTTCTCACTCTGTCCTTAACACCATCACATCACTCTTCACACCAACTTAGCTTGCCAACACACCTATTCAGAGGGGGAAGTATTTTCAAATCTTTGCTCTGTTGGACATAGACATGGTATTCTGGAGATTGTTCATTAAAATAGTCATCATTCAACAGCTTAACAAATGAAGCACTCTCCAGCACACAATGACTTCTTAGCTTGCCAAATTACTTAGTTAGACGGGAGGTCTTTTCAAACCTTTGCTGTGTATTTTTTTAGAGATACACCATGGAAACAGGTCCTTCGGCCCATTAAGTTCCCGCTGACCACTGATCACCGATTCACACTAGTTATCCCACTAGACATTAGGGGCAAATCACAGAGACCAATTATCCTACAAACCCACACATCTTTGGGATTCAGGCAAAAACCAGAGCACCCGGAGGAAACCCACGAGGTCAGGGAGAATGTGCAAACTCCACACAAACAGCACCCAAGGTCAGGATCAAACCCGGGTCTTTGGCACCGTGAGGCAGCAGCTCCACCGCTGTGCCAGTGTCCTTCCCCTGTTGATAATAGACATCTGAGCATCAATATGGCAGTCACATTTGGTGGATCACTCTCCTACCTCAGCTTAATTATCACAGTGATGGACACCAACATATGGTTGGCTAAATGGTTGCAGTGAAATGTGGGTGGGCACTGAAGTATAGATGATGAAAGTTTGCTGCCTGTTACCCAATGACTGTGTGCCCCCTCTCGGTGGAAGTGGAGCAGTCTTTGCATTTGCTGAGTGGATGACGGCGAAGTGCATGAAACCATTCAGAGCAAGGATTTGAACTGCCTTCCTCTATCAAGGTCACAAAGTGGTAAAAAGTAAAAAAAAGTGAAGACTTAGTTTTTCTGGACTAAGTTGGACCCGTTGGGTCCCATTCCCACACTGGAGGCCTGGTCCCCCAATGCAATATTCCACCACTCTAGCATAGCCCCCAACTGTGCAGGCACGGCTGATGGGTTCCTGATCCCCCCTCCTCACTTCACCTCCCCCCCACTCTGCCTCCTTCACCCACAAACTCACTCCATCGCCCCACAACCCCCCATCCACTCTTAGCGGCTCTCCGGCAGTGCAGTCATTCCTGCCCTTTGGGTTCCCATTGTGGCGTAAAACACACAGGTATTACTGCATAGGTGGGAGGCATGTGGGATAAGTGGGTTTTGTGGGCAGGGGCATGAGTGGAGGGGAGGGGGGTTGTGGGGGAAGAGGAGGGGGTGGATTGGGACGGGTGTGTGTGGCAGGGGAGAGGAGGGGATAGTGGGGAGGGGTTGTGGGGGGGGGGGGGGGGGTGGTGAAGGGAGCAGCCGCTCCCTTCCCCGGCTGCGGTTGCACTCAACGGCTCCCGGCCCCGGCTGCACTCAGCGGCTCCCGGCTCATCATGGTGGTCGCCACCTCCACCTCTGCCCGTGGACACAACCCCGCCCATGGAACACAGCCCCACCCACGAACACAGCCCCCACCCCCACTCCCCCGCGAGCACAGCCCCCCGGCCCCCCGAGTCATTTTGTATGCATCAAACACAGGTCCAGAGATACAATCTCATTGAATATTACATTAATAAATGTAATTCTTGGTACCAAGGGGCCAGTATTTCTTGCCATCTGTGCTTGATGCTGACCTACATGGCAGATCATTTATGGATACACAGCATCAGATTCCAGACCAAAGTCATGCTGATTCTCATCAGCATAAAACCAAATTTCACAGTCATTGGTGTCATATGGCTTGGGCTTCTACCCCCTGCAATACAACACAAATCATGAAAAATCAAATGACCTATAAAACCAGCTTTGGTGAGAACTGATTTAAAAACATCAATACAAATAATTTGACCTGGTTATCATTTCAATAAATTACATTGTGTAATATTTATCTTGCTGCAAGTTCATATTCCTCTACTGGATGCCCTGAGGGATACTGAAATGCAATCAGGACACAGCTGGGAAAGAGCTGCTAGCAAATTGCAGCTTCTGGATGTGTGCATGCACATATCGGAACCTAAAGTCTTCTACCATTTCAGCAGGAAAATGTGAGAAGCATTTGATTCCTGTGTGTGCACTGGTATCACCTTCCTTCTCATTGAGCAAAACTTCCTGAGAATCTTATGAGGAGGATCTGTGCTCTTTCCTTTAGGCTTCCTGCAAGCTCAACCTCGCAATTTAATGTTCAATATGGCACTTGATGGTTGTTAGACTCCCTGCTTGGTTTCCAATTGGGAGACTGTCTACTGATCTGAGGCACTCTCTCCAGCATGCAATAGCTTCCTCCAGCTTACATCTGGTGGCCATATGGTATTCAGCGCAGCACAGTTGGAATTTGTTGATTGTGCATTGGGTATCATCAGCAAAGCATGAACTGGACATTCCTTTCTCATAGCAACACAGGCTTCAGGGAAATTGGACTGTCGTAGCATTGCAATGAAGTGCCAATTTAGATTATGTGCAGAGGTTGACACGCAATTTGCAGATCGAGCGTGGACAAAGTATGGCAAATTTTTATACCTTTGGCATAGTCATGACGGAAACACACACACAGTTTAACACCTCTATGAAAAGAAGTGAAAGGTTTTACGCTCTTAATTTATACAGAATAATCTTAACAAGCATTGATAATCCCCACATACATGGACACAAAAACACTTATATGAGGCATTCACAACTAAAAATAAACTGAAAATTCAGAAAATCAGGAAATACTGAGGTCCAGCAGCATCTGTGGAAGGAGAATCACAATCAAGTTTTCTGTCGGTTCCGATGCAAGATCTTTGACCTCAAATGTGGACTGTTTCTGTTTCCATAGCTGCTATCAGATCTGCTGAGTCTTTCAAGCATTTTCTGTTTTTATTTCATTTCCATGGCAATACAATTTGCAGGAATAATCACGGTATCAAACACACGACTGAACTTTAGACTTTAAAGACTGTGTGTATACATGCCCTTCAACACACTTAGTCTATGCCAACTAGTGAACATTAGCAATATCCTACACACTAGGGACAATTTAATATTCGACCAAAGCCAAATAACCTACAAAGCTGTACATCTTTAGAGTGTGGGAGGAAACCCATCGTACAGTAAACTCTTGAAATAACGGAACTAGCGTATTTTGGTTATAATGGACTGAGGCTTCTGTTGCACCATCTTCCCACTTCTGCCAGTTACCCAATTAGCTGGCGCCACATGCCGTACTTCATGTTGTGGGAGCAGAGTGAGTGAGCAGCATAAAGGCAGCATGAGCACCAGCCCTGTCTACAGAGCACCGCGTGTAGGGCCGAGGGCTGTGTGACTCCGCAGCCTGTGAAATCCTGCTTGTTTAACCTCCCCTCATAATCGTGTTTCGATTCTCTCGTCTGCTATCAGATTCGCTGAGTCTACCCTTGGGTTAAACTCTACCCCCCGCAATTGGTTATAGCGGACAATTGGCTATAAAGTACACCATCCTCCATGGGTAGACATAAAATGCTGGAGACTGAAGTATGAAGTCTGAAGTCTGAAGAAGGGTCTCTACCTGAAACATCACCCATTCCTTCTCTCCAGAGATGCTCCCTGTCCTGCTGAGA
Organism: Raja brachyura; assembly: GCA_963514005.1. Next base: position 92,586,938 of record OY740783.1, read on the forward strand.
TACTCTAGCATTTTAGAAACATAGAAACATACAAAATAGGTGCAGGAGTAGGCCATTCGGCCCTTCAAGCCTGCACCGCCATTCAATATGATCATGGCTGATCATCCAACTCAGTATCCTGTACCTGCCTTCTCTCCATACCCCCTGATCCCTTTAGCCACAAGGGCCACATCTAACTCCCTCCTAAATATAGCCAATGAACTGGCCTCAACTACCCTCTGTGGCAGGAAATTCCAGAGACCCACCACTCTCTGTGTGAAAAAAGTCCTTCTCATCTCAGTCCTAAAGGAATTCCCCCTTATCCTTGGACTGTGACCCCTTGTTCTGGACCTCCCCAACATCGGGAACAATCTTCTTGCATCTAGCCTATCTAACCCCTTAAGAATTTTGTACGTATTTATAAGATCCCCCCTCAGTTTTCTAAATTCTAGTCCGTACAAGCCAAGTCTATCTAGTCTTTCCAAATATGAAAGTCCTGACATCCCAGGAATCAGTCTGGTGAACGTTCTCTGTACCCCCTCTATGGCAAGAATGTCTTTTCTCAGATTAAGATACCAAAATTGTACGCAATACTCCAGGTGTGGTCTCACCAAAACCCTGTACAACTGCAGTAGAACCTCCCTGCTCCTATACTCAAATCCTTTCGCTATGAATGCTAACATACCATTCGCTTTCTTCACTGCCTGCAGCACCTGCATGCCTACTTTCAATGATTGGTGTACCCAGGTCTCGTTGCATCTCCCCTTATCCTAATTTGCCACCATTCAGATAATAGTCTACCCTCTGTTTTTTGCCACCAAAGTGGATAACCTCACATTTATCCACATTATACTGCATCTGCCATGCATTTGCCCGCTCACCCAGCCTATCCAAGTCACCTTGCAGCCTCCTAGAATCCTCCTCACACCTAACACTACCCCCCAGCTTAGCGTCATCCGCAAACTTGGAGATGTTGCATTCAATTCCCTCGTCCAAATCATTAATATATATTGTAAATAGCTGGGGTCCCAGCACTGAGCCTTGCGGTACCCCACTAGTCACTGTCTGCCATTCTAAAAAGCACCCGTTTACTCCTACCCTTTGCTTCCTGTCTGCCAGCCAGTTCTCTATCCACATCAATACTGAACCCTCAATACCGTGTGCTTTAAGTTTGTATACTAATCTCTTATTTGGAACCTTGTTGAAACCCTTCTGAAAGTCTAGATATAACACATCCACTGGTTCTCCCTTATCCACTCTGCTAGTTACATCCTCGAAAAATTCTATAAGATTCGTCAGACATGATTTACCTTTTGTAAATCAATGCTGACTTTGTCTAATGATTTCACCACTTTCCAAATGTACTGCTATCCCACTGCTATTTTATGCTTACCTTCGATTTAAACCAGCATCTGTAGTTCTTTCCTGTACACCATCCTCCGAGGATTTACTGTACATGTAATAAAGTTAATCCAGGAAGCTTTTGTTATGATGTCATTAAACAAAAACATATTAATCCCAAGTAAGTGCCATTTCTGCCAACTCTGCATTGTTTGGGGTCTGTGACCAAGGATGAATGGTCTACCTCAAAGACTCTGTTTGCCCAGTAATTTCTGAGATCCAAGATAATTTCTCTCAAAACTCTGTTCATTATGTGAGGCAATTAATCTGACAGCTTGCCATTTGCTAACATTCATTGTCATTCCACGACCTCCTCTTGTGCGCGTTCCACATATCAATGGCCCACAGTGCATAAAACCTATCCTTCAGATCTCATTGACAACTCCTTCTTCTCACCTTAAATCCGTGCTCTCCTGTTTTCAATATCTGTATCACTGGAAAAGATTTTGAATGTCTACCCTGTCTATGCCTCTCATAATGTTATATATATATTTCAAGTCACTCCTCAGCCTCCATTGCTCTGGGGAAAACAAATCAAGACTGTCAAATCTTTCCCCATAACAAAGACTTCCACATGGTGAATATCCCCTGCAATCTCTCTGGCACAATCGCATCCTTCCTATAATCTGTGACCAGAAAAGTACACGTTATTCCAAATGTGGTCAAATTTTTAAAGTATTTTTAAAGTATTTTTTAAGGTTGCAACAGAATACCCAAATTCTTATATTTTATGCTCTAATCTATGATAGCAAAATTATGATAGCATACCACATCCCTACTTTACCCATTTGTGGTTGCCATTCCCAGGGATCAGTGGCCAAAGTACTGGTGGCAACTTTCTAGGAGGAGACGCTTGATAATGAATCAGGGGTTTAATTTTGCATTTGTCTACGCAAACTTGAACAGCAGCATTGTCATTGTGGGAAAACAATCCTCTACTCATCTTTTTGCGTCCTGATTCACTTTACCCCCTCCGGCCAAGCTGCTATCTGCCCAAATAAAAATAGACTATCTGAGTTCACTTTCACCTCCAACAGTGCAACAGTCTAGCCTTCATCCCCCTATTTACACCTATAGATTTGTTGTTAATGCTGTGCTCAGTTACATCCTGGCTGCCATCCTCAGCCATGACTATTAAATTATCTTGCCTCTCCACTCTAATTGGCATTGCCCTTACATCAATTCCCTTAAGCACAAGGGCATACTATGGTGGTGACAATGGAAATGATTGTGACATACTTGGGACCGTCGCAATGCGATTGCGAAGAGTTAGATGTAATCGGCAGATACACATCAGATATAAATTTGGGAAATTAAAGGACATAAAGGTAGTATATGAATTTCAAAACATAATCACTGACAAGTTTTATAGCACGGAACACACTAGAATATAATATCAATAACCTCACAGACAGCTTTACAACTGCTATTAGAGAAGTGAAGGAGGTTGCTCTTTGGTAAAAGTGAATGCAGAAGCACCCTGGCACGCTTAACAAGGAACTTGATTTATACAATTAAAAAAGTGAATTAAAGGCAAAGATCCAGAACATAAAATATTGGAAAGTATTCTGATTTAATCAGAGAAATGATAGCGTGATTATAGCCCTGTCCCACGGTACGAGTTCATTCTAAGTGCTCTCCTGAGTTTAAAAAAAATCAAACTTGTGGTAAGCACGGAGAATGATCGTAACGAGTACGTCGGAGCTCGGGGACGTCTCTTAGCGGCTCGTAACGCTAATGGCAGGTACTCGTGAAGATCTTTCAACATGTCAAAAAATGTCAACTAAAGCCCCGAGTACCGATGAGTGGACATTACCGTAAATCTCGACCGAGTTTGAATCAGGGCAAACTCTGGAGAGCTCTTGGAATGAACTCGTACCATGGCACAGGGCTTTTAGGAAGAAAAAGGGACACAGTTAATGATCACAGCAAAAGAAAAAAAATTGGATGTGGAATATAATCAAGTAACATTGCCTCTGCACAACTAAGACACAGAAATGTGGATATTCTGTAACTGAAGAGAGGCAGAGAAACATTCTGACAGAGAAAACAGCAGTATTCAGCCGATGAACTGAATATTACAGAAATATGTATGCCTGTAAAAATAAACTGGGCAGACGCATTTTGAAGAAAATAACAAATTGGACAGAAACATAGAAATGAGGTGCAGGAGTAGGCCATTCGGCCCTTCGAGCCTGCACCGCCATTCAATATGATCATGGCTGATCATCCAACTCAGTATCCCATACCTGCCTTCTCTCCATACCCTCTGATCCCCTAAGCCACAAGGGCCACATCTAACTCCCTCTTAAATATAGCCAATGAACAGAAGATGGCTTATATCCTCCAGTGCTCATGCAGGGAGTCGTGGAACCCATTGTAAACTGCAAGAGTTGGAGAATGAAGGACAAAACTGCAGAAATCAGTGGGTGCACTCATCCTTCATGATATCAGTTCTTTTTTCACAAATTCACAAAGGGTTGGTCAAACAAGGCGGTTCATTCACATAACAGAAAGATGACATCCAATCCCAAAACAATAAGATCATCAGCCTGATCTGTCGGGCTCAAGGGCAAATGGGGAATTTCTGACAGATGAACAGGCAGGATTCACAAAGAACAGATGTACAGTTGAAAAGATACCAGAATATCACAGTTATAGGACAATCTGGTCATTTTTGAGAAGCAGCAACGCAAGCAAAGGATTTCACGTAGAAACATAGAAAATAGGTGCAGGAGTAGGCTATTCAGCCCTTCGAGCCAGCACTGCCATTTAATATGATCATGGTTGATCTTCCAAAATCAGTACCCGTTCTTGCTTTGTCCGCATGTCCCTAGATTCCCTTAATTCTAAGAGCTAAATCTAACTCTCACTTGAAAACATCAAGTGAATTGGCCTCCATTGCCTTCTGTGGCAGAGAATTCCACAGATTCACAACTCTCTGGCTGAAAAATAATTCCTTATCTCAGTCCCAAATGGTCCAACCTTTATTCTTAAACTGTGATCCCTGGTTCTGGACTCCCCCCAACATCGGGAACATTTTTCCTGTATCTACCCTGTCCAACTTATATGTTTCTATAAGATCTCCTCTCATCCTTCCAAATTCCATCAAATACAAGCCCAGCCGACCCATTCTTTCATCATATGTCAGTCCTGCCATCATCGGGAATGAACCTGATGAACATACACTGTACTTCCTCAATAGCAATTAGGAGACCAAAACTGCACACAATACTCCAGCTGCGGTTTCACCAGGGCCCTGTACAATTGCAGTAGGGCCTCTTTGTTCCTAAACTCAAATCCCCTCGCAATGAAGGCCAACATGCCATTAGCTTTCTTCACTGCCTGCTCTTACCTGCATGCTTACGTTCAGTGACTAATGTACAAGCACACACAGGTCTCGTTGCACCCCCCCTTCTCCTAATCTGACATCATTCAGATAATATTTTTATTGGGTTTCAGAAAGTTTTTGATAAATGTCACAATGGGTTTTGATGGATCATGTAAACCTGTATGAGGATGGATACAGTATTGTTGGTAACTTTGCATGCTTTAGGTACTTGTTGTAGGTAGTAGTCCTGTGCAGATGCTCTACCTGCTTACTGGACCATGAATAGTGCCACATTTGAGATTCTGATCTTTAATCAACCAAATACCATACCGGTGCATTGAGAAAGATAGTGTATTTCATCACTGATGTCTGCCTTCACCGAGAGATTGTTCCTGAGTGATGTGAAATGGTCCATGTTTTACAGGGTTTTACCATGAACCTTTATTGTCAAACAGCAGTATGTTGAAATGGGGTTATTTGTGCCTTGTGGATATTAAATGGAAGGTATATCTTTTCTTATGGTTAGGGGAATGCATTGATGGTGGCTTGGAGCTTGGCCTCTGAATGTGCAAATGCACAAACATTGTCACCATAATGCCTCTCCTCAATATTGGTAGGCAGAAGGAGGAGTGTTGAACAATAAATTCTCCAATCTCAGATAAACTGCTTCCCCTCCATCCCTTTCTCTCTCTCTTTCCTTATATATACAGATGATCTAACACAACCTCTAATTTTCAACCCGCCGCCCTGGCCCCCAATCAGCTAGTTTCTATCTACATCCCCACCTACCCCATCTGAGCCATCATCCACACACTCTTCACATTGTGTCCCCTATCCTGCCCCCACCTCTGGTCCTCAATTGTCCACCATCCCTCCTTTGTTTGGTGATTTGCAAATCAACACCTCACCTTCATCTAACTATTGCTTGTCAGCTCTTGCCACCCCTCGCATTTTTTAGCTGGCGATCATCCCTCTACTCTTTCAGTCCAGATGAGCGGTCCTGATCTAATACATTGACTGGTATTAATGGTTTGGTCCACCAAGGCTTTCTGGATCTCCCGGTTGCTAACCATTTTAACTCCTCACCCTATTCCCATACCAACTTTTCTGTCCTGGGCTGCCTCCATTACCAGAGTGAGGCCATATGCAAAATGGAGAAACAACACCTCATATTTTGCTTGGGTTGCTTGCAACCCTGTGGTGGAATGGTGTGAACATTGAATTTTAAGTGCCTTTCCAACCCCCTTCCTCCATATCTTCCCCCAACCCTTTCTATTCTTATCTCCCCATGCTCCATCTGGACTCACACCTATTTCTCATCTTCCATCTACATTATTTCCTCTAGCTTCAAAATTTGCAACTCTTCAATCCAATTGCCTCACACCTTCTGTCTTTACACCTCTGTCCTTTGTCCAACCATCTGCCTATTAAACTCCCCCATCCGCCCCCCCCCCCCCCCCCCCCCCCCACCTGCATCCATCTATCTATCACTTGCCAGGCTTCATCCTGCCCCTTCTCTCTTCCAGCTTTCTTTCAACCCCCTCCCCCCCACCCCCTAATAATCAGTCTGAATAAGGGTCTGAACCAAAAACATCACCTGTCCATGTTCTCCAGATATGCTGCCTGACCTGCTGAGTTATTCTAGCACTTTGTATATATTTTGTAAACCAGCATCTGCAGTTCTTTGTCTCCAAAACATTGAGTGTTTCTAAAACATCCCTCCATAGATGGTGTTTAGCCTATACAGTTACTCCAACATGACATCAGAGCCCAACATAATTTCAGTAAGCTATCTTTTGTCAGAGGGTAGTTCATTTGTGAAACTCATTGCCACATAGGGCTGGGGAGGCTGTCAGTGGGTATTTTTCAGGTAGAGAGACAAATTCTTGATTAGAACGGGTGTTTTGGGGAGAATGCAGGAAAATGGGAGGCAGAGATCAGCCATGATTGAATGGCGGAGTAGACTCACAGGGCCGAATGGCCTAATTTTATAATTTGTGTACTTGTGAATTTGTATACTCTTGTACTCAAACTTCTTGCAATAAACATGAACATACAGTTTGCCTTCAGATTTGCCAGCTGTACTAACATGTTAATACCCAGTGAATCAGGAGCAAGGACACCCAGGTCCTCTAAGCAATACTTTTCAATCACAAGATTGTAATGCAATTGGGGAATTATGGTATTGAAGGCACACAGGATAAAAGCTCGTCTGGAGATTTGGAAAAAAGCTGATTTTAACTGAGAAGAACTGACAGTGACAAAGTGCCAGCATTCACTTGTGAGGAAGGGTGAGAAATGAAGTGAAAAGGATGATGGGCAAATTGCATTTTGCAGCGTAGCTTTCAGGATAAGGACAGATTCACAGAGAGGATTGGTGACAAATAAAAATATATGAGCTCAAATGGGACTTGAATGCAGCTTTGCTGATGGATTGGGAACGAGAGAAGGCAGAATGACGATGAATGACAAAATAACTGAACTAACGCAAAGATAATTTTTTTTATGCTGCCGGGGATTAGGCTCGGGAATGCTTTGCCCGAGGGACAGGAATGGCAATATTCAATTGTAATCTGCCAAAGGATACTGGATAAGCATCTGAAAGGAAAGAGTGTGCTGGATCATGGGATGTGGGAAAGAAATGGGATGAGCTAGATTGTCCATTTCTTTAATACGGTGATACAGATTTGACAGGACAAATAGCTCTTTACAGTGCTGCAACCATTTTGTGGAAGGTTAGTACGTGGTTTTGGGACTACTGTGTACAGTTCTGTTTGTTCCATTACAGGAAGGAAGTGGGTCTTTCGGAGAGGGTGAGGAAGAGGTTTACCAGAATGTTGCCTGATTTACAAAGATGGGTAGAAAACAATTGTTTTATCTGGAACATTGGATGCTGAGAAAAAATGGGGCAGAGGTTTATAAAATTAGGAGGCATAAGCATGGTAGACAGTCAGAACCTTTTTCTCAGTGAGGAAATGTTAAACACTAGAGGTCGTAGTGTTTAGGTCAGTGGGGGAAAGTAACATGAAAAAAGTTTTTACCCAGAGTTGTAGGTAACTGGAAACGCTACTAGGAATGGTGGTTGAAGCATATATGATAGAGGTTTTAATATAAACACATAAATATGTTGGGGATGGAGGGATATGGTTCGCATGCAGGCAGTAAAGATTTGTTTAACATAAAAACATGGAAACATAGAAAATAGGTGCAGGAGGAGGTTGCATGTGTTCAGCACAGACGTTGTGGGCCAAAGGGCCTATTTCTGTTCTGTACTGTTCTATGTTTGATGTGGGTTCATACTAGGGTTGCCAACTGTCCCGTATTAGCTGGGACATCCCATATATTGGGCTAAATTGGTTTGTACGATATGGGACCGCACTTGTCCCGTATTTGACTGCTACTACTCGGGTCGAGGGACTGTCGGGTCAGAGCGCCGCGTCCGGCCCCACCTCACCCGTGCCGGCGTGGTGCAGCCCATGGAGTGTAGCAGCAGCACCTTGCGCTTGGCCCCGTCAATCGGCAGCCCAGTCAGCTGTCCGACCTTTGGACCTTCGCTTACCGCCGAACCCACCACCCCTCCTTTTCATGGCCGATCATCGGTTCATGACTTGGATGGGTGCCGGACTTTGCGTGCAGTAGAACACAAAGTCGCTTGTCCAAGGCCGCGCGACGTCATGCGCAAAGTCAGGCGCCTGGCCCAAAACTCCTCAGCTGGCCCACCAGCTGGGCTTTGTGTGCAGTCCAGCACCCGGGCCAACTCACCATTCACCCAGCCACGGTTAAGTCGGTCAACAGATTACTGTCAGGAATTTGTCCCTTATTTGGGATGAGAAAGTTGGCCGCAGTGCTGGAAGGGCAAATGTATGCCAGGTTGTACTTGATGGTGGGAAAGAAGCAGAGACAAAAGAACAAAAATGAACTACGGGTGTCTAAATTATGGAAACAAATCTGTGACAGGGTGGGTTTCAAAGTCTGCATTTAACATTTTGAAGCACTTTTGGATAATGATGCACTCATCTGTTTGGACACCATTATCTGCAAGATTAAAAATAAATTGTGCTTGAACTAAGAGCTAAATTTAAAAAATGAATGGTTCACTTTGTTATTAAGAATGAAAGCTTGGGGAAAAAAAGTCTATGATTCTCAATGAGTCAATGATTCTCAAGGAAATGGAATACCTATATTTCGCATTCTTAGTCATATTTTGCTCATGAATGTTTTAAGTCATAAATGTGACAAACAACTGAAAGAATGATGTGTAAACTGTATCAGTTCAACTCACAAACAACTGTACATATTTGTATTCAGATAATAATAGGAATGTAATTAGAAGCACTGTTGTACTAGTGGCTTTAATTGAAGTGGGTGATCTAACTTGTTAACATTGTAAATTGTCCAGAATAAATCTTTATACAATGTCCAAGGGATCAAAAGGTCATAAGATGAAGTAGCAGAATTAGGCTATACAGCCCATCATGTCTACTCCGCCATTCAATCATGGTTGATCTATCTCTCCCTCCTAACCCCATTCTCCTGCCTTCTCTCCACGACCTCTGTTACCTGGGATTAACTTGAGTAAAGACTAAATTTGTATTATGAGGCAATCAAAGATTGTATATTTCAGGCACTGGCAGGATGAAAGTAACTTATATTTCTTATTTGTATGGTTTCATTATGAACTGAAGACTTTGACCACTTTCTTACCAATATGCTGTGTTGGCCAACTCTCCTTTAACTGCTGGGTAAGAGTGGAAAGACAATTGCCTAGAAATAGCAGATACAATTTTACCTCTTACTGTGGAGCAAAAACATAATTGCATTTAGTGCTTCTATCAACTCTGGATCTCTCAAAAGAAAATTGCAAAACCTAACCAAAATCCAATATGATTCATGACAAGGGCAGTTTCACCCAGAAACAAATGCTAAAATGAGTCGAGCATGACTCCCAATCTTGCCCAATATATTACAGCCATTTGCAGTCTAGCCTTCAGAAATTTTAATAATGTCTTAAATGCATGCTCCTTATAGACACAGTGAAATGATTAGATGGTCACCTGTTTCTGGAAAACCTTCAGGAGTTCTAATATCAATCAGATTAGACAGTACCAACTCTATTTCTCGTACTGGTGGTATATCACATACCAATTACGGCGAGTGCAATCTATTCAGGCAAAGAGGCTGTTTCTGTGCTGTATAAATCCATGATTCTAAGAATTGTCTACAGAAGCGATTGCTTATCAATTTCTGTGGTTAACCTGCGGTGAAACTGACAAACTGGGTTCTTAATAGACAAATGAATCTGTTTATCGCAAGAAGGTTACATGGAAGCAATATTTCTTTTCTAGACTGTATTTTTTATTTGAAGATGCTTTTTACTTTCTGCTTGTCATTTCCCCAAGTATCTTTTCTGTTGTTTTCTATTGAATTGCATTATAACCAATTCAACCAGTGCAATGCAAATAGTGTTCTCCATTTCATCAATTGTGCTGTTGCATGCACTGCAGTTCTCCACAGGATTGCAAGCAGGCTGCCTGTGCATTCTTGACCATGCAATCATTTTTATGTTGGACAACCAATGAACAAGAAGAGGAAATTAAACTAAATTAATTAACCAGATCTGGAGAACTAATGAGTTCCACAGGCCAATGCACTCAGAGATATGCAGACATTAGCTTATCTGCAACATTCCCTCATTCATGGTGGCACAAGCATGCAAGTGTGAAAATACATCTAATTGAACACAAGTCCTGCATCTGAATCAGTCCTGGTAAGCATTATCTTCTTAATGGAATGTCATCATGGATTCTCAGGGAAACTCAGAAATTAAGATTTATAAATCATTGTAATAATATGTACAAAAGTGCAGAATTTTCTCCTTCCTTACAAATTGGAAACATTTGCCTGGTCAGAATCCCCCTTTCATGGGTATGTGATGGGAATGTAATTGGCGTGATACACAAATCGTAGATAAAAAGAATCTGCCTTAATGCAAAAAATTTGGAATGCTATTTCTGGAATATAATCAGAAGACATTTATAACATATTTATGCAATTTGTAAGGCTTCCTTCATTTGGCTTCTTTGCATAATTTGAGGCAGATAATCTTCTGACCCGATTTACTGCAGTAGCAGGGCTATTTTAAAAAGGTGTCACACTTAACTTCTATGAGCGAGATATATAATTGTGTAGCATAATATGTTTTGTGTTACCTGGTATGCAATAGAAATTAAATGCCATGGGCATACAGTTTGTTCCAAGGCATTATGTGGGGATATTCTATGGAACCTACTGGGGAGCTTCTGCGGGTGTCAGGGGTTATGAGGAGAGGGCAGGAAAATGGGGGAAAGATAGATCAGCCATGATTGAATGGCAGAGTAGACTTGGTGGGCCGAATAGCCTAATTCCACTCCTATAACATATAAACATGAACTTATGGATAAGAGACTTTGATACTCAAAGATAATTAGGTTTGTTGCTGTGATATTAGCATTCCGCAGCACACATGAAATCACCATTAATTTTTTTGCCAGAATACATCTTTGTGAGTGGCATGCACCTCAACTACATGAGCATGTCTTTGGCTAGTTTAAGTTAAGGGCCTGGTCCAAACTGGCAACTTGATTCATCTGGATGGTTCTGAAGGTCATCCTGTTGCAAGCCAAGACCTAACCTCTTTAATGCTTGTGACCAGAGGCACATGATGTCTGTTCCCACTGCCCACCTGCCAAAGCAGTCTGACAGCTTGTTCTTGCCATGCTGGAAGATTGCACAGCAACACTTGTGCTCCTCACGCAACACTGCTTTTTGCATATGCTCTGTGCATAATTATGCACAGGAGATCTCATTGCACAATTCTAATACAAATGAAGTGCGGTGTGTATCAGACTATTATACCCCTTGGCTTGCCAATAATGGGAGTGGATTATCCAGAGATTGCTGTTTCAGTACCTGTTTTACCCAGGGAAGTGTTTATACCACCTGCCATCTCATTGGAATAATGAGTAACAACTATAAAAATCAGTGCATCTAATTTGGAGGCATTCTTATGTTATATCAAACTGGGATTATTTTCAAATTAAAAATGATGATGAAATATAGCAGATTGTCTCACTGCAATATATCCTTCTACAGGATCCAATCACAGGTCTGGATACCCTAGAATCTCTGCTTGGTTTAAATAAAACTGTCTTTTATCCAAAAGAAGACGAGTATTTAGTCAAAATCTCCCTATCTTCCAGAGGGAAGAGATTTTCACTGCCATCTTCTTCCGACCCAGTAGCAAACCAAAGATGGTAGTGGAATGCACTAGCAGCAGGGTTAATTAACCTGACTCATTAATTTAGTAGCATCCATTCTTAAAGTTAAATAAGTATCACTCAATACATGACTGACTTGCATATCTATCCGATTGTGATACAAGCTTTGTACAAAGATGCATATGAGTAAAAAAAAGATTGGAGCCAGAAACAAAATCCTAAAGAGCAGCAAATGAAATTGATCAATGAATTGATATTAGTGACTTTTTTTTCCAAACAACTGTTGCAATCCTTTCCCTTTTCCCCCTGCTTTTTTTCTAGCATTGCAATCATTTCAACTTTGGTAAATTTCACACTATGTTCTATAGTTCCTCAGATTTCTTTAATAGCCTTCCTCCACCTCTCCCCCTCCCTTGGTGAATGGCAGAATCTGGGAGGAGTTGATGAGAATGTGGGGAGACTAAAACGGGATTAAAATAGGATGAGTGTGATGGGCGACTGATGGTCAGTGCAGACAAGCACAGCAGGAATGCCATCACTTCAAATTTTACAGCCAAGTCTGACATCATCCTGGCCTTGGCATGAAGACATTCTCCTTCGATGATTCAGGTTAATTCAGGCCCATGTCAAAATCCTGTAAATTTCAGCTAATAGTGAGTATCGCAGTGAATTAAGACAGACTCCCATCAGCGTTCTTTAATCACAACATCCCAGTCACCTCAAATCCCACCAGGGAAATAATAAAGAAAATAAATAGAGCAGCAGAGTGGTGCAATGGAAGGTTTGCTGCTTTACAGCACCAGAGACCTGGGTTCAATCCTGGCTGCGGGTGCTGTCTGTACAGTGTTTGTACATTCTTCCTGTCATCGCATAAGCTTTCGTTGGGTGATCTGGTTTCTTCCCACATTCCAAAGATGTGCAGGTTTGTAGGGTAATTGGCTTCTTTAAATTGTCCCCAGTCTGCAGGACAGAACTAGCGTATGGGTGATCACTGGTCGGTGTGGCCTTGGCGGGCCAAAGAGCCCATTTCACCACCATATCTCTGAACTAAACATTTCTCAATCCATCAAGTTCAGAACTTCCTTTTATTAAAGTCAAATCATCATTATGTTCAATTAAGACCATAAAAACTTCAGGTATTGTTGCCAAACCCTTGTTCTTAGCTTTTGTGCAATTTTGTGGCTCATTTGTGGAGCTTCACCTGTGGGTGCAGCCGAACTGAGGAAGGACTATTAACGGTGAGTAGACTACAGTTACCATAAATTGATGACATCAAGCAGCCCTGGGATTAGATGATCAGTCTTCGAACCACACCATTTCACTAGGAGCAGCATCAGTCTGGATCACTGATTCAATGGTGCTTTATTTTCACATGTGCGAAATGCAAATGCACAGTGAAATTATTTCCAAAAAAAACATGCCAGTAGAGTATCACTATACCATCCCTGATTAACAATTGGACAAAAAATGTCTACTGAGCACGCATGCAAGAGACTCCATGTTTTGGCGCCATTTTCCAAGTCCAGTCTACGCATCAGCTGCTTTGAGCGGCGCCCGATTCCAGCAAGCCTCAGGCAGCTGTGGACCTCTAGCCGTTGCCTCCCTTAGTTGACCAGCAACTGTTGGCATAAGGTGAGCAAAAAAATTGTACGAACGTTCAGTTTAGTTTCGGGATACTACATGGAAACAGGCTCTTCAGCCCACTGAGTCCACAGCAACCATTGATCATACGTTCACACAAATTCTGTCATCCCACTTTTGTGTGCACAGCCTCCACACTCGGGACAATTTACGGAAACCAATTAACCTACAAACCCACTTGCCCGAACTCCTGTTAGCTTTACACAAAATACGACTCTGTGGATCGCACTAAGGCAACAAAGCAACAATGATAATAAGTGGAATCACAATAGTTGGATGAGTTCTGTATTCTCAGGGCAGATTTTCCAGTGCTATCCACATTCATACCCCATCCCCCACCTATACTCAGGCTACTCCAAGACTCTCCAAATTGTGCACTGAATAATTATGCGCTGATTAACAGTTTTCCCTTCAAGACATGTGACTTAAAAATTGAACATGGTCGTTACCCTAGTGCAGGAAACCGAAGAGATTGCATGAGTTCATGTCCTGAGTTACAAGGACAACCAGCAACTCCACTGACCTACATTCCAGCCAGTTGTAGGATCGTAATCCTTTCCACAGAGTAGTTAGCTAATTGATGTGGCACCTTGAATAGTATATTATGTAGATGCTTCATATTTTTGATGCTCGGTTCACAGTGTGAATTTTATGCAGCCAACTGCAACCTAAGTAAAAATCTGCAGGTGTTTTCTATAACAGTCTTCTCAGAGGATTGCTAAATACAGGGGATCTGGCAAATCTGCACGTCTTAGAAAGCCTTGGCTCCGTGCTATTATTAGTGATGAGGTAAGACAGAAAATAAAGTTGAATCAGCTTCAGGTGATCATGCAGTAATCACTTAGATACTGCATTGAAATCATGCTTGCCAAATACTTTGCAAGTTAGTTCTGCTTGATTTTATTTGAACGAGTTAATTCCATTTATTGTACCTATCAATGACAGCGGCTGCATAAATCAGCTTTGTGCTGGAAACCCATTGGATATTGCTGACTTTATATAGAATAGCAACATTCATCAGAATGACCATAATTCCGCAAAGAATATTATTCAAATTTCGGCCAGTTAGCAAACAAATTAAATGTCACAATCTTATTTTTGCACAATCTCATCGATAAAATGAATGCCAACAGCGCTTGTTTCCTTTAGCCTTTTGATGCCGATCTTTATGGATATTAGTTGCAAAGCTCACAGACAGCTGGAACTTGTTGGGAAATGCTGCAAGTTCCACATCTTCCAAGCATTTAAGTCTCCAACTTGCTTGCTTTTCACCAGCAACTTCTCTGCTGCACTCCATGCTGGATCTCAATATGGACTTCTTGTGCAGTGGTGGAAGATTAATTTGTTGTAAATTGCACATTTGCACAGAATCAATCAATTTGTTTTTTTGGTTGTTTCACTGTTTTTTAAGTCGTTTTCAAATTCTCCTGGATGCCCCTGACCTTCAGAGACATTCATATTACTTGACTTGTTTGATGGCTGGCCAGGGCAATGTGATTACCATTGTTCAGCTGCTTCTGGGACTGTGTTTGATCTGTCTCGTTGACAGTTTTCCGCTGACAACAAGGAGAACCATCCATTTTTTTAAGGATATATTTTGCATTTATCAATGTTGATTTTTGTTCCATTGCTCAACCCAGTCATGTTTTCCTGAAGAGGAAAAATCCTGCAGAGGATGATCTAAATAGCCACATCAAGAGGTTATTATTCATGATCATTTACCCTTTCTAAACTTGGGATGCTGCCAAGATCATAACAATGCTGTGGTCAATCCCTGGAGTTGATTTACATTACTTTGCCTTAATCCCACATCCTGGCGATACCATGAGCTACCAATGACATGTCTCAATATTTTCTCAGATCTGAGGGAGAAAGGAATAAAAATGATCGGCCCTGGTCATGAATATGAATGATAAAGGAAGATGGATGTGCTCTGTGGTCTTCCATCTCCATTCCCAACTTTCCAAGTCCCAAATAATTTATTCGCTGCAACTTCCTTTCCATGAATCTCCTTGGAGATTCTGCTTCCAGCACTTTCACTGAGATCATTAATAAAAATTATTTAGAGCACTATTTTCAGCATGTATTCCTGGAGGATTGTAACATACTGCAATGCTGAGCTGAGCTATTTTCATTTATGGCTCCTCTTCATTTTTTGTTCTCAAACTAGTTTGCGGCTTGAGATACCAATATCCATTGATATCTCTCTGTCTCTATCTCCGGAGACAAACTATCCACTGACATTTGCAATAAACCAACAGACTCCCATAGCTACCTTGAGTGCACATCCCCCTATCCTGTCACCTGTTAGGATGCCAACCCCTTCTTTCATCTTCTCCATCTCTGTCACATCTGTTCTTAAGATGAGTCTTTCCACTCTGAAATACCCTCCTCACTCAGGAAACATGGTTTCTTCTCTGCTATAGTTGATGGGGTTCTCACACCATTCCTGAACATCTGCTCTCAGGCCTTCTCCCACCCCTCCTCTGACAGCTTAGAGATAATGCTCTCCTGGTCCTCACCTTTCACCTTATCTGAAGAAGGGTCTCGACCCGAAACGTCGCCTATCTCCTTCGCTCCTTAGATGCTGCTGCACCCGCTGAGTTTCTCCAGCCTTTTGTGTACCCACTAATACCTTATATTCTGTCTGAGTATCCCAGAACCCAAAGAATGAACATTGATTTTTCCAATATCAGGTATCAACTCCATGTGTCACTTTCCCACTCCCAACAGTCCACCCAGAGTCACACTCCCTTAGTTCACCCTTTTGATCCCTCTTGCTCCTCTCACCTCATTGCCCTGACTGATCACTCTACCTTGCCTGCTTCCATCAGCCTATATTCCTAGTCAACCTGGTTCAATTTTCACCCAATTTTTACCTTTCCACCTCCTTTTCACCCACCAGGCTCCACCCGCCTATTTTCTGTCTTTTCTTATGTACCCATCTATTACATATGAGCATCCAATTCAAAGCTCCCTACCCCACGTGGCTACATCTGCTCATCATCCCCTTTCATTTGGTTCCTCATCATATCCAAGGCTCTGTCTCACCTTCTCTCCAATTACAGGCTATCACACCTCTGCACTCTCATTCCTAAGGTAAAGTCTTGACCCAAAATGCCAACCATCTGCTTTGCTTCTACAGATGCTGCTTGATCTATTCTTTCAGCAATTTGTTTTGCCGTAGTTTGCTATCGTGTGGCTTCACCTAGAATTTACCATATTGATACTTTTGCTGCAAGAATTCTACAATGGGGTGCAATTAATAGTGCAGAATCTTGTATTCAATCTGTTAATCACATTGAGCATATGTTAATTGCATGGTTTGTTTATACCTTTACGTTGTGAAGGTGAGAATTGCATTTGCTGTCCAATTTTAAAATTTAACTTTTTATTCTAGCTCATCTCTATAACTAATCTGATTAGTTAAAAGGAGGTGGAAAGGAATTTAGAAGATTGAGGGGGATCTTATAGAAACATACAAAATTCTTAAGGGGTTAGACAGGCTAGATGCAGGAAGATTGTTCCTGATGTTGGGGGAGTCCAGAACAAAGGGTCACAGTCTAAGGATAAGAGGGAAATCTTTTGGGATCGAGATGAGGAAAACATTTTTCACACAGTGAGGGGTGAGTCTCTGGAATTCTCTGCCACAGATGGTAGTTGAGGCCAGTTCATTGGCTATGTTTAAGAGGGAGTTAGATGTGGCCCTTGTGGCTAAAGGGATCAGGGGGTATGGAGAGAAGGCAGGTACAGGATACTGAGTTGAATGCTCAGCCTTCCGATCATATGGAATGGCGGTGCAGGCTCGAACGGCCGAATGGTCTACTCCTGCACCTATTTTCTACGTTTCTATGTTATTGTGGACATGTGAAAATTCCAAGAAACTATCCCCAACGGTTGGTTTATTAGATCATTATGGTGATTATCCACAAGTTCAGAGCAAGTAATTAAACAGTTTAATCATCCCAGTTATGAGTTTAAAAATTAAATGAGTTAACACTGAACACCACATTACAGAAAGATCACACTTTGTTTAAATTTGGTCTTTATTGAGACTAGATAACTGCAGTAAAAATAGCAAATGAAAAGAATATATAACCTAAATGTCTGATACAATTTTTCGGTGATCTTCAGTCTTGACACAGTTAATAATTTCTAATCTAAATTCCTGGGAACCAAGCAATATTTGAATTATGGATACTTATGGAATTGTCAAAAGTCTGTCACTAATGTTTCACAGTATATACAGTGCCCTCCATAATGTTTGGGACAAAGACCCATCATTCATTTATTTGCCTCTCCACAATTTGAGATTTGCAATAGAAAAAATCACCTGTGGTTAAAGTGCACATTGTCAGATTTTAATAAAGGCCATTTTTAACATTTTGGTTTCACCATGTAGAAATTAAAGCAGTGTTTGTACATAGTCCCCCCATTTCAGGGCACCATAATGTTTGTGACACAGCAATGTCATGTAAATGAAAGTGGTCATGTTTGGCATTTTGTTGCATATCCTTTTCATGCAATGACTGCTTGACGTCTGTGATTCATGAACATCACCAGTTGCTGGGCGTCTTCTCTGGTGATTACTGCCATCTTTAGCTTATGCTTATTTTGGGGGCTAGTAACTCCTTCAGTTTTCTCTTCAGCATATAGAAGGCAAGTTCAATTGGGTTCAGATCAGGTGATTGACTTGGCCACTCACGGATTTACCATTTTGTTAGCTTTGAAAAACTCCTTTGTTGCTTTAGCAGTTTGTTTGGGATCTTGCTGTAGAATAAACCGCCAGCCAATGAGTTTTGAGGCATTTGTGTTTTAACGAGCAGATTGGATGTATCTCTACACTTCAGAATTCATTATCCTACCACCATCAGCAGTTGTATTATCAATGAAGATAAGTGAGCCAGTACCTTCAGCAGCCATACATGCCCAGGCCATAACACCCCCACCACCGTGTTTCACAGATGAGGTGGTATGCTTTGGATCTTGGGCAGTTCTTTCTCTGCTCGATACTTTGCTCTTGCCATCACTCTGATATGTTAATCTTTGTCTCATCTGTCCACAAGACCTTTTTCCAGAACTGTGGTTGCTCTTTTAAGTACTTCTTGGCAAACAGTAACTTGGCCATCCTATTTTTGCGGCTAACCAGTGGTTTTCATCTTGCAGTGTAGCCTCTGTATTTCTGTTTAAGAAGTCTTCTGCGGACAGTGGTCATTGACAAATCCACACCTGTCTCCCGAAGAATGTTTCTGATCTCTCAGACAGGAGTTTGAGGATTTTTCTTTATGATAGAGAGAATTCTTTTGTCATCAGCTGCGGATGTCTTCCTTGCCTGCCAGTCCCTTTACAATTAGTAACGTGCTTTAACCACATGTGATGTTTTTCTACTACAAATCTCAAATTGTGAAGTACAGAGGCAAATAAATAAATGTTTGTTCTTTGTCCCAAACATTATGGAGGGCACTGTAAATACTATGAAGCAATCTAAAACTTAAAAAAACCTCATTATTCATTGGACGTTAACATTTTTTTGGAAAGTGAGCTGCATCAGAAATCTCAGATCTTGAATACATTTGGTCTGCATTAGTTCATGCAGGATATCTTCCTATGAATATTATAATCCTGTTGTCATGCTTTGTCTCTCACCAACACTGGAAAGTCTGTTCCCATTCACTATGACCTATCTCTATTTATCTCTTCATGCCTCAGTAATCCATGCAACCCTCAATTTATTTTCAATTTTGTTTGTTTTTCAGAATCTACTTGGTCTGTATCTCCATAAAATTTGTAATTCGCCATCTCTCGTCGATGAGCCACATTCAAAGATGATTTTATTTTACCTTCACATCCCATGTTTATTGTTTTTGTCTTTTTCTCTTTGCAATTTTAATCTTTGTTTTTGTTTAAGATAGCAATTCCGTAGAGTAATGACAAAACCAATTTAACATATTTGAGTCTGTTCAATGTCCAAATCTCTGACTTATTCATCGTTAGAGAGGAATTGATGTTGAAGTATCTTTTCCCTTAATTATATATTTCTTGCAAATGTTCTAGTTCTATTTATTGCCAAATAAGCTTGTCAAGCACTTCGGAATATGTTTTGAAATGATGGAGAGGTTGTGGGTGCTGAGAGAGGAAAGGGCAGTGTTGCTGTTGTTGGTGAAGAGAGTTTGCACAATTGTCTTGATGTTGACTCCTGTGGAATATTTTATCGCCCAGGATAGAAAAAACTGAAGTCCCTGTGCCCGAGTGTAAAGTACACTCTAAATGCACCCCAATTGTTCAAGAACATTAGGGGGGGGAGGGGGGGAGCATGGGGATCAGACTCATTTCTATAAAACAAACATAATGAATTCATACTTTTTACCAGTGATTTTCTTTTCTTTTTTCTACTTTCAGGGAGATTCTAGCTATGTACATAAATTCATGATAATTTAATCCTCCCGTGAGTATGACCCTGACTTTCATAGGCCTCAAACCAATTTATTCTCCTTGTCCTGGTGGCATATATCAGTTTCCTAATATTAGTGTGCTTTTCTTGCTACCAGAGATTTTTTAGCATTCATAACTTAGATAGTCTCTCCTTTGAGGATATAACTACTTTTTGACTGATTGTTATATCCCCACTGACTGGCAATATCAACTCTCTCTATTATTCATCCTGTCTTCTGTAGACATACTAATGCCTGCTCTATGAAGCTTGACTCTATCTTGAGTTTTCTCCAGGTCTCAGCAACACAAATTTCGGATGTACATGGAAGTATTTACTTTTGTACGGTGAGTGGATGCTCAACAAATCATCGTGCTCTTTAAAACATAAACATTAACTAACATTGGTCTTGACTGAAAACAAGTGTAGTATTTAAAAAAAAAAGTTTATATCATTATAAAACGTTTGGATGAGATTTTTGAAATAATACGATTTTTTTTGTTAAGCCTGATTATCTTAATGAAGCTTATTGTAATAAAATGAAGTGATGATATTCATCATTGACACTGAAGATAGTTGATGTGTACTAGTAAACTAGTGAGGGTACAGAAGAGATATACATGGATATTCCACAGATGGGAGAATTGTGACTAGATTGTACTCTTTGAAACCCAGGTACTTGAGGGGAGAATTAAGTGAACAGCATAAAATATGGGAGGTAGACAAAAATGCTGGAGAAACTCAGCGGATGAGGCAGCATCTATGTGTAACATAGATGCTGCCTCACCTGCTGAATTTATCCAGTATTTTTGACTACCTTTGATTTTCCAGCATCTGCAGTTCTTTCTTAAACAGTATAAAAGTACGAGTGGTCTGAAATGACACTGAGAGCAATTTGCAAAAGGATAACAAGGCTGATAAAAGATATAACCCTGAGGGATTTTGTTCCCTCTACAATTTGCTGTCTGAAAGTGTCGAAGACACAGAAACTATCATCATATTTAAGCGGAGCTTTGATGTGAACTTAAACCACTCTGGGGCTATGCCACTAGTGCTGAAAGGTGGGATTACGATAGATAGGCAAGATGGTGCAGCGGTAGAGTTGTTGCCTTACAACAAATTAAATGCCAGAGACGTGGTTTTGATCTCGACTATGGGTGCTGTCTGTACGGAGTTTGTATGTTCTTCCCGTGATCTGCGTGTGTTTTCTCTGAGATCTTCGGTTTCCTCCCACACTCCAAAGACGTACAGGTATGTAGGTTAATTGGCATGGTAAATGTAAAAATGGTCCCAGTGTGTGTAGGATAATGTTAATATGTGGGGATCGCTTGTTGGTGCGGACCCGGTGGGCTGAAGGGCCTGTTTCCACCCTGTATCTCCAAACATCTTTTACAACCTGCACAGACACAATGGTCTGATCGGCCTCTTGTTCTTACCTACGACTGGATAGCATGCAAACAAAATCATTTCACTGTATCTCAGAACATGTGACAATAATAAACAAAACAAACAACAGCATGCAGGTGTAACTCAGCAAGTCAGGTGGAGGGAATGGGTAGGTGACATTTTGCATCGGGACCCTTCTGCTGCAGTCTGAAGAAGGCTTTTAACCTGAATTGTCACCTATCCATTCCCACCCATGGATGCTACCTGACCAACTGCGTTACACCAGCATGTAGTGTTTTCCTTAAGATTTCAGCAACTACAGTTCCTTGTGTCTCCAAAATATCCCTTTGTCTTTGTTGGGTGAAGATCATTACCTAATGGTACAGTGGGAATACTTTCACTATATAAATCTGGTGCTTCCAGATATTTGACATTGTCATTTTTGCATTGGTATTTGCCATTTGACACCTTGGCAACCATGTTTCTAACAACTATGACACTTCAAAAATTACTCCATTGCTTGTAAACTGCGATATACTGTGGTGGTAAAAGGCATCCTCTGAATGCAAATGTCATAGAGTCATACATTACGAAAATAGGCCCTTTGGCCCAGCTTGCCATTGCCAACCAAGATGGCCCATCTACACGAGACCCACCGGCCCACATTTGGCTCATAAACCTTTCCTATCCATGTCCAAATTACCTTTAACTGTAGCTATACTCCACATTACCATTCAATTATTCTTGTATACATTGTCAATTAGCTATTTAACCTCATGCTGGAAAATAGAGATTGGAAAATTGTTTTTTAAGTGTACATTTTCTTTTAAAATTACTATTAAACAGATTTTACACAAATAATGTGACTAATGGAAAAGAGCCCTTGGGATATTTTGGCTGGATTTTTGATGCACCAGGTTATTCCCTTCAAGTCTGCTCATCCAACATAGTTTGAGCTTGTTATGGGGAGAGTAATGCCTGGTCCTCTCTAAAATAGTACAGACATTTGGCTCAACCTGATAACTGAGCAGAGGCTTACAAGGGCCAGGTGGAATACAGGCAGGTGCAATACAACCCAACAAACTTCTTGGTCAATTCACAATTGGTCCATTACTATTTCATTGGACTGCGGACAACCTTTTGCCACTTTTGTTGTCATGAGGATAGTAATCAATGTTCATGATGAATGTACCACTCATGGAACTGACACCTTTGTCTGACCTCGAATGGCATTCATCAAGTCCAAGGTGTTAAGGAAATTGTTACAAACTGGCAGTTAATATTTTTTGAGAATTATCATTATTGATTCTCCACCAGTTCTCCACAGAATGTAGTTGTGAATTGTCAAAGCCCCATTGAGACAACATAACTACCTCAGTCAAAAGTCCTTGACATGTAGACCATCAAGGATTTAACCCTGCTCTCGGGTATGTGGAGTTTGCGTATTCTGTCTCAAACTGCTTGGATTTCTCTTGGATGCCTTGTTTTCTGCTAAAATCCGCCAAAATGTGTGTTTAAGTTAATTTGTAATTGTAAATGACCCTAGTGAATTGGATGGCAGAAACCTAAAATAAAGTTAATGACACATGAGAGAGAAAATAGGCTATGGGGAAATAAATAGAGTTCAGAAGAGAATGTACTAAGAGCTAACATAGGTTCAGTGAGATGAATGGCTTCCCCACGCTCACAGTCAATTTAATCCCGCTCATATCAACAACAGCAAGAGCAAGTGGAAAACGGCTTGCTTTGTGAACATCTTATTAAGGTTGTTGCTATGGTTTGTAATTATTGTTATATATATTTATAATAGTCCATTCTTTCTTAATGCAGGGTAGTTTAAACTTTTTGGGTACTAATTAATTTTTTGATACCTGACATAAATATGTTTATCTACGTACATATTACTCTTAATTTATTCTGTACAAAAATATTTTCAACTTTCTGAAACAATGTTTATGTAAGGCCAAATCTGGTACTATTATTAAAGTTTTTAAATACCTATTTCGGAGCCTATTGCATTGAATAAAGGTTTCGCCACTTGACTTTGAATCCCACCTGTCCTTTTTTATGCAGTCCTAAGGAAGGAAGGAGGAATAGAATAAGGTTTCAGAGATCCTTGCCAACATTTGCATCTACTGTGGAGCTTTCCAGTAGTGAATGTTCCTTTTTCATCTGAAGACTATAATTCAACCTTTCATACAAAACCTAAACAGACCAAAACAAGATTACATAAAATGTATGGCACGTGTCAATAATTGTTTGGCACGCAATGGGAAAGCACAAGGCCGTTTTCTTTCTTTTTTAATTTCTGGGAGGTCAGGGGTTGAACGATTTAAATTGTTTGTGCAAGATGAAAATATGTGAAACCCATATCTTAAATCCTCTTCACGAAAATTAAGATGGTGGTTAGTGTATACTAGCCATCACGTTCCCAATAATCACTACCCTATAGATAAATTGTTTTCTTTCAATTAGCTATATATTTTTATTTATCGCAAACGTCATTACTAACTATAAAATGTGGCGTAAATGAACCAAACGTAGTACAAAAATATAAAGCTGGGACTAACAGACTAAAAGTCAAATAAACTGAAAGGTGATTTTGTAACAAACTTGAGGTAGATCACAATGCCATGCCGATCATTTCTATCAGCAAGTTCTTAACTACTGAAATTAATTTTTTTAAATGTTATGCCAGGCCATAGATTAAAATAAGGATTTATACAAGCAATAATTCAGTAATTTTGTGAATCATTTATTACTTTTTAGTTCTTGATTAAGTATCATTTATTACTTTTTAGCACTTGATTAAGTATCATTGTACCCCCTGTAGCCATTTAAATCTTCCATTAAATGCAGCACTTCAGTCTATAAAATCCAATTTAATATCACCTGCACCTTTAGACTTAACTATAAATATCAATCATTCCAACAAAATTACTTTGCAAATGTCAAACATTTCTGAACCTGCCAATTTGTCAATTTTCATTTAATAATGACCCAAACAACATGATTAGTCACGAGATTAATTTTTTTTTAATGTGTTTCCTTGCAACATATGAGATCATTCAGCTCATCAAATCTATGCCAGCTCAGAGCAATTCCATCAGTCTCCAATAAACCATTGTTTCTCAAATTCCCATCAACACCACTGCTTACATTACCTACCTGCACATGGGATAATTTACAGTAGTTTATTTACTAGATAGGGCTCTTAAAGATAGCAGATTCAGGAGATATGGGGAGAAGGCAGGAACTTATTGTGGATGATCAGCCATGATCACATTGAATGGCGGGTGCTGGCTCAAAGGGTCGAATAGCCTACTCCTGCACCTATTGTCTAATTCCTATTGTATAATTGTCTACTTATTAACCTACAAATAAGCAAGTACTTGGGAGCTAAGACAAAGTGCTGGAGGAGCTTAGTGGTCTGGCAGCATTTGCGGATGGAAAAGGACTCAACATTTTGGGTTGAGATCCTTCAACAGTCCAGATGAGGAATCTTCATCCAAAACATAGACTGTTCAATTTCCTCCACTAATGCTGCCTACCTCTAGCAGTTTGATTTTTGCTCCAGACCAAAAGCATCTGCAGTCTGTGTGTCTCCAGGTATTTTGGATATGATAGGGTACCAGAGCATTTGATGGCAAACCCATGACTTCACAAGGAGAATATGTGAATTCCACTCCGAAATCCTTGTAGGTCAGAAATAAACCCATGTCACTTGGACTGTATGGCAGTAGCACTACCAGTTCAATTAGTGTGCTTTCTGATTCTCAGTCTTGTATGTTTAATATTGATAAGTAGTGATTTGTTACAATTGCTTTAAAAAAAAGACACGGCTGGAATAACCCAGTGAGTCAGGCGGCATCTCTGAAGGACATACATAGGCAACCTTTTGGGTCAGAATCATTCTTCAGACTGATCGTAGTATGTGTAGGGGCGTGCGGTGTGGGGGGGGGAGAGAATGCTGTAAGAGAGAAGGGGTCAGGTCAAATTCGGGAAAGTGATAGGTGGATACGGGTAAGGGGATTTTGTTTGGCATATATTTGAACAAAAGCTAGAGATGAAAAGACAATGGGCTGAGAAGTAAGGGGGAGGAGAGGAGAGGTGTGAAAAATGAAGTCAGAGCAAAGGATATAGATGGAGGTGAATGAGGCGGGGGGGGGGTGGGTGTGAAAGGGGGCAGGATTGAAAGACAATTCCGGTGGGGCACAGAGGGGGGACATTTGGGAGAGGGGAGTTGTATTTGTTGGTTAGTTACCTAAAATTGGAGAATTACATGCTCATACCATTGGATTGTAAAGTACTCATGCAGAATATGAGGTGCTATTCCGCCAATTTGTGTGTGGCCTTCCTCTGGTAGTGGACGAGTCCTAGGACATGAAGGTCAGTATGGGAATGGGAAGGATAGTTAAAAAGTTAACAACTGGGAGATCCAGAAGGCCTTGGCAAATTGAGAGAAACATTTTGGTGAAAAAGTCACCTTATAATTATTGTAAAAATATTTTGAGATGATTTAAAAAGTAATTATCTTTCTTTATATTTGTAGGTGGATGGAACAAACAATGAAACAAGGTGCCAAGTTTTTCTCAAAATATGTTTGAAGAATTCTGACAACAAGGTTCACTGCTTGCTTATGGAGTTTCTGCAGTGCAGGCAAAACATATAGAACAGAGTAAAGACTGAAAAATTATAACGTACAGTCTCAGCTCACAATGCAAACCCTATATGCCTACAGTGATGCTCTGGGTATATGTAGCATATATGAACAGAACCCAGTTTCTTAATTCCAGATTGATTTTGAGGTTCACTTGCAAATCAACTACACAGAAGATCTCAAAGTTTGGTGCTGGTCATTCTAGGACTTTTCTCGTTTCCCAAATAATTAGACACTGTAAACATGGGGTCTATTGTTTGCATGTCACTTGAAATAAATCAATAATTGTAAAAAAAAAAAGCTTGGTATTATAATAAATACCATTTGGATACAAACCATAAGCAGAATTACTGACAACTAATAATCTGTTGCCGCAACTGTAGCCACAAAGTTATCTCTTGTAGTCATCAATGAAAGCATTAAAAAAGTCAACCAAATACTTGTGCTTGATATTCAAAGTTCACTGTGATTTAACATAAATGGAGCACTATTCAAAGTTCTCATACATTATCCTCCCAGAAACAGCTAAATAATCCATAGCAAATGAACATTGAGTCTTTTTCAAAGGGAAAGATTAATTAATGGAATTAGTGATGACCCGTCAGTCAAAATTCAAAGAGTTGAATTGATTTTGAAATTGAAAGACAGCCCATGATTTTCCTTTGGGTGCATTAAGAGCTTATGGTTGATTTTCTTTCCTCTAACTCTGCAAACAAAAGTAACCTGGAAGCAATGTAGAGCCAGACTTCAATAATTTGAACATTAAAGTTATTGTTGTTATGGTGAAAATCAAACATTCAACATAAATGTTCCAATAAGAAATGTTCCAAGAAATATAGGAACATAAAATTATTAAGAGATTGGACATGCTAGATGCAGGAAACACGATCCCGATGTTGGGGGAGTCCAGAACCAGGGGCCACAGTTTAAGAATAAAGACGTAGGCCATTTAGAACTGAGATGAGGAAAAACTTTTTCACACAGAGAATTGTGAATTTGTGGAATTCTCTGCCTCAGAAGGCAGTGGAGGCCGATTCACTAGATGCATTCAAAATAGAATTAGATAGAGCTCTTAGAGCCAGTGGAATCAAGAGATATGTGGAGAAGGCAGGAAAGGGGCACTAATTGTGGATGATCAACCATGATCACATTGAATGGCGATGCTGGCTTGAAGGGCCGAATGGCCTACTCCTGCACCTATTGTCTATGCATCTATGTAATAAGCTGGTTTCATTTATATCAATTGAACTCTCAGAATCATGTTTGACTTTGAATCTTGACCTTCCCTTTCGTGTGTTATCATAGAGGAAAAGGGGGGCCGCACAAAATTAGGTATCAAAAAATCTTGCCAATGATTGCTGTACCAGCTGTGAACTGCAGTGATACTCCCTGGAAGAGTCAGCTTCACACTGCTTTGTTCCTAAGCCAGCCCACATGATTTACTGCACACAACTCAGTGTGAATCCACAATCTCTTCACACTGATGCTATACTTGCACAGAAGGCAATTTAAATTCACATGCATCTTGAAAATCCAGTTTTGACACTAACTGAACCTGAATGTGTTATCTGCACATCAGTCACATGTGAAAACAACATGCATTTGGAAGGAACAATTTAGACATTGTGAAAAGTAAATATAACTGCAACAGCACATTTCTTAAAAGACATATTTAAATTTGGAGGCAAGGTTCACAGCAAACAACATCACTGAAATTCAAGTTCAGAAATGAGCTATGAGATGGTCCATTTGAATACTGACACAGAATAGCTCAAAAGAAGGGGATGGTGGGTGCATTAATATTCAGCCTCAATAACACAATACTGGGTTATATCCTTTTTTCCGTCACATCCAAGTTTCAATCAAATTACTGAAATGGGGGTTAAGTTAATGGAGGAGAACAATTAAGACCATCAGAAATTGGTAAAAGAATTAAAGAATGATAAATTAATTCAAAACTACATTACCTAAAGCAATAATGCTCATAGCAAGATCTTACTTCGGACTGACATACTTTCTTTGCTTATCTACCTCCATGCTATAGGTCTACAATGTCAAAAAATTCCCGTTGACAAGACATTACCAAAGTCAGATGTGGGATCTGCCCAATTAATTATACATGTGAGAAAATGTTTCATCTTTTGGTTGGTTGGGGTTGCTTTTTCCACTCAATATCTTAAACACTTGAACTCTTGAACACAATGAAATAAGTCTTTGCTTTAACCAAGTAAAGACATATTTCCTTTGTGGACATGGACATCGCAGTATAAATAGCTTTTTGTTTGTGCCAAAATTCTCTGTGAGAAACCTTAAAGAGATGCATCCAAGTTGTCAGGTTCTCTGGAAGTTGATAACTGAGAAATCAAATTTGTGCGTTAATTATTATTCACTCAGATATATTTTTATGCACAACAAATGTTTTTCAGATACTTGTAAATGGACCCTTTAACTGACATGTAACAATTCTGTAACTTTCTTATGCTTTCACCAACCAACATTTTTTTTTTGTTTTATGGACATTTTGAGAAGCAATTGGCTGTTGTGCCAAGTGAAATTCCAAAAAGGAAGAACAATGAGAATAAAAAGAACAAAGAATCAAAAAAAAGACATGGCAATGGAAGAGAAAAGTTTTTTTTGAGTTTGCCGATATCGTTCCTTACCAACACAAAGAATA
Organism: Raja brachyura; assembly: GCA_963514005.1. The sequence goes on from OY740783.1 coordinate 92,615,696, forward strand.
ACCATGAACCATTTAACAGAGCAGTTAGTCATTTTCTAAAGCTGGCTCATGCAAGGCTGCATACTCTCCCCTCTCCTCTGCTCTCTCTACACCAACGACTGCATCCTCCACAGACTCCACTGTCAAGCTTCTCACATTTGCGGACGACACAACCATGATTGGACTGATCCAGGATGGGGAGGAATCTGCCTACAGACAGTAAGTGACACAGCTGGCGTCCTAGTGCTTTCCTAACAACCTGGAGCTCAATGCTCTTAATACAGTGGAATTAATAGTAGACTTTAGGAGGGTTCCCCCTCCCCTCCCCTCACCATCAACAACACCACAGTCACATCTGTGGGTCTTCTAAGTTCCTTGGAACCATCATCTCCACGGACCTTAAATGGGGGGCCACAATCGATTCCACAGTCAAAAAGACCCAACAGAGGATGTACCACCTGCGGCAGCTGAGGACGCACAATCTGCCACAGGCAATGATGGTCCAATTTTATACTGCCAGCGTAGAGTCTGATTTCACTTTCTCCATCATGGTCTGGTTTGGCTCAGCCACCAAGCATGACATCTGGAGGCTGCAGCCAATCGTTCGATCAGCTGAGAAGTTGTTGGCTGCAACCTTCCCCCCATTGATGAACTGTACACTGTAAGGGCCAGGAAATGAGCGGGTAAGATGATCACTGACCCCTATCACCCTGGTCACAAACTCTTTGAAGCACTTCCCTCTGGAAGGCGACTCCGGACTGTCAAAGCCGCCACAGCCAGACATAAAAACGGCTTTTTTCCCCACAAGCATTAGCTCTACTCAATAACAAGAAGTCTGTAGCCTCCTTTTGCTCTGGTATTTTATTTCATTCACATGTTTAAACTATAATGTTTTATTATTAATGTTTTATTCTTAATTGTTTACTCAATCTTGTACTGTTACTTACAAGCAGAACACCAAGGCAAATTCCTTGTATGTGTACATACTTGGCCAATAAACGTATTCAATTCAATTCAATGTGCAAGTCTTACTGCAAGTTCTGTGGCAGAAGACCAGAGAGACTGAGATGATAAGCAATGAACAGAAAATCAGTTTTTTTTATCAAGCCAAGATTTGCTTTAAAAATGAATGCAACCTACATATTCAGGTTAACGATGCTATCTATAGTGGGGAAAATGCTAGGGTCAGTTATTAAAGGTGGGATAGCAGCACATTTGGAAAGTGGTGAAAGCATTGGACAAAGTCAGCATGGATTTATGAAAGGTAAATCATGTCTGACGAATCTTATAGAATTTTTCGAGGATTTAACTAGTAGAGTGGATAAGGGAGAACCTGTGGATGTGTTATATCTGGACTTTCAGAAGGTTTTCGACAAGATCCCACATAAGAGATTAGCACAGAAACTTAAAGCACACGGTATTGGGGGTTCAGTATTGGTGTGGATAGAGAACTGGCTGGCAGGCAGGAAGCAAAGAGTAGGAGTAAACGGGTCATTTTCAGAATGGCAGGCAGTGACTAGTGGGGTACCGCAAGGCTCAGTGCTGGGACCCCAGATATTTACAATATATATTAATGATCTGGATGAGGGAATTGAATGCAACATCTCCAAGTTTGCGGATGACATGAAGCTGGAGGGGGCAGTGTTAGCTGTGAGGAGGATGCTAGGAGGCTGCAAGGTGACTTGGATAGGTTGGGTGAGTGGGCAATTGCATGGCAGATGCAGTATAATGTGGATAGATGTGAGGTTATCCACTTTGGTGGCAAAAACAGGAGGGTAGACTATTATCTGAATGGTGGCCGATTAGGAAAAGGGGAGATGCAACAAGACCTGGGTGTCATGGTGCACCAGTCATTAAAAGTAGGCATGCAGGTGCAGCAGGCTGTGACAAAAGCAAATGGTATGTTGGCATTCATAGCAAAAGGATTTGATTACAAGAGCAGTTCTACTGCAGTTGTACAGGGTCTTGGTGAGGTTACACCTGGAGTATTGCGTACAGTTTTGGTCTCCTAATCTGAGGAAAGACATTCTTGCCAAAGAGGGAGTACAGAAGGTTCACCAGACTGATTCCTGGGATGGCAGGACTTCCATATGAAGAAAGACTGGATAGACTCGGCTTGTACTCGCTTCAATTTAAGAGATTGAGGGAGGATCTTATAGAGACTTACAAAATTCTTAAGGGGTTGGACAGGCTAAACGCAGGAAGATTGTTCCCGATGCTGGGGAACTCCAGAACAAGTGGTCACAGTTTAAGGGGGAAGTCTTTTAGGACCGAGATGAGAAGATAATTTTTCACACAGAGAGTGGTGAGTCTGTGGAATTCTTAGCCACAGAAGGTAGTTGAGGCCAGTTCATTGGATATATTTAAGAGGGAGTTAGATGTGGCCCTTGTGGCTAAAGGGATCAGGGGGTATGGAGAGAAGGCAGGTACAGGATACTGAGTTGGATGATCTGCCATGATCATATTGAATGGCGGTGCAGGCTCGAAGGGCCGACTGGCCTACTCCTGCACCTATTTTCTATGATTCTATGAAGAGATATTCATTACACATGACAGCGAGAACACTCTGGCACTACTTTTCACATATACTGTAAATTAAGCAATTAGATTGTATAACTGAGCATTTTATTTGCATGCAAGCTCAGCAGTTATTGCCCATAACTAATTACGTTGAGAAGAGATGAGCAGGGAGTTTCTTGAATTGCTGCACTCCTTTTGAAAGCTCACTCACAATATTCCAAGAGTTTGGAATACTTTATAGTTATATTTTGAGCTTAAAAAGTGAACTTGCAGATAATGCAAGCAGCTAATGCATCATTGATTTTGATATGAGAGGTCATGGGTTCACAGAACACTGTCATAAAATCAAGTCAAGAGACTGCAGTGTGGTGCAGTCTCATGACTGCACCACACTGCAGTCTGCAGCAATTTGTACTATTGCATCACAATCCAGTCACCTATGTTCGATCTTGGCTGTGGGTAATGTTTGTGTGGAGTTTGCATGTGTCCACTCACATGATTTAACTTGAGACCTCCGATTTTCTTAACTTTTCACAAAGACATACTGAAATATAAATTGGTAATTGGCAAAATAGTCAAAGAAGAGTTGATGGGTAAGAGAAAATACGTTGCAAGACTGCAGGTAAATGAGAAGGGAATTTGATGCATGGGATTGCACTGTTGGTGGTTGGCATAGACTCATTGAGCTGAGTGGTCTTCTGTACTAGTAACATAGAATAGTACAGCACAGGTCTTGGCTCTTCTGCCGACTGTGTTTGTGCTGAACATGATCCCAAACTAAACCAATCCCCTCTGCCTGAATGTGATCCATATCCCTCCATTGCATGTATATCCATGTGTCTATCCGAAAGCCTCTTAAACGCCATGATCGTATTTGTTTCCGCCACCACCCTCGGCTGCACATTCAAGCACCCTGTACATCATCTTTCCCCCTAAAGCTATGTGGTAATATGTCAACATTTTCATCAGATTTATTATACACGCACACATGCGCACACACACGCTCACGCATACACCCACCACAACCCCACAGTGCAATGCTAATGATAGGAGTCATTGTTTAGGATAATGGATGGGGCAGCAATCAAGTGAGCCCGTTTGTCCTTGATGCTGAAGAAAATTTCTGGAAATACTTGGACGTCAGGCAGCATCAGTGGGGAAACACCGTGTTTGCATTTCAGGCTGATATCTGTCATCAGAATCTGAATCCCTTCATTCTATTCCTCTATTCAGATGCAACCCAACCTGCTGAGTATTTCCATGGTAGTTTTTCTTAATTTCAAACCTCCAACTTCTACACTACTTTTATTTACTTATTTATTTTTGCTGTGGCTCGTGTTAGATTAATACATGCTGATTAGTTTTGATAAATCATGCAAATAGTTTATGCAATTGGATTTTTTTGTTTCTGGTGTCATTGTGAAAGATCCAAATGATATCTCTTAATGCGCAGGGTAAAATAAGGATCAAATAATATCTATAAATCAAAAAAAAACACATCAATCAGCCGTCACACTCCAGCCTTTCTGATCTCAAGGGATCTTTCAGGAGATGTAACAACATTAACATTTCGCTGTTTCTGAGACACTAACCACCAAGCGACAAAGCTATCACATTCTGGTTGAGCTCAAGTAGCGATAAACTTGACATTACAAATAATATTATTGATTCAGTATTGGTAATCTTTCAATTAGAATGTTATACATTTAGTGAAATGAAAGTTATAGATCAGTAATGTAAAATAGCTGTGGCTATGTGTTCTGATCTGCTTCCATTGAAGTCAATACACACCTACATTGTGTGTACCACCAGGGCTGCACTTCAAGGCACATCACTCTATATGAGGTGCAGACCGCAGAATTCAGAATAAAATGTATAGTTGCCAACACATCCTCATTTAATTTCCAAAACATTGTTCTGTGCAGTCCAGCATGTGCAGAGAAGAAATGGTATGCTGCCCTCTACCAGACATCTTAGACCTGTCCATGAACGGAAGCCACATTTGTGTTTTATTTAAGAAACCAGGATGAAAGGTTAAATGCTTATCAGTGCAGAAACTGCACCTTGCTGAACTAAGCTGGAACATTAAAATGTAATGTGAAAACTGGAACAATCAGAAAATAATGCAAAGACAATAAGGCTTAGGTTAAAGATTTTTGTTAAAAAAGGCACAGAGAGAGAAAGCAAAAATGATAGTAACAAAAATGAAACCCTACTTTTAATAATCACTTACATATGCACTCATATTAAATGGGCAAGCCCTAATTTGTATGGTGCATTTAGTTTGCATTGACCAGGTACGAAAACTGCATGCTGCCTAATGCATTTGCCTGGTGAAATAAACACATGAAGCTAACAGCTAACAGAGTAGCACATTGTGGACAGGAAGTGCCAGAATTTCATCTTTAATTGAGCTTCTGCTTTTGTCGAAGTTGCCACGTTGCACATATCTAAGTGAACACCATTAGACCCGTTATAAATTTGCCAGTCTTTTCTGGCCCATTCCTCGCTTTGATCTCCACTGTGCATGATGTAAAATTGCTGGCATCCTTGTGGATAGAAAATCAAAGCTGTGGCAAAGATAATGAGCCTTTTATTAATGTAGCCAATTTGAGTGAGAGAGGGTTAATGTGTAGTGGTAATAATTGTTGCTTAGAATAAGAAAAGTTATGTTCCTTATTTGCATGCATGATCAAACTGTGCATGTAGCTCACAGTCACACACCAAGCATCATGTTCACACCATTAGAATGTTTCCTGTGTTGGCTACACCATGTGTTAAAGCATTGCAATTTCATTAACTGTTAATCATCATGGTGTGATTTATGAACACTGCACACTTACATTTAAAATTCACACTTTTTAGTGTCATGGATAAGCTCAGCAGAGTGTGTCTTCCAAAAATTATCTGGTTGCATTAGACAGTTTGCAATGTATTATTTATTGCAGTTTCACTCAGGCAGGAGGTACTTACAGACAGAGAATGCCAGTTACTCTTCTGAGAACAATATGATTGTAGATGTAAAATGAAAGCCTTCATTATGTGAAAGAAAAATACACGGTAACAACACCACCATGAGAGGGCTTGAGAAGAGATGGGTATCAAATGGTACTTGCAATAAACAGATGTATTCTGCTGGAAACAATCAATATTCTCATTAGATTATTTTTTGGTGTAAATTTTAGCTTTCCCTTATGGCAATAAGCTCAAATGATTTTCTTCCAAAGGATCTATCAAAATCCCTCATGTCACAAAAGCCGGAGCGCTTTCAACACGTCTAAATACTAAAATTATTTTCATGCACTGACGTGTTAAAAGTGTCGCTGTGCAGTAAAGCATTTATTTCATTAGTCTTAACCGGGTTATTGAAATATTTTATGTAAGTCATCCCAGACAATCTCATATTTTCTGAGGTCCCACAGCGGGGGTCACTTTAATCTAATATCTAGGGAAATCTGTCATCATCCAATGTTGCTGGCAAGAAGGGTTAAAAGAATCTCGAGTTACCACAAGGAAATACGGTTTGTGAAGAAGAACATGGCAGGCAATAATATACTGGTTAAATATCACTCTTTCATTTTGCATCAACAACTGAATCTCTTAAATGAATCATTGTACTTTGATGCAGACACCTTATGAAATTGAATATGATTACAAGATCACATTTAATGTTAAAATCAAAATTTACTATGCAGGAAGAGTGGGTAACTGCACTCACATTAACAACAATGGGTGAATATACAGTAAAGACTGATTATGGCTCACAAATCCAGAACTTGATCATGTGTAATGTCCCAGCATGAGAGGAGCAAGGCCCTGTGAATGTGCTAGCTGTGAGTAATGAGGCACAGGAATTGCCAGTTTAACCACGTTCATTCTTCTCCAACTGCTCCTCCTTTTGGCTGTCCATGGAGCTATGATGTTCACAAGTTTTTTGTACCACTTAAATTATGAGTTGCTTTGTGAAGGTATAATTCTATTGAATCACTCCATCCATTTGAAAAACCACGGAAATGTAAAGTATAAATAATGTTTGACGACCTGGAATGTAATTCATAAATTTTGACTTTGTATTAAAGCTTGTATAGAGCAGCTGACATAGGTGACCAAATTACTTTTTCGAACTCCTGTGTGAATCTTACATGTCTTGCTTTCAAGCTAAAACTCAATTACCCACAAACAACTGAAACTGTTAATTTCCCTTTGATCTGAGACTAAGTTTTGCACATTCTCAAATTACCTGAGCAGACAGACTTTTGCTTGTTTCCCTCTCCTATCTAGTCTGAAAGGCAATGGTGATACAACTCGGAGAGTTGTTCTGCAACACAACAGTCCATGGCGGAGAGAGTAGATGTTTATTTCAGATACTATTTGAAATCTGATGTATCTCGTCAATACATTTGTGGGGTCAGGTAATAAGCCCCACCACAGGATACCAGTCTCTGAACTTCTGTTCTAACCAGGGAATTCATGTGGCCTGTCAACTTATATTTCTCATCAATGGTGATCTCCGGGATGATGGTGATTGGGAATTTGGTGTAGTAGAATTGAGATTACATTGGAAAACCATGCTGTATCAATTTTGCAGCCAATATTATTGCAACTTTTTAATGCAAGTTGCAGGCTATTTGCCGTCCAATATCCTTGAAAAGTGCACCATGCTGTAAAAATGTACACAGTAATTGGAACCACAAATAAAGAAAATGCAGTGATATCTCCCAAATATGAGTCTCATGAGAAGTTAAAACTAATTCAAAAATAGTAGGTGTGAGTGTATAGGTGTTTTGAATATTACTGGGAAATGGCCAATGCTGGAAAATGACCAATGACTAAATGAAATGGCAGGAATCAGTGAGATTTCCTGCAAAATCAGTCTGCTTCTTGTGGTGTGGTTGTCTACACTGCTGGATCCCCTATAATGTCCACTGAAGGAGTTAAGAGTTGAAGCAATTCCCAACCACTTAATAAGGAATTTACTCAAACACCAGGTGTTTGCTTTAAAATGGTCACAACGACAGTTTCTCTATGCAGAAGTGCAATGGCTGCATAAGTCCAGGTTAAATAATATTGCTTGATTAGATAGATTTAAATACTTTAATTGCTATATATTAATTTGTTAAACATTTTAATAGATAATAGAGATTAAAGAGATACATCATGGAAATAGGCCTCCCGCCCACCAAATCCACGGGGACCATCGATCACTTGTTCACACTATTTCTATGTTATCACACTTTTTCGTCCACTCCCTACACATTAGGGGAAATTTACAGAGGCCATTTAACCTGCACATCTTTGGGATGTGGGAGAAAACTAGAGCACCCAAGGGAAACCCATGCGGAACTCCACACATCCGTGAGATCAGGATCATACCCAGATCTCTGGTGCTGCAAGGCAGCAGCTCTACCAGCTGCACCATTGTGAATATCAGAAATCTAATATTTTATCAGATTTTCAGCTGGCCTAGCAAGGAGGCAGGGCTTAGTTGGCTGTCAAAGATAATTTGTGGTGTTACTGCAGACTGGGCTTGTTCTGCCCCGATCCACCAACAATCATGATCCCATTACATTGTGCAAGGCCTTGCTGCTGACAAGAGTCTTGGTGAAATGAAGCAGCTGGCTTCTCTCCATGAGTTTCTGGTGGCAGTTCTTTTCTGGTCCAACACTGGTGACATTTCCTCACTTAAATCTGTGCACAATTGTTATTTTATTGAAAATATTTTTACAAGAAGGTAAATGTGGTGCCTGATGAACTATTTATGTACGCAGATGGTCATCAATGGCCGTTAGAGATTTGTCAGGAGATCCAAAATCTAAATAATTTGGAAGCATAAGGGCCATTTATTACAAACATCACAAATGATTAAATTACATGTACAATTGAATTAATTTTGTTTCAATTAAGACAATGAGGATTTATCAAAGCAATTAAATCTACCTTGTGTGGGCATGAGTAAGTCTATCCATTTTAAAAGTAACTAAATTGTGTTATCATGGCAGAAGAAAGTCGAATATCTCAGCAGGGGACAGCACAAAATAAAAAATGGAATGCATGAGAAAGCCTAATGGCACAGCACATTATGTAACACTGAAGCAGTATGTCAAATTGCTTTAGTATATCAAAGATGAGAGGGAGGTGGGGTGTTGGACTTGCTGCTTTCCATATGGCGAGTGAGAGATCTGGGATGTATCAGTATTTGTTCGGAACATCTTGTATCAACTCTTCGAATTGTACATATGGTGAGATCTGTATTGTTCTCACATTCCAAATAGCAAAGGTAAATAGGAATAACAACTATTTGTCAATGTGGTAATGCAAGTCAGAAATAAATAATTAGAGAGCGAAAATTAACAGTCTGATGCCTACAACTTCTGCAGTGCAATATTCTGTGCATATGGCTAAGATACAGGGAACTTTGAGAGATTCTTAATTTCCAGTTTAAAATACTCTGGCAAACCTCCACAGATAACCTGACTGGTTACATCATGGCCTGATATACCAATTCCAATGCACAGAAACTCAAGAGGCTATAGAATGAGTGGGACTCAGTCCTGTCCATCATGTACACAATGGCATCTATCATCAAGTATCCCCACCATCTGGGGCATGCGTTCTTCAAGCTGCTTTCATCAGGCATGAGGTACAGAAGTCTGAAGTCCCATACCACCAAGTTCAGGTAAAGCTACTTTCATACGATCATAAAATTCTTAAATCAACCTGCATAACTCAAATCCTATTACATCAATGGAGAATTATAGACCACCTCCGGAGCTACCAGGGACTTGTTTTGTAATTGAATTTTGAACCAATTTCCTGTTGTTATACAGTCATCATTCTTCTCACTGTCATGTGCATCCATATAATTTATGATTAATTCATGTTTTGTGTGTTGCCTAAGCCTATGTGCCTGTGATGCTACTGCAAGCAAGATTTTCATTGCATATGTGCCACACCATACTTGTGCATATGATAATAAACATGACATGACTTGAGCCATAATTGTGTTCCAGCAAACATATTTATTGTGATGCCTTTAGCCACTCTTTATTAAAAAATATGTTCCTGGAGACTTGGTAGATCCAAGTAACGCAATGCAGAAGAAAATTAGTTGTTGGAGTCTCTGGGAGTCTCAAATTGCAAAAGTAAACAAGCTCGTAACTGCAACATCATTTTTTGAGGTAGTGTTATTTAGTCAGAAAGGATTGGCATAACCATGGATCTGCACTGAACCCTGGGAAGCAACAGACATAATATGGAGGTGGAGGAACAAAATAAAATATATCATAAAATTATTAAAACATGCAGAGAAAATTGTTCATAATTTATCTAAGCTCAATATAATTACAATGTCTAATTCATTTACCAAGACCAATACTTCTGATATCTGTATAGATAGTATGGAGCAGAAGGAAAGTTGACGTATAGAGAGAACCACAAACCCTTTGAGGAAAAACTCACAGTTCGTCTTTTTGTAAATAACATTTTAAAATAAAGATTTGAAAAAAAAGTAGAACAAGTCAGAAAAATACGGTTCTTTCTGATGACCGTGGACTGCAGCTATCAGGAACGGTTGTGGGACTGAGCTGTCTTAGTTGACTGAATGTAGGTTGCGAATGTCATGAGCGGGAGTACATTGGTTACCAATGGGATGTTATCAGCTGGATTTAAAGCTTTGGTTCAGTGATTGTGGGTTCAAGTTCCACTTCAGGGAACCGAGCACATAATCTGGATTGACACTTCAGTGGAGCACTGAAAGAGTATTGCTCTGTCAACTGCTGTTCTTCAGAGAAGATATTAAACTGTTAGTTTCTGTGGCCTCTCAGATGTTTGCAAACATTTGCATGGTGCGATAGAAATAAGGACAGTTACATTTTCCTGGGACACAACCAAAAAGGCAACGTTATTCTTGTTTTGTGTATCTTAGTTCTCCTTACGTTTCAATTGTAATTTTAAAATATTGGGATAGGCATGGCTAAAACATCTCTAAATTTGTTTGCGTGGAACATTGCTAGTATGAAATGTACTTGATCACATATTTTACAGTGATCTCAATGTGGATCAGATCGTTATTGTAATAGCTGGACAAAGGCGATAAAATCACTTATTAATCCAGCTCTGGCTAATGAAGATGCAATCCTGGGGCTAAAATTAGCTAAACTGGAAGTTAATGTGGAACTTTCTCAATGCCATCCCATTGATCAAGTTAATTGCAGCACAGAAACTAACTAAAAATTCAGAAAACTTTCAAAGCAAAGATAAACATTAAAAATATCTGAACGAAAATGTGCAAAGACAAATAAAACTACAGTGGAGATATTTGAGGTGTATGTAAGTGACCATTAAGTAACAATTTACAAAGAGAATGGCGGATGCCTGGAAGGTGGTTGTGGGTGCAAATACAATTGTGTAGTTTACGAGGCTTTTAAATAGGCACATCAGATATTGCACATGGATTACATGCAGGCTGAGGAAATTAGTTCAACTTGGCATGGATATTATGGGTTGGATTATTCTGTATTATTCTACGTTACATGTTAAATCAAAATTAGTTCAAATTCAACGAGAACAATTACATTCAAGGAGAATTGAAAGAAAGCGTTTGGATTTGGTAATGATTGCAAAGTTTATTGACAAATTAAAAGTTAAGATGCAAACACCTTCCAAAATTTGATCAGGTCAGTCCAGGTTTAGATGGCACACAAAGATACAGCTGATGTTATAAATGCTTCATCATACTTAATTTGAAACTGCTTTTTCAATAATTTGTGTAACACAGTACGGATGATGACAGCGATGTCAACATTTGAAACATGGAAGATGGACACGAAAGAAGAAGACAATGTTACCAAAATTTGATGCAAGGAAAGTATTTGCATTTGTTCATATGATATGGATGTTGCTGCTATTTAATACCCGTCCTTAATTGGGCAAGAAATGGCTGTGAGCTGTCTCTTGAACCGTTGAAATCCAAATAATGAAGATACTTCCAATTGCTATTGCATGGGGCATTTAATAATTTTATAAATGGCACATACTGCAGTCATTGTGTTCTGTTGTTCAACTTCAAACCTGCTCTAGTACTGATCTGGTTGATCAGGAAGTTGTTGTCCAATTTTGTGCTCCCAAAAATGTAGATATGCGGAGATTGACAATGACAAAGGACATTAGAAATCAAAAGGAGGTGCCCAGGTAAAGTTTATTTTGGTCAAGATCACAACATTTACATGATATGAACACGTTTCACTAGTGTTACCCAGATCCTGCTGTGTTTGAGCATGTACACACATAAACATAAAAATAATATATGTTTGTGGCTTTGTATACCTCTTCCACAGTTTAATAATGATCAGGGTTGATCTACCCTTGGCCTGAGCTCCACTTTGCTGCCTGTTTCCCAAAAACCTGGGATCACCCATAGACCGACTGTCTGTTGATCTCAGTCTTGAACACATTCAATGACAAGCTGCAGAGAGAAGAAATTCCTCCTCAATTCAATCTTAAATGGTTGATCCATGAAATCAGCAATGAAGTTTTAAAGTAGATGGGATTGCTTTTCTTATATTTTTTGCCCTAGGGTCTGAAAGAAATTGAGTTTATTTTATAAAGTCACTGATTTATATATTTAACAGCTGACTCTGGTTTTACATTGTATCCATGGATGAAAAGGATTGTAGGTCATATATATATATAAAAACATGGGGTCAACAGTTATATTCTGAAAAATAGAGGTATATAATACAACCATTCATAAATGATGATCAGGAAATTGAAAACCAGTGCCTGGTTATGTGTCTCCTATCTCACCAATTTGATTATATCTTTTGAAAGGAGTACAGGATGAAAGCTTTGCTAATAATGTGGACATAGAACTTTCAAAAATACTTGGAAAACAGAAAAGGCTGCCAGGTATATTAATGCCAAGGAAGATCAGCGAAGTCTTGGCTTAGATATTTTGAGGCCAAGGGTAACTATTAATGATAAGTGCTTCACATGGGCTCCGTCAGAGGTTGGTTCCTGCAGTTAACTCCACTGCACTTGCTTATCTTTATTTATGATCTGGATGAAGTTTACTGATGATACAGAAGGGTGGAATCAGGCAAAACAGGACAGAGAGGGAATGGTCCCACAGCCAAACAGAGACCCTAAGATATTTCTGGCCTATACAGAGAAGCATATTCAAAACTTCAGAGCACTGAAATCATCCGAAGAAAACAACAGAACTCTTACCCAATCGCAGGAGAACTGCAACTACTTATTCTATCAATACATGTGAATTTTTACATGTATTTGATGTTTCACAATGGAATGATACCATGTTGCCAACATGTTGCAGTTATTGATAAAGAGGATGGAATCAACCTTACATGATGGTGCTCTTTTTAACCAAAGGGGACTGGAAAAATACTCCACATCAAACACACAGATTCTGTCCTAGATAACACCTCTCCAGCATTTACACTGTTGCCAGGTGGGTAGAACATGTCAGATGAATGCCTGATGACAGAATACCAAAGCAGTTAGTTTATGGAGAGTTGACTGAGGGCAAAGGTCACATGGTGGAGGGAAAGAGTGTTTCAAAGACTCGATTAGAATGTTCCTGAAGTGTTTTAACAATGACTCACACCACTGTTTGGCATGTCCACATAAAATGTGGTGCTCATTCATACGAGGACGCTATAAAGGAGAAAGCAAAGTGGAAAAGGGAAGTTCAAACATCAAGAACCCCTAATGCCACAGCATCCCTGTCACATGTGTGGAATACTGAGCCCTCTCCGTGCACATCACTGCATTACAGACTAAATGTCATGGACTTAGTTGAGAACGAGTCATGAACAACTGCGACAGCAGACAAGGTTATTGAGGATAATGGGCAGGAGAGAAACAAAGGTCCCAAAACTATGTAGTTTAGGGAATAAAATATACTTTATGCAGACTTAAGACTTCTCAAATCTCTTCAGCTGATTTGCTGCAGTGGTTTAAAATAGAGCTAGGCAGTTTAACAACAGTGGAAAAACTGTATGATGAGTTATCAAGGAACTAATGCCTGGGAACTTAACAAATCATAATGTGTAGGAATCTTATTTTTTTTTGTTTGACCTTAATATCATACACCATTTCAGTCCGAAGAAGGGTCTTGACTAGAAACGTCACTCATTTTCTCTCCAGAGATGCTGCCTGTCCCGCGGAGTTACTCCAGCATTGTGTGTCCAACAAATCACAATGATTGGCCAGGATCGATACAATTAATGAAAGATAAATTGTATTTGAGAATTTGTTTTAGGATATTGCTAACATGGTGAATAAAAGATTTTCAACCGATAGAGAGTCCACATGCCTTATTTTTGCCCATTTACTAAATCCATCCATGCTCTTTGCAGGCTTCTTCATGAACACCCACACAATTTACATTGCCGCAATCTTTGAATTATCAGCAGACTAGGATGCAGCATACTTGTTGCTTTTATCAAAGACATTAGTTTGCATTGTAAGCAGCTGAAACCCAGCACTAATCTCTGTGGCACCCCATTTATTATATCTTGCCAACCTGAAAATTACCCATTTATCCTTAATCTCTGTCTCCTGTCGCTTAACTAATAATCTTTCCATGCTGATCTATTAACCTCAGTATCATGAACCCTTATCTCCAAGAGGAACCTTTTTATGTAGTTCTTCTTTTTTAATCCAAGGACCACCACTTCCAGTGGTGTATTTTTATCTACAATGGAATTTATATCCTTAAAAAATTCTGATAAATTTGTCGTGTATTTATAACATGGCACTATCTAGCAGAAGCATCTGCTGGGTATCTCTGCTGAGTGTTAGTGTGTAACAATAGCTATGCATTGAGGTGACCTCCCATTGCACCATGGAAGTTAAAGATGGAATTAATGTCTATTGCTCTCCTCAGCTCTGATGTTTCATTTCCATTGAGAGTTTTCTGGTTCAGTAGTTTCAGATACAAACTGTTATTATTGCATTACTATGCACATTTCACATTCTTTATATTTTTATGTTTAATATTGGCTATATGGCAGAGTGCCAAAAGGCAGGCGTAAAATGCTCTAAAATATCAGCTTCAGCCATTTGGGGCTACCGAAAGCACACATCACAGATTTAATTGGGAAATCAGATGCTATAATTTGTCTTCAGGTATAAATAATATAAACAAAATATTATTTCTACCCTAATGGTATAAACAACTGCAATTATTTACATTGCAACATTGATGTCAGCTTTTTTGATGAAGCAAAGATGGGATGTAATGTTAAAATTGTACAAGGCATTGGTGAGGCCAATTCTGAAATATGGTGTACAATTCTGGGCACCAAATTATAGGAAAGATGTCAACAAAATAGAGAGAGTGCAGAGGAGATTTACTAGAATATTGCCTGGGTTTCAGCACCTACGTTACAGAGAAAGGTTGAAAAAGATAGGTCATTATTCTTTGGAGAGCAGAAGGTTAAGGGGGGACTTGATAGAGGTCTTTAAAATTATGAAAGGGATAGACAGAGTTGATGTGGATAAGCTTTTTCAAATGAGAGTAAGGAAGATTCAAACAAGAGGACATGATTTGAGAATTAAGGGACAAAAGGTTAGGGGCAACATGAGGGGGAACTTCTTTACTCAGAGAATGGTAGCTGTGTGGAATGAGCTTCCAGTGGAAGTGGTGAAGGTAGGTTTGTTTTTATCATTTAAAAATAAATTGGATAGGGATAGGAATGGAGGATTATGGTCTGAGTGCAGGTAGATGGGACTCGGTGAGAGTAAGTGTTCGGACTAGAATGTCCGAGATGGCCTTTTTCCGTGTTGTAATTGTTATATATGGTTATTTATTCAGTTTCTCTGCATGGAAGCAGGAACATTGAATTTGAAGTCATGCTGAAATTTAGCTCTCAATTTGTTAACATTGACTCAAAATTTCTACATAGGTCACATCGCTGCTATACCTGATCTTAGTAAGTAAGCAGGCACTGAGCTGATTGGTGAGGCAATGGGCAACCTCTTGCCAATAATTAACCTCATTTTTAAGCCTTCACAGCTGGTGAAGTGAAGCAATTGCAAAAGTTTACAAAGAGCTTGAATACTTCACTCTTAAAGAAATGGATTACAACCCTATCAACCCTTTACTTAAAAATAGACAATTGAAGAATTAAAATAATTCTCACACCAGAAAAAACACTACCTAAACAACATGAATAACATATTTACTGTCATGTTCGCAAAGGGAAGAAGGATCCAGCTCAATGAAGAACATTAAACAAAAATGAAAGGGATGTGAAAGCACCAGAAACCCATCTTTAATTAGGTCCCCACTCATTCATTTGTCTACCTGTCTACTTTGCATTACTCCAGCACGCTGAGTTACCCCTGTACTTTGCGTCTTCTTTTGTAAACCAGCATCAGCAGTTACGTATTTCTATAGGAAAATGAGGATATTGACAACCCTGCCTGTTCCAAACAATAAATTATTTATTTACGTTAAAATAAAAGAAATAAGCAGAATATTTCTACTCACTGATTGGGCATATGCATATACTTTTCACTTTATTTAGTCCACAAAGTTGCAAAAACATGCCAGATTTGGAGCATTTCAATTCAACTAGGTTCTAACTGCATTCTTTTCTCAGTAGCAATGGGATTTAATGGGGGCTTTGTTCGAAAGTACCAGAGACCCAACTTCATTGGGTCCCCCCTCTTCATGTTACCAGGCAATTTATTCATCACTTAGTACACAATATGGTATCACAATTAATAAGCCTACAATGAAAATAATTTTGGTTTGGATTACAATTGTAGCAAGGAAGATGCATTCTATAACGTTGGTACTGAACCTCCAGCATCCACCTTTGACAGAAAATGTAATTTAAAATCTTATACTGAGGATGATACCTCCAACTGTGCACCATTCCTTTATTAACACACTGGTGTGTCAACATAGATTGGTAGTTCATGTCTCCAGAATAGGACTGAGAACTAAAGGGCCTGTCCCACTGACCTCGTGACCTTTCAGCGACTGTCTTCAACCTTCAAACTCGAGGGCACTCGTCTGGAAAACCTCGAGCTGGATCGACCGTCAGCGATGAAACCATGAGCTGGGTCGACCGACCGCACACACATACACACACACACACACACACAAACACATTGCAAAGGCGGGGGCCAGGGAAAGCGGGGGAGCGCTGTCTGAAATTCACACCCGCGATGAACAGAAAGGTAAAAGACGGCTGCACAGTGTACGGTAAGCGCGCGGGGGGGGGGGGGGGGTGGTGGTAGAGAAGGGGAGAGATGGGGAGAGAATAGGAGAGAAGGGGAGAGAAGGGAAAAGAAGGGAGGGAGAAGTAGTGGAGACACTTTTAAGAAGCCAGGCAACATAATAAAGTTTAGTGGGCATTTTATTTACCGGTCGGTTTTCCTTGGTCCTGAAAACTCCAATGAGTCAATTAAAATGCCCAGTCAGCGAAGAAGATTGCCTATGGCTGCCCACGACTGCTTGGAACTACATAGGTACCCCACTCCACTGCACTATGAGTTCAAAGGAACCGTTATACAGAATGAAGAGAAAAAAGCTTTGTGAGCAAGAGAACTTGCATTTTAAAATAAAACTTTAAAGTAAGTAAGGGTGGTATAAAAGATGTGAAGAAACAAATAGATTATCCTTCAAAATATAATAAAAAGGTATTATTTGATATAATAGGGAGAGACAAATTGCAAACAACTACAGTAGCAATTTAAAAGTGTTTAAGAACAAGGAAGATTGATGAACTCAATGGTCTATTAAAAGGATAAATTGGGTGGAACATATCAGGATATGTCAGCTATATTGAATTAATTCTTCATTATCATTTTCACAAAGGAGGCATCTAGACTGGGCTGCTTTGCAGTAAATGGGACAAAGCAATTTATGACACATACAGTCAGCAAGTAATGTAGGTGAATTAGAAAAGGTTCAGAGATGAGTTAAAGCAGTGATTGCATATTCAGGGGGAATGGAAATATAGTAATGCTGAACTAAACATACCTACTTTACTGTGAAGATTATAATGAGATTGTACCTAGTTTTTCAAAATAACAAAAGGTATCAGTAGGGTGGAATAAGCTATTTATCTTTGAACATTAAACAGTTAGAATAAATGCAAATGCTTCAGCAATAAACAATAGACAATAGATGCAGGAGTAGGCCATTCGGGCCTGCACGCAATGCCAACGACTACAAAAATTCCCTGAAGAGAAGGCAATTGAATAACGTCTTCAAAAAGAATCGACAATTAAACTCTCTTAATCCGGCTCATTGGAGTCTTTGAGGGTGCCAAACAGGCATTTTGGTTTAGGATTTTTGGGAGCATGGATATTATCCTTGTTGCTACCCCAATATATTTAAAGTGCATTGAGAACAGAATAGCGAATGGCAAAAGCACAGAAATAGCACAATTCTGTTGATATACATTTGACTTCATATCATCCAGCTCCAAAACATAAGTTTCTGCATCTTGTTTTTCGACTGGAGATAAATCTCCAGCCATTTCTGTGATGTAACATTAAGTTTCACAGATTAGAGATTCATTTGTCTTTGATTAATATTTCTTACATGCTCCATAGATTTATTGACCTGAGCATAAAGTAAAAGTTAAATTGCTGAAATAAGATTCAGCATTTGTTAAAGCATTATTTTTATTCTCTTTGCTGACCCATTTTCAACCATGACATTTTCAAAATTAGACATTGCTCAGAAAATGAACTCAACTGTGGAAAACACAGTGAATAGCAATTTTTTTTTTGACAGAGCTATCGTTTGCCAACTTTATAGGTTATAGAATATTCAGCCAAATGGGGAGGAAGGAAGGGTGGTCTAATTATAAACAGAAAGCGCTGATGTCCTCAGGAAGAGGGACAGCATTCTGTGGATGGAAACACAAAAGACAATGGGTTCTAATGAGAGTCATTATTCTGAAAACTTAAATCTGTTTCTGTGTTCACAGATACTGCTCGACCTGCTGAGTATATCCGGCACTTAATATTTATTTCAGATTTCCAGCATCTGCAATTATTATTTCATTAGTTGCAAGCCAATTTAATTCTCATCGTCTGCACAGGCCTCTTTATTACCTATTGATAACTTTAGAGACATTATTTTGGATTCCAACATAAATGAAAAATAACCACATTTTGATAAATTCATGCTGGTACACTGAATTTGAAGTCTCATTGCATTTTTGTGATTCCTGCAAATAATTAGAACAATCTTGCATGATCATTTTTTTGTTCTTTCATGGTTTGTTATTTTGGTGTGGTTAATGATCCAGGATTTTTTTTTTTTATTGGCTTAATTGGCCACACACTATATAACTGGCAATCCTCATATTATTCGGTTCACAAAGCAATATTGCTAAAATAGTTAGTTATCACTTTAAACATTATATTTCAGAATACAAATTAAGAGGTCAATGGTTTGCAAAATAAGCCCCCTTAATGCTCAATGGCGCAGATAATGTTTTTGTCATTCCTCTTTTACTGTTTTGGACTTTGATATTTGACTAATTACATAGGCATATCCCACGTCAAAAAGTAAAACATACATTTGCTGTAGATATACATTTTTTTTAAGTAGTTCTTACACATATTCGTGGATTGTCACCTTGCGAATGAGGGAGATTAATACATAGAAACATAGAAAACAGGTGCAGGAGGCCATTTGGCCCTCCGAGCCTGCACCGCCATTTATTGTGATCAGGACTGATCATCCACAATCAGTAACCCGTGCCTGCCTTCTCCCCATATCCCTTGATTCCGCTTGCCCATAGAGCTCTCTCTATCTCTCTTTTAAATTCATCAGTTGAATTGGCCTCTACTGCCTTATGTGGCAGAGAATTCCACAAATTGATAACTCTCTGGGTGAAAACGTTTTTTCTCATCTCAATTTTAGGGTTAATCTTAGACTCTGGCCCCTGGTTCTGGACTCCCCCAACATTGGGAACGTTTTTCCTGCATCTAGCTTGTCCAGTCCTTTTATAATTTTAATACATTTCTATAAAATCCCCTCTCATCCTCCCAAATTCCAGTGAGTACAAGCCCAGTCTTTCAAATCTTTCCTCAAATGACAGTCCCGCCATCCCAGGGATTAACCTCGTGAACCTACACTGCACTGCCTCAATAGCAAGAATGCCCTTCTTCAAATTAGGAGACCAAAACTCCACGCAATACTCCAGATGCGGTCTCACCAGGGCCCTGTACAACAGCAGAAGGATCTCATTACTCCAATACTCAAATCCACTTGTTATAAAGGCAAACATGCCTTTAGCTTTCTTCACTGCCTGCTGTACCTGCATGTTTACAAGGACACCTAGGTCTCGTTGCACTTTCTTTTTTCTTAATACAAAACTAAATTATTAATGAAAGTCCAAATTGAATAATAAATTAATATTCGCTGCACAAATATTTTAAATCTATCTCACTCATTTTATAATTGAATAAAAATACAGTAAATGCTCATTTTATTGGACCTCCTTCTGACGGATTTTGCTCATAGCAGACCAAATCTTGGTTGGAGACCAAGATAATTGTTTCACAGAATGGCCATTAGTTGGATGGAGTGAATGGTGTGTTTTTTGAACCGTTTTAGCTTAGTTTGGTTTAGAGATACAGTGTGGAAACACCGAGTCCGTGCTGACCAGTGATCACCCGCACACTAGCTCTATCATACACACTAGGGACAATTCACAGTGTGTAGGACAGTGTGAAAGCCGCAGTATGACAAAGGTTAGGATAGCTGTACAGCATAACAACCTTTAGCCATTCATTGACGCACATCAATGTTCCTGTTAGGTATACATTGACGTACCCCAATGTTTTGGGATGGGTATTCCTTGGCGCACACTACAAGGTTCTTGATATTGAAAATTAAATAAAGGATTAAATAGCATGTATTAGTGTTATTGCATTTGTATATTAATGTTTTGAGACCGTATTGGTATTGATGATAAGAAATTAGAAAAAGGGGCACAAGTTCAAGTGTCTGCATAAAATATTGACAGTTCTGATTGGAATTTCAGAGTAGTACAATAACTGGGATTGTGCACAAGTAAATAAAGTGTGTCTGGAAAATGAATGCAAGTTGTCAGAGTCCAGTTGATCAGCACCGACAATAGAACTACTGTAGTGGCTCCATCTTTCCTATCACATCACAAAGACACTGTGACAGCATGTATTTCACCTGGGTGAAGATATGTAGACCTGCAGCCCAATGGCCTCCGTGAACCCAGGGAGCGGCCGGCAGAGCGGATGCCCCACAGCGGCAGAGATCCGGTCCTGACCCATGTGCCCCGCCTCCCACCAGGCTTCGGGCACCGCGGCACACCAGCTCCACACCCACACTCACACGCTACAGTATGTAGAATAGAATCAGTGCACTGGAGCATCCAGAGGAGACCCACGTGGCCACTGGGAGCACCAGGCAAGGATCAAACCCGGGCTCATGGTGCAGCAAGTCAGTGGCCACACCAGCGACTCACAGAATCCACACAATCCGCAGAACTCACACAACACGCAGAAGACAACCAAACCACAAACCTATGTGTCTCCGCAATGCGAGAGGAAACCCAAGCACCCAGAGGATACCCACTCTGGCACAAGGATTACCCAAAGTCAGTATCTAACTCGGGTAAGGTAGCAACTCTACTGCAACGATATTATGCCATCCCAGGGTGGTATTGTGTATTTTGTGTTCATATTGTTTATTGTGCAGTGTATGTTTATTGACTGCTTTTCCAATAGTACTGTACGTATTAACTGAATAAGTTATAACGGATGATCGGTAATAACGGACACCATTGCCCCCCCAACCGTGTGGTCCTCTATAGGAGGATATAATGGTTTTGTCAAGCTCTGATACAATGTTCTTATCATAACTAGCAGGGTATGTATTTATTGGAACAAAGCAGAGTAATGAAAGAGCATGGCATAGCAGGTTGCCAAAATACTTTTCCGAGTGAAGTGTCTTCCACCCTGCCCCACATGATGGGTATTTATCAGGCCTAGTGCTGCTGCTAATATTAAAGACAGGAGTAGCACTTTACAGACAGCAGTCATCAGGGATTCCCCAAAAGTTCATTTTTTTGTTTGCTATATAGGTCAGAGTAAGTGATGGCAAGACATTCTTGGTCAATATATTCACATGGAGATCTCTTTACTCATATCAACTGACAACCATCTATTCTACAAGTAAATACAGCTCTTACATCAGTTTCTAACAGATGTAAATTGGAAGTTGGAAACATTCTGATCTCAACATTTGGCATCAGATAATTGGCAAAAAGGTACTTATGATATGTGGTTGAAATGTATCAGTGCAAGTGCAAATACACAAGTATATTTTAATATTTTTACATAATAAAATGTTTCATTGCATAACTACCCATCTCAAGAGACTCGAGACATTAAACTTTGACTTGGCACACTGTTAGCATGGAACAGTATGAAATGAATTGAAACCAACAGAACCAGCAATTTGCCCCTACCTCAAAACTAATGCCATTGTCTTTGATGTGTGGAAAGGAACTGCAGATGCTGGTTTAAACAGAAGAAAGACACAAAAAATTGAGTAACTCAGCGGGGCAGGCAGCATCTCTGGAGAGAAGGAATGGGTGATGTTTCAGATCGAGATCCTTCTTCAGACTTTTTCAGAACTAGTTACTCCGGCTTTTTGTGTTTATCCATTGTCTTCAATGTTGCCCAATTAAAAGCACCAGTCATATCAGAGCAAAATGGGCTTAAACACGTCAAGAGAAATTGTGCTTGAATGTTGAAACCAAGTTTAGGCCGTGGGCCAAGCATCGAATAAGTGCCTAGAATTTAACTTTTGGGACCCATGTCTGGTATCTAGCTGAAATTTGGCACAGATTTAGATAAAATATCATTGAGAAGGAATTCGTAACTCGTCAGTGCCAAAAGTTGCACACTTGTTAATTAAGATAATTAGAACATTTATTAGAAAAAGTAACAGCGCCCCCTTGTGCTAAATAATAGGTAGCATAATATTACTCGATGGGGAGCTAGATTCTGTGCCACAGGCTATTTACTTCCTGGCTCAGGGAGATAACATAAAAGGGAGATCACATAACAGGGAGGGAAAGCTCAGGTGGCTGCGAGCGGCCACCGGGACCGGACAGCAGAACCTCAGCGCCTTCAGTACAGGCGCAACCGATGGAGGTGATGGTTGGTAGGCAGCTACTGGCCGGAAGGCTGGCTGCTCCGTCCTTGCCACTCTCTCTCCCCGTTATGTGATCTCCCTGAGCAAGGAAGTTAATAGCCTGCAGCACGGAATCCAGCTCCCCTGAGCAACATGTTGTTGAAGTAAGATGGAAATGTGTTTTGTTCTTTAATGTGATTGGCACATTTCTTTATTGTCATAAACCAGAGATGCACAGCAGATGGTTAAGAATTGAGTTGATAAAAAAAGAATTTTACATCTTGTTCCAGACTCAACAGCTAATGGAAGTTTATAAACTCACTTAATTCGACACACTAAACAGCAAAAGTAGACTTGTATATCATTTATTCTACCAATCTTTTGGTTCAGATTTCATAGATGGGTATGTCATGAATGGCGAGTTTACTAACAGAAACATCACATTTACTGATATAAACAAATGAAAATGCAATGTATGAAAGAAAGCACTACAATCTCACAATGATAATTTTGTCTTGGACTGGTCTCCTTTTTGGAGAACATTGTTACTACAGTACGTTTATGAAGGAACTGCAGATGCTGGGAAAATCGAAGGTAGACAAAAGTGCTGGAGAAACTCAGCAAATGCGGCAGCATCTATGGAGTGAAGGAAATAGGCAACATTTCAGGCCGAAACCAATGGAGTGAAGGAAATAGGCAACATTTCAGGCCGAAACCAATGGAGTGAAGGAAATAGGCAACATTTCGGGCCGAAACCAATGGAGTGAAGAAAATAGGCAACATTTCGAGCCGAAACCCTTCTTCAGACTGATATAGGATGGGGAGGGGGGGTTGGGGGGGTGCGAAGAAGAAAGGAAGAGGAGGAGCCAGAGGGCTGAGTGAGAGCTGAGAAGGGGAGGAGACAATGAGGGCTACCGGAAATTGGAGAAGTCAATTTTCATGCCGCTGGGGTATAAACTGCCCAAGGGAAATATGAGGTGCTGCTCCTCCAATTTCCGGTGGTGCTCACTTTGGCCATGGAGGAGGCCCAGGGCAGAAAGGTCAGATTCGGAATGGGAGGGGAAGATCAAGTGCTGAACCACCGGGAGATCAGGTAGGTTATTGCGGACCGAATGGAGGTGTTCGGCGAAACGATCGCCAAGCCTAAGTTTGGTCTCACCGATGTAGATCAGCAAACACATAGAGCAGCGGATGCAATAGATGAGGTTGGAGGAGGTGCAGGTGAACCTCTGTCACACCTGGAATGACTACTTGGGTCCTTGAATGGAGTCGAGGGGGGAGGTAAAGCGACAAGCGTAGCGCTGCAAGGGAAAGTGGCCAGGGAGGGGGTGGTACAGGTGGGAAGGGAAGAATTGACCAGGGAGTTATGGAGGGAACGGTCTTTGCAGACAGGGGGGGAGATGGGAAGAGGTGGCGAGTGGTGGGGTCATGTTGGAGGTGGCGAAAGTGACGGAGGACTATTTGTTGTATGTGACGGCTGGTAGGGAGGAAGGTGAGGACTAGGGGGACTCTGCCCTAGTTACAAGTGGGGGGAATGGGGAGAGAGAGCAGTGGTGCGGGGTATTGTGAGCAGTGGTGCGGGGAAACTCTGGTGAGAGCCTCATCTATAGTAGGGGAGGGGAACCTCCATTCCCTGAAGAATGAGGACATTTCCGATGCGTTGGTGTGGAACACCTCATCTTGGGAGCAGATGCGGCGGAGGCGGAGAAGTTGGGAGTAGGGGATGGAGTCCTTACAGGAAGCAGGGTGAGAAGATGTGTAGTCTAGATAGACAAGGGAGTCAGTGGGTTTATAGTGGACGTCGATCAGAAGTCTATCACTTGCGATGGTGATAGTGAGGTCAAGAAATGGTAGGGAAGTGTCGGAAATGGTCCAGGTGTATTTGAGTGCCGGATGGAAGTTGGTGGTGAAATGGATGAAGTCAGTGAGTTGTGTGTGGGTGCAGAAGGTAGCACCAATGCAGTCGTTGAAGTAGCAGAGGTAGTGGTTGGGGATGGGGCCCTCGTACGTTTCGAACAAGGATTATTCGACGTACCCAACAAAGAGGCAGACCTAACGTGGGCCCATGCACTTGCCCATAGCTATGCCTTGTATTTGGAGGAAATGGGAGGAGTCAAACGAAAAGTTATTAAGGGTAAGGACCAGCTCCGCTAGGCGGAGGAGAGTATCTGTAGACGGGGATTGGTTGGTTCTCCGGTCGAGGAAGAAACAGAGGGCTTTGAGACCCCCCTGGTGGGTGATGGTGGTGTCGAGTGACTAGACGTCCATGGTGAAGATGAGGGGATGGGGCCTAGAGAACGGAATTCCTGGAGACGACGGAGAGTGTCTGAGGTGTCTTTAACATAGGTAGGGAGGGATTTAACCGGGGGGGGGGGGGGATAGGATGGAGTTGAGGTATGTGGAAAAAAATTTGGTAGGGCACGAACAGGCAGATACAATGGGTCTACCAGGGCAGTCAGGTTTGTGGATTTTGGGGAGAAGGAAAAATTGGGCCGTGTGGGGCTGGGGAACGATGACGTTGGAGGCTTGGGGGGGGGGGGGGGGGGGGGCAGGGAGCCGCAGTTGATGAAGTCATTGATGGTGCTCGAGATAGTGGCCTGGTGCTCATCTGTGGGGTCATGGTCCAGGGATAAGTAGGAGGAGGTGTCTGAGAGTTGGCACGTGGCCTCAGCCTTGTAGATAGTACAATTGGGTATTACTCAAAGTTGAACTCTTTCAAACGTATGCATACACAGTAATCTGCCGTTCTCTCTCTTGCAAAAACTAGATGACAACTTGCTGAAAGTTCACAGTAATCATCAATCACACTGTCATGGTTTATGATGGTGTACGATAATCATGTGAGATTATTTGTATTATTGCTTTGACAGAAAAAACCTTCCTCGGATTCTCCCGTCACCATGATCCCAGTGTGTTCTCTGCCTTGCTAGCATGAACCAAAGCGCGTGATTGAGTCGGACGCCTATTGACCAATGTCAAATGTGCTTTGGTTGGACAATTACTACTCGGAAAACTGGAGTTTTTTTTCCATATTTAAAAAAATATGTTCAGGTTTTGTTCTTGACGAGTTTCAGATATGAGTTCTGTAATATTTTTACACAATATGTGATAAATACAGGTAGAAATGGGATGTGGGTCATGAAATTAAATGAAATGAAAAAGCACCTCAGCCCATGATCTGTGGAGACTAAGCATTTTTTTCAGATTGCCAAGGAAAGAAGAGAGCAAGACTTCCACCATCCCTGGGTTGTTCTGCAAACTCCAATTGTATTATTAAAGACTCTATTGCAGCAACTTTGAATAAACAGCTTTGAAATTCTGCTATTAGAGTTTCTGTCAGACAATAGCATAAATATCATGCTTTTCATTCAAGTAAGTACCGGAGCAAAATCTCCAGTCTGGAATGCACCCATAATTGTAACGGATAACATAAGTACATGTGGGCACAACTGTGGAAGAAGATGTGGGCACATTGACAATGTCATGCCAGCAAGTTAAAACTTGTATTCAATCACAACATTTTTGTGTTCTGAGCACAAATGAAAGGTTCAGAAATAAGAAAACACTTTTGAAGTTCAGTCACTGAGCAGTCCCTCATATGCATCAGATAGAACTGCTACCTCACAGCACCAGCCACCTATGTTCAGTCCTGACCTCACAACAAAGTGAATTTCCTGGAGAGGTACCTCCAGGTTATCATTGAAAAACAATGTGGAGGTTTGTAATTTATACAATTATGCTGGGAAATCAGTCCAAAAGACCAGGCTCAATTGATGAAAGGAGAAGAACAGCTGGGAGGAAGAAATGTATTCAATTTATAATAGCATTGTTTGATTAATTTGCGTACTTTTAAATGTATTTGACTGATATTAGCATTATCCTAACATTTTCTTCTGTTGTTTTTAATAATATCTTTTTGTTATGAACTTTTCGATGTTTGTGAATATCTGTAACACAAGCATTTAATCTCTTTGACAGGTGATAAACCTGGAGTGTGGCTTAACCAGTTGTCAAAGCAATGTTTTTGGTGGGTTTGGCACTTTAATACTGAGAAACATAGAAAATAGGTGCTGGAGTAGGCCATTCGGCCCTTCGAGCCAGCACCGCCATTCAATATGATCATGGCTGATCATCCAACTCAGTATCCTGTACCTGCCTTCTCTGCATACCCCCTGATCCCTTTAACCACAAGGGCCATATCTAACTCCCTCTTAAATATAGCCAATGAACTAGCCTCAACTACCTTCTGTGGCGGAGAATTCCACAGATTCACCACTCTCTGTGTGAAAAATGTTTTTCTCATCTCGGTCCCAAAAGACTTCCCCCTTATCCTTAAACTGTAACCCCTTGTTCTGGACTTCCCCAACATTGGGAACAATCTTCCTGCATCTAGCCTGTCCAACCCCTTAAGAATTTTGTAAGTCTCTATAAGATCCCCCCTCAATCTTCTAAATTCTAAAAGGTGCCTTGTGCTGTGCTGCAGGGGGTTTCTTCAATCAGCTGCAAATCAACTGAGCTGCTGAAAATGCACCAGGGATTTTCTTCAGGCACAAGGTGGATAACCAAACAGTCAACCAGAAAACTCAAGAGGTTAGTTGACACAAAGAAATCCAGGTCAACAGATGACTGTGGGGTTTTTGCTTCTTGTAGTGGATGATTGAGCAATATTAACTAGAAATTAAAGATCTAAAGTGCATACTTGAACATTGAACTGGATCCTAGCTTAAACATTCCACTGAGCAATGTCAGCCTCTGACAACATAACACTCCTTTGTGCCCCAAAGTACCACCACTAATGAAATACTCTAATTCCACAGTGAAAATCCAACATAAATTTATTAAATTAGTGATGCAGATTCATTCTGTTAAAACATTTATACTTGACTGCCGTCAATGATTTTCAGAATTTAAACAGCTTTCAACCAAGGTTTCAGAAGCCTGAAAGTTATATAAACTTACATTCATATGTGCAAACTGTTGATGTTTATCGAATATTTAACAATATTTTGCCTGTGGTGACCAGAACTTCACATCTGAAACTGGGTTAGTATAGACATGAATGCTCAATGCTCTTTAATTTTCATCACAACACTCATTAATCTGGTTGACATGAGGGCCTTCAGCAGACATCAGAAGGGCACCAGTTATATTAACAGGCCGACAGCAAACCTTCGTAGTCAGCTAGTATCTGTACCAATATGAAATAGAACACAGCTTGGGAAGTAACACCAAGAAAGCCACAATGTGTATCATTTCTACTTTGCATTTGATGTTAAGTTTTCAGTGAAAGAAACAGAAAGACAAAATGAGACATTTGCTCTGCGAAAGAACTACGCAGCCACATAAAATAATTTTATCTCTTGCTTTTAGAAAAGTAATTCCAGCAATCTATGGGCACTGCTCCTTTTTTTGTTACAACCTAAGCAGTCGAGTGATTAACCTTGCAAAAGAATGATGACCCACTATAGATTCCCATTTCCCAACTTCCTTAAAATTAATCTGGAAAGTCAGTTTCCTGGTTCATCCAAGTTCATGATCCTGACCTAAGTCACCTATCCATGTCATCCAAAGATGCGGCCTGACCCATTGAGTTACTTGAGCACTTTGTGTTTTCCTGCAAGATTTCAGCATCTGTAGCTCCTTGTGTCTGCATAGTTTTTTTTAATGTATTGCATGGTCCAATTGATGTGTAAAGTCTATTGCATTGGAGATAAAAGAACATTTAATTGATGGGTTTGAGGCGCAATACACAAAAACTACTGGACATGTGGCAGCGATCTCAAGACACGTGGAACACATGTATGATGGTTCTAATGCAATATTTAACTGTACATGAGTGCAAAAGAAATCACGGGCATTCAATTGGAAAAGGGAGTATTCCTAGTTAATTAAGTGAATGCGCAAATTAGAATTCCTGCCTCACTACGTTCTTCAAGCCAACCCATCAATTCCAGTTCTTATCCAATAAACTCTCTCTAAGCTATTCCAACAATTGTATTTTAATGGGCTAATGTTGGGCTGTTGTTTATAGACCATAACTCAGCATACAAAACTATCATACCCTTCAATCTCTCTGCAATTGGATCCTCAACTTCATCAACAGACCACAGTCTGTTCGAATTGGCAGCAACACCTCTTCCATAATAACCATCAGTACTGGAGCACCTCAAGGCTGTGTGCTCAGCCCCCTGCTCCACTCACTCTATACTCATGACTGTGTAGCCGGACACAGTCCGAACTCCACCTTCACATTAGCGACGACACTACCGTTTTTGGACAAATTACAGATGATGATGAGTCACAGTAGAGAAGTGAAATTGATCGACTGACCAAATGGTGCCAGTACAACAACCTGGTTCTCAATGTCAGTCAGACCAAGGAACTGATTAAGGACTTTTAAAGAAGAAGGATGAGGACCTACAACCTATTTATATTGATGAAATGATGGTGGAGAGAGTCAAAAGCTTTAAATTCCTAAGCCTGCATATTTCTGAAGATCTTTACTGGACCCAGCACACTGATGCAATTATAAAGAAAGCCCATCAACCCCTTTACTTCCTGAGAAGATTATGGAGATTCAGTATGTCAGAGAGGACTCTCTTGAACTTCTACTGGTGTACAGTCGAGAGCATATTGACTGGTTGCATCACAGCCTGGTTCGGCAACTTGAACACCGAGGATCAAAGAAGACGGCAAAAAGTGATGAACACTGCCCGGTCCATCACGGGTTCTGAGCTCCCCATCATCGAACGGATTTACAGGAGTTGCTGTGTCAAAAAGGAAGCCAGCAATAATAATTAGACCAACACCACCCTGGCCACACTCTCATTTCACCCCTACCATCAATAAAAATACCCTGAAGGGTCTCGACCCAAAACGCCACTTATTCCTTCTCTCCAGCGATGCTGCCTGTCCCGCTGAGTTACTCCAGCCTTTTGTGTCTATCTGCAGCTTTATAAAACTTTAGTTAGTTTGCTTTTGGAATATTGTGCATGGCATGTGGAGTCTTCTGGGACTGTGCAGAAAAGATGCCCAGGATATTGCCTGGATTCGAGGGTATTAGTCATAAAGAAAGATTGGACAAACATAGACTGCATTCTCTGGAGCAAAAGGTGATGAGAGTTCTGATAGGTTAATTAAATTGAGAGGCATGGGTAGGGTAAACAGAACATTTTTCCCCATAATGTGGAATTGCCAATACTAGAGAATATACATATCTTTAAAATCAATGGCGGGAAGTTTAACGGAGATGCATAAGGGAATTTTTTAATTATTCGACAGGGAGTGGTGGGTGTCTGGAATGTGCTGGCATGTGTTGTGAGCAAGCTGGTGTAATAATGGCATTTAAGAGGCTTTTAGATAGGCACATGAAAATGCAGGGATTGGAGGGATGCAAGTCATATGTTGGCAGAGCAGATTATTTCAATTTGGCATCATGTTTAGCAGAGATATGGAGGGTGGAAGGTCTTGTTTATGTGCTGTACTGCTCAGTTTTCTGTAATGGTCACAGGGACTTTTTTTGTTTTGTTCTTTTAATGTTTATTTTTATTCATTACACTATCCTCTCTATTTATCATTTAGTGTATTTCCTTCTCCTTGGTATTCAAGACTTTATTTCTGACCTTTATCAATAGTCACAATCTCTTCCAACCATTCCAGCACTGTCTCTGTCCAACTCCAGTATCTATTTCTATGATATCATACCTTTGCAATCTTGCATCTTATCACCAAAACCATGGTTATATTTTTAGGCACTTTCTTTAAATACCCCAGTGTTTCTTTCTCAGCTTCTCACATCACAGTTTCATTGGTAATTTCAGAGCTTTTGCTTGTCCATCTGTCACTTCTACCTTGGAGTTTAAACTTGCCCTTGGCAACACTGCTTGAGTGGGGAGATGTAATAAATTGAATGGATGCTGTCATAGAACAGGCACTGCAGGTTCTGTGGAGAGACTACGTTTGGTGGGCTGGACAGTCTTTTCTCTCTTCATATGGATTACGTGTCAACTTTGGTGTGTTCATCAACCCTGACGGATAAATAACATTCTGACTTCATCATAATGCCCTCACTATTATTATTTAATATCTTATATATAAATGTTAACCTGCAGTCTTCATTTATCCGGTCTAGAAGTTGTCAAAAAGACAAAACAAAAAACTTATTTCCTTCTTTAAGACTGTCAGATTTCAATCTGTCACTTAATTAAATCATGTTCTGTATTGCAATATTTTGAGCCGAGCAATATTATCGCTAATTTACTTCTGTGTAATGCATCTATCCATTCCCTCACAGGCTTACACACTCAATTAAGCAGACACATGAACTGCAACATCAGCTGTACCTTAATGCAAAGTGAATCTTTTTTAAATATGAAGACCTTTCGCCTGATTGTAAATTCTGCTGGAATTATCATTTGGTGGTGATAATTCCATCTGCCTTGACATAAAAACAAGAAAAGGAAATGATCGGACATGATCTCCATAATCTTCTTTGCACAACTTTTATTTTGTGAGGTGGCAAAATTAAAACCCACTGACGATTGTTTAGGTTTTATCCTGATAAACACTTTGAGGTCTGGCCAATGTCATAGCGTTATCAACATGATAAAACTTTGCAGTTGTGCAGTAATATATGGATTAAAAATTTGGATATAATCCTCAGCACAAAAAGATAATTTCAGTAGAAATGTAACTACATGCTTTCTTTTTGTACCTATGAATTACAATCTACAAACAATAATTATTGGTGTTAAATTTATATTACTCTGACCAAAAAACTTTGTTCAACAAGACAAATCTTCCGATGGCCCACACATGAAATTCCTGTTCAGTGCACCATCTGTGCTAGGTATAAAATTCACTCCCATCATTCCAATTATGAACACCAAAATCTAACAGATAAATAGATTCTGTCATGCAAGGTTCAGTTAGTACAATGTACATTCACTGTCATCACAATGCTTACTCTGCATTGAGAGAAAGGCTTAATCACGAAACATGAAATTTAACTATTCTCCCAACGTTTAATTATTATCCAACACCATTATTATTCTGTTCACATCTTCTCCAATCTCCATATGCTAGCAAGCAACATCTTCCCACCCAACATTCCCACACCATAGATGACAATGAAAATAACAGAATGGGTGGCTTTGAGAAAGCTTTCAGCAAAAGGCTGTTTCTGAAATTCATCAAGGAAGGAGGTGGCATTACAAGTCCACTCATCACAATGGATATATTTGTCCTTTCCTATTGACAACACTGTTGGAACGATATTGCAAGTACAGGTCTCTAGTTAATGGAAATCATGATAATCTACTCTCAAACTAAACTGAGTTAATGAAATTTGAAACTATGCAAACAGATTTTACTAATTAAGGTGTGCTCTGACAAACTTTCATTCAATTAATTCAATGAATAATGAAGACAGAAAAATTGAGATGCTTTCAAGTTTAGCCCATGATTTGGGTTGAATTATCTGACCTCAACCAGTCAATTTTACCAAACTACTACACCTACAAAACATAATGAAAATAAAAGCAAACTTGGCACCAACATAGACAATGGTTTCATACATGAAAAAGGCATATCTAATGCATTAGGTCCTTTTCACAAATATCTGGGGATCTGTACCACAGATGAGATGCACAAAATTCTGCAGAATCTGATCCTCAGAATCATATTTCTAATCAGCATCCCAAAGTACTCCATAGGTGACTCATACAAGGATGGGTTGCACATGAAATGGAGGGAAATCAATATCCAGACAGGCATGTTTGCAAGTGCTACTCGGTTGGGTTTAAACTGGATTGGCAAGGAATGGGATCAAATACAGGACTAAGGAGGATGACAGCCTCTAATTCGGTATGGAAAGAGAAGAACAAAAAGTCAGTGTATATGATAGGCAGAAGCATGGCTCGATGAGAGGAAGGACGTTGGATTGAATTGCATTTATTTTAATTAGTAACCAACAAGGTTGACAAGGGCAAAGCCATACACATTTCCTATATGGCATGGCATTTTATAAGGTTTTGCATGGTCGGCTAACCTGGAAGGTTGGATCGCATGGGATCTAGGGAGAGCTAGCCGACTAGATAGAGAATTGGCTCCTTAGAACGATGCAGAGGATGACAAAGGAAGGTTATTTTTCAGTCTGAAGACCTATACGTCAGAGAGTGGAGCTGGGCCTATTACTGCTTGTGATTTACATCATCGATTTGTATGAGAATGTAGACATGATTAATAAGTTTGCAGATGATACTAAAGTGGGTGGTAACACAGATAGCGAAGATGATTAAGAACAATTACAGCAGGATTTTGATCAGATGGGCAAGTTGGCTGTGGAATGGTTAAAAGCATTTAATGGAGATAAGTGCGAGGTGGTGCATATTGAAAAATGTAACCAGTATGCATTATTCTGTACTTATCTGCCTTCACTGTGATTTGTAGGGCCCTGGGGTGTGTTGCAACATGGTGCGTCTTCACTATCATGCCAAATAGGATAGATGTTTCCACTAGTCTGGGACTAGAGGTCATAGAATTAAAGGACGTTCCTTTAGGAAGGAGATGAGAAATTTCTCCAGTCAGAGGGTGGTGAATCAGTGGAATTCTTTGCCACAGAAGGCTGCGGAGGCCAAGTCAGTAGATATTTTTAAGGCAGAGATAGATAGATTCTTGATTATTACAGAGCTTATGGAGAGAAGGCAGGAGAACGGGGTAAGGAGGGAGAGATTGAACAACCATGATTGAATGGTGGTATAGACTTGAATGGCCTAATTCTACTCCTATTCCTTATGACATTATAACAAGAATCTCAAAAAAACTATTGCAAACAAAGGTATATATTTTTGTGGAGACCAATTATGTTAGCATCAGGAGCTCAGTGCTAGGATTCCCAAAAGTCAAATTTCCAAGGCATGGACCCACCTCAAGCTGCTTTATCAATGTGAAAGGCAGGAGGGCAGCATGTCACCACCTGCTTACTCCATATTTGGTCCCATCTGCATCTCCACAGAAGTTGAAATCCATTTGTTAATGCAGCAGGACTTGGTTAATACTTGGGCAAGTGACAACAAATATCTGTACCACAGAACTGCCAGACATTGATTATCTCCAAAATGTTTATGTCATCACCAGAAGTTGGTATCAATGGATAATTTTAAAGCAGAGATAGATAGATTCTTGATTAGTACAGGTGTCAGGAGTTCTGGGGAGAAGGTAGGAGAATGCGGTTAGGAGGGAGAGATAGATCAGCCATGGTTGAATGGCAGAGTAGACTTGATGGGCTGAATGACTTAATTCTTCTCCTATTACTTATGACCTTTATGACCTAAGTTTAAATTGAAATATGCATGCCGATAAATATTCAGCAAACATATTTTCATTCAGCATTGAAAGATATGGAAGCTAATTCCAGAAGTACAAACAAATATTCTGCATTACATATATAAATATTTGTTATTTAACTGCAAATCCATTGGGTTGATGGAATATTATGTAAAATATCGACAGCAATCCCCAATTCACCAAATGCCAAAACGCTGTCTAATGAAAAGACAGTGTCTTGCAGCATTAACTTTCTTTCCCTCTACTTCCTTTTTCTATTTATACTGCCAGGATGAGCAGTATTTTAGTGTTTTAGTAAAGACAGCTCCACTTGTGTTGGTAAAAAAAAGTCTCTGCCCATATCCTGTCAATTTTTTTTCTTAAAAAAAAATCATGTACACACGTTTGCAAATCTATCTTTGCAAACTTGTCATGCTGTAATCACACCATATTACTCATAGTTCTGAAGTTTAGCATTGTGGCTCGTTCAACATGTCAAACTATTGCTCTGCTTCCAAAATCATACATGTTTATTCATAAAACCAAAATAAACCGAGGTGAAAATAAGAGTAAAGGGGCTGTCCCACTGTGGCAACCTAATTGGCGAGTTTAGAAGAGTTCAGGAGAGTTTGAAAAAATGTCATGTTGAAGACCTCCTTCGACTATGTAGAAGACTAGCTTCAACTAGCTTCGGGAAAATTGGACACCGAACAGTGGAGAGTGAAGACGACCTCCTTTGATCTCCATTCAACCTCCCTTCGACTATGTTGAAGACTATCTACAACTACCTTTGATTACCTTTGACGACCCTCGATTACCTGAGAATAACAGCCGACCTACCACGACCTACTTCGACTAAACCTACGAGTAAAAGAAGTATCGATTTTTTCCATGCCGACCTTTTATTTACTCGTGGGCATTTTTCAATATGTTGAAAAATACGCCGCAACCTAGCTGAAGCCTCAAGTACACGGGGATTACTCTCAAGCATGAAGGAGAGTTACAAAGACCTCCTAGGACCTTGTGTTGACCATGCTGCGAATATGAGTCGAGGGCAAATACGCCAGAACCCGCGGATTAGGTCATCGCACTGGGACAGCCCCTTTAACTGGACAAATCATTGTCCGACTAACTGCACCCAATTGTACAAATTGAATCAAGAAAGAGTAGGTCTTTGTAAATAACTGCACAAACCAACTGGATCCAGCAACATTCAAAAATGTAGATTGTTTGTAACAAGAAAGTATAAAAATACTCAAATCAAAAGGCTTCACTAAATTGGCTGCTTACGTCAGTGGACTGAGAAGGTGCAATGCAACACAATTTGGTACAGGCACAGAAGCCTACTTTTCACTGCCCTGCTCTATCCTGTCGTTCAGTAGGTTAAGGAGAGTCACAGAATTGTCTATCCATTACCCGTTCCAGGGCTATTAGAACAGGAACCATACAAGAGCTTGAAAGTGACCAAGCAATGATCTTACACCAGAATCTATGGCTCTAAAAGTGATAATATTAATGATAATAAAATGTGATAGGAAGGAAATGCAGATGCTGGTTTATTCCAAAGGTAGACACAAAATACTGTAGTATTTCAGCGGGTCAGGCAACATTGCTGGAGATAATGGATAGGTGTTGTTTCGGCTTGGGACCTTTCTTCAGACTCCTGACGTTTTGAATTGGCACTTTTCTTCTAATAGCGATGTGCCTGTAAAATGTGCCTGTGCTCATAGACTGCTAGCCAGCAGTGAGTGTGCTATAGACAAGGAAGTCACTCCTTGCACATTAACTGCCAGACAACACATACGAACCAAGGCTGGGAAGCAGCCCTGAACTCTCCACACAAGGAAGGGCCTGCAGATACACTGTCCATTAAATGTTGCTGAACTGGCAGTCTCTGAGCTGGATAGCAAATGTGTGTTCATAAGTGATGATAGGAGCAGAATTAGGCCATTCAGCCTATCAGGTCTATTCCACCAGTCAATCATGGCTGATCTATCTTTCCCTCTTAACCCCATTCTCCTGGCTTCTCCCCATAACCTCTGACACCCTAACTAATAAAGAATCTATCTATAGGTCTGAAGAAGGGTCTCAAACTGAAACGTCGCCTATCTCCTTCGCTTCTTAGATGCTGCTGCACCCGCTGAGTTTCTCCAGCTTTTTGTGTAACCCTCGATTCTCCAGCATCTGCAGTTCCTTCTTTTACACAAGAATCTATCTATGTCTGCCTTAAAACTATCTATTGACTTGGTCCCCACAGTCTTCTGCGGCAATGAATTGGATTGATTCACCACCAGGAAGAAATGCTTCCTCTTCTCCTTACAAAAGGAAGGTCCTTTAATTTGGGGGCTATGACCTCTGACCCACTAATGGGGACATCCGCACCATGTCCATTGTTTCCAGAGCTCACTTTAGCTCCTAGGCTTGAAGCAGCAGCTCCAAAGTCAAGATAAATGAGAGCTAAGCTTACATCAATAAAATGAATGAAGGTGGTGCCGAACTGGGCTTGGTGAAAGGAATCTAGTGCAGGGACAGATGTGGTGCAAAAAATCTGGTGCAGATTTCCAGCCAGTCTTTCTTGGAGGTACTGTCATGATTTCAGTAATTCAAGGATAACTCTGGAAAAAAGACTTGCAGGTCCTCGCCAGGTTACGACAGGGGTTATGTCTGAAGAAGGATCTCGACTGGAAACATCACCTATTCCTTTTCTCCAGAGCTGCTGCCTGACCTGCTAGATTGTATCTATTTTCTGTGTACCCGAAAACTGTTCATAACCCGAATGGTTCGCAAATTTGAAAGGTAGCCACGAACTAAGTTACCATCAAACAGAACTTGCCTGCATCCACAGCAGATGGCAAATCCATCCCAATAAACAATGCCTGGGGAGGACCTATATTCTATTCTACTTTGTCAAAGTATGAAAGCTTTCTTGCAGTTGTTCCCAGTTACTCTCAGCATTATGCTGATACAAATGCAATTAGCCATAGAAAACTAATGTTGTAAATGCTATATATCTGAAGATCTAATTCACCTATCCGAGCTGTTAAAATTAACAAATGTTCCATAATAATGTATCTGGCTAAATAATAGAAGCAATTCATATTTTCAATTCACCATTCATATTTTCTGCTTGTTCAATCAATAAAGCAAATTGTACCATTATTTCACATATGACTGGAGGTTAATATGTGGCCTCATAAGAGATGTTGTATATGTACTCCTGCATTTTGTGAGTTATTTTGCATATGTTAGCAATGTATAATAATAAATGTTTAAAATTATACTTAAAGAATACGTAAGCGTTCTGGAGGCAACATAAGAAAACAAACGAGCCACTTGAGGCTGCTCCACTATTCAACTTCATGGCTAATATTCAGCTTCATTTATTTTCCTGTTCAAGTCTCTTATCATTTTGTAATTTAGTGAACTGATCCAGACCAATAATATCCAACTACAGTATGTGTGCCAGGTTAAGGTTCAGTCAGCTATTAAAACACTTATAAATCATCAGGATGGATTAGCTGGTCCAGCTCTTTGATCAAGAAATGAATCACTTTACAAATAGGTACTATGTTATAAGTTGCATGGATGGAGAGCATATAGATGCCCAATAATAAGTGTGCCAGTTGCTGCATACCTGGGCCAAGATGAGACTCTGGATGCCAGTGGTTGGGTCAGTTACAAATAAAAGTATTTGGGCTCATTTCTGGTTGAGATTGGCTTTGGTTATATTTAAAAATTACTCGACTCTCTCACAGCCCAAACATAAATTGGTTTCAGTCTTCAATATACTATCATCCAGAACACTCTGGGGGTAGGTTTTTCAACTTACAACCAGCCAAGTAAAGACATTTAATCGCCTTTCAATTTTAAATTGCTGAACCCTTATCCTCAGGGGATGCTCCCCAGTTCAAAACTCTCCAAGTCTGAAGAAGGATCCCGACCCAAAATATCACCTGTCTATGCTCTCCAGAAATGTGCCTGACCCATTGCGTTACTCCAGCATTAAGTGACTTATTTTATAAACCAGCACCTGTAGATCTTTGTTTCTCCAAGTTTGTGTTTGCTCTCATTGTGGCAGTGGAGAGGGGTGGGCGCAAACAGATCAATGTGGGAATGGGAACAGGAGTGGAAATGTTATCACACCAGGAGCTTGGAATGGCCATTGTGGATGGTGCACGGGTGCTCAACTTTGTTTGGGCTGCCCAATGTAGAGGAAGCCAAATCCGGGGCACCAGATGTGGTTGCAAATGTGCAACATAACATAACCTTAGAAATTAAATGGTTCAGAACTGGGTGACGGATGGGCAAAGGTACGAAATAGGTATATCTCCCTTTTCTCTAATTTATTTTCTCTATTTTCTTTTTTTCTTTCAATCTCCTTAGCTTTTTATCTCTGCTCTCTGTCTCTTTCACTATCTGTTTCTACTTGCTTGTCTATCTATCTTGACACCCTTTATTTCCCTTTTACTTTCACTGCTCTTTTATTATTAAATTAAAAATAAGAAATTGTAGAAGAATGGTAATGTGTATGTATTAGGTACCACACTACTGTACTTACTTCTAACAAAAATAAATTAAAAAAATAAAAATAAAATAAAAAATGAGGTTGCAGAAGGTGCATATAAATCTTTGCCTGATGTGGAAGAGCCGTTTAGGATGGTGGTGAAGGAGGAAATTCTGCACCTGCTCTGGTTTCAGGTAAAGTGACAAGATGCAGGGAGAGTTAGCTGGCAGGGATCAGCAGTCAAGGGAATCAAAAAGAGTGATCCCTGTAGAAAGCAGAATGGGGGTATGAGGCAGATGTGACTAGTTGTGGGATTCCATTGCACCTGGCAGAAATGACAAAGAAAGATGTGCGAGATATGGAGGCAAGTGGGATGAAAGATTAGAACCAAGGGAACTCTACCTCTATTCTATTTGGAGGTCGGGGTATGAAAGCTGAAGTCTGGGTAATGCAGAAAAAGTAACACAGGGCCTGATCAATTACAGTAAAGGGCAAACTATGTTTCCTAAAAAAGGAGAACATTTCAGATATCCTGGAATGGAAGACCTCATCGTGCTGCAGAAATAGGGAATTTGAGGGAAAGGAATGACATCCTTACAAGAACGAGAAAGAGCTTTAGTCAAGGTAGTGGTGAGAGTCAGTGGGTTAATGAAGAATATCAGTGAATATCTCGAAAGATGGAGACCAGATAGAGAAAAATTCTGAAAAGGGTGTGATAGAAAAGTCAATAATGATCTAGGTGAATTTGAGGGCAGGGTGGAAGTTACAAAAGTGGTAAAAATTGATGAGTTCAATGTAAGGGGTGGGAGATTGCAAAATTCATGTGGTCCACTCTGTTTCAACTAACACAATCAACCTGGCGCGCACAAACAGAAGATCAAACAGAACAAGTTTTCTTACAACTTTAGGCTGTTCACGCCATATGCAAGAAGACGAAGAGGTTCATTGTAAGTGCAGGAGGCAGCACAAATGCAGTTGTCAACATGGCAGATAAAAAGTTGGGGAGTGGTACCAGTGAAAATTTGGAACAAAGCCTGTTCTACGTAGGTAATAGAAAGTACATAACTGGAATTGATGCAAGTGCCCATGGCTATACCTTTCATTTGTAAGAAGTGAGGGGAATCAAATTAGGTTATTTAGGAAAAGAACAGGTTCAGCCAGGCAGATGAAAATGTTGGTGGGGGAGAAATGGTTCAATCTCTGTTGCAGAAAGAAGTGAAGGAATCTAATATCTTCCTGAGGGAGATGAAGGATTATAATAACTGAACATTTAGTGTGGAGGTGAGCCAGTGGAACACAAGGATGTGAACATTTTGAAAGTGGTGAAAGACATACAAGGTCTCCTGGATGGGGATCAGAAAAGGTTAGACAAGGGGAGATAGGGTAGCGTCAAGGAAGAAAATAGAAGAATTAATATTCCCTTGAGATTTTTTAATATACTATTCATAAGAATGAAAGAGAAATACAACTTTCAGAAAAATGTACATAACATATTTTGTAATTTACTTAAACATTTTTATCAGATACTTTGACATTAAGTTGTTTACAGTTATTATCATTAATGCCCTGAATTTGCAGCAATGTCTGTTTTCTGAATATGTAGTTAAATAGGAAAGCCTGTGAAGTATCCAGGATAAATATCCTGGCAGAGCAAGCTGCCTGCACTGTCTTCTTCTCTACCTGCCACATTCACAGTTATCTGGGGTGGATCTCCTAGCTGTAATGTTGTGGATAAATCTGGCTCCCAACATGATAGGAATTGAACGAAGAAAGATTTTGATAATCTTTAGGCTTTTATTAGCTTTCAAAGTTGACATAAAGTTTTATTATGTATGCATTTGTCTGATATTCACATACATCCAACAAGTAAAGCTAAATTAAAGGTTAAATATCTAGAAAGTGCTAAAAATCAATTAAATATATTAGTTCAAGACAATATTTGGCAAGTTCTCATGTGTAACAAGGCAAACTCTGGGGGATTGACTGAGTTGGACGAGTGTATGTCATATTTTGCTTTCCATCTTGGTTTGGCAATTTCCTTAATATTGCTTGCAGTGCCATTCCAAGCACGTTCTTTACTCTCCAAATTGCTTTTTGGAGTACCCACTTAAGCATTCTATACTCCTGTATGGTCTTACTTGTTTTCACGGGTTAACATCTTCCATAAACTCCCTTTTGTTCTTTATTAAAATCTCAATATTCCATGATATCCAGGGTTTCCTACACTTATTGATGGAATCCTTTAATATTAAGAGCCATATTTAATTTTGACTGGATTCCTATTTAATTACAAGTAGCTGCTTCCGGTCATTCTTTGCCATGTTAAAATCAGCCTCCTTCAATTCAGGACCTTGATTTCCAGTCTACTCTTGTCCTTCACTGCAACCATCACAAAACGTGCAGACTCACTACCTGTGATTATATCCCACATATAATCCCTCTATTTCTGGCTATACTCCCACAACATTTAATTCAGCAGCCCTGCTTCTCTTGTCGGATTATCAACAAACTGGCTCAAATTGCCCTTGGAAGTATAATTCTGCCCCCCCTCTAATCTTTATGCACAAATGCAATCCCAGTCGATAATGATGGATGAAGTCCCTTTGCATTGCTATCCTACTATATTTATACACCTCTGTGAAATGCCTGCCTACCTGGTCCTACATTTTATGTTGACTGTTTCAAGGCATGTGATGCCCCCCACTTACTGCAATAATGAATACTATTACTAAATACCCATGGCTCTCTGGACTATATTCCTCCCCCCCCCCCCCCCACCCGCTTCCTGTATGGACTCTATCCCCCTACTCCCAATTCCTCCATCTACGCCGCATCTGCACCCGGGATGAGGTGTTCCAAACCAGGGCATCGGAGATGTCCTCATTCTTTAGGGAACAGGGGTTTCCCTATTCGACTATAGATGAGGCTCTCACCAGGGTCACCTCTATATGCTGTAGCTCTGCTCTCACTCCCCATCCCCCCACTTGTAACAAGGGCAGAGCCTCCCTTGTCCTCACCTTCCACCCTACCAGCTGTCACATATAACAGATAATCCTCTGATATATTAGCCACCTCCAACGGGATCCCACCACTGGCCACATCTTCCCATCTCCTCCCCTTTCGGCTTTCCGCAGAGACCACTCCCTCCGTAACTCCCTGGTCATTTTGTCCCTTCCCACCCAAACCACCCCCTCCCCTGGTACTTTCCCTTGCAACCACAGGAAATGCTACACTTGTCGCTTTACCTCCCACATTGATTCCATCCAAGGACCCAAGCAGTATTTCCAGGTGAGGCAGAGGCTCACCTGCACCTCCTCCAACCTCATCTATTGCATCCGCTGCTCTAGGTGTCAACTGCTATACATCGGTGAGACCAAGCGCAGGATTGGCGATTGCTACACCCAATACCTCAGCACAGTTCGCATTAATCAACCTGATCTCCCAGTGGCTCAGCACTTCAACTCTCCCTCCCATTCCAAATCCGACCTTTCTGTCCTGGGCCTTCTCCATGGCCAGAGTGAGTCCCACTGCAGATTGGAGGAGCAGCACCTCATATTTTGCTTGGGTAGTTTACACTCCAGCGGTATGAACATTGACCTCCAATTTCAGGTAGTCCTTGCTTTCTCCCTCCTTCCCCTCCCCAGCTCCCCCACAGCCCACTGTCTCCGCCTCTTCCTTTCTTCCCACATCAGTCTGAAGAAGGGCCTCGACCCGAAAGGTCACCTATTCCTTCGCTCCATAGATGATGCCTCACCCGCTGAGTTTCTCCAGCATATTTGTTTATTTTTCATTTTTCCAGTATCTGCAGTACTTTCTTAAACTATGATTTATTTTGCATCAGCTCCTTCCCACTTAAAGATTGTATAAGCTGATAATAGACCCACCCATCTTTCAACTTAGTGTCCATTATTATAATGATATATATTATTTCCAAATTGCTAATCACCATCCTCTGCTCATCAGCTTGTCAGTTTCCTTGAATTACAATAATTGCAATCCAGCCTTGCATCCCCCCCAGTGCATTCTTTAACATACTGTCTTTTTTTGTCTTAAAATACTCCCACTCCAAATGAGCACTGCTAGTATATTCAGTTCCACTGCTCCACTACACAGTTTTGCACCTTTGGTGATTCATAAACATAGCCTTTCACTTCTCAGTACTTCCCTTCTGGGATCAGTTTTTTTTTGTAATGCAGAATGGGATACTTCTCAGAACATATTACGTCAATTATGATCCAGTCAGAAACTTAAAATTTGTACTCAATCCTATTCCATCAGTTACAAATGACATGCAGTGATGCTTTTGCATTGATATCATATGAGAATTTGTGTCAACATTTTTTTAATATAATAGGTTTATATAACATACATAATATAAATACTTTAAAAAAAATGAAAGGGTAGCTGACCCGAAAAAAATAATCTGTTTCTCTGCTCACAGAAGCTGCCTGACCTGCTGAGTGTTTCCAGCATTTTTCTATTTCAATTTCCGATTTCCAGCATTTGTTTTTGTTTTTGTTTTATTTTCATCAATTCTCGAACTGCAGGGTTCACTTGATCAGTGGAACTCCCGTTCCAATCTTATCTGATCTGCTAAATACGGACAACAGGAAGACAGTGTGAAAAGTAGGTCCCTTTGGCAGACCATGTTTGAGTATGGCAATTTGACACTTGAATTAATGACACCCTGTAGCACTTGCACTTTCAGAACTGGCAGTTCAATAGCCAGGCATTTATCAATAGGGCAGAGGCTCCGATCTACAATTTTTTTTTTTCTAAATGGGAAGTATCTGGATGAAAACAGCCATAAATCCTTTTTAATTAGCCAACGGAAATTACACTTTCTGCTGAAATTATCATTAGATCACATGTGTGCAATGTAATAACTGAAAATGTGACATTTTTGACAGGCTTTTTTTAATTCTAAAGATCCATCAAACTATTTAATGACAACATCTTTATTAATAAAGAACATTCTCTTACTTACTTTCTGAAAACGGACATTCATCTCCTGCAACAAAAACTGTAATATATTCTACTGATAAAAATTATTCTCTGACACACAAATATTCTATATCCAGTGATCTCAATTTACATAAACTATCGACGTACACCATATTTAACATTCTGGCATAAGAAGTCCAAATGGAAACAATGGAAATAGTGGTCAAAATGTCCCTGTTTATGACTTTCATCTTCTATTTGAAATGTTAATTTGTGATAATTTGACAGTTATTTGGGGCAATTAAAGTGCAGGGGAGGAGTTTTGCTGGAAGCAAATGTTATTTAGAATCCAGATATATTTTCAAAACTTTTGCCAAAGTGAATATACTCGTCAAACTTGTCTTCATCTAATTTATGCAGATCCCTGAATCCTCATAATTTGCAGCTTCTTAAATGAAAGGGTAGCTGACCCGAAAAAATAAATCTGTTTCTCTGCTCCAAATCTCTTACAAATAATTTCTACATGTGACCACATACAGTTCAATGTTCCCAGTGACATGATTTAATAAGCTCTCTGGGATTTAGCCATGGGTGACATGCTTTGTCTCAAACATGAGCTCACATGAAAATATTTATTTCTTCATGTCACAAGTGCTTTTAATCACTTCATTACAGTGCCATGGTTTTTATTGGAATATTTTATGAACAATTGGTTGCAACTCATACTGTTTATAAAAGGGCTTTTCTCTGATCCCAATGGAAGCTTCATTACAATGAAAAGAGAAACTAACAGCTTGATCAGATGCATCTTTGATGAATGGAATTGTTTCACCAAGCCTCAAGAGGTT
The DNA here is from genome assembly GCA_963514005.1 of Raja brachyura. The sequence goes on from OY740783.1 coordinate 92,659,998, forward strand.
ACAATAACAATATTACATGACATAACTTTATTTTATTAAGTTAACTGAATGCAATTTTAACTTTCAAGTTGGTGACTGGTGGTTTTGCAATTTTTAGAGTCAGAGTCATAGAGCTATATTGCAGTGAAACAAACCCTTCTGCCTGTCATGTTGATGCAATCCATCAAGTCCTGTCTATGTCAGTTAACTAATCCCACATGCCAGTTCATTCCATAACCAACTATGCCTTGGGGATTCAAGTGCTGGTGCAAATTCTTCTGAAATGCTGCAAAAATACCTGCCTCCACCACCTTCTCAGGCAGTCGATTCCAGATTGTATTCACCTGCCAGGAAATCTTTCTTGCATCCTCTCTAATGCTCTTACGCTTCATCCTAAACCTACACCCTCTTGTCTAAGACACCTCCACCATGGGCTAACGGTTCTTAATATTTTACCTATCTATGTCTCTCATAATTGTGAACACATCTACCAGGTCTCTCCTCAGCTCCAGCCTACACAGTTTCTCTACATAACTGAAACAATTATTCCAGGCAATATCATGAACAATCTCCTCTGCATCCTCTGTGGAGAGTTCTTATAATGAGGCAACTAGACAGAATCCAATAATCCAACTGTAGCACAACCAAAGTTTTATAAACAGCACCACAACCTTCCTCCTCTTATACTCTTTGCCCCAGCTAATGTAGGCAAGCATCCCATATATGCTTTTCACCATCCCATCTACTTTCCATGTTTAGAGAGATTTAGCCCAAAAGCTTGCAAACTGGATGACCTTAGATGGGGGCATCTTCGTTGGTATGGCCGAGCGAGGCAGGCGGGCTTGTTTGCATGCTGTATGACTCAATTCTATCCTATCCTAGGGTTACACAAAAAGCTGGAGAAACTCAGCGGGTGCAGCAGCATCTAAGGAGCGAAGGAGATAGGTGACGTTTCGGGTCGAGATCCTACTTCAGACTGGTCAGGGATGAGGGAAACAAGAGATATAGACAGTGATGTGGAGAGATAAAGAACAATGAATGAAAGATATGCAAAAAAGTATTGATGATAAAGGAAACAGGCTATTGTAAGCTGTTTGTATTGTGAAAATGAGAAGCTAGTGCGACTTGGGTGGGGGGGGGGGGGGGAGAGATGGAGAAGGAATGTCAGGGCCCAAGGACTGAGGGAGAGGTGGGGAGGGGGAGGGGGCAGTCTTGGTTAACAGAATTGAGAAAATTCAATGTTTAAGCCCAGAGGATGCAGACTCCCCAAGCGGAATATGAGGTGCTGTTCCTCCAACTTGCGGTGTTGCTCACTCTGGCCGTGGAGGAGGCCCAGGACCGAGAGGTCGGATACGGAATGGGAGGGAGAGTTGAAGTGCTGAGCCACCGGGAGGTCGGGTTGGTTATTGCGGACCGAGCGGAGGTGTTCGGCGAAACGATCGCCCAGCCTCCGCTTGGTCTCACCTATGTAGATCAGCTGGCATCTGGAGCAACGGATGCAGTAGATGAGGTTGGAGGAGGTGCAGGTGAACCTCTGTCGGACCTGGAAGGACTGCTTGGGTCCCTGAAAGGAGTGGATGGGGGAGGTGAAGGGACAAGTGTAGCATCTCTTGCGGTTGCAAGGGAAAGTGCCCGGGGAAGGGGTGGAGCGGGAGGGAAGGAAAGAATTGACAAGGGAGTTGCGGAGGGAGCGGTCTTTGCGGAAGGCAGACAGGGGGGGAGATGGGAAGATGTGGCGAGTGGAGGGGTCACGCTGGAGGTGGCGAAACTGGCGGAGGACTATCTGTTGTATGCGCTGGCTGGTGGGGTGAAAGGTGAGGACCAGGGGGACACGGCCCTTGTTGTGAGTGGGGGAATGGGGAGAGAGGGCAGTGTTGCGGGGTATGGAGGAGACCCTGGTGCGAGCCTCATCTATAGTGGGGGAGGGGAAACCCCGTTCTCTGAAGAACGAGGACATTTGTGATGAAGTCTATCCTATCCTATCCCATCTCGACCCGAAATGTCACCCATTCCTTCTCTCCAGACATACAACCTGTCCCGCTGTGTTATTCCAGCATTTTGTGTCTATCCTATCTACCTGTGCTGCCACCTTTGGAGATCTTGAACTTGTACACCAAGGTTCCTTTGTTCTTCAGCACTACCTCGGTTCCTACCATTCATTCCATATGTTCCTACAGTTATCTCTCAAAATACATCAAGACTTAATATTTCTCAGGATTAAATCCATGAATTTTATAATATTTATCAACTGTATACTAAGATGCTAAACAGTAGCTTGAACTGTTATGTGTAGATGGAATCCTACAATATATATAAAAATAAATACTTGTGCAAACTAGAATCTTCATTTAACATAAACATAACAGAAATATGCAAGGAATAATTGCAAGTGAATGCATACTAGCTGAAAATAATTTTATTCTACAACAGTACGACAAACACCATGCAGAATCTTTTTGTGTTGCGGGCACAGGCAAATGACTATTTTCTACAAGACAAGGAAATTGGAAGTATTGTTTCTTCCTTACAGTGAAATTCTTCTCAAGTGAATGTAATCAGAAATGGTTTTAATGTTGATGATAATTATTGCTTAAGGGCCCCAAAATGAAATAAACTCCAATATTACAATCGTTTTCAACAGCTATAGCTCAGAAACTGTCCTTGCAGCAAATTACTACTAATTAGATTGTATCATTCAAATATGTGCTTAGAAAGGGAAAATGCAATGGTAGATTGAAAGTTAGTTTTCTTGTAGTATGAGTGAATTTCCAGATACACTTGCGAGTAATGGTTATTTTTTAAACCAAGAAGGAATGACTTGGCCTCTGTGTTGCACTTCCCTAAAACATCATCAGAGAATTCCAGAAGAGAATGCTCAAAAATCTGTGATGTGATTAGTTTTCAACTATCATGCAAAATTACAACCGTAAACCTATATCCTTAGAGTTTGTGCTATGTAACCAATAAACAGAAACAGCCCCTTTAGCCCAATAGTTCATGCAGACCAAGTTGCCAAACTAAGCTAGTCCCACATGTTTGTGCCTGGTCATAACCTCCAAATCTTTCTCTACCCATGTTCTTGACGGAGTGTCTTGTAAATGTTGCATTTGTACCCACATCTACCACTTCCTCTGGCAGCTCATTCCTCATGTACATTACGATGTATGTGGAAAACGTATCTCCACCCACCCCCGTACCTGTTTAAATCTTTCTCCTCTCACCTTAAACCTATGTTCTCTAGTTTAATACTCCCCTACCCTGAGGAAAAAATAAATTGTGGCCATTCACCTTATGTGTGGATCTTGTGGGAGGCATGTGGCCTGAGGAAAATAATGGATTTAATGCAGATAAGTATGAAGTGTTGGATTTAGGGAAGTCAAATCAGGGCAGGATCTTTGCAGTGAATGGCAGGCGCCGGTGGAATGTTTTAGTGCACAGGAATCTAAGAGTGCAGGTACACACTTTCAAAATAAAATCCAATGTTTGACTTAATGATACATAACATATATTTATTAACCATAAGGTCATAAGTGATATGAGTAGAATTAGGCCATTCAGCCCATCAAGCATACTCTGCCATTCAATCATGGCTGATCTAAATCTCCCTCCTATCGGCATTCTCCTGCCTTCTCCCCATAACCGCTGATACCTGTAATCAGAATCAATCTCTGCCTTGGGCTCCGAAATATCCACTAACTTGGCCTCCACAGTCTTCTGTGGCAAATTATTCCACAGAATCACCACCCTCTGACTAATATAAATTTCTCCTTATCTTCCTAAAAGAACGTCCTTTAATTCTGAGGATATTACCTCTAGACCTAGATTCTCCCACTACTGGAAACACCCTCCCCACATCCACTCTATCCAGCATGTTTATCATAATTCTACATCATTATTCCCATCTTGGTTTTAGCCCACACAATGGGACTCGAGCACCTGAGCTATAGGGAGAGGTTGATCAGGCGGGGACTCTATTCCTTGGAGCGGAGGAGGATGGCTAATTTTATACAAGTGAATAGGACAGGTTTTAAGGGATACTAGACTAAGTGGGACTTGTTGGACACACTCACACAGGAGGGCTGGTCCCCCAACGCAATATTCCACCTCTCTAACAATTCCAACATTCAATTCTGAGCCAATTGTGGGCCAAATGGATTACTGGACTCACAGTTCAGTCACTCATGGCTGGTGGACTCACAGTTCAGTCAGTCACGGCTAGTGGGCTCGCAGTTCACTCACTCATGGCTGGTGGGCTCAGAGTTTACTCACTCACGGCTGGTGGGCTCACAGTTCAGTCACTCACAGTGTAAATTGCTCGATCGAAGCTCCCCCCCAGTCTTGTTTCAGTCAATAAGATACTGAGTCAAGCACTTGCGCATCTAAACTTTATTTTGGAAAACACAATAACAGTTCCCCACTACTATACCTAACCACCGCGGGTTCAACCCTTGTATCTGATTGGCCATGCCTTTCTAGCCTCAAGCAATCAGAGGCACTCCAAAAGGTCACACTGTCCTAAGCGTTCTCCCAGAAGATTGACACAGGACCTCATGGGAGGTACCTTTTATAGGTCCCGGAACCTTGAGGAACCGAACCATATGGGGATCTCTTTACAGTCCAATAACAGATATCGATTAACACAGTACATGATAGACATTTCCCAAACCCAATAATAAGGTCATAAGTGATATGAGTAGAATTAGGCCATTCAGCCCATCAAGCATACTCTGCCATTCAATCGTGGCTGATCTAAATCTCCCTCCTATCGGCATTCTCCTGCCTTCTCCCCATAACCGCTGATACCTGTACTAATCAGAATCTATCTCTGCCTTGAGCTCCGAAATATCCACTAACTTGGCCTCCACAGTCTTCTGTGGCAAATTATTCCACAGAATCACCACCCTCTGACTAATATAAATTTCTCCTTATCTTCCTAAAAGAACGTCCTTTAATTCAGATTAATTCAGCAATAACAGATATCGATTAACACAGTACATGATAGACATTTCCCAAACCCAATAATACAGTAACTAACACAATTAATCTGACGAAGTTTCTAGATGCAAGTTAACAGAGATGAATTATGCAACATGTGTCTAGATGTTCAATAAACCCAGACAAGGCTCAACACTTAACCCAATCAACATCTAGCAAAGTAAAGCTTTGCAACAATATTTACAATGTGTATGTCTGGTTTGCATTCACCCAATCCTTTTCATGCAATTTACACTTAATTGGAAGAATCCGCAGATGTCCCATTCTTTCCCTGCAACTCTTATCTAGGCTCTAGACAACCTGGCACCATTCTGCAGCTTGTCCCATTTCTGCAGAAGGCACATTTAAATTGACCAAATGGCCTAGCAGCCCAGAAGACTTTACTCAATTTTAGTGTCCTGGCATTAACAATGGCTGATGGGCTCGCAGTTTATTCACTCACGCTAGTGGGCTCACACACACACCCTCCATCTCACACACACACCCTCCATCTCACACACACCCTCCATCACACACACACCCTCAATCACACACACACACACACACACACAGACACCCTCCATCACACACACACCCTCCATCTCACACACACCCTCAATCACACACACACACAGACACCCTCCATCTCACACACACCCTCCATCACCCACTCACACACACATCATCCATCAACCACACACACCCTCCATCTCACACACACACACCCTCCATCTCACACACACATACTGTAAAACACTCTTGAATCTACTCACGCCCAACTTCTGGACTGAGAGCGACCTATGGACTGAGTGAGACTTCCAGAATGAGAACGACCTCTTGACTGAGCGCAACATCCGGAAAGAGTGTGACCTCTGGACTGAGCAGGACTTCCGGAATGAGCATGATATTTGGACTGAGCGGGACTTCCGGAATGAGCATGACCTCTGGTCTGAGCGCAACTTCCGGAATGAGCGTGACCTCTGGATTGAGCGGGACTTCCGGAATGAGCGCGACCTCTGGACTGAGCAGGACTTCTGGAATGAGCGCAAGCTCTGGACTGAGCGGGACTTCTGGAATGAGCACAACCTCTGTACTCAGCCACGGGTGGTGGGCTGACAGTTCACTCAGCACGGCGTAGACTCACAGTTCAGTCACTCACAGCGTAGAGTCACAGTTCATTCACCCACAGCGTAGTCACAGTTCAGTCACCCACAGCGTAGTCACAGTTCAGTCACCCACAGTGTAGTCACAGTTCAGTCACTCACAGCGTAGACTCACAGTTCAGTCAGCACGGCGTAGACTCACAGTTCTGGACTCAACTTTCCCTCACAGCTTCCAGGCTGACTGACTCATGACCTGCCTCCAGGGCTTTATTTTCCTCGCCCCCGGAAGGGGCCTTACCTTCATAGTGAATGACAGGCGAGAAGACCAATCTGCTGATCTCACGATTTATTAAACCTTCATAACTGTTCTATTGATTCACCGATTGTAACAAAACTTGGGGTGCTTGGAGCAGAGGAGCAGGTGAGTAAAGTGCAAAAAAATCATAGTGATATAGGGTAGTGTTTTTGTGCAAATCTATTTCAACATAGACCAGAAGTGGTCTAGATGAGAGCTTTAGTAATTGTATAGATAGACTAAACACAGACAGGTGGGACTAGGGTAGATAGGATATGTTGGTCAGTGTGGGCAAGTTGGGCCGAAGGGCCTGTTTCCACACTGTATGTGTCTATGACTCCATGACAGTGATTTTATATTTATCCACACTGAACAGCAGGTGTTACCTTCCTATTGCTTATCAGAAGAGCCAGAGTTAAATTTAGCTTCTGTTGCTTCTATTTTTATTGTTTTAAATATGGCATATTTTCTGCAGGAAATCTGCAAATCAATACTCTTTTTGGAAACACTTGCTCTATACACAACAGATATGAAACATTATATGATGTACACTGTACATTTCAACTGCCATGTCAGCACTCTTATTGTATAAATTAAAATTGGTAAGATTCTTAAAGTGCAGACCTGGAAGAACCAATTGTAATCTCTTCCTATTGTGAACATATTCCTTTGTTCCCTGTTTTAGGTTCACCGACTGCCAATCTTACCCAACTGTTTATCTTTGTTTCACTAATTAATCACCAGTGGAACACAAGACTAAATATTGTCAAAAAATAGAGGGTCTTATACTTTTGCCATTCGTGTTCATTTTTCTTTCCATAAAATCAAAATTAATCTTTATCACCTTATTTCATAAAGACACTCGAAGAGCAAACAATCACACAAAACAAAATTAACATCGGGGCTGGCTGCTGACAGGAGATCTGTATTGGGAGGGTACTCTCTGACCATTACTGAATGGAAGCTTCAGCCTAATTGTTGAACTTTGTAAAGCTCTACACAAGCAGCCTGCCTGATGCTCATGCCAATAAAAGGAGATTAACAGGTTGCTCATCATACAGCTGAAATTGCAGGGTTAGTTCCAGCACCGGAGGCTTGAGCACATGCTTCATGCTGGCACTTCACTGTAGCAATCGAGGAAGACTAGACTGACGCAGATAATGGCCTCAAAATTATTTGTGGTTCAAAATTTGTGCAGGACCCATGTCAGTTTTGTAAGGGGTCACTATACGGAGGTATCTTGTAATGTGCACAAAATACAGTATCTGTTTTTGCATTAGAACTGTGAGCCATTAACATCACACACAATGTGTTGGTGCACAAATCACATGAATCCCACAGTCTGAGGAGAGAACTGTATTAAGCACTGAAGTCATAGAGTCATACAGCATGGAAACAGGTCCTTTGGCCCAACCTGCCCACGCTGACCAACATGTTCCATCTACACTAGTCCCACCTGCCTGCATTAGGGCCATATCCCTCTAAACTTGTCCTATCTATGTACCTGTCCAATTGTTTTTTTAAATGTTGCAATATTCACTATCTCAACTATCTTCTCCGGTGGCTCGTTCCATACACCCACCACCCTTTGTGTGAAAAAGTTACCCCTCAGATTACTTTTAAATCTTTCACCCTTCACCTTAAACCTATGTTCTCAGGTTCTCAATTCCCCTACTCTATACAAGAGTCTACTCGATCTATTCCTCGTGTGATTTGATACCGGGGTGTTGCCTGTACGGCCGTGAGTAGTCTCCTCAGTCGCCCAAAGAGTTGTAGCATCTTTCTGGTCAACGCTGGGTTTTCAACGTTTTAAACATTTTCATAGATAGTCGGCAACAGTGGGTTTGACGCCAATGAGCGTAGCTCGAGTTCTCCTGACGTAGGTGCTGTCGCAATTGTCGCCCGGTTAACGTAGGTTGTTGCACCACTAATTAATGAAAGCTTTTAAGATCAACATTATGCAGAGCAAATCATTATATTCAGTAAAATAAATCCAAATGGTTTTCCAAGAATTTCAGATTTGACATTATTACAACTCTGACAGCTTGAAGATTATTGTGTCGTTATACCAGAGTAATAAAGGATGCCGAGGAAAAAAAGCAGGAAGATAAAGATTAAAATGGTGTTCTCTGATGTTCCTACATTCATTGAGAGATTTGTTAGTTGGAAGCTGCAGAAACCTGTCTGAAGGATGTGAAGCTGCAGTTTCTCACAGACATTCAAGTTCTGGTCTATCCAGTCAACACTGTCTCAAACTTCTGAAAATACGTCATAAAAAATGTCAAACTAGACAACTATTATTGACCTGACCCATCTCATGGAACGGAACCAAAAGGAAGAGGAGGATTGTGTCAGCTCAAGACTTTTGAGGTGACACCAAACAGAACAGAAAATCATTCACTCCTTTTGCTGGAGAAATTACTGGAATAAGAGTAAATATTGGCGCATATACACAAGATTGAATTACACAAACCGGACTGGCAGATAGTAATCCTAATGGAAATACACCTTGAATAGCATCCCGGGAATATTTTCTCATATTTTATAACGTTTGATAAAAAGACTTGGATTAATTCATTATCAGAAAGGATAATTTGGTGAAAATATATTCAGCATCATGCACCTGAGGGGAAGATGAAACATCGTTCTCACCTCCATCAATTTCACATTTCAGATCATTCTTCTCCTATTGTGGTTGATGTAACCTTTTTTCTCCCCTTTACGTCTTGCAAGCTCTTCATTCTTAATAATACTTAATCTTCAAATATTCACATCTCCTCCTCAATTACAGATGCTGCCTTAGCTAATGAATGTGACTAGCAGCTGACCAATGCAGATTTTTGTCACCTGGTATCTTATTCTTTATTTAGCTTTGGCGTGTTTAGTTAGCACAGTTATTTTTGAAATCTCTGCCTGAGATTATTTTGATTTTCTACAGCCGGTCTGAACCATAAAATAGTGAACTTTCCAGATACATTTTCTAATATCTGAGGATGCATAAATATATATTCTCGGGAAGTTATCCGCAACTGGTAAAATTATAAACGATTATTATAACCAACTGTGTTTAGCTTATGATTAAAATATTTCACAATATCCAAGCATGCTTCAAAGGTATAATCAAAATAATAGGCAGTAAACAATCTAAACTGGTAAACTGTTTGATGGAAACGCAATCAAGGGGCCATTTTACCACGTATTAAGTCTTAATCATTACTATGCTACATAACATACCAAAGTGGTTTGAGTGTAAGTGTTTGAGTTTAAGTATTTTGGATTCCCCATAATGGTTAATAGTGTTCAAAACTTGCCATCACCAAACTACAATCCTTACATATCCCATCATTTAGTTTAGTTTAGTTTTGGTTTAGTTTAGGTTAGAGATACAATGCAGAAACAGGCCCTTCAGGCCACCGAGTCCGAACGGACCAGCGATCCCCGCACATTAACATTACCCTATTCGCACTAGGGACAATTTCTAAAAACATTTTTCATATCAAGCCAATTAACCTACAAATATGTACGCTTTTGGATTGTGGGAGGATACCGAAGATCACGAAGAATACTCACGCGGTCACTGGGAGAACGCACAAACTCCACACAGACAGCATTTGTAGTCGGGTCTCTGGCGCTGCAAGCGCTATAAGTCAGCAACTCTACCGTTGCACCACTGGCCGTCATTTTGTATTTTTTCAACCATTCAAGGGATTTTGGTTTCACAGGTTGAGCCAGAATTTAATTACCCATTAATTGCCCCTTGAGAAGGAGGTGGTGAGCTGCCTTCTTGAATCATTGTTGCCCTTGAGGTGTGGGTGTACTCCCGATGTTGTTTTGGAGTGAGTTCCATATATTGTGAAGGATCGGTGATCATAGAAATCCCCTTGTAAAGGAATCCATTTTTGTTCCCATAAGGATACCAATGGGGAATCAATTATTCATCCTTGCTTTTCACCCATTTTTAACCCATAGGTTATCTCGCAGTAAAAAAAAATATTGACACAAGATTTGACTCCATTCCTACTGGCCAGTGCCAGTTATTTTTCACCACCAATTATCATAATCCCTCCTCTCATTCAATATAATATCTAAACTAGAAAGGCCATGATTTTCAAAGCTTGTGCACTGGGGAGAGCAAACACATCAACTCAAAATGTTTTTCATTATTAATTGATTCAATCTTCCTCCCCATCATTGTTAAATAGTCTGGTGGGGTATGCTCTGGCACCATCCCCTAAACTTGCACAATATTACAACATGCAAGATCCCAATGCTGCAAGTGAAGTTGCCTTGACTATCAGGCATGTTTGGGAGAACAGATAACATTAGTTACAGATTAAAATCTACTCTTGGGATTCTACTGCTTTTCACATATTCTCATTCATCTTTACTTTAGACTTAAGAGATAAAGTGCAGAAACCAGCCCTTCGGACCACCAAGTCTGCGCTGACTAGCATTCACCCTGTAAACTAGCAATATCCCACACACTAGGGACAATTTATAATTTGACTGAAGCTAATTAACCAACAAATCTGTACAACTTTGAAGTATGGGAGGAAGCCAGAGCACCTTGGGAAAACCATGGAGAACCACAGGGAGAACGTACAAACTCCGTGCAGAAAACACCCATAGCCATGATTGAACCTGGATCTCTGGCGCTGTAAGGCAGCAAGTTTACCACTGTGTCACTATGCCACCCCATCTCTTCTGCTCTCTAACATTGATGGTATTTTATAATTTCATTATTAATGCATGATGGGATGCTGCTGTAATTGACTTAAATGTGGATTATAAATCAGCAACAAGTTGTCATGTGATAAATTTTGGGAGAAGAATTCTGTATTTGAAAAATTAATCCTGCTAACTGAATTTAATTAACTTTGATAGAATATTTAATCATCTTTTATCATCAAAAATACATGTCCTCCTCTCCTAATGCCGTTGTCACTTGTATCATACCAACATTGGTGTCAATTCCGATAGTCAGATAACTTGATTCATATTCATCTGGCTAAATGTTCAACTTTTTACAACTGTGAAAATAAATAAAGGATAGTTATCATATTGATCATGATGCACAATAACTAATTTAACAATTGTTATGAACCAGATCTCAAATGACCACGAGAAGGTGGATTATGGCTTTATCATAAAAAGGCTGTATAAACCGATTTCTGTTTATAGTAATTCAGAAGGTTTACACTAAAAACTATAATAAATCCCTTGGAAAAATCATTATTACAGAATGCTATTTTTGTTACTCTGTCATCATTGTGACTAAAATGTAATTTGAATTACATTGTTGGTTCACTGCATTAATGTTATGTTAAAAATAATTCTTAATTTAAAATACTGTTCATTACGGTTCACCTAGCTGAATTCTGTGATACTCTAAGGCACAATTTAATGATTATGAGCTAATCTACTGCTGCTAATATTATTATCTGCATTTGTATACATACTTCAAAAATATGAAAGACGGAAAAGTGATAAATAACAATGAAATGTTTTCAATCATAACTTTGTCAAATTTGACGTAAATATTGAACACATTTGACATTTAAAATGTTTTGAAGTGAATATAATCAATTTTGTTCCATGGTATTTGTTACTCAGCATTTGAAACATTGTCATTAATCAGAAATTATATAATTTATAAGTGGTGTAAAATATTATATCATAAAATTACCTTTAAATATTCCAATTATAACAATTATGCACCTTTGTGCTGTGGCCAAAGTACAGTCACTAGAAAATAAAGTGGACTTAAGGGAAAGACTGCTATATCAAATAGAGCTGAGGGAATGCTCTGTGTTCTGTTTCACAGACACAGGGCTCACCCCCAGCTCCCCAGACTCAGCGGTCCAGCCTGAAGGGTTCTCCATCCACCGTATGGACTGTACGTAGGCATCTGGGAAAGGGAGAGGAGGGGGCGTCTGCCTCATGGTCAACTCTGCGTGGTGCTCAGACGCGGCAGTCCTGTCCAACTCCTGCTCTCCACACCTCGAACATCTGGCGGTGAAGTGCAGAGGAACAACTCCAGGACTGTTGACTGGCAATGTTCAGGGACTCGGCAACGGACCTCAATGAATACGTCACAGTCATTACAGACTTCATAAAGAAATGTGTGGAGGACTGCATCCCAACAAAAACCTTCCAAGTGTTTCCCCATCAGAACCCTTGGATGAACTATGCGATCCTCACTCTTCTAAACTCCAGACACTGGGCATTCATGTCTGAAGATACTGAGGACTACAAGAAAACCAGATATGACCTTAGTAAGGCCCAGTGATGGAAATGGGGAGGTACGCAGGGAGAAGGCGTTCCCCTACTTTTCAGTTTCCAGTTTCCAGCCTGTGCATCAATTTGCAGCTTATAATTTGCGGAGTATAGAAGTGTGATCGACAGTTTGACCAAATGGTGCCAGCACAATAACCTGGCCCTCAACACCAGCAAAATCAAGGAACTGATTGTACACTTTGGAAGGGGTAGGATGGGGATCCATAGTCCAGTTTATATCAACGGGTCGATGGTGGAGAGGGTCAAGAGCTTCAAATTCCTCGGTGTGCATATGTCTGAAGATCTCTCCTGGTCCGAGAACACTGATGCAATTGTAAAGAAAGCTCATCAGCGCCTCTGCTTCCGGAGAAGATTACAGAGAGTTGGTTTGTCAAGGACGACTCTCTCGAGCCTCTACAGGTGCATAGTAGAGAGCGTGCTGACCGGTTGCATCGTGGCTTGGTACGGCAACTTGAGCGCCCAGGAGAGGAAAAGACTGAAAAAAGTTGTAAACACTGCCCATTCCATTATCGGCTCTGACCTCCCTACCATCGAGGGGATCTATCGCAGGCGTGCCTCAAAAAGGCTGCCAGCATCATCAAGGGTCCACACCATCCTACCACTCACTTATCTCCCTGCTGCCCTCAGGTAGACGGCACAGGAGCCCGAAATCTGCAACATCCAGGTTCAGGAACAGTTACTACCCCACAGCCATCAGGCTATTAAACTCAACTCAAACAAAACTCTGATCATTAATAGCCCGTTGTACTTTATCTGTTTTTTTATGTGTGTATACATATATTCATTAGTATATGGTCACACTGTTCTGTTCTGTATTTATTTATGCCTACTATATTTTGTTGTGTTGAAGCAAAGCAAGAATTTAATTGTTCTGTCTGGGACACATGACAATAAACTTTCTTGAATCTTGAATCTCGTCTAACCCAGCAAAGCTTCACTCTATTATATACAGCCACATAAATGGCTTCCACATAATGACACTCCAAACCATCTGCGATGCTGCTTGACCCTCTGGCTTTCTCCAGGAGTTTGTGTCTTTCTTTTTGTAAACCAGCATCCTTGTTTATACTTGGACTAACACCCCCCCCCACCCCTGACCCCTTTGAAAATAACCTCCTCATTATTTCCACAACCCCACAACTAAATCTTCTAATATTTTCTCTGGCACATAATCCATTTTGTAATGCTTTTATGAAGTTATCTATTGATAAGGCAAGTTATTTACTAATCTACCTCTTTCACCTTTGTTACTTTTATTAGTCCCTTCCATTGGTATGTCAGCTGGGGAGTTACATTGCTTTGCGTAATGATCAAATGAGCTTGAATTCTTTTGCCCAAGTATGAGTTAGGAAAGGCATGGAAAATGTGTCCTGGTCCATTTGCAACTTCTTCTCATCTGTTGTTATTCATAAAATGCCTCCACCTCTTGCTGTAACTATACTACTCATCCTTACATTTTTTCAATACTACTTCACATTCTGGCCAGCAATATAATTGAAATTTTATCTATGGTGTTTCACTCCAGGTTAATCTGCACAACTCTTCTTCCCTTTGTGATATTCCATGCCTCGCCATCAGGCTATCAACAGAGAGCAGAGGCCACCCCGACTGAAGTCCCAGCATCCCTTTGCTCCACATGGAAAACAACTCCTAGAATCCATCCAGCCAATTGGGACAAAAGCACACTGGATAGCCACCAAGTGGTCACAGGAGTGGAAGGCAACCTCATCTCCATTACACAGCTACATCTCTTCACCAGATAAAAGCTGTCCAGGGTCAGACCTCCCAAGAGTAGCATGGGTGAAGCTCAACAAACTTCGTACTGGAGTTGGACGTTTCAATGCCAGCATGTGGAGATGGGGAATCCGCCAGGGCCCAGCCTGTGAATGTGGAGCAGAACAACAGACAGCCAACCATGCCATCTCTGGGTGCCCGCTCTACCACCCACCAAATGGAGCTCAGGGTCTGGCAGACATTGACGCAGAGACAACAAGCCGGCTTGAGATCTAACTATGGTTTATATTTCATTCACAAGAAGAAGACCATTCCGAGAAACCCAGTCATTCAGTGCTACCCAATCACATGCATTAGCTTGGATTCTGTACCTGTTTGAAATCAAAGTTTCTAATCAAGTCTACCCAGACATCATCGATCATGTTCCAAGTTATATTTAGAATAAGTCAAATCTTGTCGGCCTGACCCATCTGTGAATGTTTTCCCTACTCATAGCTTAATAATTAGAAATTCTCCCTAAAATTGAATTTAATAGTTTAACTAGCAAATTATTTTCTTATCGTCCACAATTCAACTTAAAAATAAAACTGGTAGCATTGTGTTAAAGAGAAAATACACACTTCACCTTTCCACTCCAAACAGAAAATGGAAAATAAAGAACTTTTAATTAGCCAAGATACTGTTCCAATGATCACACACAATTTCCTGAAAGAATTCCCCTAACATAATCTTTACTCGAAAAAAGCTTTAGTGTTCACTTCATTTTTGAAAGCACTTTGAGAAGCATGTGGGAACAATCTTGCAAGCTTTAAAAAGGTACAGAATCAAAACGAATGTATCTTGGGAAATTACCATATTCAGAGAAAACAATTTGAATTCTGCCTACAATATTGACCTCAATTAAAAGTACAATGATGGTGTTTTAGAATAGAGAAACTCAACTGTTCAAATAAAGCACAAGGCATGCTAACAGTAGGTGGATAAACCTAATGGTCAATCAGAACTCTTGCCTGTGGTCAACTCTGAGCTACTATAATGGATTATAAGGTTGCACTTTGTACTTAAGCATGCACTATTATAGTCTGGTTTACATATTGTCAAATGAGTACCTCAAACTGGGGGAGGGGATCTTTTCCTCTCTGGTCACCAGAATTTCAGTTGCACACAAGATTGTAGCCAACTAGATGTGCTCCACTCCACATGTAGAAAAATTGCTATAAACTAGTACTCACACACGTTGCTGATGCCGGAATAGCAATTTTTACAGACTATTGGATGTTACTCTTGTTAATACGCAAACACCGTTTTTCAACACTTTTCTTTAAACCATATTACCCGTTCGTATGATTTTAAAGCGAGAATGAAATACTAATAGAACAGTCTGTGGAGGCCAAATCAATGGATATTTTTAAGGCCGAGATTGACAAATTCTTGATTATTAAATGTGTCAGAGGCTATGGGGAGAAGGCAAGAGAATAGGGTTGAGAGGAAAAATAGATCAACCAT
This sequence comes from Raja brachyura, assembly GCA_963514005.1. The sequence goes on from OY740783.1 coordinate 92,675,886, forward strand.
GATTGATTGGCAGAGTACACAGGTATGACTGTCCTCTCCTCTCCATAGGGTCGTCTACTTGTGGGTCTGCAGATGTCTGTAGAGGCCGATCCGCGATCAACACACCTTAGTGCAACGTGGGCAGTGGAGACTGGCGGTGGTTGGTAGTCGTCGAGCCCCTTTCTCTCTCCCCTAATGGTGCTGTCTCTGCGACACAGCGTAGTTCAATTTCGTGATGTGCAGTTCCTTCCTGCACGGATTTCCTCCAGGAACGCCTGTCCAGTGCAATGTGCTCCCAGTTACTCGATGTGATGTGGAATTTCTTTAGACTGCTCTTGATAGACAATAGACAATAGGTGCAGGAGTAGGCCATTTGGCCCTTTGAGCCAGCACCGCCATTCAATGTGATCATGGATGATCATCCCCAATCAGTACCCCATTCCTGCCTTCTCCCGATATCCCCTGAATCTGCTATTTTTAAGAGCCCGACCTTGCTCTCTCTTGAAAGCATCCAGAGAACCTGCCTCCACTGCCCTCTGAGGTAGAGAATTACACAGACACACCACTCACTGTGAGAAAAAGTGTTTCCTCGTCTCCGTTCTAAATGGCTTACGTCTTATTCTTAAACTGTGGCCCCTAGTTCTGGACTCCCCCAACATCGGGAACATGTTTCCTGCTGTTGTCCTAGAAGTGTTTCTTTGGCCCACCGGGGGCTTGCCGTCCTTCCTTCAGTTGAGAGTACAGGATCTGTTTAGGGAGATGCGTGTTGGACATGCAGATGACATGGCCAGTCCATCGAAGTTGGTGCTGCATTATTGTGGTGGTGATGCTGGTCATGTTGGCTTCCTCCAAAACGTTGATGTTGGTGTGTTTGTCCTCCCAGCTGATCCTCGGAATCTTTCGTGAAGATCTTTGAAGGTATTGTTCCAGGGCTCTCAGGTGCCTGCTGTATGTGGTCCATGATTCGGTTACATACAACAGGGTGGAGAGGACAACGGTTCTGTAGACCAGCAGTTTTGTTTGAGCCTTTAGGTCTCGGTCTTCAAAGACTCTTTTCCTGAGTCTGACGTCGGCTCCGCTGGCACAACTCAGGCGATGGTTGACCTCAGAGTCAATGTCAGCTTTTGAGGAAAGAATGCTGCCAAGGTAGGGGAAGTGGTCAAGAGTGGTGTCAAACCTATCAACGTTCCTCATCCCCGTGGTTCCAGAGCTGTCTCAGCTGCATGTCCTGCTTTATACACTGGTCACAATGAGTGAGCCAGATGCAGCACCACTGGCATTTCCGAAAAGTGATAATGAATTAGACTTTCACTGCAGTCAGATCCATTGAAATTAGTGGCACACAACAAGTGGAGCCAAGTGCATGCAATAGAGGCCATGACATTGCACACACATCGGAACTAATTAAATGAATTTCTCCTCTCTCATGGCTTGCGATAAATCCATCTCCTTAAATTGCAGGAAAACATGAAAATAAAACTGAATATTTACTTAAGCCACTGTGAATTTCATGCATGGGCATTACAATTGGCTGATTGAATTAACCTATTTTAATAGTGAATTTCATGCTTGATGGGAAAACTATGTTCTGAGATTTTGAATTACATAGGAATACAGATAATATGAATGCAAGATGCACTGGAATTACATTACACACTATTGGTGGAATACTTCAAATTATATTAGGAGTTTCCTTTCCTATTTTTAGAACTTGCAAACTGTGCTTGCTTTTGGCTCTATTTAAAATAATTAGTAGGTGTTTCTGATTCTTAGTGATATTATTGTTTCCCGCATTTGAAGAAAGGTCCTGACCTGAAACGTCACCTATCTCTTCGCTCCATAGATGCTGCCTCACTCGCTGAGTTTCTCCAGCATTTTTTCCTTCATAATTTCCCTCAGTCACATCAGAATATTTGTTGCAAGTTAATACAACAATGAATATTGGTGGAACAAATAAACAGAATACCAAATATCAAACTAATTAATTTAAATGTTAGAAATTTTGGCAAAATAATTTATTTTATGCATGACATCACACCTTGTCTCACTCTGAAAGTAGTGAATCCAGCATTTGTAAAACTAAGTTACAAAAAACCTTTTTCAAGTTGATGTAGCTACATTTGAATTTGTTTTCAACGGTTATGTTTACTGTTCCAATCATTCAATTTCCCAACTTTGTCTCAGCTGGATATTTAATAAAATGTCTGCTAAAATATGTTGTTAAAATGAAGACAAATAGAATAAAAATGCAAAACAGAATTTCAGTTCTGATATGTGGATCAAAAACAAGTGGTGGTATGCCAAATTTTGGCATTGGGAATATTAAAAGGTTATTCCCAGGCTCCTTTTAAAGATAAACAAATCAGTCAAGCAAAGCATATGTGTTCAAACTTAATGGCCTGCATTTTTTTTATTCTCGTGGACAACATCATTTTCTTCACAAACCAAAAAAAAGTGCATTGTGGTAACTGGCCTTCATTGAAACAAATGACCTAGCAGCAAAATCTCACTTTTTTTTTAAATAATGAGAAACTGTTGAAGTAAAAATACTCTTCAATACCTGGCAGGCTTAAGCATTTAATTCTTTTTTATCCTGATAATGATTCATCTGGACAGCCCTAAGAAATGGAATAATCTCTCCTATTCTGAACTCACTGACAGCAGTCACAGTTTCTTCCAGCTTTGAACAAGTTGCGATGCAGGCACCAATTCCTACCACCATGCCCAGAAAATCTCTCTTAATCCAAATTCTATTGGCAAAATCAATTCTGTTAATAATTCCTGATTTTATTTCTTACAATTCCTCGAGTTATTTCACTAGATTAGTTCAAGTGAGTTTATTGCCATGTGTCCCCGATAGGACAATGAAATTCTTGCTTTGCTTCAGCACAACAGAACATAATAGACATTGACTGCAAAACAGATCAGACCATATACCATTATATAAATATATACACACATGAATAAATAAACTGATAAAGTGTAAATAGCAGATAATGGGTTATTAATGTTCAGAGTTTTGTCTGGGCCAGGTTTAATAGCCTGATGGCTGTGGGGAAGAATCAGAATGCCTTTTATTGTCACTATACACATGTTTAATCTCATTGTACATGTGTATAGTGACAATAAAAGGCATTCTGATTCTGATGGAAGTAGCTATTCCTGAACCTGGTTGTTGCAGTCTTCAGGCTCCTGTACCTTCTACCTGAAGGTAGCAGGGAGATGAGTGTGTGGCCAGGATGGTGTGGGTCTTTGATGATACTGCCAGCTTTTTTGAGGCAGTGACCTACTGAGGCAGTGATTATTACCATTTAATGTGGTTTTTTTTTAAATTGTCAATGTATTCTGCCGATTTTCAATTTCAGGAACACTGATGATGTAAATAGTTCATCTATTAGTAAAGGTTGAGTAATTCACAGTGAACCCATCATCCTTTTTTATAGAACAGATGACTCAACTAGTGAACACAGATATATCTTTCATTCTGCATATGGACTTCCAGTCGGTATTTGATAAACTCTCATAAGAAATTGTTTGCTCAACTTTAAACTCATGCAGATGAGAGCTATTGGATGAGCTGTATGGAAAATTGGCTCAGTAGCTGGTGAGTGACAGTAGGACATTAAGCAGGTACTTAAAATAGCTGGACAGAACACGTAACACCTGACAAAGCCTCTGGTATTGATATTTACAACTGATGTAAAATTAGCCATTGTTCATTGGACAGCAATATAAGATGATAAAGATTTATTTTTAAATTTATTAAAGGATGTGGGCTTCGCTAGCTGAGAATTCCTACCTTGAGAAGGGGATGTTGAGTAGCTTTAGAACATTGAACATTACAGCATAAGAACAAACCCTTTGGTCTACAATATCTGTGCAAAACTTAATGCCAAGACCATCTCTTATCTACCTGCATATAATCCATATATCCCCATTCCCTGGATATCCATATGGCTATCAAAAGTGTTTTAAATGCCACCAACGTATCTGCTTCAACAACCACCTCTGGCAGTGCACTCAAGGCACTCACCAACTTCCGTGTAAAACAACTTGCCCCGCTCAACTCCTTAAACCTTGACCCTTTCACCATATTCCTCTAATGTTTAATTTTTCCAAATTGGTAAAAAAGATTCTGACTGTCTACCCTATTTATGCCTCTCATAATTATATATACTTCTATCAGGTCTCTGCAACCTCCAACATTCCAGAGAAAACAATCCAATTCTGTCCAACTAGTCGTTGTAGTTTATATCCCCAAATTCACGCATCATCCTGGTAAACCTCCTCTGTACCCTTTCCAAAGCCTCCACACCCTTCCTCTAATGCGGTGGCCAGAAGTGCATATAGCATTCCAAATGTCGCCTAAACAAAGCCCTGTAAAGCAGCAACATGTCTTCAGCTGTGGGTATACCCATAATGCCACCAGGGTGAGAGTTTTGTGATGCTGAATCTGCAGCATCGAAAGAGCAATGATATATCACCAAGGCAGAATGGTATGTGGCTTGGAAGGCAACTTCCAGGTGGTGATGTTCCTTGACAAAGCGAATGGGAAAAATTATGCTCAATAATTTCAAAGTAGGCAAAATTGTGATTCATTTGTAATGAAGGAAAATCTAAAGAGGTGCATGATTGCAACCATAGGTTATTACAATGGGCAGATATAAAGAAATAACAGTTTTATGGCAATTATACAACATCTTGGTTAGTTCACTTAAGGATGGAAAGAAATGTGCATCATGCAATAGAATGCATGTACTGTAAGATGCACTGGGAGTCTATCTATAGCCTGCATAATGGAAGATAGTATTGTAGTCCGTCATGTGAGTGACACTAATTTAGAGGATGCCTGCAGCACAGTTGCTTGGTTAGCTTGCATCTAACACACATTTATCATTGGTATCATGAAATTTAAATTACACACTCACTTTGAAAGCCACACGGGATCTCATTCGGAAGAGGAAGTCTGAACATAAGCTATAGGGCTTAATGAAGTACAGGTCAGAGCTTGTCCAAACCTGTGCCATGGTTGGGTGTTTGTAACTAAAATCAATGCAAATTCCTCCACAATTGATCCAAGTCCTCTGATATTTTAAGTAAAAGTTGTTTACTTCCATTTGAGTGAGGTGGTATAGGGCGGGATTGTTGGTAGGTGGTAGGTTGATCATTTTTTTAATCTTTGCTTCCTACTGAATGCTAATACAACAATGACTCATCGTCCACCGGAGATGTGCTGTAGCCATTACGATTTTAGATCCACTAGTTTCAGCAAAACCTCTTTCAAATCTGACACACTGCAACAAATAGTACTCCCAATTTCAAAACTATCAAACTTCAGTGACTATTGCAAATTGTAGTTTTAGTCAAACAAATTAATGGATTCTTATTGCATGTAGAAAGCTTGCCATTAACTGCATTTATCCACACAGGAACCCATTGGGAATGCTAGTGGTGTGTGTTCTCCACTGGGAGAGCGTTTTTGTGCGTGTGAATACATTTTTGTGGAACCATATGTAGCACTTGCATTTATACATTAAAATGTGGAGTGAGTTACATCAATTTCTGCATTCATTAAGTTAATATCTTTTGCAGACTTCTAAACTATCGTGAACATAATCATCGTTAAATGCTGATTTCATTTGATCGCAATATTCTATTTAATGTCATCTCAGTCACACATGAATGCTTGTGTCCAGCAGTAGATAGAATCCATTTTTGTCCAAATGCCTGGTACCATTATCTGCACAAGAGCTTTGGAACTCACAATGTATGGGAAATTGCAGGGTACCCACTACCTCAAACATTGAGGTGCTGAGCTTAGTAGATCAATGTTTATACAATAAGCCTAGGAAAAGTTGCAATTACTTTATTAGAGTCATAGAGTTAGAGATTCTTCCAGCATGGAAACAGGCACTTTAGTCCAACTTGCCCACACCGACCAACATGTCCCATCTACACTAGTTCCCCCTGCCTGTATTTGGCCCATATCCTTCCAAAACAGTCTTATGGCAGAGTGGCGGTGGCTAACAGCAGCGGCTCGAATGCAGTCTGTCTGTCTTATTAAATATATTATTTTTTTTAATTTTTTTTATTATTTTTGTCTTGTTAAATGTATGATTGATTCTAGTTTATTATTTTTTACCTGTGTATATGTGGGGGGTGGGGGGAAACCGTTAATCTGTTCCCCCGTTCGGGGACCCGACTTTTTCCCTGCTGGGTCTCCGGTGTCATTGGGCTTAACATCGTGGAGCCGGCGGCGGCCTCCAACTAGAACTAACCTGTGGACTCCAGTCGCGGAGCCTGTGGACTTGCCATCGCGGAGCTGGCTGACTTCAGAGCAGGAGGAGCTGTGGTGGCGCGCAGCTGCGACCCGACTTTGGAGCTTCGCAGTCTCCGGCCGCAGGCCCGGTGGACGGTAACATTGGGAGCTTGCGGGTCCCTGGTGGGAGGCCGCTTTTCGGAGCAACTCCAATTGCAACTTCTCCCACTGGAATAGCGAGGTGAAATGACTTGGAGCGGGGCCTAACATCGCCCGGCGCGGCTTAAACGGCCGCAGGACTCACCATCGCCTGCCGGGAGATTTAACATTGGGAGCCCCAGCTCACCTCGACGTTGCAGTTGGACTGCTGGACCGCAGGAGAAGAACAAAGGTAGAGATAAGACTTTAGCCTTCCATCACAGTGAGGTGTTGGAGATTCACTGTGATGGATGTTTGTGTTAAGTGTGGGTCTTGGGTTTTTTTGTAATTGTTAAGACTGTAGAAAATGCAATTTCATTCAAAGCAAGCTGTTTGAATGACAATAAAAGGCATTCTATTCTACTCTATTCTATTATCCACGTTCCTGTCTAAATGTTCCTGAAATGCATAATAGTACATGCTTCAACTACTTCTTCCGGCAACTCGTTCAATACACTCACCACTCAATGTGTGAAAATGTTACCCCTTAGATTCCTATTAAATCTTTCCCCCCTCACATTAAACCTATGTACTCTGGTTCTTGATTCCCCAACTCAGGGCAAGAGACAGTGTGGGTCGACCCGATCTATTCCTCTCATGATTATGTACACCTTTATAAGATCACCTCTCTGCGCTCCCAGGAATAGAGTCCTAGCCTGCTCAATCTCTTCAATAGCTCAGGCACTCGAGTCCTGGCAACATACTCGTACATCTTCGCTGCCCTTCCCAGCTTGACAACATCTTTCCTATAACATGGTGCCCAAAATTGACCATAATATTCTAAATGGGATCTCATACATTATCTTAAACATCTTATGCAACTGCAACATGACCTCGCAACTTCTATAATCAATATTCTGACTGATGTAAGCCAATGCAACAAAAGCATTTTTGATCATCTGTGATACCACTTTCAATGAACTATGTACCTGTACTCCGAGATCCGTCGCTCTACAACATTCCCCAAAGCCCTGCCGTTCACTTTATAGGTCCTGCTCTTATTAGGGCAGAGGACGAAGGACATTTATTGTCACATACAAAAATTGGTGCAGTGAAATTTGAGCTACCATGCAGCACACAAATAAGATAAACAACACAAAAGAATTTAACATAAAACATCCCCCACAGCGGAATCAACGTTTCCCACTGTGAGGGAAGGCAATAAATTTCAGTCCTCTTCCTCATGCTCACCCGTGGTCGGGGCCTATTGAGGCCTCCATTGTCGCCGCAACGGCAGTCCGATGTTTCAGGCCCTCTCGCCAGGATGGTGAAACTCCGACGTCAGAACGGAAGAACACTCTCAGCGGCTTGGAGTTTCCGAATCGGCCGCTTCCTACCAGAGACCGCGTGTTCCAAAGTCTACAGGCCGAGCTGGGCAGAGCTCCAACACTGGCGATCCTTGGTGAAAGATCCCAGGGCGCCGCGATCTTAGAGCCAACGCTGCTCCGCGATCTTAGAGTCAGCAGGCCCTCCGGAGATCCACACGGCGATTCCGGTACAGCATCAACCTCTCCACGATCGGATTCAGTGCTGTGCCGCCGCTGAAGCTCTGGCCGGTCTCCGGCGTTTATTTCAAAAAATTCAAAACCGGCTGCGACTAAAAATAGGTTGCCGTTTTAAAAATCGGTAATTTTTTAGTCGAAGCCGGTTGCGATGCTAGTTGAAGGTGGTTGCCGGAGGTTGCAGGTAGTTGAAGGTAAGACCTCCCTGGTGGAATAAAACTGGGTGAAAAAAAGGTCTTACCTTCCACTAGCTGCAACCTCCGGCAACCACATTTAACTAGCATCACAACCGGCTTCGACTAAAAAAATTACCGATTTTTAAAACGGCAACCTATTTTTAGTCGCTGTCGGTTTTGAATTTTTTTAAATAATCGCCGGAACATAGAAGAAGCGGAAACTACTTTCGACCATTAGGGAGACTGACAAAAACCTCCGGGAATCTCTGGGAACCGCACAGAAACCTTGGGTGCGGCACAAAGTCTCCAGAGGTTTCTGTTCAGGTTTCCTAAGTGGGACAGGGGCACAAGACTATCTACTTTGCTAAACACAACACCACCCACATGTGCATCATCTGCAAATGCACTGATCACTTATGTTCATTTAAAAAAAATAGTTCCTGCTATGTATTGTGTTTTCCAATACTAGTCTCTTTAATAACATGAGTGCTAGAAAATCTACCACAGTGACCTGTGACACTTGTATTTACATATAGCTCTCCTAGTTTCTGGACCAAAGCTTTGGGAATTGTCTTTTGCCTGTGGGCTATGTCTACAGTGATGGCTAAGTGAAAATCCCTTGCATTTTGGTCACATTTCAATAGATGTTAAAATCCAACTTGACAAATCAAACATCAGGTGTTTCATGTCTCATGGCTTTGACAGATTGGTTCCCCTTTGTGACCACTTACAAACTAGTCCAAAAGCGCAATCTAAAACATCTACAAAGTTCCAACACCATGCTCCTTCTTGATTGTTATTCCTGGTTTCTCCCAGAATATTAGAGCATGGTCGAATTTTCTTGGCTGGCCCAAATGGATCTCAATTGAAATATCATCAACTTACAAATCACCTCTGCAAACAAAATATCTGATGCTTTCTCTAAAACATAAAAATTAAAAAGTGTGCAATGTACTTCAGGGCTAATCTACGTCAATTATACGATCTTTGTGATGTTCCCAAATTGCAGCATTCAATGGATACTCATTTTCAGCATTGCCCTCCACTTCAAGTATGATATTGAGCATGAGAGACATTTCCATCGTTTGATAATGTTCCGCATGGAAGGTTGCTCTGGAAGGTTAGTTCGCATGAGAGCCAGGAAGAGCTAGCTGACTATATACAGAATTTGTTTTTTAGGTAGGGCAGGCTAGGACTTTATTGCTTTGAGTGCAAGATATTAAGGGGTAATCTTATAGAGGTGTATTAGATCATAAGGGGAATAGATAGGGTGAATGCACAATCTTTTATCCAAAATTGGGGAATTAATAACCAGAGGACACAGAGGGTAGTGGGTATATGAAATGAGCTGCCAGATGAGGTAGTTGAGGCACATACAATAACAGCATTTAAAGCATATTCGACAAATACATGGGTAGGAAAGTTCAGAGCCGAACATGGACATATGGGTCATCCATAAACATAGAGCATCTTGGAGCATCTTGGTTAGCATGGATGAGTTTGGCTGAAGTGCCTGTATCCTCGCTGTGAGACTCTAATAACTGAGCTTTTGTCAAATCCATAAATTAACTCATAAAGACCACATGGCATATATATCACCTCAATTTATTTTTACAATTCTTCACTTGGAAACATTTCTGATCCTCATTGCCTACCTTTCAGTGGACCTTAGATGCTGCTCAGTAACAAATTACAGTAGCATCAAGCAAGGGTGTTTTATACTTACACTGACAACAAGAAACTCAGTACACCTGCTGCTTACGCAGAGATGACTACAGCTTTCCTTCTCACCATGTGACTGACTTACATAACCATCTATATATATGCTAGCTTAATCAATTTCCAGTAAAGCACCCGTGGACATTTTCATTAGCAGGGAGATTTGTGAATGCACAAAGTAGATTTAAGACAACTGGCAAAAAATCCACAAAATTAAGAGAAAGTTTATTACGCAGTGAGTCTTTTAAGTATTTAGCTTTCTATATCAAAAGGGAAATCTGGAATTATGGGGATCAGACAAATAGTGGAATTGGAGTTGGAGATCAGATTACAAGGTAGTTAATATTCGAAGGGAGAACAGAATTTAGGGTCCTTTTATTTGGTTAATTTTTACATTATCATTTCCATTTACAGCTACAATGAGATGCTCACATCTTGCTTTTATAAACATTAACCAATTTAGATATTAGAAATAAGAGAAAAATACTTTAATGCTATTTTCAAAACTATACATATCACTGGCTATTTAACAGGACATAAAATATTGGTTCAATCAGATTGCCAGTATCTGGTTCAAACAAATTAATTGTTGTATGTGTTTAAAAAGTGGGTTCAATGATTAATGAATATCAGAAGCAACCTGCTTTCGAGATTCCGAACATAATTACATCTTTGGCCTTGGTTCTGCCACCTATAATGTCTTCTTTACACGAGCATCTGCTATCCCCTTAAGTTGAAAATGAAAGCCATAAATTAGTCAGCATGCATAATTCATTCCTACAACCGAGAGGACTAAATGACCCAGGAGCACACTCATAAAGCTGATAATATGAGCTGGCTGTCAACTTTCTCTTCCTCTGCTCTTACTAATCACAAATTCTCATGTTATCATTTGAATTCCAAATCTCTATCATTAAATGAGTGTGTCATTAGTAAAGATCTATTGCATAACTGCTTGCATCCTGCAAATTTGTAGGAAAGAACCAAGAAAAACCTTAAATTCTCATCCAACCTCGTACAATAGTTGAAAGCATAGAACTCAAACTGACTCATGATGTGTGAGCTCAATTTTCTGCAAAACTGGCAAAATTGCCTTACTTCTACAGCTTAGAAGTCTCAGTATCACTGCTGCATTTGTGTTCAATGTAGGCTGGCTGAAATAAGTGACTGTTGAATGGTCAAAAAGTCATTAATTAGGGTTTAGTGATTTATATTAAAGGGCCGAAATACGTCAAATGTCAGTGTATTGTAATTGCTTGGTATAAGGTGCACTGAGCCATCTGCAATTTGTATCATCAAGCAGAGCAAGAACAAAGAGGAAAACACGAGCAAAGAAAATGAACTAACTTGAACAAGCCAGGTTATATGAACAAGCAATAGTAACAAAAGATTCTATTGACCAAGTGTTTTTTTTTAATATTTGCTTCTGTTCACTAAATTCCAACCAAGATGTAAAATAGGAGCAAGAAAATGAAAATTGTTGCAGCTGGGGATATCATTTTGCATTGCACTTTAATGAATTTTGTATCTCAGTATTTATGTCAGGCACAAACGAGTGTTGGGTGGTAAAAGGCAGCAATCAATGGAGATTTAGGAACATGCAAGATAACAAATAAAAAATAGGAACAGGAACCATGACCTTCTGGACAGCAATCAGTAATGAGGGAGTGTGATGAACAGATGGTTGTAGCAGAGGTCAGATCACCTTGGGAATACAACATCCTGTTCTAATAAACACTAACTTCATTTAAAAAGTCGAATGTGGACACATCAGCTGATCATGGAGTGTCTGCATACATGATACTGTAAATTGTTCCAAAGGATGTGTTAACAAGTTCAGCTGTGCTGTAAATATTTCAATTATCTACCTTTGTGGTGAAAAACAATGCCACCTCTCTTACAGCTTATTTGGCAATTATATTCATTGCGTTTACTGGCACATTTGATAGAATTCCTGCCAGTTCATGAGTGTGACAGTTAATGGACAGTTTTGTTGCAGAGTACAAGTTCAATGGTGCTTATCCTTATTAACACACTGATCCTTATATTAATGGGCCGAAATACAAGTCAACTGACGTTTTTCAGAGGACAAAAAAGCCAGAAATCTCCAGGAATTGACAATGTATCCCTCTCTACTCTTAAGCGCTGTGCCAAACATACAGACAGTTTTAACCAGTCCCTGTAAACATGTACTGTCCCTGCCTGCTTCAAAGTCTCCACTATTGTCCCTGTACCCAAACATAGAAAAATAGATGCAGGAGTAGGCCATTCGGCCCTTCGAGCCTGCACCGCCATTCAATGTGATCATGGCTGATCATCCAACTCAGTATCCCGTACCTGCCTTCTCTCCATACCCCCGATCCCTTTAGCCACAAGTGCCACATCTAACGCCCTCTTAAATATAGCCAATGAACTGGCCTCAACTACCTTCAGTGACAGAGAATTCCAGAGACTCACCACTCTCCGTGTAAAGAATGTTTTCCTCATCTCGGTCCTAAAGGAATTCCCCCTTATCCTTAGACCTGGTTCTGGACTTCCCCAACATCGGGAACAATCTTCCAGCAATTGCTTGTCTTAATGACTACAGGCCTGTCGCACTGACCTCTGTAGTCATGAAGACCCTCGAAAGGCTTGTGCTGGCCAAGCTGAAAAATATCACGATCCCCCTGCTGGATCCTAAGCAGTTTGCATATCGGGCCAATAGATCTGTGGATGATGCAGTCAACCTGGGCCTGCACTTCAGCCTACAGCCCCTAGGCTGCCAAGGGACCCATGTGAGGATCCTGTTTGTTGATTTTAGCTCTGCATTAAACACCATTGTGCTAGAGCTACTACACACCAAACTTTCCAAGTTGACTGTGCCTGAACCCCTCTGTCGGTGGATCACCAGCATCCTGACAGACAGGAAGTAGCATGAGAGGCTGGGAAAGCACATCTTGAACCTGTAAACGCTCAGCATAGGAGCACCGTAAGGCTGTGTACACTCTCTTCTCCTCTACACCAACGACTGCACCTCCACAGACACCTCTGCAGATTCTCAAGTTTGCAGATGACACAACCCTGATTGGGCTGATCCAGGATGGGGAGGAATCTGTCTACAGACAGGAAGTGTCACAGCTGGCGTCCTGGTGCCATCGCAACAACGTAGAGCTCAATTCTCTTAAGACAGTGGAATTGATTGTAGACATTAGGAGAGCTCCCCCTCCCCTCACCATCAACAACACCACAGTCACATCTGTGGAGTCTTTTAAGTTCCTGGGAACCATAATCTCCAAGGACCTTAAGTGGGGGGCTACCATCGACACCACAGTCAAAAAGGCACGACAGAGGATGTACTTCCTGGGGCAGCTGAGGAAGCACAATCTGCCACAGGCAACGATGGTCCAATTCTACATGGCCATCGTTGAGTCTGTTCTCACCTTCTCCATCATGGTCTGGTTTGGTTCAGCCACCAAGCACAACACCTGGAGGCTGCAACGAATCGTCTGATCAGCAAAGAAGGTTATTGGCAGCAACCTTCACTCCATTGATGAACTGTACACTGCAAGGGCCAGGAAGCGAGCGGGTACGATCACCTCTGACCCCTCTCACCATGGCCACAAACTATTTGAATCACTTCCCTCTGGAAGGCGACTCCGGGCTGTCAAAGCTGCCACAGCCAGACATAAAAACAGTTTTTATCCACGAGTAGTTGCTCTGCTCAACAGCCAAAAATTTGTAGCCTCCCTTTGATCTGGTATCTTGTTGGTTCACATGCCTGATCAATGGTGTTTTATCATTAATGTTTCATTATTATTAATGACTAATGCTTTCTGAGTCGCTCGTAACTGTCACTGTATGTCATGTTGTTACTTGTGGGCGGAGCACCAAGGCAAATTCCTTGTATGGGAATACTTGGCCAATAAACTTACTTACTTACTAATCTTCCAGCAACATATGGTGCTGCAGCAGCCCACTGCAAAATTGCAAGTCTGAATTAGTTATGTTGGCCTGTCTGGTTTTGCAAAATATGCAGCCTGCCTCAACCTTCCGGTTGTCTGTAGAGGGTCCTAATCAAAACAACCTATCCATCTTGTCCACATTTTGCATGGATGCTGCCTGCTCTGCTGAGTTACTCCAGCACTTTGCATCTTTCCTTTGTAAACCAGCATATGCAGTTCTTTGCTTCTACTTCCAGTGAGTTTTTGGACCAAAACACCAAGTGTGAGGAAGTGACTTAGCAAGTCAGGCAGCATCCATGGAGAACATGGATAGCCAATGTTTTGGGTCAGGATCTTACTTCGGACTGATTTTAGACAGGGGAAGAAAGCTGGAAAAGAGAGATAGGGCAGGACAAAACCTGGCAAGAGATAGGTGGACAGACACAAAATGATGCAGTAACTCAGCGGGACAGGCAACATTTCTGGAGAGAATGAATGAGTGTAGGTTTGATTGGCAGATGGGTGATGTAAGAGACAAAGGCTGGAGATTAAAAATAGTCAAAAGCGTGTCAGATAAGGAGATAAAGACGGAGGGGTTGATGGACGAAGCCATTTGTGTTCATGAATCAAGTTAGTTCATTATGGTGCACTGGTGCTCAGCAGGGTAGATTCAGGAGCTTTGGCATGATTTAATTAATACTATGTCCACTGGAGTGGAGCGATAAAAGACACTCAAGTTACTCTCTGTGGTAAGTAGGAAAGACCAAATGGCATTTACCTCGAAAACTCTACTCTCTTGTTGTGGAGTATGGATTATTTGATGTACTTGCACAACAAGAGAGACTTTATCATGGACCATTTATACCCTGGTCATTCCACCTTCTTCCCTCTCCCATTGGGCAACAGAAAAACAATCTTAAATGCATGTGCCACCAGATTCAGGTAAACCTTCTTCCCTACTATTCTCAGACCACTGAACTGTCCTCTCATGAGATGGGTTGTTGTCCCATTCTACCATTCTACCAAGCCCTTTCATTTTTGTTTGTTTGCACTTTCTCTGTTACTGCTGCAGAGAGCGATGTCATAGTGCTATAAACACTATATCTGCATTCTATAATTTATCTGCTTGCACTAACTGTAGTTCTTTTGTGTGGCTTGATTGTACTCATTTATAGTATAATTTGACTGGAGAGCACACAAAAAAAATATCTCATTACACATGACAGTAATAAGCTGGCACCAATACCTGTGCCAGATGCCACAGCCTCTTTAATTCCTTCTCATGTACTGTCCCTCCATTTCCTGGTGGAACAAATATATATTTGTTACACAGCATTTATAGATGTTACACAGTTGTAGAGTAAATTTTCCAATTAACCCAATGAGTTTAAAGGAAGCATTAAAAATACAAGCATTCTAGATCCCAACTCCGGCTGCAAACGTACCTATGTTTCGGACCGCTAGTGTTCTAATAATAACCCAGACACTCCAGCTCAATACCTGGCTCACACCCGGACACCAGAGCCTGGCAGCATAGCCTGCTCATTCTCTGGATCGCCAGCTCACAGTCTGGACTAATATATTGTAATATACTCCATGCCTATTGTATGCCGGAGAATTGGAGTTTCATTGTATTCTTCTTTTTGAAATTCTCTGAGGGATTTTGAACTGTATTTAAATCATCCCTCTTAATTACCTGGTTCAATTAATAATTAATTAAATTTAATGTATAATTAAATAAAGCTCATTTGCTAAATCTATCAGAGTGAAAACAAAACTGAGCCGTTGAATTGATCTTTGCAGAGATCAAGTAAGACATCTGCGGGTTTGCTGTAAACCTGGCAGAGTGTTCAACCGTAGGGTTATTTACTCAATAGCATTATTTCTACTGCAAACAATACACTCTTGGAATGGGGGTGCTGGTGAGCAATGTGGTAGATGTAGAAACAACTTTAAATGCCATGTGATATATGTTGGTGCAATAAATGCAAAGTTATCTACCTTTGATCCAGAAAGGTCAAATTACAATACTTACATCAGGTGAAAAACCCATAGTGGAGGTCCAAAGAAACTTGTAGATCATTTTAAAAAAGGGGATTGTTATGGAGAACAATAAAAGTGACTAAAATAATGCTTGGGATTGTATTGGATTTGAGACCGGTTTTTTTTGTCAAGTTCCTCAAGCTGTATAGTCTTTGTACAGCTAAGTTTTAGGTGGATTGCTACATCAGAACAGACAGGAAATCAGGGTTTTTGAAAGGACTTTACAAAAAAATGAACAACATGATGGCAGTGTCCATGGGCTACATTGGAAGCCTTGGCACTTTTGACAAGAGTAGAGAGCCGTTCAGCTCCTATATGGAGAGAGTGAACATATTTTTCACGGCAAACAATATAATGGAGATTAGTGGTGAAGGAGAGGTAGTGACTGAAACAAGGCCGCTTGACAACGCATGAAAGCGATTCAGCTCACGGGGATTGGTCCTGAAGTATATGGCACACTCGTGAATCTTCTTGCGTGAATAAAGGCAAAAGACTTGCCATTCAATGACATTATGAAGAGGTTGGAGGAGCACTTCAACCCAAAGCTTCTGGAAATTGCAGAAAGCTATATATTCGGCACTAGAAACCAGAAGCAGAATGAGACAATCAATTAGTACATTGTTGCCTTGAAAAACGTAACTATGCACTGTAACTTTCGAACCTTTCTCAGACATGCACTATGTGACAGATTTGTTTGGGGTCTAGTGGATGCACAAATTCAGTCCAAACTCATGAAACTCCAGGTCTTACATCGGGAAAGCATGCAAGATTGCTACCACAATTGAGATAGCATTAAAGAATGCTTGCGAGTTTTGTCCACCACAGACTGCAGTGGCCATTTACAGTCACAAGGCAGTGCCTAGGGCCAAACCAAGAGGTGCTAAACCAATACCAAAGTATGGTGGGGAGTTGAGTTCAGCCAGTTGTTATCGTTGCAATGGTAATCACTCAACCCAATTTTGTCAGTTCAAAATGACCAAGTGCTATAACTGCCAGAAGAAAGGCCGTAGCGCCTCAGCATGTTGGAAGCAGGAAAGCTTAAAGCAGGAAACCAACAATCTGTGGGAAACAAGCGACAACACCAGAAGGGCGTTCACAACCATTTATGCAACCAACATCGATAAGTCTACAACCAGCCAAGGTAAGGACTTTCGAACAAAACAATTGATTAATGAACAGTTAATCGATATGTGTATTGACACGGCAGCAGATTGTTCAGTCATGAGCAAAGACCTGTACGAAACAAAGTTCCCACAGATACCATTGTTTCAGAGTAAGGTCAAGTTAAGAACCTACTCGGGTGAAATTTTGGAGACAAATGAGCTGTAAAGTTCAGCATAATGGTCAGCCAGTAACACTGCCATCATAGTGGCAAGCTACAGAAATAAACAAACCCTCCTTGGAAAGGATTGGCTGAGTAGAATAGAGTTAGACTGGAAGAACATTTTCAGCATCTATTTGTTCAAACCACGTCTTGAAATCGTCATGAGCAAACATGCAGAAATTTTTGCCAGCAGTTACACGGGAATAACAGGGTAATGTGCACACATTCAATTTAAGCAAAATGTGAAACATGTCTATTGTCGACCAAGACCTGTATCATATGCACTAAAGCAACAAGTGGAGGCAGAACTTGACAGGTTAGAGCGGAATGGAGCACTCGTGAAGACAGACCAGAGTAACTGGGCAAAGCCAATTGTGGCCGTACCTAAGGCAGTCAAAACTGTTCGACTACGCAGCGACTATAAAGTTACAATCACCCAAGCCGTTGACGACGAACAATATCCGTTACCAACCTCGCAGGATCTGTACGCAGAACTTAGCGGAGCAAGAGTCATCACTAAACTGGATTGGTCTCACGCTTACGCCCAACTCAATGTCGACAAGGAAAGTCAGCGGTACTTGACTATCAACTCGCATAAAGGCTTGTATTCATACGCAAAGCTGCCCTCTGGTGTGAAATCTTCCCTGAAAATCTTCCAGTCTGTCTTGGACAAAATGTTACAAGGCATTCCGCACTGCGTGTGCAACCAGGATGACCTACTGATAATCACAGAGTGCATGGTAGAACATTTAGAAATCCTCAAGCAAGTTCTCACATGACTGAACTGCCACAATGTCAAACTGCGACAAAGTAAATGGGCATTGCGCAGTCAGAGGTTGTCTACCTTGGACTCAAAGTAGATGGCAACGGACTTTGCCATGTGAAGGCATAAGTTGAAGCAATAGTGAATGCTCCAAAACCCACCAATGTGTCAGAGCTACACTCATACCTTGGGATGGTGCAGTTCTACGCACGATTCCATCCAGATTTAGCAACTGTGCTAAAGCCACTATATCATCTGCTACAAAAAGATGTGAAATTAATGTGGGGAAAGGAACAGCAATGTGCATCTGCAAGGACAACCTCCTTGTTCACTACGACACGACATGCAAGATGACACTTGCTTGTGATAAAAACATAGAAACATAGAAAATAGGTGCAGGAGTAGGCCATTTGGCCCTTCGAGCCTGCACTCAATATGATCATGGCTGATCATCCAACTCACTATCCCGTACATGCCTTCTCTCCATAACCCTCTGATCCCTCTAGCCACAAGAGCCACATCTAACTCCCTCTTAAATATAGCCAATGAACTGGTCTCAACTACCTTCTGCGGCAGAAAATTCCAGAGACTCACCACTCTCTGTGTGAAAAATGTTTTTCTCATCTCGGTCCTAAAAGATTTCCCCATTGTCCTTAAACTGTGACCCCTTGTTCTGGACTTCCCCAACATCGGGAACAATCTTCCTGCATCTAGCCTGTCCAACCCCTTAAGAATTTTGTAAGTTTCTATAAGATCCCCCCTCAATCATCTAAATTCTCGCGAGTACAAGGCGAGTCTATCCAGTCTTTCCTCATATAAAAGTCCTGACATCCCAGGAATCAGTCTGGTGAACCTTCTCTGTGCTCCCTCGACAAGAATGTCTTTCCTCAGATTTGGAGACCAAAACTGTACGCAATACTCCAGGTGTGGTCTCACCAAGACCCTGTACAACTGCAGTAGAACTACCCTGATCCTATACTCAAATCCTTTTGCTATGAACGCCAACATACCATTCGCTTTCTTCACTGCCTGCTGCACCTTCATAACGACTTTCAATGACTGGTGTACCACGACACCCAGGTCTCGTTGCATCCCCCTTTTCCTAATCGGCCACCATTCAGATAATAGTCTACTATCCTGTTTCGCCACCAAAGTGGATAACCTCACATTTATCCACATTATACTGCATCTGCCATGCATGTGCCGATTCACCCAGCCTATCCAAGTCACCTTGCAGCCTCCTAGCATCCTCCTCACAGCTTTGTCTCATCCGCAAACTTGGAGATGTTGCATTCAATTCCCTCATCCAAATCATGAATATATATTGTAATATATATTGGGTCCCAGCACTGAGTCTTGCAGTACCCCACTAGTCACTGCCTGCCATTCTGCCAATCCCGTTTACTCCTACTCTTTGAAAAATTCTTTAAGATTCGTCAGACATGATTAACCTTTCGTAAATCCATGCCGACTTTGTCCAATGATGCTTCAAGTTCTGGTGTGGGTGCAGTGATCTCCCATGTAATGAATGAAGTGCAGCAAAAGCCTATTGCTTTTGCATCCCACACCCTATCACCGAGTGAGCACAATTATGCACAGATAGAAAAGGAAGCACTCAGCATCATGTTCGGAATCAAGAAATTCCATCAGTTTCTTCTCGGCAGACCATTCATCCTAGTGACTGATCACAAGCC
The DNA here is from genome assembly GCA_963514005.1 of Raja brachyura. Next base: position 92,695,463 of record OY740783.1, read on the forward strand.
ACGACCAGTGATACTTGGTCCCAAGTCACCTATACCTTCCACAGCAGCATCAAGGATGCAGCGCTGGGCAATTCTGCTGTCCCAGTATGACTACGAGGTTGAGTACAGAAGCTCCAAGTGCAACGCGGTTGCAGATGCGTTGTTCCAGTTGAGAACTCTGTCGTAGGAAGTGAGAACTCAATCTACACACTGTAAGTTGTAGATGATGACTTTCCAATGACTGCAACAGAAATTGCAGCAGAAACAAAGAAAGACACTGTGTTGACGTTGGACTGAAATCGATAGTGGATTGAACTCAGTTCCATAATCAATGCCATAACTCTTTGTTCTCGGCGTACCAGGGCACCACCCCCGACCTTTACCTCCGTTACATTGACGACTTCGTTGGTGTCACCTCCTGCACCCACACACAACTGACTGACTTCATCCATTTCACCACCAACTTCCATCCCGCACTCAAATACACTTGGACCATTTCCGACATTTCCCTAACATTCCTTGACCTCACCATCTCTATTGCAGGTGATACACTCCTGACTGACATCCACTACAAAGCAACTGACTCCCACAGCTACCTGGACTACTCTTCCTCCCACCCTGCTTCCTGTAAGGACTCCATCCCCTATTCCCAATTCCTCCGTCTACGCCACATCTGCTCCCAGGATAAGGTGTTCCACACAAGGTCATCACAAATGTCCTCGTTCTTCAGAGAATGTGGACTGCCCTCCCCCACTATAGATGAGGCTCGCACCAAGGTCTCCTCCATACCCCGCAACACTGCCCTCTCTCCCCATTCCCCCACTCACAACAAGGGCAGAATCCCCCTGGTCCTCACCTTTCAACCCACCAGCCGGCGCATACAACACATAGTCCTCCGCCAGTTTTGCCACCTCCAAAGTGATCCCTCCACTCGCCACATCTTCCCATATCCCCCAGTCTGCCTTCCGCAAAGACCGTTCCCTCCGCAACTCCCTTGTCAATTCTTCCCTTCCCTACCACTCCACCCCTTCCCCGGGCACTTTCCCTTGCAACCGCAAGAGATGCTACACTTGTCCCTTCACCTCCCCCATCCACTCCTTTCAGGGACCCAAGCAGTCCTTCCAGGTCGGACAGAGGTTCACCTACACCTCCTCCAACCTCATCTACTGCATCCGTTGCTCCAGATGCCAGCTGATCTACATTGGTGAGACCAAGCGGAGGCTGGGCAATCGTTTCGCCGAACACCTCCGCTCGTTCCGCAATAACCAACCCGACCTCCCGGTGGCTCAGCACTTCAACTCCCCCTCCCATTCCGTATCCGACCTCTCGGTCCTGGGCCTCCTCCACGGCCAGAGTGAGCAACACCGCAAGTTGGAGGAACAGCACCTCATATTCTGCTTGGGGAGTCTGCATCCTCTGGGCTTAAACATTGAATTTTCTCAATTCTGTTAACCCAGGCTGCCTCCTCCCCTTCCCACCTCTCCCTCATCCCTCGGGCCCTGGCATTCCTTCTCTCTCTATCTCTCCCCCACCGAAGTCGCACTAGCTTCTCATTTTCACAGCTAACAATGGCCTGTTTCCTTTATCATCGATACTTTTTTTGCATTTCTTTCATTCATTGTTCTTATCTCTCCACATCACCGTCTATATCTCTCATTTCCCTGACCAGTCTGAAGAAGGGTCTCGACTCGAAACGTTGCCTATCTCCTTCGGTCCTTAGATGCTGCTGCACCTGCTGAGTTTCTCCAACTTTTTGTGTAACCCGCCATAAATTACTATGTGAGCAGGGATGCATTAAGTGGGGTTACAGAGTGGTTGTACCAGAGTCTTTGAGAAAAAATATTATGAATGAACTTCATGCAGAACATCCTGGCATAGTAAGCATGCAGTCAAATGCCAGAAGTTTTGTGTATTAGCCTGGTATTGACAGTGATATCATGTAACTGGTGAGCAAATGTAGCGTCTGCCAGAATTTCCGGAGTAAACCACCAAAAACACCACTGCAATCCTGCTCATGGCCAAGTAGACCTTTTCAGGGAACTCATGTAGATTTTGTGAAAAGGGTAATGATCACTTTCCAGTACTAATAGATAGTAATTCCAAATGGGTTGAGGTTAAGCATATGAGGTCAAGCACTACTACTGAGTGTACCATTGATGAGTTGAGATCAATTTTTGCATGCCATGGTTTACCGGAAGAACATGTTTCTGATAACGGGCCTCAGTTTCGTTCAGAACGGTTCAAATAGTTCATGCAGTGGAATGGTGTAAAACACACACTTGTTCTCCATACCATTCAGCCTCCAACGGGGTGGCGGAAAGGTCTGTTAGAGTTGTCAAAGATGCTCACAAGAAACAGGTTTTGCAGGATAAGGCATTTATCCTTTTTTGTTCCATAGATCATATTAGCACTCATACCAGCATTATATTTGATATAATGTTCCACACCATGCACAGAACATATAGTAAGGAGCTGCTGGAGACAAGCGCTAGATGGACTAAAGACCACATTATCATCTGCATACATAACATGGTTCACTAAAATATTATCAATCATGCACCCAATATTACAGGCTCTCAATTGCTTGGACAGATCATCAATATAAAGATTAAAAAGGACTGGGGACAAAATTCCCCCTTGTTTAATACCATTGCTGAAATGTTTACAATTGCTGAGAATTTTGACAAACAACCTATTGATATTAGGGGTGCAACTGATCCTGCGAAGGCTCAACAAAATATTTGTTTCTATTTTTAGTCAATGATTGTCGGAGTGATAGGGGTGCAGTGGAAGCTATCATTTTTTGCAGGTGCAGCAACATCAGAGTACATTTTGTTTTTGCTGGGAAGATAATTGCAAACTCAACTCAATTTCTCAGCCCATGGACATTAAAGCCAGCCCAAGATATTCTTCCCCCCCCCCCCCATGATATTTTACTGGAATCAGCAGGGGGGACTTAATCCAATCAGCCCTTTACTGCATTCTTCAAAGATTATCAGATTGACTGAATCAACCCTGCATTTTATTGGATGACCTTTCATAATAATTCAATAGTTCTCTTGTATTGGATCATAAACAGTACTTTATTCCAGAACAATAAGTATGCTCACTGAAACATTAGCACAGTTTCTAGCCCACACTTCATTTTCCAAATGGAACTCTGCTGCTGATCTAAACCCTTAAAATGCAACGGGCTATTCCCCTGATATTGTTTCAAACAACGAGCCCTGTCAAAAACTTTGGCTTTTGCTATTTATCTCAGAGGTACTGAAATAGCAACATAGCTCTCTAAACAGGCAAGCTATAGAACAAAGAGCTGATGGTCTCAAAATACACATCCTGTTAAAATATTATTTCTGCTCATTGCAAAATCTTTTAACCCCTTCCACTTCTGGCCGGACCATCTCAATGTAACAATGTAATCAGTCTGAAGAAGGGTCTTGATTCGAAACGTCACCCATTCCTTTTCTCCAGAGATGCTGCCTGTCCCACTGAGTTACTCCAGCATTTTGTGTCCACCTTCAATGTTAGTTGACCACTTCATGACAAAATGTTACTGCTTAAGGATTCAAATATTTTGCATTTATATTTTTGAATCCCCATAAATGCAACCTGTTTAAGTATCACAAACAAATATAATTTAACAATCATTTTAAACCATTTAACAATGTTGTGCGCACAGTTGTTAATATAAATAACTGGATAACAATGATTAACCATACTGAAGTGTTAACAATGTGAGACTGATTATAACAAAAAATCTATATAATTAAAAGTCCCGTCTTGACCATTTCCTGTCTGCGCTGTATATTGATTTTAGAAAAAAGTGCTACCATATATCGCTATGATTTTTGGCAATCTTACTCACAGTCCTCCTCCACTGAGTAGTCCCCGAGGATCTCTCCCATTGATGAAAATTAAAAAAGGTTATGCAAATTTAAAAATCCTTGAGAACCTCGCACCTGTCAATCACCAGAATTAAGATAATGCCCCTTCCCAGGGAGGGACTATAAACCTCGGATGCCTGCACAAGACTCAGTCACTCCACAAGATTGTGAGGGAGAGGTCACGACTCTCAGTCTAAGCGGTGAATCAACTGAACTGCGAGTCTGCAATGCACTTGCAATCAATTATTTGTTAGCCCTTAATGAAAATTAAATGAGTTGTTTTGGCCTGCCCTGTGCTTGAAACTGCAAGGCAATGGAAGTGAAATGAAAATGCAATGAGCTGTTCGGCCTGCCCTGTGCTTGAAACTGCAATGGAAATGGAAATGAAATGAAGATGCAATGAGCTGTTTGGTCTGCCCTGTGCTTGAATTTGAAATGGAAATGAAATGAAATTAGTTGTTTGGCCTGCCTGAAACCACTAATTTTGGCCCACAAGGCCCCTATTAGATGAGAAACCAGTCTCTTATGCCCAAAATACCTATATTAGCCCAGGATGTGCATTTTTGCCCAAAAGGCCCTTGCCAAGCCAGGAAATGTTCAGAAAAAGTGCCTTTCACTGAGATTTCACTCTTTTTTTTTTTTTAAGAGCCTCTTCGGCCCATCAGGCCTGTACTAGCCCAGGAGGAGACCCTTTGGCCCATCAGTAAGTATTCCCCCTGCAAGTACTTCCCCCTGCAAGTATTTTTCTCCCTCCCTTCATTGCCCCCATGTGAGATCCAGGCCAGGATAGACTTTCCTCCTTCATTGCTGTGATCTGCAGAAAAAGATGAAAAATGTTTAAAATTGATTCTCCACCCTCTCCTCCTTCTCTCTCTCACAGAGTCTATCACTTGTTTTGGGAAGAATGTCTGGCAGTTTCTGAGCTGCTAGTCCACCAGGCCTGAGTGACTGAGCTGCCAGCCCACCAGGCCTCAGTGAAAGAGCTGCCAGCCCAAGAATCCCTTTGGCCCACAATGTCCATACTAGCCCTCTGGAAACCAGTCCCTTCAGCCCACAACACCCATACTAGCGCTCCAGAAAGCTCCCCATCCCACCCCCACTGGCCAGCAATATTGAAATATTGGAATATAGGCATTTTGGGGAAAAGGGACTGCAGCGAGTCCTCCCAAACTCAATACTCAGTTCTCCGAATGTTGACGGCCATTGTACATTTATCCTTTTTGACCCCCCTATCTACCTGTGATGCTACCTCCAAGGAACTATGTGCTATCTTCAGTAAATATGCTGGACAGATCATGTTATTCAAATAACTGGCACCAGACTCCCAAAACTGACCAAATTCATCAGAGGAATAAAATACCAGATGGATGGGGTAAATATTCAAGTTTGTGCTCAAGGACTCCTGGAAGGAATGCAACATCTTCACTCATTCCTGGGACTCTCTGATATATGACGAAACAAAGGAGCATTTAAGATCCCAACGGATTGTCTGAAAAGGGAAGATAAAAATGCTATTGTCTCAAATACTTCGTACCTGAGTGGCACATTATAATGTAGTTGCTTCCTGCCTGACATTGTCAATTACTGTAAAGTGGACCATTTAACTTTTGTATTCAGCTTTTCTCAGAAATAATTTAAAGGATTTTTGAGACAATTAAGAAACAAATTATTCACTGAGGCAGTGAAATTATACTGCACAATTTTATGTTCCAAACTGTTTTCATATTTTTCAGAAATTTCTTTGTAAAATTCCATCTTATGACCCTGTTTATTGCTGCCATTAAACATTCTTCTGACATTATATAAAAAAGATCAAGTCTGGTAAAATATGCCAATATAATAAAGATTTATCTTTTGAATGTCAACAAGCAGTATTTTGGAGAAACGTGATCTTCCTTCTGAGCTACAGCTGTGCTCAGCGAAATAAAGCATTAATCATGATAATTACATAATTAGCCAATCATCTCATCAGAACCGTAATAATGGCCGAGGTACATTAATATAAATGAATTTGACCTGATTATTTTGCTTCCATAGAAAACTGTTGTCAAACAAATTGAAACATATTTGCCTATAAATTGGCCTAATTTGTTCTGCTTTTTTTTATAAAGTGTGCACCACACATGACAGTGAATGTGTGCAGTTTTTGAAGGTCTTGAACCCAATTCCTATGGAAGTGCTGTCCATTGGGAAACTGGACCAGGCATCATTACCATGGCATGGCACTACCATTAGCATCATTTTCCTTGTACCACTGGTGGATTTAAAATAATTGACATGATCAGTGCTGATACTTTCATTCTGAAAGATTAAATTCAATCACCAAGTTGGAAAACCATGTGAATTAAAAGGTCACTGCTGGGACATTGTTTCAGAATCAATGCTGACAAAAACTATCATTTCTATTTGCTAATGCAGTTCACTTAACAGCAATTCGGACTGTAGGACTTCTGCACACTGTCCCCCAGTGCTTACATTCTGTGGCTTATGGGACACAGAACCCATCGCTCCCCATGTCCCCACCTTCATGACACTGTGTCTGACCATGCCACCTCGTAACATTTTAGGGAAGGAGGCAGGTCTCCATAAACAAATCAGTCATTACTTCCACTTCACCTTCCCTCTTCATTGACCCAATCTCTCCCCCCTAAATCATCCTGCACAGCTGCAATGGAGAGAATAGTTAAATCAAGGTGACCTATTTCTCTGCCTTCAATTGATAAGTTCAACAAAGGTTGTTGTCTGTGAATGTACAGGTTGCATTATACAACTTCAAAATGAGAGAAAACAATGGTCATGGTTTCTCAAAATGATTCTTTTATTTTAGTAACCTCTAATTTGGCATTATTATCATGTACAAAATATATATTGCACGACAAGTAAGGGAAACTGAAATCCAGTTTCTAGGCATGTATTCCAAGTGTCATTCCACTTCAGCTGTGGAATATCATGTGTACGTCACTAGTTTCTGATCTGTAAAATGTAAAGTGCAATAATGGCCCAATAATTACATGCACATGGGTTTTTTGCATTGGCTGGATTCCCAATAAAAGATCATTCAGATAATTTCAACAGCAATCATACTTGCAGTTGTTTTTTTTACTCTAATACTTTGATAACGCACACACAAATTTTACATAAAGTGAAGTTGTTTCATCTGACTAAAACACTTTTTGTTTCAAAGCCAATTTGGCAATCATTGCTTGTTGTTGCTCCTGTTCTCGTTTCCAAAGCATATGGCAAGTACCAGTTGGAAAAAAACGTGTTTTTCAAGAGCAAATGCACTGGCACAGAAAGAAATGTGCTTTATTGATGGCATAATTTGCAAATGCTACAAAGATTTGTTCTCCGTTCAATTAAAAATACAAACCCATCATCTGGATGGGTCTCTCAAGGTAGTTGCATCCTTATTTTTCAGATCCATGCTGCATGACTTTAATTCATTTTGATCTATCATTGTATTATAATATGAAAGATTCTTTTCATTTTGGTAATGGGAACACAGGTGAGAAGAAAAAATTCTGCTGAACAATTAAATAGACAAGAACAGCAAGGACTAGAAATCTTCTCCTTCTGGATATTTATCAATTGCAGTTCAGGAATGCTGGTCTGGCAAGTTTGTTCTGGGTTAAAGCACAAGGCCTGGATTGAATGAGAAGATTTGTTGTCATCTTTAACATTGTTTGTTCCCTCCCTGCTTTTTGTTGTTCTCATACTGGTTTAATTCTTCACATAAATGTGAAAGCTTTTGACCTGCTGTGGAAACATGGCAGATTTATGCTGTGCACTTGTATTTTCATTCATTCAAACTGAATAATGTGAATGGAAAGATAGCATTTATTTAAAACATGCACACAGAAAATTCACTGTTCCATTTTGTTTTCTTTTTCTCGCAACCTCATGCCAAATGTCAGTGACAAGCATGTTGTGCCATTCCTGTGTAATATCTGTATGCACTATAGATTCAACAATTAGGCAATTATTGGATTATGATCAAGAAATTCACAGATAACTTTTAAAACTGATTAATATTTCCAAACAAACATTTCAGAGTCATGGAGTCATGCTGCATAGAATCAGGCCCTTTGTCTCAGTGTCCACTACAGCCATCAGGCATCTTTCTATATTTACCCATTTCCAACCACTTAGCCAATAATTGTTTGTGCCAATCTTATCTTTAAGTATATGCATTTAAATACTTAAATCTTCTGAGAGTCTCTGCCTCCACCATCCCTTCAGGTAGTGTATTCCAGATTTCAAAAACCCTTGAAGAACAACAAAAATCAAATCCCCTCTAAAATCACTTACCCCTTGGCTAGAATTTCCATGCTTTGGTCATAAACCCCTCTGCTTAGGAGAAGGGCTTTTCATTATTTATCCCATATACACCCCATTATTGTGTATACCCCATTGAGGTCATCCTCACCTTCTCAACTCCAAAGAAACCAATCACTGTCTATCCAGTCCTTGCTCACAGCTGACACACTCCCTCAGCCTACGTCCTTGTGAATCTCCTCTGAATCCGATCGAACACAATCACTACCTTCTTATATAAAATTGTCCACATACTTCAGCTATGGCCCAATCAAATTATTTATATATTGTATGCCTTCCTCCTTTATTCACTGCCCCAGCCAATAATGGCAAGAATCACAGATGATTTCCAAACCTCCACCTTATCCTTCGGTCTTGCTGAGTTCAGGAATCTTTGGTTTATATATAATGCTTCCTATGTTCTTTGCTTCTTTCTAGGGTCCTACGACACATTGTGTATGTCTTATCCTTATTCCTCTTCCCAAAATGCATCAGTTCATATTTCTCAGCATTGGAACAGAACAGAAACAGGCCCTTTGGCCCACACTGAAATTATGGGATATCACCTCCCAATCTCTGTACTCTGATCGATGACCAATGTGACAAAAGCCTTCTTGATCACCCTATCTACCTGTGACACCATTTTCAAGGAACTATGTACCTGCAGTCCTAGAGCCCTCTGCTCTACAACACTCCCCTGCCTGTTAGGCTGCTTTGGAAAGTAAGATCACATGGGATCCATGGAAGCTCTGTCACTACTTGTGAAGGTCCAGCCCTGGTTTGACTTTCCAAAACACCTCACATCTATCTGTACTAAACTCCATTAACCATGCCTCAGCCCAATTGACATGACCATGCTGCAATTCTTAATAACTTTCTTCACTAGCTTCAATGCTAACCACTTTTGTGTCATCTGGAAACCTGCTAAATTTGCCTTGTACATTCTCATCCAAATCATTGATATAAACCAGAAACAGCAAAGGACCTAGCATTGATTCCTGAACACCACTAGTCACAGGTCTCTAGTTCATAAATCATCCTTCCACTACCACCCTCTGCTTCCTTCCATGAAGCAAATTCTCGAGATATTTTCAAAATTAAGCACGTATTTTGTTGGGGAAGCCACTACAAATGTTGGTTTACACCATAGGCACAACATGTTGGAGTAACTCAGCGGGACAGGCAGCATCTCTGGGAGAAGGAATGAGTGACCGTTTTGTATTGAGACCCTTCTTCAGTCTGGAATGCAGTCTGCAGGTGATGTATTCCAACATTTTGTGTCTATCTTCAGTGTAAACCAGCATTTGCAGTTCTTTCCTACACTCTCTATCCAGTCTCCAAGCTCTCGCTGGATTCCGCATGACCTTCCAATGCAGCCTCCAATGTAGAACCTTATCTCAATGCCTTGCTCAAGTCAATGGCAAATTATTCCTAAAGCATTGAATTGTGAAACACTCAAAATTATGAAAGCTATTTGCATTGTAATCCTTGGAAACCTTAAACCTTGCTAAATGACCTATAATTGAGTTTCTGATAGTGAACAAAATCATATTTGCTTAATAGGTTTCAGGGCCTATGGAACTAATTTGATATGTGCTGATTTCAACTCAATCTGAATAATTAGCAATTATTGTTTCTAAAATAATTAAGATTTGTCTGCTACAAATTGAAAACATTTCCATTTAGAGATTTTTGTGTTCTGTTTCATTTCTATAGAAATTCTGGAGTACAATTATCTGCACAGGTTAGGGTCTCAAACCGAAACGTCACCCGTTCCTTCTATCCAGAGATGCCGGCTGTGCCACTGAGTTACTCCAGATATTTGTGTCTTACATGATATTACTTTTTCAGGAGATATTCAGTGTTATCAACATTAAAGTGAGAGGGAAATTCCACACTTTGGTAATTTCAAGGTCTTTACGAGTAGCTCTCTTTAATGATAGTGCTGAGCCGCAACAACATCTAGAAAATCTGGAAAATGTTCTTCCTCAGAAGAGTCTCAGTTGATGTCTCTGAATATAAGGAATAGGATTTGTTGTTGACTTGAACATTGTGCACAGGAGATAAAACAATGTCAGTTAGCATGCCCAGAAGAAGATGACTTAGAATTTAATTGTTTGACGGTTTTTATATCTATTTTCTGAAAAAAACAAAAATCGTATGTCTAAAAATCACACTTCAGGCCAACAGTGTGATATCTGATATTTTTCTATGTTTTTTAGTGGAACCATTTAAAATAAATGTTCTTATTCAAAAGAGTGGAGAGTGATTTCAAACAAATCTACCGACTATTAGTTTACTGTATTTTAAATCCATGCTATTGCTTTTGGGGTTGGAAAAAGAGCAAAGAAATCATGGTTAAATAATCATGCACTGATTCGGACTAGATTTCAACCAAGTCAAGTTGAAAGGATAAAAGGCCATTTCCTACAATGAACCTTAAAACTAAAGTGCATTTATCTTGGCATCCCAAATGCGCGTTATAACAAAATGATCCCAAAAAATATATTGGGGCATTTTTTAAACATTTCCAGTGATCAATATTTATGACATTGTTATAGTTATGGAATACTATAGTTATAGAATCAATAGTTATAGGATACTACCATGCTGCTTTGATTTATATTTAAAATGTAACCTTGATGGCAATACTGGCAAATGCTTGCATTAAACTTCTAAAAAAGATCACAGCATTATTAGTGTTTAAGAATTCTCATGTGAATCAGCATAGCAGTCAACATTCACTGTATTAGCAAATTACTGTGAAATAAAAAACATTGTTTTTGCTCATCTTTTTCCAATATAAAAACCAACATGTATTGCAATGTTGTCCCCAGGGCTTGTACCTTACTAATATACACCATTCTAATAACCTTAGTATTATATACCAGTATGTTTAATATCTCTAATTAAAGTTATTCGACCAGTGAAGCAGTTTAAACAGAAAAACAAAATCACAAAAGGAGGTTTAACGAGGTCCCAAAAAATGAAACAAAAAATAACCGTTATTGGGCTACAAAATCTCAGTAACATTTTCTCCATCTAAGCATATTATTAGGCATCCATTCAATCGACTAATTAAGTTTTAAACTGTAAGCAGACCTACCTAATTTGATGCTGGGTACATAGTGTATTGATACAAATTTCTGGAGATATTATTGCATTTCATTTCACATAGTTAATTTGCTTGCTAGCATTTAAACAACGTTGTTTTTAACCTGAATATTGAGGTGTAGCTGTTGCTGCTTTTGAATTCCTGACAAACAGTAAACATTGCTTGTGACACGAAAAATCAGGCAACTTCAATCGTCTTTAAAAATTGTTTGCTGCTTCCCACTGTTTCAGCTATTACTATTACTCTGTTCCTTCTGTCCGAGTCACTGAAGTGCCTGATGTTAAATCAACTGACAAAAGGTTTTCTATCTCACAATTGCTGCCCATTGGGTCTGGTATTAGATAATACTTCAATCCTGACTGTTATTCTGTTGTTCCTTCTAACAATTATGTTGGACACACAGAACCCTTTTAAAAGTCTGCTGATTCTCAAACCACTCTGGTTCATCTCACTCTGCACTTTTATGAATTCACCATTAGTTTCCCCACATGTAACTATTGAGAACTATAACTTCCTCGTTTGCCTTTGCTGGCACATTTAAAATTATGTCTTTATGAATCCTACTTTCCACAACTCATCCTTCCTCATATCTTTTTTTTTTACATAACCCATTTATTTCTCTCATTTAATGAGATAATTTTAGCAATCATAGTTCATTCAATGCCCTGCCATCTTGTACAGTCTCTCCTGTCCTTCCTGTATGAAATTCACAGAGGATTATCCATCCATAATAATCTTAATCCATTTATCTTTCCCTTCTTTAGCTTTTAGATCTGTATTTTTAAAGGTACTGATAACTGCTCTTAACTGTAAATTCTGAACTACTTATGGCGACCAATGTATTTTTCAGTACATTGTTTGTATTGACTTAAAGAAACAATGTGCAAATATTTTTATCTTAAATGCATTGAAGTGTTTCCATACAGCGTGGAAACAGGCCCTTTGGCCCAACTTGCCCACTCCAACCAACATGCCCCATCTACACTTGTGCCACCTGCCTGCCTTTGCCCCATTCGTCTAAACCTATCCTATCCGTGTACCTGTCTAAATGTTTCTTAGGCATAGGTAACCAATTTGCCACAATCTTCCACCTTCTCAATATTGCACAATGGTGTTTCCCATTTAGGAATATCCAAACATTCTTACTTGGGTTTCTTCCATGCCCGTTTTTCCTCTTGAGAGATCAACCAGCACTAGCTCACAAATCCACTTGGGTTCTATTGTCATTCTAATTTATTCACTGCCTTAGCCCTGACTTCATCCACTCCATGAACCAATGTACAGTCTCTTCAGGTTAAATACTCTCAATGTGTATCAAGTTTACAAAATATCCACTTAATTTTACATAATAAATTAATAAAACAGTAAGAAAAATATCAATAAAACACCGGCTCATCTGAAGCATAATTTGTGCATAGCACAACCTCAATGAGCATGCCCATATCTCCTATTAGTAAGTTCATAAACTCATCCCTTCCTACCCAAACCACCCCCGCCCCAGGTACCTTCCCCTGCAACCGCAGGAAATGCAACACCTGTCCCTATACTTCCTCCCTTGACTCTGACCAGGTACCCCGATAGTCCTTACCGGTTAGGCAGAGGTTCACTTGCATCTCCTCCAACCTCGTCTACTGTATCTGTTTTTTAGATGTTGACTCCTGTACGTTGGCGAGACCAAATGGAGACTGGGTGATAGTTTCGCTGAATGCCTTCGCTCAGTCTGCCTGGACCTACCTAATCTCCCAGTTGCTACTTTAATTCCCCTTACTATTTCCACAATGACATTTCTGATGTCGGCCTGCTCCACTGCCAGAGTGAGGCTAATCGCAAATTAGAGGAACATAATCTCATATTTTGCTTGGGCAGCTTACAACTCAGTGGTAAGAATATTGATTTGTCTAACTTCAAGTAACCCTGCATCTCCCTCTCCATCCCTCCCCCACCCAAGTCGCACCAGGTTCCCATTCTCATATAGCAAACAGCTAACAATTGACTGTTTCCTTTATCATCATTACTTTTGGCATATTTTTAAATTCATTTGTTCTATATCTCTCTACATCACTGTCTATATGTCTATAGCTCTCATTTCCCTTTCCCTTGACAAGTCTGAAGAAGTCTCGACCGAAAACGTCACCCATTCCTTCTCTCCTGAGGTGCTGCAAGACCCGCTAAGTTACTCCAGCATTTTGTGTCTATCTTCAGGAAAACGTATTCCAGAAACCCAAAGTGATAAATTAACTTTCAGAAGTTCATGGTAACTATAAAAGTAAAAGCAGTGAATTTGGTCTGAAAATATACCAATATTTCAGGAGTTATGGAGGAGCACAAATAGAGTATTCTGTAATGCAGCATTAACTCTTGCATCATCTGCTATAAAATAAACCCGACAGCCACCACATCAAACACATGGATGTGCAGGAGAGTGCAGTAGCCTTTCAGTCCACTCAAACTGAGACCCCGTCACTCCATTATTACTATTATATATGATTATTTCCTGCAACTCTATTGCCTTCCGCAAATTGAAGTTGTGAGTCACGTCACCCTCTCCACTCACAAAGACTTGGCATAGCATCAGAAAATGTTTTAAACCACACTGAGAATTATTAAAATCAAACAGTTTCGGCTTCTGCTACATGAATTTCTTGTCAGGTGGAAGCAACTTTGGAATACATACATTGAAGAGAACAAACACCTCATTACTGACCCCACAGTAAAGGTCCAGGATTTCAATCTCCAATAACATCTCTCAACAGAATCCATGCAGATGATACAGGATGTGGTCAATCCAAAAAAGCAAGATTCTACATAATCAAAGTGCTTAACAATCAAAGGGATCTCTCGGACGTGCTGCCTCAAGAAGGCAGCTAATAGCATCAAAGACCCACACCCTGCTAGTCACACTATCGTCAGGAGAAAGGCACAGGAGCCTCAGAATCATTACCTCCAGCTCCAAGAGAAATTTCTTCCCATCAACCAATACACATCCCTAAGGATACACCACGTGTTTTGGCCTGCACAATTATAGTCTGGTCACCTCAAGTAACTGATATTTTATTGCACATTTATTGGTTGTGCTGTTGTGCTAATGTGGCTTGAAAGCCACAATGAGTCAGAATTTCATTGTCCTGTCCCAGTGCATATGATAATTAAGCCCCGTGGACTTGCAATCCTTGTCTTGATTGTGACCATGTGTTCAAAACCATGGAATGCACCACATCAATGTGCTTGGCAAGATCTATTGAAGGAGACAAGAATTTTTCTACTTGACTTCCCAGGAGGTCATTGATTCCATGGCTGAACATTTGTCAACGTGTCAAATTTCAACATAAGGGTTGCATTCACTATATACTGCCTCCTGATTAGACAAGCCCATAGTTCATTCAGTCGTCAGCTATAAGCATGTGTAATTTGCCACTGATCACTGCCATTGGACCAATATCACTGATTCATTGTTAGGTTTTCAAGAAATTCCAACATTTCACAATCTTCCTTCATACCAGAAATACATTTTTCTCGCTTGCTTCTCCACTAAACTTAAATGTCTCCAAGATGAAAAATTGAACTCAAAATCAAAATACTGGAAAGGAAACTCAACAAGCTTAATAAAGAGATAAGCAGAAGTAAATATTAAAATATATATTACAAAATTAAAAAAAATTGAAATCTTTACAAATTTAACGTAAATAAAGTTGAAGAAAATAACACCAACATGGTTTGTTGTTTGAAAAGGCGACAAGACAGAGTCAAACCGACTCATGACATTTAATCAGTAGAAGAGATAACAATATGGTAAAACATTGCAGATTACATTTTTCACCACTAATTTATATTTAGCTGTCATTTTACACCATGTCATTGCCCCATAGTATCCATAAGAGAAGAATGAATGAATTTACCTTGGAGCTGATTTTTGCAACAAATTCTAGATGAATGCTGATTCTTTTTTCCACTGTCCTAAGTAGTAAAATTTCTCATTTTCTCAATAAAATGATCATTTAATGCAACACAGGCTATAATATCATGCATGTCGCAGCATAAGGAGTTAAGCTTTTTGGTGGCACAGCTTGTGGAGTTGCTGTCTCACATCACTGGAGACCCCCGTTTAGTAAAAACCCCAGGTGCTGTCTGTGTGGAGTTTGCACTTCCTTCCTGTGCTCCAGTTTCCTCCCACATCCCAAAGAAGTGTGGGTTATTAGGTTAATTAGGCACTGTAAATTTCCCCAGTGTGTAAGTGAGAGGTAGAAACTGAAGGGAAGTTGATGAGAAACTGAGAACAAAAAAAATAGGATTAATGTAGGACAAGTGTTAATGGGTGGTCAGTGGAGTGAAAAACGCATATGTGCACTGCACCTCTATGTGACTCAATTTTTATTTCATTTTTTGTGCCTTTACAAAAAATACATGTTAGTATTAATCTTAAGATTTTCAAAATAAAAATCAGGTTTTAAAGCTCTATATTCCAGCTGATATCCAGAAAGTGAACACACCTATGTTGCAATGATGAAGTAACAATATTCAAAATGTGTTTTGAGGTGGGGATTAAGATATCGGAGGTGTGAGAAGATGCTGAACCGTGAAGGAGCAGTTTGAAAGGAAGAGATGTGGGGGGGGGGGGGGGGGGGAGATAATTATGGGAGTGGTGTGGATTTTGAGAGTGGTACAAAATATTGTGTGAAAAAATGAGGAGGCTCGATCTTGGAGCCATTTATCAGGGACTATGGAACACGGGCCAAGACTTTGTGCATTGATATAAAATTTCTGAAATTAATGGAGTAAGGAAAGATGCTGGTGGGATTATAATGTTTCTGACTAGCTTACTGCCTTGCAGCTATTTCTAACACCCAGTTTCACTCACCAACAGACCGATGCATTTTGACATTGCTCGACTAATGCAGTAACAAAAGCTATTAGTGCATTCACCATCATTATGTGGTCGGACTGCAGAAGCTAAACTTCAATCTTTATTTTCGAAACTAGCTGCAGTAGCAAAATCAATGCCATCATGTATTTTCCCTTCCCACTGTGGGTGAAAATTTTCAAGCCAAATTTATGCTTAGTAACTTAGTTAAGTAGAACTATTAGAGATAAAGCGGTGTACAGAGAAATGAATGAGAACAGCTTAATACTTTCTCTTTTTATGCCTCACTAAAGATAGACTTTGGTTACAACTAAGGCAGCAAAAAGATGACTGTTTTAACACTAATAGTGTCACATTAAACAGAATTTCCAAGCTATATCCAACACCATTTGTTTGTTCTTGCTAGCTACATCAATAACAAACAGTATCTAGAAATCGTTCCAGATGTTCTCCTGCATCTCACAGACTTAAAGCAACCTTTCATTTATTACATGAACTTCCAATGGATTTTGGTTCTGCCAATCACAAATATATTTGATTTCGGTGACTGAAAAAGACGAGGTGAGAAAGCTGCCAAATAGGTCAAGTGCTCTGATAATCTCTTTGTTCTGTGTAACAATGTAACCCTTCTCAACCCCAAAATCAATTGCACCAGTACAATAGTGATATTACAATTCCAATTAAATATAAAGATGAAGAAGGAAAAGCTTGTTGCTTGAAGAATAGCTTTGCTTTCTTTTCGTGGAAATTGCTCCTTTCTGTTTTACAATTTAAAAAAAATCAGTGACGCCCCTCCAGTCCCCACTGCCATCATGTCTTTCAAGTTTTTTTTTTCATGAACTGTCAAAATTTACCACTTGTGTCTTCAATTACATACCCTCTGTTAAGTAAAAGATCAAATTGAAAAGACATTCACTACCCACTTCATAGACGTATGTATCATATGGCAAGTTTGGAGATTCCTCTTCTTTTTATTGTAACATAGCACATGCATAAGAGAAACAAAATATACTATCATGGTCAGTAGCCCTGCAGGAGTGTTCTCAGCAGACGCTGTCATGTTCCAGCTGTATAATTATGTGATTTACAAAGATCAAGAAGGCAGATGGTAGAGTATTACACACTTTGATGCTTCAAACGACTTTTGATAACCTTTGGCAAGTTCAATTTTATGCTTTCCATTTATTTATATAATCTGATTATATTGCCTGAAGTGCAACCCGGTTATGAGTTGTTCTTCAAAATATGTCATCTTCCTTCAATGAACCCTATTCTGTATATACAGGACAAGTAAATTTTACTTGAATGGTAAATGGCAGAATATCTGAGGCAATTTTCTGCCAGTCACCACGTGTTGGCCCAAAGGACTCTACTAAGGAGGAATTGTGCACCATAATGAATGAGGAAAATAATCCAATTTAAGAGATAGGCATGTACAAACAATGAATATCGAACATTCCTTTATCAACTTTCGAATTATTTTCGATAACCACCAGTAATTGCATTGTTCATGCAATACATTTTTGTTGTTGTCCTAATATACAAAATAGTCAGTTGATTATTCAAATTGCACAGAGGAAATTTTCATCTTAAGCATGTTCGTTGTTTAAAAGAAAATCATGGTTTCTGTACTTTGCTACCTTGGCACACATATATTGTCTATTCATATTTGCCACTAAAATGGTTTGCATGCTGGCACAGCAGTAGAGTTGCTGTTAGGGACCCGTCCGGACTACTGGTGCTGTCTGCATGGAGTTTGTACGTTCGCCCTGTGACCTGCGTGGGTTTTCGTTGGGATCTCTGGTTTCTTCCCAGACTCCAAAGACGTACTACTTATCTCGTCTAATTATCTTGGTACAATTGTAAATTGTCTATTGTGTGTGTAGGATAGTGTAAGTGTGTGGGGATCGTTGGTTGACACAGACTCGCTGGGACAAAGGGCTTGTTTCCACGCTGCATCTCTAAACTAAACTAAACTAATTTAAACTAAACTAAACAAATTATTTCCCTAAAGGACATAAATGGACCAGAACCATTAGACTTTGACAACAATCCCATTGTTACCAATACAATAATAGATGATCTTTTTATTTGATATTTATTTAAATTCAGTCAAAAAAAGATAGTTCAGTTCAGCCCTTCTGGCTTTCACCAGCCATCACCACCCACTTTACATTAATCTAACTTTATTTTCTTTCTTTTTTATTCCTCCTTCGATTCACCAGTCACCTGCACAATTCATAGTACATTTGACAGTGGCCAACTAACCTACCAACCCGCACATCTTAGAGATGTGGGAGGAAATGATGCACCTGGAGGAAAATGAGGCAGTCACAGGGAGGATGAGCAATTCCCACACAGACATCACCAACATCATGACTGATCCCAGGTCCTTGGCTCTGTGAGGCAGTAGATTTTACAACCTGCAGCATTGTGCTACCTCAATTGCTTGAATTCAAATGGCCATTTGCAATTTTATCAGTCCTTATATTCGCAAAATATTCTAGGCTAGCCTAAAATTAAAACCACCATGGTAATTGTCCTAACTTTTAATAACTAGCTTAATAACACTTCTTTAGCTAGTTCTGTTTCAACATAAAGGACGCAACATGTTAGATTACCTAATCAACTGAGGCGTTCACCTGTTGACCTTCAAAACTGTTAAAGGAAAGATTGTGCTATTCTATATATAGAACTAACTTCATAATTTCCCCAAGCGCACATCGTCTAGCAGTTAGCCACTATGACATTTATCGACAAAAGTACATCTGAACTTATCATCAACTTCTTGTTCCTCCTTCTGGACCATTGGTTTAATACTACCTCTTCAAACTTAAGTGATCAGAATAAATTTCAACTAACCTGCTGAATCATTATTCTAGTTTTGAACGTAAGATACCCATTAGATTCAAGATTCAATTTAATTGTCACATGTACCAATTAAAGTACAGTGATATTTGAGTTACAATACAGCCATACTAAGTGAGAAAAGCAACAATACACAATTCAACCACATAAAATAAAGTTTAACATAAGCATCCACCAGAGAGGAATCCACATTCCTCACTGTGATGTAAGGCAATAAAGTTCAGTCATCTTCCTCCTTTGTTCACCCATGTTCAGGCTGAACCTTTCGCACTTGCCGTTGTCGACGGGCCGCTGTTCAAGCCGCTCTCGTCGGGATGATCAAAACTCCAACATCGGGATGGATCGGAACACTCCGTGGCATGGAGCTGCCGAGTCGGCTGCTTCTTACCGGAGACCGCTGCTACACGGTGAAAAATTCACAGGCCCCATGGTCAGAGCTCGTACATTGGCGATCCTCAGCAAAAGATCCCAGGCTCTGCAATGGTAAGTCCGCGCCGCACCCGCGGCTTGAAGCTCCGGGCTGGACTCCAGGAAAGGCCGCACCATTCCACATTGTAGGCCGCAGCAGGGGACGGAGATGCGACATGGAGAAAAATCGCAACTCCGTCGAGGTAAGTGACTGGAAAAAGTTTCCCCCGAACGTCATCCCCCAGCCCCCACATAAAACATACCAAGAGGCAATAAAACAAACATTCAAGACATTCTTAAAATAATAAAAACAGCAAAGGCATGAGACAGACTGCTGGCGAGGTGGCCATTAGGGGTGCTAATACAACAAAAACATAGTCTCTCCACCGAAAGGAAAATCAAGCTGTTCCTGATAATAGGTGCCTGACCCACAATGCTAGTCCTCAGTTTGAAGATGAACCTTCACAGTTTATCTGAAAGATGCAGTCTTGGCAATTATACCTGGACCATCAGTATCAATTCTAAAGCCATCTCCCCCACTGCCTCAATATGACAAAATGGACCTGTACAAATTATATTAATAGCCAGACGTAAATCTCAAGGTTCAAGCAATACAATGGATAACAGCAGGTGTTAATTCCTCACCAAGTAGAATTTGACAAGCTCTTGGAGTTTCTTTTCTTTGCATTGTTGGTCATTCAGAATACAAAAGATACAGCATCGGGTGGCACAGTGGCGCAGCAGTAGAGCTGCTTCGTCACAACACCAGAGACCTGGGTTCGATCCTAACTATGGTGCTGTCTGTGCGGAGTTTGTACGTTCTCCATGTAACTTTTGGCCTGTTTCCTTTATCATTGTTGCTATTTGCATATCTTTCATTCATTGTTCTTTATCCCTCTACATCATCGTCTATATCATTTGTTTCCCTTATCCCTAACCGGTCCGAAGAAGGGCCTCAACCCAAAACGTCACCCATTGCTTCTCTCCAAAGATGCTGCCTGTCCCACTGAGTCAAGGGCCTGTCCCATTAGGTTATTTTTTAGGCGACTGCTGCCAACTGTCATAGTAGTAGCAGGTCACCGAAAAACCGGCGAATGGACTAATGGGCCTGATACATGGGTGATTTTATAGGCGACTGCCTGCGACATGACAATGGAATTCAGCGAAGTCAGCACCGGCGACAACCTATGTCACCTGGTGACAACTTGCGTCATTCTGGCGACAACCTACATCATCCTGGCGACAACCTACAACAGCACTTATGTCAGGAGAAGACAAGATACGACAAGTCCACGGTCACCGACTGTCGCCAAAATGCTTTGAACATTTCAAAATCCAGCAACAACCAGAAAAACGCTACAAATCTTTGGCCGACTGAGAAGACTACTCACGACCAGTTTCTCCCTGTAACAAAGTGGGTTTTTGCTGAGTGCTCTGGAATCCTACAACATTTCAAAAACGTGTTGGTTTGTACAGTAGGTTAATTGGCTTCTGTAAATTGCCTCCACTATGTATGATAAAAAATTGGGATAACTTCAAACTAGTATACGGATGATTGATGGTCGGCATATTCTTGGCTTCCTCACAGGCCTGTTTCCATGATCTATCTTTGAACACTAAACTCTAAAGCTCTCTCACCAAGCATAGAGTCTTCATCAGCGTCAGAGATGGAGTCAACACCTGCATGAATAATAGTTTTCACAGGTATTTCAATTCCTCACCATTCTTTACATGAGCAGCCTTGATTCTGTCCCACAACCATCTCTTCAAGTCAGCCTTGCTGCCACTCATGAACAACAAAATGGAGAGAAGGCCACATTTTAATTCAAAATTAACAAGGATTTGGGGACTCAACGGTAAATAGTTTCAGACAAAAGTCCACAATCATATTGTCCGTATCTGGGAAGAGGAGAATATTTTTACAGGACCTCAGATATGCTATCTTGAAGAAAAGAAACAGGTTTTACTGTAGAAACTACAGAGGGGTATCACATTGTCTTCCATGGTAAATGTCATTGTCAGAGTCCTCCTCAATGAGTGGTAGCACAGTGGTGCAGCGGTAGTGTTGTTGCCTTCTAGTGCCAGAGAAACGTATTTGAACCTGACTACTGGTGCTGTCTATACGGAGTTTGTATGTTCTTCCTGCGACCACGTGGGTTTTCACCGCGTTCTCCAGTTTCCCCCAACCTACATACCAAATGCATTCAAATTTGTAGGTAAATTGGCTGAGGTAAAATTGTAAATTGTCCCTCGTGCGTAAGACAGTGTTAGTGTATGGGGTGATCATTGGTCGGCGCCGACTAGATGGGCCAAATGGACAGTTTCCACGCTGTATCTGTAAAGTTTAAATTCCATTGTGTATGGGTGTAGTGGAAATGAACTTCACCCTGCATCTATTCCAACAAAAATTCAGGGAGCAGCACCAGCTACCAAACTTAGCATGTTCATTTTATCAAAGCCTTTGGCCATCAATTGGGAAGATCATCCCCAAATTCAGTTGCCAGTATCTCCATCTTGTGTTTTTGTACCATGATGGCATGCAAGTCACAAAACCAATCAATAGGTCTGCAACAAAATAAATCTCATTGAAAATTGGAGTCAAGCAAGTCTACATCATTGCCCCAATGCTTTTCTCAATCTTACTGTAATGATGCACCATCTTGCTAATAAACTTCCCATGGGAATAAAGCTAATCTTCTGTAGCTACTGGAGATTGTTCAAGCTAAACTCATGAACCAAGGTCACCAACATATACCAACAGCACTGATGCAGATAAACTGGAGCCTGTTACATTATTGTTTTGTGGGACTTGCTGGATGTAATTTGTCTGCCCTTATTTTTCTTATGTTACAACAATGACAATACTTTAAAGTACTTAATTGGCTGTAAAGTGCTTTGGGATATCCTCAGGTCATGCAACATGCGATTTAATTGCAAGTCTTTTTGTCTTCTTTCAGCTGAGACCTTGAAATTAATGTTATAAGATTTGCGTAAATTAGCAATCAATTGGCTCACATATTGAATAAAGCAATCATCAGCAGTTCCCATTAAAAACTCAACAACCTCCCAATTGACTGAATATCTCTCTCCTGCCACTATCTCAGGCTGAACCAGTGCATGACATTTCTAATTTTCTCTTTATTTCCTTCCCTCATCCTTCTCCTACTCTACAATTTCATCCTGTTATGTATATTCTACTGACAATCACTCGTGTTCTAGCTTTCATTCCATTAACCCACCTCTTCTTCCCATTTCAAGGCCGATCTTAAACTCCAAGTCAAGTCAAGGCAAGTGTAATTGTCATGTGCACAAGTACAGAGGTACAGGCAAAATTAAAATCTTGCTTGCGACAGCATCACAGGCACGTCTATGTCAGATAACACACAAAACATATATAATACATAAATTGTACAAATGTCATACAAAATGGAATTCAATGTTTAACGTGCGCATTCAGGGTTAGACCCCGAGATGAGCTTCCCAGTGTTTTTGTCAAAAATTCTACTGCCACTACAGTAATCTTGTACCTCTGACCATCCACTACTAAAAGTCACACAATCTTCATTGGGTTCACGGTTTGCCTTATACCCATGTCTACTATTTTTTAACACAAAAACATAGCCCAATAGACTTCCAAATTTTGTGAGGACAAAATGTGATTTTCATTCACAGGAGAAAGGCTGATCACAAACATGGAACGTGAGATGATTTTAAGCAAGCCATTAAAAAATAATTGGAGAGAAATTGATCACTGAAAAATGGCAGTTGTTTTGAGTGTTTTTACCAGTACCCCACCATCTTCTGCCTTGACCAGCACAAAAATCCAATTACCCATTGTAGATTGGCTATTGCATGTTAGCCAATCAGAATGCTTAGTAATTATAACTCCGCCTAAATGCATGTTTTATCGTGTAAGAACCCACCTACTGTCTTCAGTAGCTGCAGTAGACTGAACGTGTGATGTACTGCTTGTATGATGATGAACTAAACATTAAAGATGCTTGTGTTTCAACTTGTGTGAGACTAAGGTATTTACGTGGTGTCAGAAAACTGGGTCCAACCCTTGTCTGTTAACCGCGATTTATTTGGTGTGTCAGTTTATATTTGTGATAGTTTTTTGACGAAATGGCTAACTCCTGTCGAAAGCCAAGTCCCCTTGTTTTTAATTCTTACATGGTCAAGTGCTGGCGAATGTTTGAGTGTGAATATGCTCAATACATCCGCATCGTTCACTGAAACGACCCCGACGATTTGAAGGCATCAATCCGTCCGGAAGCAATGATCTGTGCGGACAACTTTGAATTCGCTCCAGCACACCTCGACGTGAATGGTCAGGTACTGGTGCAAGCAGAAACTATTGACAACCCTACGGTCCTACTGAGAAAGTTTACAGAACAAAGCGACCTACCATCGAACCGTATACTTGAGAGAACATGATTCTTTGCCCGACAGAAACATGTTGATAAGCCTGTCGAACGATTTATCAGCGATCTACGACACACGAGTACACGGTGCTGTTTTGGTGAGTTGACTAACGAGCGCATACGTGATAAACTTGTGGGAGGAATGAGCGACCGCAAGCTAAGAGCTGAACTGCTTCGGAACGCTGAACTGACTTTAGTTCAAGCCATTCATGCGTGTCGAATGGCAGAAACCGTAGCCCCACCAGCTGATTTTGACCCCACCAGCCCTCACCAGCAACATAACGTAAATCTAGCTAACTACTCTCCGCACAAACTTTTAAACGCGTCTCGCAATGATCCAAATATGCCTACCACGTCATGCCCAACTGCAACTATTTTCACTCTAGGGGGCGCCAGTTTTGCGTTGCCCATGGGAAAGTTTGTCACAACTTCAAGAAACTCGATATTTTGCCACATGTTGTCGATCGCATGGGAACACTGCTTCAAGGACGAATCTGCACCTGATTCAACAAGAACTGTCCGATTCCGATTCCCAAGAACAAGACGATGCTTCCCACGGGAATGATTCCTATAACACAGACAACGACTCAACCATGCTTTCCCTCCTACGCTCCCCAGGCAAGCTGCTGGATCCTGCGGTGACCATGATAACAAACAACAAGGCTTTGAACGCCAAAGTCGACACTGGTGCTAAGGTGAATGTAATGTCACTCAAAGAGTTCAACAAGATAAGAACCACTGAACTAATGAAAAAGGACTCCTCCACCCTACATTCTTATGGGGGGGGGGGGGGGGAGTTCTTCACTCATTGGGTAAAGCTGATTTAAAATGCACTGTCAATGAGCAAACTAAAAACCTGATGTTTTACATTGTTGAACCAAACTCAGAAACCCTGCTTGGCATCAATGCATGCCATGACCTGGGGCTGGTTTATTTCGGACGTGCTGTCCACAAACTCTGCTTGACAGAGGAACCAACACAGCAGATGCTATCCAATTACAAAGACTTGTTCGATGACAAACTTGGCAAGCTGCCTAAGATATACAAAATTACTGTGTATCATGCAGTCACACCTATAGTCCGCGCACCTCACGGCGTTCCCCATGGCATGTGGGAGAGAATTCACGCTGAACTTAAATGCATGGTCTCCATTGGAGTCATTGCCGAGGTCAGCGAACCCTCCGACTGGGTCTCCACCATGGTCGTAACCACCACGAAAAACAAAAAAGAGTTACGGATCTGCATCAACCCCAAATATTTAAACACAGCAATCAAACATGTACACTATCCGATGAGAACCACTGAGAACGTAGCGGCACAAATTGGAAATGGAGCAGTGTTCTCGGTGCTTGATGCCAAAAGCTCTTTCTGGCAAATACCATTGGGCTGGACATTGTCTGCCCTAACAACTTTTGCCACACCATTCGGCCGCTACAGGTGTTTAAGAATGCCCTTTGGCATCAACACTGCCAGCGAGGTCTTCCAACACGCAAAGGAACAACTGCTCGCAGAATATCCATGTGCCATCATTGTTGACAATGTCTTAGTATATGGCCGAGACTTGGCCGAGCATGATTGGCCTAATTTGAAGAAAATACTAAACCTCAAACTCATCCCTTTAAAATGCAAGTTCCGGGTTCCTGAAGTTACCTCCATTGGTCATGTATTCACCAGCAACGGATTAAAACCTGATCCGTTAAAGACTGCAGCCATCAACGAACTGCCAGTCCAAACCAAAGTCACCAGTTTGCAACGATTCCTCGGCATGGTCAACTACCTGGGTAAATTCATCCCCAACCTCAGTGAACTTTCTGCTCCTCTACGACAACTGACCCACAAGGACAATGCATGGCCTTGGTACCCCCAGCACCAAAGAGCCTTCGAGCCATTAAAGCTACAGCTAGCCTACACTGGCATACTTCAATCACAACCTGCCAGTCACCATTACCTGCGATGCATCCCAGTACGGACTAGGCGCAGTGTGCCTACAAACAGCCAACAACGGCGACGTGATGTCTATCTCCTATGCATCACGCACCTTAACAGACACTGAACAACGTTATGCCTAGATGGAGAAGGAGCTGCTTGCCTTTGTCTTCGCCTGTTCAAAATTCAAGGACCTTATTTTCGGCAAAACCTTCACGGTCGAGATCGACCACCAGCTACTTGTTACCATCCTGAACAAGCCTATCCATGCCGCCCCAGCTCGACTACAACGAATGATGATGCAGCTGCAGCGGTTTGACTTCTGCATCATTTACAAAAAAGGTAAAGACATGCACATCACAGACATTATCTCCAGAGCCCCGCGCACCACCAGCAAATGCTACCCCATCGAACAGGACAAATCCTCAGTCCTGATGATCTCGTTCATGCCCACCGACTGCCTATGCCGCCTTGCCGAACACACAGCTGTGGATAAAACCTCACAGCTGCTGACCTCCGCCAAACAAACAGTCAAGCACCCCGTTTGAAATATGACCCTACTTCTTGAGTGGTCTCCCCCACAGGCCCATTGGGCCTCCCGCGATATTACCAACCCCAGCCCACATCTTTTCGGAGGAAAAGGGTGATGAGGCAGCCCCCCACTGCTCGAGGACCGGGTGGGTTAGCAGGCCATCTATTTGATATGGCGATTTTGTTTAACCCCACTATTATTCCCTCAGCTCATTGTTTGAAATGCCTTAGTTGCTTTTTCATTTCTACAAGAAGAGATGTAGATTGGCTATTGGATGTTGCCCAATCAGAATGTTTAGTAATTATAACTCCGCCTAAATGTATGCTTTATAGTGTAAGAACTCGCCTACTGTCTTCAGTAGCTGCAGTAGACTGAACGTGTGATGTACTGCTTATATGATGATGAACTAAACATTAAAGATGTTTGTGCTTCAACTTGTGTGCAACTAAGGCATTTACACCCATATTCTGTTCCACCTGATCCAATTCTCCTATTCACAGAGCTGCAATGGCTTCCCACAACATTAAAGTCATCCTCATTTTCAAATACTTTCACAGTTTTAACCTTCTGCAGTCTACCCATGCCCTGGTAAAACAACTGCCATCTTTCAGCAATTAATTTATTTCCATCTATGACCTGCTTAAAAACATCTAATGCTTCACGTTTCTGATCAGCCTTTCTCCTCTAAATAAAGAAACACATTTTGCCCTCGCCGAATTGGGAAGTATCTTGGGTTACGTTTTGTGTTAAAAAATAGTAGACACAGGTAATTTGTATTTGTAATACAATTTTCTGTTTCTTAATTTTGTAGTAATGGACTGATGCTAACTTTGTTATAACACCTTTTACTATTGTGCCATTACAGAATAAAATTAAATATTCCATTATGCAACATATATTAATTTTGCTGCATTAAATTTAATCCATTACATGTTCAGTGCATGTTCTTTCAAAACCTATCAATCATTTGCATCTTCAGTATTTTCCACATCTGGATGTTCCTTATTTTTAAATTGTGCTCTGAATCTCCATCTGTCATGAATGCATAATCATAGTCACAGAGCATGAAAACATTCACTTCAGCCCAACTTGCCCATGCCGACCATCATGCACCAACTACAATAGTCCCACCTGCCTGCATTTGGCCTATATCTTTCCAACACCCTCCAAACCATGTACCTGTCCAAATTTTGTTTTAATCACTGCGATAGTACCTGCCTCAGCTACCTCCTCTGGCAGCTCATTCCATCTACCCATCACTCTTTGAGTAAAAAAGTTGCATCTCAGCATCCCATTATAGAAACATATAAAATTATAAAAAGACTGGACAAGCTAGATGCAGGAAAAATGTTCCCAATGTTGGGCGACTCCAGAACCAGGGGCCACAGTCTCAGAATAAAGGGGAGGCCATTTAAGACTGAGGTGAGAAAAAACTTTTTCACCCAGAAAGTTGTGAATTTCTGGAATTCCCTGCCACAGAGGGCAGTGCATCAAATCACTGGATGGATTTAAGAGAGAGTTAGATAGAGCTCTAGGGGCTAGTGGAATCAAGGCATATGGAGAAAAGGCAGGCACGGGTTATTGATTGGGGACGATCTGCCATGATCACAATGAATGGCGGTGCTGGCTCGAAGGATCGAATGGCCTCCTCCTGCACCTATTTTCTATGTTTCTATGTTTCTAAATCATTTCCCCTTCTCCTTAAATCTATGTCCTCTCATTCTTGTTATCCCTTCTCTGGGAAAAAAAAAACCTGTGCATTTATCTGATCTAGTCCTCTCATGGTATTATACACCTCCATAAGGTCACCCCTCATCCTCCTGCACTCCAAGGAATAAAGTCCACGTATCTGCTCAACCTCTTCCTCTAGTTCAGGCCCTCGAGCCCTGGCAACATCCTCATAATACTTCAAGATATTGTTAACACACTTTCCAGGTTCACAATATATTTCCTATAACAGGATGACCAAAACTGAATACAATACTCTAAATGCGGCCTTACTGATTTCTTATACAACTGTAACATAACCTCCTAACCTCTATACTTAATACTCTGACTGACAAGGACAAGGTGCCGAATGCCTTCTTGACCACTTTACTTACCCGTGACACTACTTGCAAGGAATTATGAACCTGCAGTCCTTGATCCCTCTGCTCTACAACACTCACCAGAGCCCTGCCATTCACTGTGCAGGTTAGATTTCCTAAAATGCAACATTTCATCTTTCTCTGTATTAAACCCCATAAACCTTTCCTCGGCCCACCTGGCCAACAATCAAGATCCTGCTGCAAACTTGGATAGCCATCTTCTCTATCCACAATACCACCCATGTTTGTGTCTCTGTAACCTTAATTATCATGCATTGTACGTTCTCATCCAAATCATTGATATGTGACAAACAGCAATGGATTCAGTACAAAACCCTGCATACGACTCCCTCCAGTCTGGAAAACAACCATCCACTATCATTCTGCTGCCTTCCATGAAGCCAATTTTCTACCCAGTCAGTTAGTTATCCTTGGATCCCTTCAGATCGCACCTTCCAGAGCAGCCTACAATGTGGATCCTTGTCAAATACCTTGCTAAAGTCCCCATATGCAATGTCTACAGCTCTGCCCTCATTAACATTTTTCGGTTCATCTTAAAAAAACTCAGATTTGTGAGACATGATCTCCCATGTAAAAAAACGTGCTGACTGTCCGTAATCAGCCCTTATCTATTGAAATGCATATACATATTATCCATTAGAATACTCGAGTAACTTTACAACCACAGATGTTAGATTCACTGGCCAATAGCTTTCAGGCTTATTCTTGCAGCCCTTCTTAAATAGAGACACACCATTTTCCACCTTCCAGTCTTCCCGCACCTCATGCGTATTTAATGATGACTCATAAGTCTCAGCCAGGACACTTGCAATTTCTTCTCTAGCTTCCCACAGTGTTCTCGGATATATCTTATCAGGCCTGGGAGATTTGTCTACATTCATTCATGTTAGGTCATTCAGCACGGTTTTGGCCATAATACTGACTGCCCTGATGACACATCTATTGACTGTAGTGGCCATTTGGCTTGTTTTGCATGTCATTGATGAAGGCATTTGCCTTTAAATTTTAGACTACCCGTGATATTGTGGTTGGGATTTATGACGTGTTTTTGGGCGTGTTTTGGGCTACGTAGCTTGCGCAGAAGTTTAGTTTTTAGATTAGTTTGGAGAGACCATGGAGAAGGTTTACCCTTCGACCATGTGAGCTGTAAAGGAGATCATGTGAAGTGTTATGGAGACACGAGGGTTTTTTTTTAATGTTTAAAGCAACAAGCGGGAGTTCGATGAAGCCAGCAGTAATGAGTCGGGAGAAGTTTGGATGTATCTGAATGTTTCCATCTACAACAAAGAGCTTATTAATCAAAAGACTGTTTTGGATTATTGGTATCTTATCTTGTTGGTATTTTGTTGGTTCACATGCCTAATCAATGGTGTTTTATCATTAATGTTTTATTATTATTATTAATGATTAGTGTTTTCTGACTCATTCGTAACGGTCACTGTATGTCTTGTTGTTACTTGTGGGCAGAGCACCAAGGCAAATTCCTTGAATGCGAATACTTGGCCAATAAACCTACTTACTTATCCTTGAAGAAGCTCAGAAGGTCTCTGTGGGTGAGCTCATATGCGTTTCGAAGGCATCCGCTTAACCATGCTCATCCATTTAGCGGCTAGAGGGTTAATTTCTTGAACGATATATACAAATCGGCCGCTACATTGACTGCCCCAAGTTCCATGGTCCTCATGTCTTTCTCCACATTAGAACAGTGGAGAAATACTCATTGAGGACCTTGCCCATCTACTATCACAGATATGACCACTTTGATACCCGAGGGGGCCTATTTTCTCTCTGGTTGCCCTTTTCTCCTTAGTGTACTCATAAAATCTCTTTGGGTTATCCTTAATATTATCTGCCAGAGCCATCTCCAGGCCTGATTTCCATCTTTAGCATCCTCCCCAGTTCCTGAAACTCTTTTAGGGATACACTGGATCCTAGCTGCCGTTACCTGCTCCATGCCTCCTTTTTACTCTTGACCACAGCCTCAATTTTCCTCATCATCCAACCTTCCTTACAGCCACCTGCATTGCCCTTCATGCATGTATGCCCTGAACTCTTTTCAGCACACTTTTAACAACATTCTACTTTCCAGATGTTCCTTTTCCTGCAAACAACCAGCTCCAATCAACTTGAGCGAGCTCCTGTCTTGTAGTTTATTTTTTAGTTTGTATATACAGCGTGAAAACAAACCCTTCTGCCCACCGGTCCAAGCCGACCAGCGATCCCCGCACATTAACACCATCATTAACACACTAGAGACAATTTACACAAACATCAAGCCAATTAATCTACACCCCTGAACGTCTTTGGAGTGTGGGAGGAAACCGACGATCTCGGAGAAAACCCATGCGGTCACGGGGAGAATGTACAAACTCCCTACAGACAGCACATGTAGTCGGGATCGAACCCGGGTCTCTGCTGCTGCAAGCGCTGTAAGGCAGCAACTCTACTGCTGCGCCACCTTCAAAGTTGGCCTTGGCCAAATTAAAACATTTTACTCGCCCACCCACCCTATCTTTATCCATATTGAACTAATTCATTCTCACGTAAAATATAGATTGTGTGTAGTTAACAATGGGCAAGCAGACTGTAATGCAATCCAACCATCTATGATCATGTTAACTGAGAGCGAAGCTCAGGACGCTTGGACTTGCTCCCAGGGCAGAATGAATTGAGATGTTTCAATTCGCTTTATGTATTGAACAAGCAGATGGCGTCTTTTGATCCTAAAGCAGTTCAGTTGGTATGTTTGAATTACTTCATACTTCAATACAAATAGGAGGGATGTTCTATAACAGGAGTATGTGGGAATTGTCTGCCCATTCTGCCTGAATTCAGTGCATGTCAGCCAGGAATTACAGATCTTGATTCTTGCTGGGTGTCAATGCTTTGCATCTACACTTGTAATAACACATGGGCTCCATGTCGACTCCCAGGGAGCCAACCCATTGGTTTCATTCCCCCATTGTATTAATTCACTCTCCCATACATGGCCATCAGTTCACCTTTGATTCATTTTATGACTAACCCCCCTATGTTAAGTGGGGGTTGGTGGCCAGAAAAGTAAGTAGCATGCCTTTTGAACGTTGAAGCATTGAGAAGAAACTAATTGGTCACATGGAAAATGTACAAATTCTGAATGGAACATTGTCCACAATAGAGCTCAGATTTTGGTGAAATGGCAAGTGATGTCAAGAGATAGATCACTTGACTCAAATGACCTTTGCTTCTCTATTTTGTCCCTTTCCATCATCTTTCAGCCCATTGCATCTTTCAACTATTGCTTTTTTCTCCTTCATCTTTTACTCCAGTAATCCTTCAGATGCATTTATGCCATTAGCCCCAGGGTTTCCACATTCTTATCATTCTCTGGTTAAAGTAATTTATCTGGAATACCCTGTTTTATTTATGATCATCTTATATTCATGACTTCCATATACAGTTCATATGTGCATCATTGGTAGCATGCAAACATTAGAATACACTTTTTAATGAGAAAGAAATGTAGCTGGTTTTGCACAATTAGTGTCACAAAAAGTGGAACCTTTCTTCAACCTTCCTTTCCTAAATCTGCTCTGGAAATATGTATTAAACATGCCACTGGAAACAATATTGTTGGTCACGAACAATACTAAAGGAATGATTTATGGTTTTGAAGTACTATTTACTTTGAAGACTGGAAAGGGAACAGTTGAAACTGACATTTCACCCCTGAATCCTATAAATTATTCCCTGAGGGATTTCTTTTTTTTTACATTGTTTGTTCTTCCTCCACTTTTTATACAAAACTCTGTCCTTTCTCCTTTATTTCCATTTCCTTCTCCATCACTCAGTTTATTTCTTGGCCCTTACAATCTATTAATTGGGGGATAGACTCTTGGACTTGTCACTTCTCAAAGTTCAATGTGCCCCTTTGGCAGCTCTTATCAAAGTTGCACTATTAACTGTATAATACAATGAAATTGTAATACACAATGACATTTTTGTGACATCCATTAATAGAATGGTAAATTAGCTCCATCTTAAGTAAGAGGATTCAAAGTGGAACAGGACGTCAAATATTAAAATAGGTTGAAATGGAGAAATAGCACGTAAATTGGAATCATTTCCCCACTAACCAAGTGATCTGTGAAAACAAGATAGAGGTGATTTTTCTTGCATTTCAGGACAATAGATATTCTTACAGTTGATGAAAATTAACCTGGAATATCCTGAGATGAAACATCAGCATTTCAGATAAAACTTTGTGGGAGATTTTAGAGATTCTGAATTATTTTGTTTTTCTCACAGCAGATAACGTTGCCACACGGGTTGTCATGTTTGTAGCCCCAATACCCAAATTGTACTTAAAAATGACTTCTAAACATTTGAAGGACAAAGAAAAGCTGATTGAATCTTCAAACACTATTCCATTTGACATTTCTATCTGCATGTACGCATAGCTTTAATCAAATCCATCTTCTGTCTGAGTTTGAATGACAGAGAATCTTGTAAAACCTTGCAAACTTCTTATACACTTAAAGAAAATGAAATAAGCTCAAGGAGACTGTAATGTGAACAGTAATAACATTTGTTCATCATTGTCCACAAAATGCCTTCCTGTCATCTGGTTGTTGGTACAGGAAGGTCAGCACGGTGACGCAGCGGTAGAGTTGCTGCATTACAGAGCTTGCAGCGCTGGAGACACAGGTTCGATCCCAACTATGGGTGCTGTCAATACGGAGTTTTGTACATTCTCCCCGTGACCTGCGTGGGTTTTCTCTGCGGTCTTCGGTTTCCTACCACACTCCAAAGGTGTACAGGTTTGTAGGTTAATTGGCGTGGTAAATGTAAAAACTGTCCATATTGTGTGTAGGAATGTGTTAACATGCGGGGATTGCTGGTCGGCGGGGACTCGGTGGGCTGAAGGGCCTATATCCGTGCTGTATCTCTAAACTAAACTAAAAGATACAACACAATAGTTACATTCCTCAGATACTTCATGTCATACAAAGTTCAGTTATAGAAGAAAAGGCTCTATTTGTGTTCAACACAGATTTAAACAGGTTTCCAGATTGCAATCATGTTATAAATAATACGGCCTGCACAGTACAAATAGTGTTCATAATCCATTTATCACATTACAGTAAACCCTCAAAATATTGGACCAGAGAATGGCTGGTGTCCATTATTGCCAATTGTCCGCTATAACCAAGTGAGGAGGAAAGTGTAGCCGAAGGCCTGGGAGTGTGCACCAAGGACAGGCCTGGGACTCATGCCGACTTCATGTTGCTCGCTCTCTATGCTCGCTCTCTCTGCTTGTGCGACCACGTCACGTATGCCTTGTGACGCCATCACATTGGGTAACTGTCGGAAGTGAGAGCACAGTACATCGGGAGCTTCGGTCCGCTATAACCAAAATCCGCAATATAGAGGCCCGTTATTGCGGGGGTTTACTGTATAACCAATTTGTGTTGTGGAAACATTTGTAATAGCAGAACTAAGTGTGTAGGAGGGAACTGCAGATGCTGGTTTAAACCAAAGATAGACTCAAAATGCTGGAGTAACTCAGCGGGGCAGGCCACATCTTTGGAGAATGTCCGAAGAATGTCTGAAGGCAGCATGTCAGAAGAAGGGTCTCGACCCTAAACATCATCCATTCCTTCTCTCCAGAGATGCTGCCCGTCCTGCTGAGTTACTCCAGCATTTTGTATCAGTAATAGCAGAACTACCCATAACAAACTAATAATCTGTTATTGGCATATACATATGTCTTCACAGAAAGAAATGACCAGTCACACGGGACACCACACAATGTCTGAATAGTTTACAACCACCTCTGCCATCTCCAATTTGTTTGGCCCACGAATGAAGTTTGAATGCAAAAGCAATCCCTTGACCTCTAAACCAAAACTCTATACTTTTACAGCATGTTGTGAGTATCTTTGTTATCTTTCCATTTTCCCCAGAGATGTTGGCTGACCCTTTGAGCTACTTCAGCATTTTGTGTCTATCTTCTTGATTATTTTGCTTCACCCTGCAAATGGACCCAATGCAGGGCACCAAGACTGAAGGAGAGCCTTCCGCAAGAAAGGTAAAGCACATCACCAGCAAAGGAAAATAACCCATCTGGCAGAGTGCAACAGTGGCAGCAATCAAAACTAGCTGACATGATTTCAGTACTTAATAATTCATGGTCTCCTGCATGAACAGTTAGAAATAACATGATCTGATCAGATTACAAAAAAAAAAAAAAATCCTACTCTACAATTTTAGCATAGCTCAATTAATGATGTCTTGGGACACACTGAGAATGGAGGGGATGGGAGGCATGGATATTTGACAGGAGAAGTGGTGTTGGTTGGGGAGAGTTACTGGGCTGATCATAAGATCATCAGATCTGTGATTGACGACTATGTATTGATATCATGTGTGCTAAAACTGGTAACGTAATACAGAGAGCTGCACTACATTATCTCTTTCTCATCACGTGTAAAAAAGACTTGGACATGGGTGTTTAATGATAAAATTAAGGACATCAAAAACTCTGATGCAAACATTTTAGGCTGCGTTCCATTCACTGACCATCTTTGCGTTCACACGTCTATGTTGACTACCAGTTCATCAACAACCTAATTCTAAAATACTCTCTTTTTTAAAATTTTCAAAACCCATCCTGGCTGAGTTCCTTTATCCCTCTCATCTCCTACAGCCTTCAGTTCCATTACCTCTACATTCCTCCACATCTAGCCAGTAGAAAACTTTCAAAAGCCAACTGACTCATCTTCCTACTTTCAGACATTAAAAATAAACTCACCAAATATCTCCTTCTGTAGCTTGACATCCATTAAACATCTTGATGCATTTAGTTACAGTGCATTCAGAAAAAATTCAGACCCCTTCACTTTTTCCACATTTTTTTACGTTACAACCCTATTCTAAAATAGATTAAATTCATTTTTTATAATCATCAATCTACACACAATACCCCATAATAAAAGAGCGAAAACAGTTGTTTAGAAATTTTTGCAGAGTAATTAAAAATAAATAACTAAAATATCGCATTTACATATGTATTCAAACCCTTTACTCATTACGTTGTTGAGGCACCTTTGGCAGCGATTACAGCCTCAAGTCTTGTTGGGTATGACACTACAAGCTTGGCACACCTGTATTTGGGTAATTCCTCACATTCTTCTCTGCAGATCCTCTCAAGCTCTGTCAGGTTGGATGGGGAGCGTTGATGCACAGCCATTTTCAGGTCCCTCCAGAGATGTTCGATCAGGTTCAAGTCTGGGCTATGGACATTCACAGACTTGTCACAATTCACTCCTGCATTGTCTTGGCTGGGTGTTTAGGGTCATTGTCCTGTTGGAAGGAGAACCTCTGCCCAGTCTGAGGTCCAGTATGCTCTGGAGCAGGTTTTCATCAAGGATCTCTCTGTACTTTGCTACGTTCATCTTTCCCTCGATCCTGACTAGTCTCCCAGTTCCTGCCGCTGAAAGATATCCCCACAGCATGATGCTGCCACCACCATGCTTCACCATAGGTATGGTATTGGCTTGGTGATGAGTGATGCCTGGTTTCCTCCAGACGTGACGCTAGGCATTCTGGACAAAGAGTTCAATCTTGGTTTCATCAGACCCTAGAATCTTAGGTGCCTTTTACTGAGGAGTAGCTTCCGTCTGGCCACTCTACAATAAATGCCAGATTGGTTGAGTGCTGCAGATATAGCTGTCCTTCTGGAAGGTTCTCCCATCTCCACAGAGGAACTCTGGAGCTCTGTCAGACTGACCATTGGGTTCTTGGACACCTCCCTGACAAAGGCCCTTCTCCCCCGATTGATCAGTTTGGCCAAGCGGCCAACTCTATGAAGAGTCCTGGTGGTTCCAAAGTTCTTCCATTCAAGAATGACGGAGTCCGCTGTGCTCTTTGGGACCTGCAATGCTGCAGAAATTGTTTTATATCCTTCCCCAGATCTGTGTCTTGACACAATCCTGTCTCGGAGGTCTACGGACAATTTGTTTGTCTTCATAGCTTGTTTTTTTCTCTGGCATGCACTGTCAACTGTGGGACTTTATATAGACAAGTGTGTGCCTTTCCAAATCATGTACAATCAATATAAGTTACCACTGGTAGACTCCAATTAAGTTGTAGAAACATCTCAAGGATAATCAATGGAAACAGTATGCACCCAAGCTCAATTTTGAGTGTCATAGTAAAGGGTCTGAATACTTGTGTAAATGTGATATTTTAGTTATTTCTTTTTAATTACTTTGCAAAAATTTCTAAACACCTGTTTTCACTTTTTTATTATGGGGTATTGTGTGTAGATTGATGATTAAAAAAATGAATTTAATCTATTTTAGAATAAGGCTGTAATGTAACAAAATGTGGAAAAAGTTAAGGGGTCTGAATATTTTTTGAATGTACTGTATGTTTAATTTGATGTTGTTCTACAAATTAGGGGCCAGAATAACATATTATGAGAACAATTCAAGACATTGCAAAGTGCCCTTAGAGTATTCAAATAATTGGTTAATGAACATAAATGCAATTAAGTAGTTTTTGGCAAAATTAGCTGTACCGAATGGCACACAAGAAAAATAAATAGGGCCCTGGGTGCAGATGTACTGTTATTTAAAGGTGATCTAGGAGTTGTAAGTGGCCATGAAAGGGTCAATGGTATGATGTCTTTCAGCCACAGGAACACCGAGTACAAACAATAAAGTGCTGTTCAATTTCAAAAGGAAATTGGTAAAGCAAAAGTTGTAGTTCTGGGTAATCCATGAAATGAAGAATATTAGAACTGGGTAAGAGATAAGGCCAGCAGAATATTGGAAATGAAAGGTTATTGTTATTAAGCGAGATTCTAAAGAGTTTTCATTCCAACACGTGAAAGATTGTCGAGTTTTGAACTGAGGTGTACGAAAATCACAAAAGCTTTAAAAAAAAAAAGACATCAGCAAAAAGTGTTTTTTGGTTGAATAATCTGTAAAAGGCGACATTTCAGAATCATGATGAGAATGGGGAAAAATTGGAAAAATATTGTTTTAATTTCACAATCCAAAATGTTATTCAACTCATCCCAAAAGTACAACATCCTTAGTTCTATTCTAGTATATCGCCTCTCTGGGGTGGAAGATTGCAACCTCCACATGTTCCGCCCTCTTTCGATGAATGCAATCAACCCGACGTGCACAATCAAATAAGATCAAATAGAACAAGTTGTCCTACAACTTTAGGCTGTGCACGCCATACGCAAGAAGAAGAATATATTGCCTCTCTGCTGAACCAATGCTTGCATTTTGAGATTATTCTAAAAGAGTGATGCCCAGAATGTGATGTTATACTCCAGTTAGGTCCTTTCCTGTGTATTAAGATTTAGCACAAATTCTTCATTTGTTGAACAATATCTACTTAAAAATATTTTGGAACAAGCTTCTCAGTCTGTCCCGTTAATTTCAGACCTTTGTGCACAGATACAGCATAGTCTTTACTTTCTGCACCTTCTTAAAAGCTGTTTTTAAAAAGTATTGTCTTTTCACATTTGTCCCACCAAAATGCATTGCTTTGCATTTTTCAGTCACTATTAGCAATGAATCTTTACTTTATTTCTGCATTTTGAAACATCTGCAAATTTTGAAATGTTGATATATTTGCTGAGTCCAGTTCATTAATAAATATATGAAACAGCAGTGATAGCAACAAAGCACACCTATGACCGATTGGTAGGGTTGTTGGTAGAAAATGAACTAAGGAGTGGAGATTTACAATTGGGTTGTGCAAAATCATCTATGAAACAAAGAGCGAAGCACACCTATTGAGCTGTGGCACATTCCATCCAACCACTACCATCCTCAACTGCTCCATGATCACAACAGCATCTGCAGCCCCCAATTCAGAAAGCACTGCTAATGTTGCTGCCATGATCATTTCATTAGGCAGCGTGTGCCCAAGCTGAGACTAGCCCACAAAGGCAGAAATAAATATTGTCCTCACACCAACAATGCAAAACTATGATCAAGAATAGACCATGTAATTTTCAAAAAGGAAAAGGCCACATTTGATCAACATTATTCAAATCTTTGAACCATCACAAGGCAGAGAATGCTATAATGAAGGGGCACAGACCTGATGAGGTCACGATATCACCATATTCCACTTTCCCGACGATGCCGTCCACTGGCCTGCGGCCGAGACCACTGGGCCCGCGGCCGAGCCTCCGAAGTCGGGTCGGAAGTCGGGTCGCAACGCCACCACAGCCCCGAACTTAGCCAGCCTCGTGTTGGTAAGTCCTGGCTCTGCCTCCGGAGCCTCGAGGTCGGTCCAAGTTGGAGGCCGTCAACTCCGCTACAGGCCTCAGCGCAGACGGAGATACGGCAAGAAAGGTCGCATTCCCCCGAAGGAGGAGTAAAAAAAACATGTTTCTCCCACTCCCCCACACATACATAAACCAAACTAAACTTTAACTAAAATAAACCAAAATAAACTTTAACAACAGGACAAAGAAAACAAAAAAGGATAAGACAAACGGACTGCAGGCGAGCCGCAGCTGCAAGACAGCACCACCACTTCCGGAGTTGGGAACAGTTATGATTTTTTTTGCTTTTAAAGTATACAAGAATTTCATTAATATTGCAAACATTTTCAAAGCTGATCCCAAAACTTAAATGATAAATATCAGTTAAAACTGGGCTGGGCTGACTGATGGGCCTGTCCCAGTTAGGCGATTTCCAGGCGACTGTCAAGTGGGTTAGCCTTGGTTCTGAAAATTACTGCTTACGTTTTTTTTCCCCAACGAGTCAATGAAATTCACCGGTCACATCGGCCACACCCTACAAGAACCTTCGTCCTCCTGGCAACCCACTCGGACCTCCTGGCGACCCACCTATGGCACGCAAATTCTCACCGATCTCCATGGCGGCTTCATTCTGGACGTCGCTAATTTTTCAACATGTTGAAAAATTCGCGGCTACCATAATGAGGCCGCGACTAGTTCCCAGAATGTGGAAATCCTTACAACCATGAAGGCGACTCCCCGGCAACCACCCGTGAACATGTGGCGACCATGTGGTGACCGCAAATTCTCCTGCAATCGCCTAAAAAGTCGCCTAAGTGGGATAGGCCCACTGAAAGAAAACCCGATAAAGGCCCTTAAAATTATTGCAACAGTATTTTCTATAATGTAAAATTATGTATAATTTATGTATATTATGTATGTTTACACATTAGGAAATGCAATTCTCCATGAGATGTTATTGAAATTGAGATCACAGCTGCAATTATATAACTACAAAGAAAACAATATAAGCTGACAACAGGGAAAGGGTTTTGAAATAGAGTAAGTGTAGACATGCTTCTAATAGCTGAGCTACTAGCATAAGTGAGCTGCTGTCACTAAAGAATATATACCCACTTTGCTCAGCGTATGAAATTCCAAAATACATCATGTGGTCAAAATGATTAGCAAACATGCAATTGCGGGTCTTCCCCAGATGACATATGCTCTACCTATGTACATCCCAGGTATACGAGTGTTTGAAGTTAAGATAAGTCGAGTATTTTATTATCAATGAAATTCTTACTTGCAGCAGCAACACAACAAATTTGCAAATGCAATACTCAATAGGTAATATAAAAAACAAACAAAAAGAGTTCAATAAATAAAACCACAATATAGCACAAAAACAAAACAAAGCCCAAAGTCCCCAGTGTTGAATAGCCTGATGGTTCTTGGAAAGCAGATGTTCCTGAACCTGGATGTTAGAGTTTACAGATTCCTTTTTACATTAACAAGAATTTATTGTATAATCACAATTACAAGTACTGCAAAGATCAAAACTGTTCAGCAGTTTGCAAACCTCATTTATCAAATTACCACATGATCATGTTCAAGACGTACTTGATCCCCCATGATGACCTGCGTTCAAGGAAGGCTTCCAGACTCCCCACGGACACTATTTTCTATGCTTCTTCTATCTCCAAGGACACATGGGCATGGACGTAGGCCCAGATGAGGGTCAGGCTGTCGACTTTGGTAGAAGCCTCGCCTGCCCGTAGCCTGAACCCTTGTATGGCAGTCTTGGCCAGGCCAACAAACCAACAGCTTTTAGACTCCTATAACTTCTTGAAGATAGACACAAAAAGCAGGAGTAACTCAGCGGGACAGGCAGCATCTCTGGAGAGAAGGAATGGGTGACGTTTTGGGTCGAGACCCTTCTTCAGACCCTATAACGTCTGCCGATGGCAGGAGTCAGCAGGCTGGATTTACTATTTGCTTAGGAGCTGCAGTCATCTTCTGCCATGTGGGAGCTCTGCAGGCATCTATATCTGAATGGGTGAATTGAACTTCCTGGTTTAAATACATGTTGCCCTTGGTTAGCCTAATCTTTTATTTGATTGGGTTATGAACAGTTCTCAGGAAGATAATCCCATTGCCACTTGCAATACATGAAGTTACTGAGTTGAATGATCAGCCATGATCATATTGAATGGTGGTGCAGGCTCGAAGGGCCGAATGGCCTACTCCTGCACCTATTTTCAATGTTTCTATGAAGTGAAAATGAACATGTTGGTGAATTGAGATTAGATGATATCAGGAAGAAAGCATGTTCAGAACATGAATGCTGCATGGACCAGTTGGTATCAGCAGTATTTCTTATCAAGTAACATTCTTTGTAAATGTATGCATTGGAAGTTGCAATTCTCCATCATCGTGTGAAATAAACATAAACAGCCACTAGATTAGTATATCAAAAAGTAGAATGCAAGTAGATGACTGAAAAAATATTGTGAAATTATTTTAAGGATATATAACTGGAAAACTAGCAGAAGGTCACGCACGGTGTGGGAAATACAATATATTTAAAATCATTATCTCCCACGAGGGGAGATCTATTTGTAATCCTTTTAGTCATTGCAAGAAATAGTCAACTACCAATCGAGCCTGTAAATTGTATTCCCTCCCCCCACAAATTTCAATGGTTTCCCCACTTAACCTAAACACCAAATATATGTATAATTTTTGGAAAATGTTATAAATTGTCTACTACCTCATCTAATGCACTTTTTATAGGTCTTCCCCAGGTTACAAATGCTTGACTGACAAAAAGGTTATACATACAGGCAAGCATTTGTGAGACCGATGGGATGGATATACCAGCTGCTGTGGGGCAGCAGGTATCTTCTGCCGCCTAGCAACTCGGTCGCATTTCCAACCTGCAAACTGTTTGGATTTTAAACAGTTCTCAGGAGCGGAGCTTTGCTATAAATTCTTCACCCTTCCATGGAAAGGTTCCAGCAACTTGTTTACTCAAAGCTAGACATAGTTTGAGAAAGAGAGGATACTGGTCCTAACTACAACACCACACAACTGCCGCCAACCATACAGTTAAAGAGGCCTTTGATGTTCCTTAAACTAGGAGACTGCGGATGGTCGAATCTTGAGCAAAAATAAATAAAAAATCTGCTGAAGGAACTCGGTTGGCCAGGCAACATTTATGGCGGGAAATGTACAGGTGACATTACGGATCAGGACC
Source organism: Raja brachyura (assembly GCA_963514005.1). Next base: position 92,737,399 of record OY740783.1, read on the forward strand.
TTTTCTCAGATTTTGTATTTTGATCAAGCTTTCAGTATCCACAATCTGTTGTGTCTTCAATTTCTGCACTGCTGCAAAATCTCCCCAAAGTGGCCTACTTTAAAGAACTTCTCCTTTCTCCAAAAGGAGTTTTGAGAGACACACCCACTATTCCCCCTTTTTCTTCCTACAGTTCTCCTTTCTTTGAATATGCTCTGACTGAAGTATCTGTGTGAATTTAACGGCTCTACTTAAACCACTCATTCACATTCTTCTTTTTCTCCCTCCCACAATGCAAAAGGATAAAAATTGAGTTATTATGTATTATTCTATTACCAGTTGCTCACTGCAGGATTAAAATTTTATTGGGCACGATAATTAAGTGATTGAGAATCCTGCAAAGAAAACAGGAAAACATTAGATGTGGATAGAAAATAGGAACTGCAAATGATACCAGTGCTGCAACAGATTCGGCTGTAACTATTAAATTTTAAAATGTAGGGCAGAATTCCGTAATCGTCTTTGACAATTAAATTAATTTAACTGAATAGTTACTCCTTTGTAAATCCATGCATAATTTAAGCAGTTTTAAGTCTCTTAACATGCCCTGGGAACACAATATCTCATTTGCAACTAACTGCACTTAGTGCACATTCATTAACTGGATCTTCAGTTGATCTGAGAGATCACAGAAACTGGTTTGCAGTGTAAATGTGCCTGTAGAATGGGAATGGTCCACACCACCTGTGTGTCCTAAATGCCAAACATCTTCCAGTCAGTATGCATCATCTGAATGATGTGAAAAGCAGAAGCCAGACATTTCAGCAAGCAGACCAGGAAAAAAAAGTGTAATGAATGACTGGACATATGGTGTGTGACAGCACTGATCCTAAAGCTTGACACCTACATGCAGCCACCTAACCAGTGTTTATTAAGTCTGTGAAAAGACTGCTCAAGGATTAAACTGTCCATCTTACCAGAAGAATGCATTGATCTATTACACTGTTTTGAACAGTCTGGATGCAATTCAATGTAGAGACAGAAAGAACTCACTCCAAACCTGCATGGAAATATATCATGAGGGTACAGCATTTTACAACTCAAAAACCCTTTTCAAAATTTTATTTACATTTTTTTTTAATGATTTGCTTTCCACACCTTCAGAGATCGATTTAAAAAAAATAATACTGCAACAAGAGGATATATTTTAATCTACCACCAGTTTGTAAACTCAGCATTTTGATGCAGCAATCCACTAAAACTACAACTGGTTTTCCATTTTATTGCCACCACTAGGACAGTAATTCAAACAGGTTTATGAGGAATTTTTGTATCTACTGCATTCTACTCATGGTCACATTTAAAATGAACTCTAATATTTCATCAATTACCCAATTAATTTTCCTCCTGTATTGTTACCTTCCCTCCAATCAAATGGGATCACTTTTACAATAATTCACTCATTTCATTCAAGTTGGCAAGTTTACCCATGATCAACTTCAATTTTTGCCTTGGCAATGCTATCATTCATTAGCTATCCAATTTGAAGATTTGCAGGGGGTAGAAATTGCCCATTGCTTTCATACCAAACACAGCAGAATTTAAGATCCCAGTGGGAATTGTGTATGCAATTCTATTATCAACACACTCTGATGAATCAGTAGATACAAATTTAAAAAAGCTTCTCAAAAAAGCTGCACATGGTTTAACAGCTGAATTGCAAATGCTATTTTCATTTGATGTATGATTACATTGATCCAATAATGTTGAATGGATAAACAAAGAGTGCACACTTAATGTACAACACAGGGACAGACTTTTCATCCCACATTATCTGTCCCAAACTTGATGCCTTTAAATGAATGTCCTCCGCCTGCACACAATCCATATCCTTTAATTCCTGCCTTTCCATGTATTTGGCTGAAAGTCTCTTAAATTCCACCATCATATCTGCCTGCACCACCACCACTGGCAACATGTTCCATGCACCCATCACTCTTTGTAGAAAGAAAAAACAGCCCTACACATCTCCTTTAACATATGCCCCTCTCACCTTAAATCAATGCCCACTAGTCTTTGACAGATCCACCCTGGGAATAAGGTTCTGACAGTCTACTTTACCTATTCCTCTCATACTTTTATATACTTCTATCAGGATGAACTTTGGTCCATATTATCTTGCTTAAGAAGTTCACTGTGTTTGTTTCTCTAACTACTAATGAAATTTATCAAGACCTTCCAGCTCTAACCAAAATAGAAATCACCATAACTTAAGATTATAGAGAGTTGTGAATCTGTGGAATTCTCTGCCACAGAAGGCCAATTCACTGGATTTTTCAACAGAGAGTTAGATTTAGCTCTTAGGGCTAAGGGAATCAAGGGATATGGGGAAAAAGCCAGTACAGGATACTGATTTTGGATGATCAGCCATGATCATATTGAGTAGCATTGCTGGCTCAAAGGGCCGAATGACCTACTCCTGCACCTATTTTCTATTTTTCTATGTTAATTGTTTAAACTAGCAGAACAGGATAGTTTGATCAATATAATGCTACAAGTATAATATCCTGCATCTGTATCAACAAGCTGTGAACTTTGTTGCACATTTAAGATCAATAGCTGAACATTTCCATTGTGGTACATGCCAGGAGATGTTATGAAATTGCATACTTTTTGGAGTGCAAGGTGTGTGTATTTAAAAGGAGATTATTCAATCAGTATTTTCTGAATTGCACAAATACATTTGATATTGCACAACTAATGGAGGCAATAGGCGCACAAACACTAGATTTATAACTTCACCCACTGAACACTTTGAATGTAAACATTGGGACTTAACTCCATTAGGAAAATTAAAATTAAAATAACCCAAATAGGGAAACATAGACACGTATAAAAATATGTGCAGGAGTAGGCCATTCAGACTTCGAGCCAGAATTGCCTGTTAATTCTGGCCAAATTGGAGATGCCAGGGCACTAAAATTAAGTAAAGGCTTCTGGGCTGCCAGGCCATTTGGTCAATTTAAATGTGCCTTCTACAGAAATGGGACAAGCTGCAGAATGGTGCCAGCTTGTCTGGAGCCTAGATAAGGTTGCAGGGAAAGAATGGGTAATCTGCAGCTTCTTACAATTAGGTGTAAATTGCAAGACATGGATTGGGTGAATGCAAACCAGACATACACATTGTAAATATTGTTGCAAAGCTTTACTTTGCTAGATGTTGTTTGGGGTTAAGTGTTGAGCCTTGTCTGGGTTTATTGAACATCTAGGCACATGTTGCATAATTCATCTCTGTTAGACTTGCATCTAGAAACTTCGTCAGATACATTGTATTGGTTACTGTATTATTGGGTTTGGGAAATGTCTATCATGTACTGTATTAATCAATATCTATTATTGGGCTGAAAAGAGCTCCCCATATGGTTCGGACCCTCAGGGTTCAGGGACCTATAAAAGATAGCTCCCACGAGGTCCTGTGTCGATCTTCTGGGAGACCGCTTAAGACAGTTTGACCTTTTGGACTGTCTCTGCTTGCATGCGGCTAGAAAGGCTTGGCCAAGCAGATACAAGGATTGAACCCGCGGTGGTTTGGTATAGTAGTGGGGAACTGTTATTGTGTTTTTCCAAAATAAAGTTTAGATGTGCAAGTGCTTGACTCAGTATTTTATTGACTGAAACTAGACTGGGGAGGAAGCTTAGAACAAGCTATTTACATTGGGGGCTCATCCGGGATCTCAATGGACCCCCAAACACAAGTTTGCGATTAAGGGATTCCAGCTGTTTCGATCGCGAGGCCATGCCTGTGTGAAGATATCTGAATCCCTCCCTGAAGTGACGGAAAAGGAATCTCGTAAAGCACTGGGATTGGTGGCTAGAGTATGGATTGGCATGGAATACTCTAGTCCATTCGAGATTTAATTGGGCAATTTAATTTGATTTCGAGAGCCCGCATGTTTGGAGTGGTACGCACCAAAACTTGTTGGTCCGAGACGAGTTTAGATTTGCAGAATCAAATTTCCAAATACAGAATTTCACATTGAAGCACTGCCCATACGGTACAATTTGAATGATGTAAATAGAACTTCGGAGTTTGCATGTTTGAGATTTATTTCGAATAGCGGCTGATCAACAGTGAATAGTTACCCTCTGATCGATTGTTGGCTAGTACCTGATAGCGAAGAGTAATTGAGAGACGGGAACCTGGTTTACTTGGTGAAAAGTTCCTGGATATTAGAGGTACTCCTAATTCTATAGAACTTAGAGAGGAGGGATAGAGGTCCCCCTATACATGTCCAGTCTTAGCAGGGGAAAGTAACATTTAGGAGGAAAAGTAGTCCATTTAAGAAGTGATACCCCTTGGCAAAGAGTACCCTAGAAAGGGGAAATCTCCAGTATCAGAGGTTCACTGATTGATAACAGTGGGACGTGGCATTGAGATTGAGTTTTTGTGAACTGTGCGCTAGCGTGTTAAATTATTATTATAATTTGTAAAAAATCCTGTATCGTCCTTTTTAGCAAATTTATCGGATCTGAATTGTATAAATACTTTGTGTATGTAAAAAGATTTCGAGTGAGTTAAGATCGCGGATCGCTACTTGTATTGTCTGTGTGAGTACTTAAGGATTTTTGGGTGTTAGATAATTGAAGTAAAAGTGCGTTTGAATTGAATATTTGTATTTGTTTAAATTGGGGTTGTAGTATTGTTAAAATGCGATTCATGGTGGTTCAAATTCTTTCAATCGCTGTGTCGGGGGAGGAGTTGGCCGAGTACGCCACGAGGAGGATTTATTATAGTGTGATTCATAGCGATAATAAGCAGATGCTTGTAATTTATATTGGGGTGTGTCTTCGTTTACTTGTAATTGGGGGAATAATTTATTGTTTGATTATAGTTTTACTTGCTTGGTTTGGGTTTATTTGTCTGTGTGAACTTAAAGTGTTCCGAGTGGGAGAGATTGCTGCTTGGGAGAGATTGCTTCTAAAATTTAAATATTGAGAGCCGGAGCATTCGTTTGGGAAACCGGAGATTCTTTGTTTACAGGCTGAGAGTTGAATGAAGTGGTTGTGATCGAGCTGATAAGAAAGTTGAGAGCACGATTGAATAAGAGCGATTGAGTTGAAAAATTGAATAGCGTGATTGGATGGAATGATTGAATAATGCTTGGGAAAAAATCAAACTAACAATTGAGTGAGGAGGTGTGAATCTGCTAGACGTTAGTCATTGTGTGGGAGCGATTGCAGTGGCCTTGGAGTCTGAAAGGAAGGAGCGAGTATTGAATCGGTGTGAGTGCTTTGAACCTTATCTGTATTGCATCTATTGTGCAGGAGGATGGGGAATGTACCAGAGAAGGACCTATCAAATATTCTTGAAAGTCCACTAAGAATAATTTGTGCAAAAATTCCGAATGAAGCAGAGATTAAGAGAATTATCGGGAAAATTAAATAAAGTTCTGAGGAACGAACTTTGGCCGATAGGTGGGCTAAAGTCTATAGTAGGAATAACCAACATAGGGACAATTGTTAGGCAATATGGAAACAGTGAAGAAGGGAATGAGCTTATTGAAATATGGAGAATGTTCTTCACTGAAAGGAAAGTAAAATAAATAAGTCGTTCTGCTTTCTACTTGAAGAATGGCAGCGTTCAAGTTAGGGATTAGAATGGAAAACAAGAGAACTAGTCCTTCTCTACACATTCCAGAACAGGGAAAGGAAGATAGTGGAAGCCAGCAGCAGGAGCAGGAGAAAACATCAGCTTTTAAAAGAAAATGACTGAGATGGCTCTTAACGGGGAGGTGCCGACTAAAATCAAACTTATTAAATTTAGTAAGAGTAATATATACAAGGGTGGGCAGACTTGTTTGGAAAAGTGTCACAGCATTCCTCTCAGCACTTTCATGTTCTTAGTTTGGAGACGCCATGCGCAGCTTGCGAACAGGGCGCTCAGGAGGAGTCAGTGGTATCTTCGACTCCACCCACTAAATTCAAATCCAAAGTAAGAAAATCGGGAAAGGACTCTCTAGTTCCGATGCTTGTTTCGCCAGCAGAGGATAGTGTGGGGGATCAAGGAGCTAGAAGGAAGGTTCCGCAAAAATGAGTACCAAAATTAATTGGGAAATCAAGTGGGAAAGTGAAAGAATCCTTTAAGTGGCCGATCCTGACATCGATAACATTATAAGATCAGAGCAAATTCCTGATGATATGGAGCAGATTCCCCATAGGCAAATCCCTAGTAGGAAGCTGCCTACTCCGCCTTTAGAATTAGATCCCACAGTAGGTGCAAATTATCCCCGGGCTACAGACATCCACATTTCAATGCAAACTGGTTCGACGGCAGTTAAATCCTTTCAGAGACCCGTACTAAGAATCCAGAAACGGGAACTAACTTCGAAGGTAGAGGAAGAGGACACTGACCAGAAGATCAGGGAGCAGGGACATTCCGGCAGCCAAATCTATTCTGATAGCCCTGATCTGCCAGCTAACACAAAGTATGAAATTCAAGGGCATCCTCACATGGCAAAATCTTAAAAGAAAAATGATAAGAACAAGAAAGAACACCACCTTTTCCGAATCCCAGGAAGAGAGACACAACAAATCTAATTGGGATCGAGAAACGTCATTAAATGGAAGGATTACGAAAAGGAAAACCTAGTAGCTGGTGTCAGAAAGAATAACTAAAGAAAACTAAACTGGCACTAGGGAGAGAAGAAATGAACTTATTGTGCAGGAGGTGCAGGAGTAGGGATAGGAGTCATTAAACCATTGTGAATATGATCAATAACTTGTTATTAAGTTTGTGCCTGCAGGACAGTATAACCTACAACACACTGCTAACTGGGGAGTGAGGTAAAGAGTATGTGGACCCTTGAGAACAAGGCAGAAGACACAGCTCAGGTAAGGTAGTGCCCCAGAAACAAAGAATAAATGATTTTGTCCTGTCCCTTTAAGACACATCTGGGAAGGCCAACAGAGAGAGAAGGCTGCTCCTCAGTATCCCTACTCCTTTGAAACTAACATTAAGGAAGAAGAAGAAGAAACCTACGCTAGTGCCCAACTTTAATATCATCCAGCTTTTGACACCAGTGAAGGAAAAAGAAAATAACACCGTCCAACGTTTTCTAAAAGATACAGACAACCTAGTATTAGGGCAAGTTCTAATTTGAAGATTTGAATTTGTAAATAGACACTCCTCTGTGGTTTGGGGCAAAACACCTACTTTGCGCCTAAATTATAGTTATTAGAAATAAATTGATAACATTTTGAATTTGGTCTCTAAATTGTATGGTGATGAAATGGAGAGATTTTTAAGTTTGAGATTTGGAACTGATTTGTGTGATTTGGCTAAGGAGTAGCTAAGGAGTACTAAATAGTTACTTAGTGGTAAAAGGAAATTAGTTATGAGAAAGAACCCCGATTGACTGAGAGACGAGCCAAAATACTAAGGAAGAAGTACTGGAGGAGAAGTCTATCGAATTAGAAGGATAAATAAGGAAATGGGTGTTGAGATATCAGAGTCGATGTATTTGACCGGTGGATCTAAATTTGTTTAACCCTTGATAGTAAAGCGGCTTCTATTATCAAGGTGTAAAGAAATTGTCCCTAGATTTGGAATTCTTGATTGGCTTTATGATGAAATTGACAACATATGAAGATTGATAGATTAAATTTGATCAGTTGGGAATTCCACAGGAATTGTGTTATCGACCACAAGCTGTGGAATGAGAAGGATGAGATACACCCTGAAACTTAAAATATTAAATTTGGTTAATTGGAACATTCTTCATGGTTTGCTTTAAGTAAGAGTCACGTCTGTCGGGAAATCTGGACTGAACCCAGCTGAAATTTATATGAGAAACCATCATCAGATATACATATTATAACATTGTGTGAATACGGAGAGGGCTGATTAGTGTTGATCCTAGGATAGTAAAGAGTATATTATAGAACAGAATATAGTAGAGATAGTTATAGTGAAATTGAAAAGGGATAGTATAGACAGAACAGAATGATAGTGGAATGTATGGGAAAGCATTAGTACATGAATGGTAACTTGCTTTGTCCCACGTCTTTCAGGAATTATAGGTTATACGTTCGACTATGGAAAGGGATGGAAGAATGGGCAACACAGATGGAGGGAATTCATGCCCACAAAAACTCAGGAGATGAAGACTCATCAGACAGAAATTATGAAGCTACGCCCAAGAAAACTCGGGAAGCTCGATCAGATTCTGAGAAGAAACATCATCTTGTTGTTGTTAATAGATGGATAATGTAATAGTCACACATATGTATATCTGATTATCTGATTATTTGGTTATCATAATTTATGGTTTATCATATATGATAAAAGGAAGGAATGTTAATTCTAGTCAAATTGGAGATGCCAGGACACTAAAATTGAGCAAAGAATTGTGGGCTGCTAGGCCATTTAGTCAATTTAAATGTGCCTTCTGCAGAAATCGGACAAGCTGCAGAATGGTGCCAGCTTGTCTGGAGCCGCGATAAGAGTTGTAGGGAAAGAATGGGTAACCTGCAGATTCTTACAACTAGGTGTAAATTGCATGAAACTGATTGTATGAATGCAAACCAGACATACATATTGTAAAAGAAGGAATCGGAGGGAATCTGAAGAAGGGTTGCAACCCGAAACATTGCCCATTTCCTTCGCTCCATGGATGCTGCCGCACCCACTGAGTTTCTCCAGCATTTTTGTCTACGAACACTTGTCTAGAGTTTGATATAACTCAAGGACTGTGATATTTTAATCGGGTTAGGCAATGTGATAGTGAAAAGTGGGGCCTGTGAAGCAAATCTCTTTTTTATTTTGACTGTCCCTGGACAAGTTTCAAATTTATTTGACTGAAACTGGTTGCCAAAGATTGACTTGTGGAAGGACCAATTTAGTGAAGAATCTATATCGGTCAGTTACACCTGATGTAGTGAAAAGCGCTCTGTGATGTACTTGGGAGAACTTAAGATGTGAGATCCAAGTTTCAACTGAAGGAAAACGTTGCATTGTGTTCCTGTAATGCACACTGGATCTTTCAGAATAAAGGAAAAGCTTGTGGATTTAGCTGCAGCGATAGCTAGAGAAATGGGTACCATTTAACCTGTTTAACTTTCTGATTGGGCTGCTGAGGTTGTTCATGTAGGGAAGACAATGGCACTGTAAGGATCGGTTGAAGTTAAAATAAATCTATCAATAGCAAAACAATAGCAGACACACAACCTTTACCTCTAATTAATGATTTATTTGCTCAGTTAGCAGGAAGACAGATCATCACCATCCTTAACAGGGCACACACTTAACAACAATTGGTTATTTGTAAGTTTCAAGCTAGTTCACACTGATACCAAACTTGAACTGTTCCAGTATACCAGCCATCCATTTGGAATCATAGCAGTTGCAGTCATTCTTTGCAGTGGACAACACACACTTATATCCAGTCCACCATATGTCATAGGTGACTTTGTTGATACCTTCTTCAGTCTGAAGAAGGGTCTCGACCCAAAACATCACCCATTCCTTCTCTCCAGATATGCTGCCTGTCCCGCTGAGTTACTTCAGAATTTTGTGTCTATCTTGATACCTTGGTGCTTAGAACAAAGCAGGAATGCAAGGAGAATCTGATAGGTTCTTTGCCCAAATAAGGGGTTTAGTTGAGGAAAGACGAGCTGTCTGTTGCCTCAGATGTAGCCCTTGTCAGTTATGAGATGGATGCAGAAGGATTCCACTGAACACAGACAAGGTTAAAGTACTGTTGGAGGCACTTAGTCTAATCAATTTGACAGGGCAAAAACCTACTGAGGATCTGTCCTCAGCAACATTATTCAGAACCATATGTAAGTTGCTGAATCACTAGACAGGGATATAAAGCAGTTGATGTTGAATTTAAAATGTTCTGTTTATTCGAGTTCAGTGAACTCTTTGCTACTGTCACATGATATATCAGCAGGCCATCGCAGATTTGTCACACCACATTGAGATGAGCTACTGATTATGTTGTATCAAAATCTCTAAGGAAGCAGAAAACATTCCAGATATAACTATTAAGATGGCGGCACACACAGTTGCAGTAGCTCGATGTTCTCCCGGTCAGTGCTTTGTGTATTTTGTATATGTGTGCGTGTCGTTTTGTGCCCTGTGTACTTACTGTCGGGCGGACAGGATCTAATATTTTACCTTGTATGTATCGTTAGCTTTTATGGTTTGAATGTTGCACTGACTGGTTGACATTTTTAAATTTTGTTGTACATGGTTCATGTTACAATGACAATAAAGAAACTATTCTATTCTATTCTAGATAAAGGCTGAGCTGTCATTTATGGAATGGCATAAGTGACACAAGCATTTGCCTGGATGGGACTTTATGAGCTTCTACACCAGAAGTCTTTTTGGGAATTATGATTTGTTATTTCTTTACCTTTCACCACACCAATGAAAAAAGGCTGATGCAGGTCATTATGAGAAACAGTGTTCATAATGAGTGAGAAAACCCTCAGGTCGATTGAATTTAGATATTTGAAAATGTTTTTCTATTGCAGTTATGCATATATTTTTGATTAACTTAATTAAAACGCACGTTTATGTGTAAGAAATAACTGCAGATGCTGGTTTAAATCAAAGGTAGACACATAAGCTGGAATAACTCAGCGGGTAAGGCAGCATCACTGGAGAGAAGGAATGGGCGACGTTTCGATCTACACTCTTCTTCAGACTGATGTCAGGGGAGGGGGTGGGTCAAAGATAGAATGTAGGAAGAGACAGTAACAATAGTGGGAGAACTGGGAAGGGGAAGGGCATGGAGAGATAAAGCAAGGGCTACCTGAAGTTAGAGAAGTCAATGTTCATACCGCTGGGGTGTAAACTACCCATGCGAAATATGAGGTGCTGTTCCTCCAATTTGCGCTGGGCCTCACTCTGACAATGGAGGAGGCCCAGGACAGAAAGGTCGGATTGGGAATGGAAAGGGGGAGTTGAAGTGCTGAGCTCCCAGGAGATCAGGTATGTCAAGACGGACTGCGCAGAGGTTTTCAGTGAAACGATCGCTGAGCCTGCGCTTCATCGCCGATTTAGAGAAATTGACCCCTGGAACAGTGGATACAGTAGATGAGGTTGGAAGAGGTGCATGCTAATGTAATCCTAATGCATGTTCATTCAACATTAGAATATTTGGATCAACTAACCTACTACTATCTAAGACAAGTGCGATAGTTCTGAGAATAATTAAATTACCATGGTGTGAATCTCAAGATTTCCTCATTGTTAATCTAATCTGTATTTTTTTCTTCCTAGTTAGAAAATTATGCTTTGATGATGAAAACTTTGTGAAGCAAATTCAGAAAAAAACCTTCTTCTATCAAATTTGTAATAAATTGAAATACATGCTCATATTTTCCCCAAATACTTCATTTACTGAGTTTCAATGCTATAGTTGTGATTGAATTTCAAATAATATCTATGAAACTACATTATATTGACTATATTGGAAAGGCCAGGCAGATATGATGACCTCCATATGTCAAAGAAACCTTCTTAATTAAAAAGGAGTTTCAAGTTATATTGTGGCTCATACTGACTCAAGTTTCAAGTACAATTTAGTCAGAATTGACCATCTGTTCTGCAATATTGAATCAGTTTTTAAATTTGGCTACATGTTAGTGCTTCCACATGACTGATTTGCATGTCAGGAATGTGTTCAGTAACTTTGCCAGGATAGTATTTCCAAGTCGGCATTAAAATGTGATAGTAAGAAGACCAATTGTTTAATCTAAATTCATGACAACTGAGACAGGTCCCTACGTATGATACCAGAATATATTTCTGAATAGTTTTGCACTACGTTCCAGTCACAAAACATAGATTACTTATCACACATTTAACCACAACTTTAAAACAAACATTGCATTCCAACTTTCCAAGTTTCAGGATAAAGCAACAAGTAATTTCTGAATATCTTCTCCTTACATTGTTTGACATAATTCTGCCCCAAAAGAATACATTGTGGATTTTATCATGCAATGGTTTTGCTTTTACTAAAAATGTGTAACTTTTGGATTCCATGAATCCACTGCATTTAATTTCTTTGCACATACATGACTCAATTTAATAAATGCGAGGTGACATCTAGAATGTACATCAATTTACAAAATTTAATAGGCAAACAAGACTAACTTTGGAGATAAGAGAATGCAAATGTTGAATCTTGAGAAAATATCGTACTGGATGAAATCTGTAGGTGAGGCAGCATTTGTGGAGGGAATGGACTATTGACATTTCACTTAGGACCATTCTTCAGACTGATCTGCCTGACCTGCTAAATTTTTCTCAGACTTCAAATCAGACTACTCCGATTAAGAACTACCTTTCTGTGCTTAAAGGATCACATATTCACCTCACTGTTATAATGCCTTGTGCACTTAAAGTTTCATGATACAGCACAGGACCTCCTATGGTGAAGCAATGGCAATAGTGTGGAACAGGACATGATTCAATAATAAGTAATATGCCTGGAAAAATTCCATATTTCACATTTTATCATCACATTGTGGCATTGAGTTTTGCCTGACTGGCTCATGATTAATATCTTAAAACAGTGACAGATCAGAACTGCCGCTAAGTTAAAAAAAATACTAAATGATTAAATGTCTCAATCTTTCATCCTGTCACTTTTACCTCAAATTCAAATATCAGAGCAGAAAAAGAAGAGAAATAAAAATTAACGAGAACATGATTCGAAAAGGCTATTTTGTGCCATATAATACTACTTCAACTGGCAACCCTTAGCCCTGTTCAAAGATCTACTTAAATGTTTTATTCTTCTGAAGCTATCAGTTATTTTTTTCATCAGTCTTCATGGTGGAAGACGCCAGCTGTGTGCCTTCAATCCTAGAGAGTCAGGGGTGGAAGTTAGTGGAGTGGTGATTACTCAAGAGAAGGTGCAAGGAAAACTGAAAGGTCTGACGGTCAATAAACCACCTGGACCGGATAGACTGCACCCTAAGGTTCTGAAGGAGGTGGACTCAGAGATTGTGGAGGCATTAGTTGTAATATTTCAAGAATCACTACAGTTAGGAGTGGATCCTGAAGATTGGAAAATTGCAAATATCACCCCGCTGTGCAAGAAGGGAGAAAAGTAGAACAGTTGAAACTATAGGCCGGTTTGCCTGACTTCGGTGGTTGGTAAGATTTTAAAGTCAATTATAAAGGATGCGGTTGCACAGTACTTAGATGTTCACAATAAAATAGGCCCAAGTCAGTACGGTTTTGTGAAGGGAAGATCTTGTCTGACAAATCTGCTGGAGTTCTTTGAGGAAGTTAATAGCAGGACAGATAGAGTGGAGGCTGGAGATGTTGTTTACCAAGATTTTCAGAAGGTTTTCGATAAGGTGCCGCACGTCAGGCTGCTAGGGAAGATGAGAGCCCATGGTAATAAAGGGAAGATACTAGCATGAACAGCGGGTTGGCTGGATGGCAGAAGGCAAAGAGCTGCAACAAAAGGCGCTTTTTCAGGTTGGCTGCCAGTGAATAGTGAAGATCCGCAAAGGTTGGTGCTGGGGCCGCTTCTCTTCACGTTGTATATTAATAATTTGGATAAGGGGATTGAAGGCTTTGTGGCAAAGTTTGCAGATGATGCTAAGACAGGTGGTGGGGAAGGCAGTGTCGAGGAAGCAAGGGCTCTGCAGAAGGACTTGGACAGGTTAGGAGAGTGGGCAGGGAAGTGGCAGATGAAATTCAGTATTGCAAAGTGCGGCGTCATGCATTTTGGTAATAAGAATAAAGGCGTAAATTATTTTCGAAATGGAGAGAGAATCCAAAAATTGGAGGTGCAAAGGGACTTGATAGTGCTGGTGCAGGACTCCAAAAAAGTTAATTTGCAATTCGAATCGGCGGTAAGCAAGGCAAATTCAATGCTAGCCAGCATTTATATCAAGAGGACTGGAATACATAAACAGAGATGTAATGCTGAGGCTCTATAAGGCGCTGGTCAGGCTGCATTTGGAGTACTGTGAGCAGATTTGGGCCTCATATCTGAGGAAGGATGTGCTGGCTTGGAGAGGGTCCAGAGGAGGTTTACAAGAAAGATTCCAGGAATTAGAAGGTTAACCTAGGATGAGCGTTTGTCGGCATTGGTCCTCTACTCGCTGTAGTTTAGAAGATTGACAGGGGACTTACAGAACTCATAGAAACTGAGAGAAAGGATGTTTCCACTGGTGGCAGAGCCTAGGCCATAGCCTCAGAATTAAAGGTCGCTTCTCTTCACGTTGTATATTAATAATTTGGATAAGGGGATTGAAGGCTTTTTGGCCAAGTTTGCAGATGATGCCAAGATAGGTGGTGGGGAAGGCAGTGTAGAGGAAGAAAGGACTCTGCAGAAGGACTTGGACAGGTTAGGAGAGTGGGCAGAGAAGTGGCAGACTACCATTGTTCAACACTACCATGGTGCTCTTTTAGAAAGGTGTGGAGTAACTTCTTTAGCCAGAAGGTAGTTAATCTGTGGAACTCATTGCCGCAGAGGGCTGTGGAGGCCAAGTCAGTGGATATTTTTAAGGCAGTGATAGCCAAATTTGTGATTGGAATGGGTGTCAAGAGTTATGGGGAGGGCAGGAAAATTGAATTAGGAGGCAGAGATCAGCCATGATTGGAAGGCGGAATAGTCTCGATGGGCCAAATGGCCTAATTCTACTGCGATAAAACTTGTCAACTATCTTCAAATGCTGAATGAAATTACTAATTGTGCATGCAATTCCCAATGTAATAACTTGCAGATGAAGGACCCTGCAAGATCCCTGTGTTTTACTTTATGTATGAATGTATTGTCCGAACCTTTTTAAAAATGGGCAATGATTATGATAGGCTACCCAGGATCGTTTAAGGAATGTGTCACCTTTCGTGAGATTTTGGGGTCCTTTCTGCAGTATTACAACATTTTCTGCCGCCGAGTAGAATTTCATTGATTGCCTTCTGTAGGGCAACAATTGTGATCAGGCCAAAGCCTTGTCAAATTAGGATGTCCACAGAAATCCTTTGAACAATTCAATCATATATTGAATATGTAGAAAGCATTGTCATTTTTTGCCACAAATAATATTGCTGAAGTGAAGATGATAAAATTGCCCTCACCAATAGAGACAAAGGTATAAAAAGTGATAAAAACCTTGCAGGTGCCAGTCAAACTCAGAAAAAACACCTTTCTCTGAGTTTGCAAGGGCCAGGAAGTGAGCAGGTAAGATCATCTCTGATGCCTCTCACCCTGGACACAAACTCTTTGAATCACTTCCCTCTGAAACGCGACTCCGGACTGTTAAAGCTGCCACAGCTAGACATAAAAACAGCTTTTTTCCTCGAGTAGTAGCTCTACTCAATAACCAAAAATCTGTAACCTCCTTTTGCTCTGGTATCTTATTTTAATTCACGTTTAATCAATAATGTTTTGTTATTAATGTTTAATGTTTTATGTATCATGCTTAACTGTCACTGTATGTCATGTTGTCACTTGCGGGGGGGGAGCACCAATACAAATTCCTTATGTGTGAATACTTAGCCAATAAACTTATTCAATTCAAATTCAAATTTTGAAGAAAGGTTGAATTGGATGAACAGGAGTAATATCCTGCCACTAATTCTCTTGTTCAACAACTGCAACAGCTAAAAAACACATCTAAGTGGATTCAGTCTGGTCACCAGCACAGACCTCCCCATCATCAAAAGCGTGTACATGAGATGCTGCCTCAAGTAGATGGTATTTATCATCAAGGATCTCCACCATTCGGGCCATGCCATCCTCTTGCTGCTCACACAAAGCAGGAGGTAGGGAAACCTGAAGTCACACAACTCTAGGTTCAGGAACCTACATTCTCCAACCATCAGATTCTTGAATCTTCCCACACAATCCTAATCTGACCTCAACAATGGAATGCTACAATCTCTTGCAGTGCCATGGACTTTATTTTCGAATTACAGTAAGCTTTGTGAGATGGACATATTTTACACATCGTTTTATTGTTTTCCAGAATTTATATATTTTTTGTGTTTGTCTGAGTTCATGTGCTGTGATGCTGTTGCAAGCAAGATTTCTTTGTACCTGTACCTCACCATACATATGCATACGACAAACTCGACTTGAACCATTGCAGACTTTGATGCTGATTTGAAATGCACAGTCCAACACTACATATATTACACAAGTTTGAAGGGAATGGTGCAGCATTGAATAGTTTGTGAAACTCATGTTACATCTAGTCACAGGAGGTTGCTCAGTGAATTGAAACTGAATTTCAAGTGGGTGTTTGATATTATACAGGCAATGAAGACAATGGTCAAGCAAACATAGGAATTTAGACTTCACCCAGGATATTAACAAGGTAAAGGAATAGCTCTAAGGAATCTTGAAGGAAAGGTGTGATTATTTAATCTCCCTGAAGAGGATATAATTTTGGCAATGCACAACACCAATATAATGACTCGACCTCCTCAACTTGTGCAACCAACATGAAAGTCATGAATATGTGTACCCACAGGTCCGGCGTAACTGCATCTCCTGACAAACAATGTTGTTTAATACATAATCTGATTTAAACCCAGCACTACAGTTCAGTAATTATGACTTTATTCTCTGTAACCATGTAGAAATTATGGATTCTACAAAAGAGTCAGTCATTGAATGCTGGAGCATGAAATCAGTCTTTTTCTGTGCCCACTGTCTATTGATAGCTCTGCTGAGAGAAACATTTCCCACTATTTCCCCTATCCATGCCACACATAGTATTGTATACCTCAATAAGGCACCCAAACTGTCTTCCGACTTCCAAACATTACAAACACACCCAATCAAGACTCTGTTCATTGTTGAAATGCTTCATGTCAGTCAACATCTAGTTGATCTCCTCTACATCTTTTGTAGTACAATCACTGTCGTTCCCGTAGTGTTAACCAGAAATGCACATAGTCTTGCAGTTGCGACCTAACTGATCTTTTATATAGATGTAACATAACCAACTCCCCACCCTCACTGTCCTGCTTTATGCATAGCTAAGGAAGATAAGTATCCCAAATGCCTTCTTAGCCACCTTAGCAATCTGTGCTACAGATTCGGAAGGGGCGTCGCTGTCCTAGCCTGAGCACTGCTGCCCCGGGCGACTGACAGGAGAGGAGACCAATCTGGCCATGCGCGGGTTTTAAGATTTTTAAACTTTAATAACTTTTAAACTATATTATCAATCTGACAAAACTTGTTGCACTTCAGCACAGGAGAATGGTGAGTAAGGGGGCGAAAAAGCGTAGCGCTATACTGTAACGTTTTTGCGCGAAGAGAAAAAACCATGCAAACCGGAGGATCACAAGATCAGAGTTTTAGTTATGTATAGATTAGCTGGAGAAATGAACTTTTTCCCAAAGAATAATATAAAAGCTGACTGAATTAAAGAGGTATGTGAAATCATCCAGTTCCCGTTGTAAATAGGTGCTCTTAATTAATTCAAAAGTACATTATGGTGCTGATTTATTTCTCATATTCTACAAATGAAAAAAAAGAAATACTGAAAATGCTCAGAAGGCAAGTCAGCATCTGTGAAAATGTGCTAATGCTTCAGGTCGGCCATCAATTTCCTAACTTTCAAAACTAACAGTTTCTCTTTCCACATTTGTTTCCTGACAACGCAGGAAGATTGACTGATGCCTTCCATCACAATGAAGCATGTTGATTCCACTGTGGTGGATGTTTTTGTTCAATTCTATTGTGTTCTTTTTGATTGTGTGGCTGCATGGCAACTCAAAATTTCACTGTTCCTTAATTGGTGCATGTGACAATAACTTGAACTTGAACTCGACATGATAAGTATTCTCAGCATTTTCTGGTTTTATTTCAGATTCCTAACATCTGCAATTTACTTTTTTTTTTTAACCCTGCATCCTCTTATTTTCACAAGGATAAATATATTAGTACTTTTAGTTCATCATTCAGTCTTTCATTGCTCATATACATGAACATCGAGTCAGATGGCTATGCAGTAGGGAAACATACACTTCGGCCCAACTTGTCCATTTGTTTCAGGAATGCGGCTTAATTTCAGGAACACTGTTTGAGGAACACTGTGGTTTAATAGAAATCTGAGGGGTAACTTTGTCAGACAAAGAGTGGTGGATGTATGGAGTGAGATGCCAGAGGAGTTGAGGCAGGGACTATCGCAACATTTAAGAAACAGTTAGACAGTAACATGGATAGGACAGGTTTGGAGGGGAATGGGCTAAATGCAGGCAGGTGGGACTATTGTAGTTGGGCTATGTTGCCCAGTTGGGCTGAAGGGCCTGTTTCCACACTGTATAACTCTATGACTCTCTGAGCCCTGGAGCAGGGCAGAGGTCAGATGTTTGAGCATCAGTCCTCCAGTGGAAGTCAGTAAGTTGTTGACATCTGTAGGGAAATAACAGATCCATCAGCCAATCATTAAAATTAATCCAGAGACTTGTAGAAATTCCAGAAGTTTTCAATATACAACACACACTTTGTTTATATGTTCCTTGCGCCACATGCGCATTCGCCTATACTTTCTGCAATCTATTGTGTGAGAGGTAAAGAACCAAATATCACATGTACTTTCAGAATATTCCCAGATTAAATTGGTTTTTGATATGTTCATTTACAACTTGACTGCAAAGAGAAAATCTGTACAACTTTTAAGTATGCCCTTTTGCATAGTTAAAATTATATTATTCTCCACAATAAAGAACATTCGATGTATGTACTGGTTTATTATTGTCACGTGTACAAAGGTATATTAAAAAGCTTTTGTTTGCGTGCTATCCGATTAAATCAGATCATATTATACACAGGTACAATCAAACCAAACACAAGTACAACAGGCAGAAACAAGGAACTGCAGATGCTTGTTTACCAAGGAAAGACATAAAATGCCGGGGAAACTCAGCAGGCCAGATAGAATCCCTGGAAACATAGATAGGTGATGTTTTGGGTCAGAACCCAAAGACGAGTCTGAAGAAGGGTTCTGACCCGAAACATCACCTATCCATGTTCTCCAGGAATGCTGCCTGACTCTCTGAGTTACTCCAGCATTTTGTGTCTTTCACAAGTACAACAGGTAGTGCAAAGAGAAAAATACTAGAGGGTAGAATATAATTTGAAAGCATTGCACGGTTACAGAGAAAAAAAACATCTGCAAAGCCCAAACACGAGGAGTGTGACATGGGTGTCCTTGTTATCTAAATGGTCCAGAGATGAACACAAAATGCTGGAGTAACTCAGCGGGAAGGGGAAATGGTGTTTGCTGTGAAGATGCTGTGATGGAAGGTAGACTGCAGTGGACCAAGGCTGACTGTTGGCTACAGTTAATGTGTGCCATGACCAACCTCTCAAAGCATTTCATAATGGTGGTTGTCAGAGCCACTGGACAGTAGTCATTAAGTCCTTCAACCTTTCTGTTCTTTGGCAGTGTGATGATTGTGTCCTTCTTGAAGCATGAGGTTACATCAGATTGGAGTTGTGAGAGATTAAATATGTCTATCTATACTCCTGAGTATAGAATGCATTGAGCTCATTGTAAAGGAACTGTCTGACTTCACTTAGTAGCCATTACAGCAAGGAAGCCTTGCCACAATGTTGAAGTTCACATCTCAAAGGAACCTAATGAATTAAACTTCCAGATAATATACAAGATCTCAATTGAGTTAAAAAAAAAAAAATGGATGTGGACTAGTTATCCAAATGTATTTCAATATTATTGGTTAGCAAAATCAGAAAACTAAAGAAAACATTGTACAAACAGAACTAAACAGCACAGTAGTTAAAACACATCTGGCTAAAATCATGAATAGACCATTTGTTGTTCTATGCTGTAACTGTTGAAAATATTGAAAACACAAATAAATGGGAAAAAATACTTTAAAATGACAGTTGAATTGAAGGTTTATAAATAATTAAGGAAAATTAAAGAAAGAGAGTGCATTCTGTTTGCAATGCAGAGGAGGTGATATAACCTGAAAGGAGTCTCTTGAGTTATGGAAGGATTTGATGGGGTGAAATAGTTCATTAGCATGCTTTTATTTATCAGAGAGACTAACATTGAGTGACAAACACAAAAGAAGCTCCAATAAATCTGACAAGGAATTCAGTGTTAATATCTTTATCTGGCGAAGGCATGAATGTGTTACTCCAAGGAAAACTGAATACGAGCTAATCCAATGGTGTTAAATGAAATTAGGTTCAATTACCTAAAAAAAACATGAACTTGGATGCATCATGTTTAAGCCTTAACTGTGCACAGAGAAATATCTGTAATAGTTTACAAATGATCTTCCTCACAGACTTATAAAGATAAAATAGCTTTTGTTATTTTTATGAGCAGCAATGGCACAAAGATAAAACACAGCAGCCTCTTGACTGTGTCCTTTTGCATTCCTCAAGGACCAATTTGTTCCAAGCAACCAACAACTTTCAAGCACAATCCCAACCTCTGTCGAAATGGTACTCAGTGAATAATAACTGCTGGTTAGAAAAACATCAAATTATTCTGAAACAAAGGGACTCATTTCCCTGTGCTAGTCAAATGCAAATTAACATGAAAGATGTGGAATATCTGAATCACAATTATATCTAGTGGGTAATTTCTGATGTTTTTCTGTCAGTGGTGCATGCGAAACTGGTAAAAACTAATTAAGAAACCACTGATAAAAATAATAGTAAGTTTACAATGACATTCACTGCAGAACCTCTGCATCAATGAGTGTTTTAAATAATAATAGGAGAAAAATGTACTACAGATTCTGGTTTATACCAAAAATAGACACAAAGTGCTGGAGTAACTCAGTGGGTCAGGCAGTATCTCTGGAGACAATTGATAGGTGACGTGTCGAGATATACTCTGGAGTTTAAAAGCATGAGAGGGGATCTTATTGAAACATAAGATTATTAAGGGTTGGGACACACTAGAGGCAGGAAACATGTTCCCGATGTTGGGGGAATCCAGAACCAGGGGCCACAGTTTAAGAATAAGGGGTAAGCCATTTAGAACGAAGACGAAGAAACACTTCTTCACACAGAAGGATGCAAAAACAGTAAAACAAGATGGCGTCACGTGCACAACGCGAGGCTCTGCGTCTCCGTAGTTTTAGCGAGATAGTTTTTTTTTTTTTCCTATTTATACTTACCTTAATTTTCGCCGGGAGCACTCGAGCGAAGACTCTGTACGGCCGTCAGGAGCTACTGGAGCTCGGACGTCTCTACGAACCGAGCACCAGAAGCCACAACTTTAAACTGCCGCCGGAGATCATCAGGTCACCGTGGTCTAGCGGACCCGCTCTCCCAACAGGTAGTGTCCGGAGGCGGCGCAGGGACCGCAAACAGCGACGTGGGAAACGCGGAGGCCACCGGGCTAGGCTGAGATCAGACCCGCACCAGCCAGCTCTGCCCAGCATCTTCCTCGCGAACGTCCGGTCCCTGGTGAGTAAAACCGACGAACTTCGGCTGCGCATCACCACACACAGACGGATCGCCGACTGCAACGCCATGGTCTTCATCGAGACATGGCTCACCGACAACATTCCCGACAACGCCGTCGAGCTGGAGGGGCGCACTGTCTTCAGGGCCGACAGATCTGCGGAGGAATCCGGTAAGACCAAGGGCGGCGGACTGTGCATCTATGTCAACAACTCATGGTGCACAGACGCTGTCAGGATTGGTAGCCACTGCTCTGCTGACCTACAATACCTGATGTTAAAGTGCAGGCCCTTCTATCTGCCCAGGGAATTCACATCGACTGTCATCAAAGCAGTCTATGTACCCCCGGACGCTAATGCCAGGCTTGCAATGGAAGAGCTGCAAGCTGCTATCAGCAAACAACTAACTGCCCACTCAGAGGGGGCTTTTATTGTTGCTGGTGATTTTAACCACTCCAACCTAAAAACTGTGCTCCCCAGATTCCACCAACATGTCTCCTGCCCAACCAGAGGTAACAATATTTTGGACCTAGTATATACTAATATTACTGAAGCATACAAAGCCCTTCCCCTCCCCCACCTGGGACAGTCTGATCACCTCTCTTTGTTCCTGCTCCCCAAATACACATCTCTGATCAGACGTGTGAAACCTACCGCGGACAGTGAAGGTCTGGCCTGAGGGGGTTACACAAAAAGCTGGAGAAACTCAGCGGGTGCAGCAGCATCTAAGGAGCGAAGGCGATAGGCGACGTTTCGGGTCGAGACCCTTCTTCAGTCTGAAGAAGGGTCTCGACCCGAAACGTCGCCTATCTCCTTCGCTCCTTAGATGCTGCTGCACCCGCTGAGTTTCTCCAGCTTTTTGTGTAACCCTCGATTCTCCAGCATATGCAGTTCCTTCTTTAACAACTGGCCTGAGGGGGCTGTCTCTGTCTTACAGGAACAGTTTCAGCAAACAGACTGGAGTCTGTTTGCCACCCAGGCCACCTTTAACTCCCAAGTGGACATAAATTCATACACCTCAACTGTTCTGGACTACATAAAATTCTGCACTGATAACGTCACCACCCATAAAGTGATAAAGACCTTCCCTAATCAGAAGCTGTGGATGAGCAGGGAGGTCAGACTCCTGCTGAAGGCTCGAGACGCCGCTTTTAAATCTGGCGACGCTGAGGGATACAGCTCATCCAGGGCCAATCTGAAAAAGGGAATTAGGAATGCTAAACTCAATCACAAACAGCGGATTGAGGAGCATTTCCGAAACAACTCCGACCCCAGGCGAATGTGGCAAGGAATTAAGTCCATTGCCGACTACCATAAAATCAACACCCCCCCCCCCCCCCCCCGGACAACGCCTCCCTTCCTAATGAGCTAAACCACTTCTATGCTCGCTTTGACCGGGACAACAAAACTCCCGCCATCAAAGTTGCTCCACCCCCGAATGAACAATCCCTCAGTCTCTCCACCTCTGCTGTACAAGACGCACTGAGCAAGGTGAATGAGCACAAAGCTGCCGGCCCCGATGGCATCCCCGGGCGGGTGCTCAGGG
Source organism: Raja brachyura (assembly GCA_963514005.1). The sequence goes on from OY740783.1 coordinate 92,760,372, forward strand.
CATGTGCCGGACAACTATCCCTGGTCCTCACTGACATTTTCAATCTGTCACTGGCCCAGGGTGTCGTCCCCACTTGCCTCAAGACATCTACCATTGTGCCAGTGCCCAAACAGTCAGCGACAAGGAGTCTCAACGACTACCGGCCAGTGGCACTCACCCATGTCATCGCTAAGTGCTTTGAGCGGCTGATCCTGGCTCACCTCAAAGCCAGCCTCCCCCCCACACTGGACTCCCACCAATTTGCCTACCGGTCAAACAGGTCTACAGAGGACGCCATATCGACGGCCCTACACTCTGCCCTGACCCACCTGGACAGCAACAACACCTACATCAGGCTGCTGTTTATTGACTTCAGCTCTGCCTTTAACACTGTCATACCCGCTAGCTTGATCACCAAACTCAGCGGTCTTGGCATCTCCACCTCCCTCTGCAATTGGACACTGGATTTCCTCACTAACAGACCACAGTCTGTTAGGGTCAACAACCTCACCTCCTCCACTATAACACTGAACACCGGCGTGGCACAGGGCTGTGTGCTCAGCCCTCTCCTCTACTCCCTCTTCACGCATGACTGCATCCCCAAGTATGGCTCCAACGCCATCATAAAATTTGCCGATGACACCACGGTGGTAGGACTGATCAGTGATAATGACGAATCAGCCTACAGGGAGGAGGTCCAGCACCTGACTACCTGGTGTGCCAACAATAACCTCGTCCTCAACTCCCAGAAGACGAAGGAAATAATTGTTGACTTTCGGAAGAACAGAGGGGGCAGACACACCCCCATCCATATAAACGGGACTGAGGTGGAGCGGGTCTCCAACTACAAATTCCTCGGGGTACACATCTCGGAGGATCTGTCCTGGTCCCTCAACACCTCAAAGCTAATCAAAAAGGCACAGCAGTGGTGGGGGGGGGGGTTTGGGGGGTACTGATTAGGGATGATCAGTCATGATCACATTTAAGCGCCGAATGGCCAACTGTTGCACCTATTGTATATTGTCTATTGTGACCCTTTTGCAGATTTTTCATTTCAGAGTTTTAATTCAATGCAAAAACCTTCACTTCAAACAGTTCTCAAATTATATCTCGGAAAGAAACAGCCAGCAATTCAGTGGCTTAGTCTACGTTAACCCCTCAATACAAATGTTAGCTCAACAAGTAGATTTATATACAGGAGCATCATTCAGATGATCCTTTCACTCATCTTTTCAAACAGTAAAGCAAGACCTGATATAACTATTTTTGCTGAGGTATTCTCTGTTTGTGTCTCTAATTTGTGTATTGTATTTGTCATAGCATTTATTTGGATGGGGATCAACATGGATCTACAACATAGATCTACATAGATTTTCTTGCTGTGTTCAGGTTAACATTTTGGCATAGTCTGTTTTTGGCTCGGTTAAGTTTTGTCAATTTGCATATTTATTTTTGCTGAAAATGTTCATCATACGTTATCCCTGAATTAGATTTATATGTTCTGGGTGTGTACATTTTTTTATGTCAGATCACTACTTTTTCAATACAATTGTAGCTGGCTAATTTTTCTGAAAGTCATAATCAGAAATAAGAGAGAGAAATATGATCGCAATGGCAGATCTGCATCTTCATGTCTGATTTGATTTCACTGTAGTTCTGGGAAAATGAAATAGAAGTAGTCCACAGTCTGCAGCTAGGGGAGCTGCCAACAAGAGCTAGGAAGGGAAATGTGGCAACATCAGCAGCAGTTGAGAACTATAGTCAAGACCCAAGGCAAAACACTTCTATTACCTGGTTTAACATTTGTGCATGTTGTTCAGCAACATGTTCTTTGACAAAGCTCGTACTTTCCTGACTGGTGGCACCCATTCAAGAGTTAAATGCGTGCCTATTGAACATTTGCACAAAGGTTAGAAACAAAGAATTGCAGATGCTGGTTAGTACACAAAAGGACACAGAATGTTAGAGTATCTCAGCAGGTCAGGCAGCATCTCTGGAGGACATGGATATGTGACCTTTTAGGTCAAGACTCTTCTTCAGATTTAGGCTATTGGGTTTGAGCAGTAACGTCGAACTCCATGCAAAACATTTAGTACAGAAGAACCCGAAGAATGATTTGGACCATACACAATAATGTTATATTATAGGTTTGGCTATAACATGGTCTATCATTTTCCTCTAAGGCAGCTTCTTCAGCTGAGGAAAAGCCTTTGTGTGCATATTCTTAGACCTTGCACTTTGTCCAAGGTAGAAATCACAGTCTGGGAGCTTAGCATAAAACTGAGGTAGGATCCCATTGCAGTATGACTTTAATGCACATTTTAACACACAGCTATTACTGAAAGAACAGAGTGTGCAATAAAAAGAGCTAATTATTAATTTTCACATACCATCTATTGGTACCTATATCCTACAGAAAATTTAGAAGCCCATCAGAAGTAATTGTTTGTTCAGTGACCTATGGCTTAAGTAAAACATCTAAGAGCCTGCATTAGGCTATTCAATGATACTTTATTGTCACATATACCTAGTTACCAAAGTATGCAAAGTGTCACCGCAGATGAAGCATCGACAAAGTTACAAAAGTAATCATTAGAGTCCTCTGATGGTCCTCCTTTTTCTCGGCAGCCACACCCCGCTGGGTACATTAGTCAATAAACTCTATTATTGTCACGTGTATCAAAGCACAGTCAAAAGCTTTTGTTGATGTGCTATCCAGTCAAAGAAAAGACTGTACATGAATACAATTGAGCTGTCCTTAGTGCAGAGATAGACAATAAAGGATGCAACATTTAGTGCAAGATACAACTTCACTCAGACAAAAGGGACTAAACCTCAGTAAAAATATTCAAAAACCTTTAAAAACGTCCCTTCATTTTTCCTGCACCAGTGGCGAGGCTGGTAGAGCTGCTGGCTCAGTGCCAGAGACCTGGGTTCAATCCTGACCTCGGGTGCTGTCTGAGTGCAATCTGTACATTCTCCCTGTGACCGCGTGGATTTCATTCGGGTCCTGCAGTTTTCTTCCACATTCCAAAGACGTGCCGATTTATAGGTTAATTAATCTGTTATTGGCCAATGGTGAATCTGTGAAATTCATTGCCAAGAATGGTATGGGCGCCAAGTCATTGGGTATTTTGAAAATGGAGATTGATAGGTTCTCAATTAGTAAGGATATCATAGGTTATCAGGAGGAGGCAGGAGAATGGTGTTGAAAAGGAAAATTAGATTAGCCAGGATGGAATGGTGGAGGAAACATGGACTGAATGGCCTAATTCTGCTCCTATATCTTCTGATCTATTGCAAATATACAAATATATCTGTAAAACCTGCCCCTTGTGTGTAGTGAGTGAATCAGAAAGTGAGATAACATGAAACTAGTGTGAAGGGGTGATTGATGGTTGACATGGATTTGGTAGACTCAAGGGCCAGTTTTCATGCTACAAATTTGAAACAAAACACGAAAGAATCCAGATCCCTTGAACTAATTATTAATCTAAAAAATATTTGCTATTAGTGCTTTAATTTGTTCCTCATTGCTATGTGAACGCCTTCGTTGATCATGTCCTACTTCCATTTTACCATCTAACAGGGGAAAAAACCTTCACTTTTTCTTAAAAAATACAATCCTGAGATTATTGCTGTACCCTTTCCAAATACCATATTCAATACACTCATACGATCGCTTCCCACCCCAACCTCCCACCACATCCCTGCCCTCTCACCCTTTTTATTGCTCATGGTTGTACATTTACAGTAGATTTTTTGTTCCATCTCTCTACTCTTATGCTGGGTTACAGTTTTGTTAAGAATTTATTTCTTCTTTTACAACAAAATCATTTACTGGATGGGGATATTACTGGAAGGTGAGCATCCAACTTCCAACCGTATTTTTCCGTCAAAGTTATTTTTCCAAATTGGACCTCATTTCTCTGGATGGAACTGCATTTGTCATCTCAACATTCACTCTGCTTATCACAAATTCCAGATAGTGCAGGTGATTCAAACAACAGCAGCAGACATAAACTTGTACCAATTTTACAAGAGGGGCAGCAGTGTGATTGCAGCCACTGAACAATTCCCAGGTGAACATTCTGAACTGTGGTTGAAATTGCTTTAATGAGCAAAGAGTCAATTGACCAAATGGTTGTCTTACAAGTTTAAGAGCGATGGAGCATTTCAAATAGAATGATTTTCACAAGATTGTTAGCATAAAATGGTACACCAAGTCATTAAACCATTACATTCATGCATGTCTGGAGCTCCACTTTACCCAGGAGAAGCGATACAAAGCCATTATTAGAACACAATGCTTACATTGTTATGAGTGAAACAGACATTAACGCTCTTTAATTTTATTCCTGACAGGATTAAACCGTCAATCTGATTCCAGAGACATGCGTGTCACATTTATGCTATTGTAAAGTGGAGCTGCTTTTGTGCGCAAACTGTGCTTTTGTGTGGAATCTTTCGTGCCCAAACTGAGAAAGGAATCTACTAATAAACAAAGAGACAGGATATAATGGAAACACTCAGCAGATCTGGCAGCATCTCTGGAAAGAAAAATAGTTGTTGTCTCAAGTCTGCACAGAAGCTAACATGACAAATACCATTTCTTCGATCAACATATTATCGTATTTGCCCCCGCATTCTCTATTTGGTTGTAAAATATATGCTGCATGATTTGAAGAAAGAAAAATAAGGTCCCAGGTTTCTTCTATATCTCTCATAGCTTCGCCACTCCCTATTCTTATATAACAGCTTCATATTTTTGTACACCAGGAATAAATCTGATTACATCAGATTAAAAGGGTGGAAAAAAAGGTAGCACAAAAAACGCACCATTTGGCCCATTCACTCGATGCTGTTGCTTTTGCTCCACATGCACCTTCTCCCCATTCCTCATCTTGCTCAGTCAACATAACTCTCCTTTCCTTTCTCGGTCACAAACCTGTGTAGCCTCCTTCAACCATGGACTGTGGTTATGACTTTTACATGCACTCTAATCTTTGGGTAAAAATACTTCTTCAGAATTATCTGTTAGATTTGTAGGCTTTCAACAAAATATTGTAGGAAAGGTAATAAAATACAAATTCTCATTTATATTTCAAAGGATATGTTATGTTGAGTACAATATTCACTCTGGGCACATTGGGTCACCTTACTTCAAACAATGTGCAAAATAAATGCAATTTGCTGTAACAGATACATAGTGCTGTTGTGAGATACAAAATCCAAAATGTTGATGGCATATTTTCTCAGTATGTTTTAAAAATGCAGAAAATTAATCATATTCATTAACTTGAATGTCTCAGGCTGGTAAAACTCTATGGGTATATATTTTTCAATTATAGTGTCCCTTGATGCTGATAACAAACGGGTACAATACTTAATCAATTAGCTTCCAAGTGATTTGGAAATAAGGCTTTACATTGAGACCAGAGACGACAGATATTAGAATCCAGAGTAACAAATAATCTGCTGGAGGAGACACAAAGGGCTAGAATAACTCAACGGGTCAGGCAGCATCTCTGAAGACCAGGACCCTTCTTCAGAATGACTGTACTGGGGGTAGAGAGGAAGACCCATTGTTTCTGCCTGTTGCTGCCCCACAGAACTCATCTCCAAATACCTTGATTCCATCCTGTCACTCCTTGTCCCGTCCCTTCTGACATACATCTGAGATACATCACACTCCCATCAAGCTTACAATACAAAGGCCCCCATTACCTCATCTTTACCATGGATGTTCAGTCCCTTTACACCTCCATCCCCCACCAAGAAGGTCTCAAGGCTTTCTGGTTCGTCCTTGAATAGAGACCCAATCACTTTCCCTTTAGTAGCACACTCTACATGGCGGAAATTGTTCTCGCCCTAAAGAAATTATCTTTTGACTCCTCTCAATTGTACCTCCTCCCACCCTGCCTCTTGCAAATATTCTGACTTCTACTCTGTTTCACCATCACTGCCATTGCTGCTCCCAAGATGAGGATATCCATTCTAGAACATCAGATATGTCCTCTTTCTTTAGAAACCATTTCTGCCCTGCTGTCGTAAATGGATAACTCACCTGCATTTTCTCGGTCTCTCATAGTTCTTCACTTGCTCCCCCTCTCCCCAGATGGAACAAGTATAGAGTTTCCGTGGTCCTTACCTTTCACCTCAGTGACCTCCCCATCCAACACATCATTCTCCAACATTCCCACCACCTTCAAAATGATCCCACCACCAGTCACATCTTTCCATCTCCATCCATTTCCACCTTCCACAGAGACCGCTCCCATCACAATTCCTTGGTTCACATTCCTTCCCAGACAAACTACCTCCTCCCCAGGTGCCTTCCCTGCAACTGCAGGAGATGCAACACCTGTCCTGATACCTCCTCTTTATATTCATCCAGGGACCCCAGCAGACCTTCCAGGAGAAACAGAGGTGAGCAACTCCTCTAGCCTCATCTACTGCATTCAGTGTTCCCGATGCGACCTCTTTTAAATCGGCAACACCAAGTGTAGACTAGGTGACCGTTTAACAGAACACTTCCACGTGATCCGCCAAGGCCTGCTGGATCTCCCAGTTACTATCTATTTTAACTCATCTTCCCATGCCAATCTTTCTGCCCTGGGCCACCTCTAGAGTCAGTGTGAAACCACACACAAACTGGAGGAATAGCACCTCATATTTTGCTCCTGTACCTTACAATCTAATGGTATGAAAATTAAATTATCCGATTTTAAGTAACTAATTACCAATTCTCCTTCCACCAGTTTTCCCCCTCCCTTCCCTATGCCCCACCTGGATTTGCTCAAATTCCTCCCCTGCCCCGTCCCACCATCCTTTTCCACCTATATTCCTTCCTCTAGCTTCACAATTTAAGCTTCTTATATCCTTCTCATACTTCTTGTCTTTCAACTCTGGCCTTTCTCCAACAATCAACCCTCCCCACCTCATCTGTGTCCAACTTCCACTTGTCAGACTTTAGCCTGCCCCTACATGTCTTCCAGATTTCTGTCACCCATGCCCAGTACACCAATTTGTACAAAAAACTATCCATATTATCACAAATCCATTTATTTTCTCCTGAGATGCTGCTTGACCTACTATGTTACTCCAGACTGTTGTGATAGAGGCATACAGCATGTGAAAAAGCCCTTCAGCCTAATTCTTCCATGCCGACGATGATAACCCATATTCACTCATCCTACCAGCCACGTGTGGCCCATATCCCTCTAAACCTTTCCTCTCCATGTAACTCTCCATGTACCTGTCCAAATATATTTCAGTACCTGCCTGAACTATCTCCCCAGCAGCTCGTTTCATATACCAACCACCCACCAAGTGAAAAATGTGCCACTCAGGTTCCCATTAAATCTTTCCCCTCTCGTCTTAAACCTATATCCTAAGATTCTTGACACACCTACTCTGGGTGACAGACTCTGTGCATTCTCCCTACCTATTCCTCCCATTATCTGATACACCTCAGTATCTTTTTTGGTAAATCAGCATTGCAGTTCACTGTGTCTCCAATCTGTTGGAGGAACTTAATGGGTTGAGCGGCATCTGTGTGGGAAGGGGGGGGGGGGGGGGTGGAGATTGGGGGGGGGGGGTGGGTAGGGGGAGGGGGATAATAAATTGTCAACATTTTGCATTGAAATCCACCTCAGGACTAAGTAAGTCAGTTTATTAGCCAAGTATTCACATACAAGGAATATTCCTTGGTGCTCCTCCCACAAGTAACATGACATACAGTGACAGTTATGACTAGTATTCAAATATCGATAATCCCTTCCAACCCTCACGGATACGACTGAACCAACTAAGCTCCTCTAGCAGATTGTTTGTGACTTTATATTGTATCTGAATGTAGGCATTTAGATTTATTTGTAAATATGGTGTAAACATTTAACCATGCCCTGTAGAACATTTAACAGTCTGTAGAATGGTCCCCTGAAATGTTCCCCGCTCATTCTCCTCACAGATGCTGCCTGCCCTGCTAAATTCCTCTAGCACTTTGATTTTTGGCACAGACATCATTAAAAGTATTGCCTTCTCAAAATTTTATGTCAGTGACTTGTGAATAGAAGACTGAGCAGTGCAACAGGGGAACAATGACTCTGCCGAACATGATACCAAGTTAGACTATTATCTACCTGTGCATGATTAATATCCATCCATTCCCTGCATATCCATGTGCCTATCTATCTAAAGCCTCTTAAATGCCACTTTCACAACTGGCTCTATCACCGTCTCTGGCATCCAACAACCTTTGTCTAAAAAAACTTGCCCTTCATCTCCTTTAAATTTTGCTCCCTCACTTTAAGTTATGCTCTCTTGTCTTTGACATTTCCACTCTGGGAAAATAGGTTCCGACTGTCTACCATATTTATGTCTGTCATAATTTAATATACTTGTATAAGAATCCCCTTAGCTTTCTACGCTCTAGAGAATACTATCCAAGCCCAACATCTCCTTATAGCCAATACCCTCCAATCCAGTCAGCATTCTGGTTAACTACTTCTGCATCCTCTTTAATGCATCCACACTTTGACAGTAATGGGGTGAACAGAACTGCATATATTATTCCAAATGTGGGCTCATCAAAGAACTATATAGGTGCAACATGAATTCCTGGCTCTTATCCTCAATGTCCATACTAATGAAAGCAAACGTAACATACGCCTTCTTTATTTCTCTGTCTACTCATGTGCTGCCACTTTCACAGAGCTATGGACTTGGACTCCAAGATTTCTCTTTACATCAATGTAACAATAGTAAGTGTCTTGCCATTAACTGTATACTTTCCTCTTATTTTCGATCTCCGTAAGTGCAAAACCTCACATTGCTCAGTCTAAACTTCATCTGCCATTTCTCTGCCCATTTTTGTAGCTGGCCCATATCCTGCTGTATACTTTGCCAGTCTTCCTCATTGTCTGCAATTCCACTAATATTGGTGTCATCTGCAAACGTACAAGCCAAGCCATTTATGTTTATGTGCAAGTAATGTAATATATCCCAGCACAGATCCCTGCGGAACTCCACTGCTTACCGTCCTGCCAGCAGGTTAACAATCTTCCACCACAACTCTCTGCCTTCTATGAGAGGGCCGGTTCTGAATCCAAATGACCAAATTATTGTGTATCTCATGCATTTTAATCCAATGATCATCCATTGCAAATAGCAAAGAGAACACTCATATTCAGATTTTTAAAAAACATTTTAACCACCTTCCATTTTCTAAATTATAAAATAAGCTGGAGTTGTGCTCTGATGCTGTATGGGAATAGTTCACTGCAGATATATTTAGAAACAAAAACTGTCCAACAAAAAAATGAAAAACAATAAATGAAATTGTTGTAACTATTCTCAAACCACAGCAGATCAAGCACATTTTAAAAAGCAAGAAGTGGCAGACACTGGAAATCCAAATAGAGACAGAAAATATTGGAAATGTTCAAAAGCTTAGGCAGCTTCTGTAGAGAGGGGTTATTGTTTCAGATGACAATCTGTCATCAGAATTTGGAAAAGAGAAAAAGGTTTCTTTCTTAAGTCTTATGGAAGTGGCAGGAGGGAGGTGGTGATGGTAACAGAGAATAGAAATCTGTGATAGAGTTGAGACTAAGACGTACGGTGTTGATGCTGGCTAAATGAGTGTGGGAAATTTCATTGTTTCTCATGACATTGAAGAATGTCATTAAGTCCAAAGAGTCTTTGGCATATTTCTCTCTTATGTGCCAGTCAACTTCTCCCTTCCACCTTCATGCTCCTGTCACCCATCTACAGCAGGGTTAAGTATCTAATTAACTGACCAGAGCACCCTGGTGAACCCACACAGGAACGTGAAAAATAAACTGTACACTCTCTGCACAGAGGTGAGGATGGAGCCTAGGTACCAGCAGCAGCGAGGCAGCAGCACCAACAAATGCATTGCCGTTGATTGAAGATTAGGTAATTGCAGTTCATCTGTCCGGGTGACTTGTTAACAGAAGATGAATGATAAGCAAATAGAGTGGAAGAAAACACAATGGTGAAACTGCAAGATACGGAACACTGCAGTCGCCAGTTATCTGATATAAAATAGAATGGTGGAAATACTCAGCAGTTCAAACAATATCTGTGGAGTTAGTGTGACAAAATTTGACTATTTCTGAACTGATTGATTTTCCAATGCCCAAGATAGTAAACCATTGTCAAATCTATCACTGAGTTACTTTTAGAGATTTTGTCAAATTTTGTTTTATTTTATGGTGAAACATATCATCAGAACTGGCTAAATACACTTTCTGAAGATAGACACAAAAAGCTGGAGTAACCCAGCGGGACACGCAGCAACTTTGGAGAGAAGGAATGGGTGACGTTCCAGGTCGAGACCCTTCTTCAGACCATTCTTTCTCTCCAGAAATGCTGCCTCTCCCACTGAGTCATTTCAGCTTTTTGTGTCTATCTTTGGTTTAAACCAGTTCTGCGGTTCCTTCCTACACAAATACACTTTCTGACAGGAATCATCATCAGGATGTATCCCTCAAATTAACATCAACTCTTAGAAGCAATAAATGTTGCATTTCAAACAACAGATTCGCATATAGATAGAAAATGCTGACTTTACTTCCGTTCTGGCTAGGTAGCCCTTGGCAAAAACGTACAGTGACCGAAGTGCAAATACAGAAAAAATATTTTTTAAATATTAAAGTTCAACCAAATAATTAAAACCATCTCAAATTATAATTGGCTGAATCTCTAAAAATGGTGTGATCATGATTCAAAAATGATTTTTAAGCATTACATCAATTCATTCAGAATTGATCAATTCCTTGTGATCAATCATGATCACACTTTTTTTTTTTTAACAGATTCAGCCAATTATCATTTGGGATCATTTTAATTATTTGGTAGAAATTTAATATTAAAAAAATATTTGAATCTCAAAGCAAGATAATTGTCTCAAATGTAGAATAATCAATTTTTATTCAGAAATGTGTTTTCGCGAAAGAAATACAATATACGGGTACACAAAGCAATGAGTAAGAGAGACAAGCTTGAGGTCAAATTGCCATTCATATTTGGAAGAGTGTTTCAAACTTACTGTAATATAGCAGCACCATAAGAATATAATTTGGTATTTTAACTAACATTGATACATGCTTAAATAGTCTTGTAAGTAAAATATATTGCATTTACGACAGAAAATGCACAGTAAACATCCAATGTTCAAAGAAACTGGTAAATCAAATAATAAAATAAAAAATACCTAGTCATTCAGGCTTTCACATTGGAAAGCAGTTTACCAATGTAATTAATGTCTTAAAAATAATTATTTATTGTTTTTCTTGTGCATTGCCAAGAGACACCAGCACAATGCATTTTTAACATATTAATTTGCCTTTGTCATTCAAATTAATATCCTTTATTTAATTCCATATATAATTGCCAAAATTAATTTATGAAGATTGAAAAGGGAATTTGCACATTATGCCCATCCAAATGAAGTATCTCCTAGATTTATAACGACCCTTTGCAAATCTATGACTGTTTTATAGACTCGGTCTGTCAAATCCATCATAAGGCTTAACCACTGGACCTTACCATGGAGATTTTCTAGGATTATATGAATCTGAGCACTGCATTGAAGGATTAAGGCAATCAACTTCCAGGTCTTTAGCCACTCAAACCATCCACAAGATCCAAGACCTCATTGATTCCTTAGGTATTCTTGGTCTGTACATCAGGGGGTAAAGGGAACACTGTTATTTTCTTCTAAATTAATTTATCTCTTATTTTAAATTATTTCCAAGTGTTTATTCCAAGTGCCTTATTTGGAAGTGCTATTTGAAGAGAATGTAGAAGGGATTTAGGGAGTTATAATCAGACTCAATTAATAGGTGAGAGCATGGCAGATTGAAAATTATGCAGAAAATATGAGGACATCCACTGTGGTAGAAAATAAAATGGGAATGCTATGGGAGATAAAATGGGAGTTCTATTTGTAAACAGCGAGTGATTGCAAAGTACTCATGTTCAGCAAGACCTGGGTGTCCTGAAACACAAATCGCTGTCTGTTAATATGCAGAGGGGGTAAGCAATTAGACAAGTGGTACTTTGTCTTTTACTGGAAATGAATTTGAGAACAAGAGGAAGGATAATTTACTCAGTTATATCGGGCCCGAACAAGGGAGCATTAACAGACTGAAAATCTGGGAACAAAGCTTTGCTGAAGTTATAAAAACAACCATGACCAGCAGGAATATTTAATTTTTTAATCAAAAATGTTATTTACTTAATTAATGTTTAAAAAATAAAAATAAAAATTGTGTTAAGCAGAAGAACGTTTGTCCCCTGGCAGTACTACACCTTTCCATAAAGTCATTGTACCACTTTTCTGCAAAAAACGTAATTAATTATTTTGGTTTCCAAAAATCTATCAATCTCTGCATTGAATATATAGAGTGAATGAACCGCCACAGCCCTCTTAGGTAAAGAATTCCAAACATTCACTGGGTGTTTTTTTCTCTCACTTATGAATTAACATCCCAGCTAACAAGACATAATTTTTGCATCTACCAATGCAAAATAGGTTTGACAGATGTTCATAGAGTCATGGAGAGACTTACGGTGTGCCCTTCAGTTCACCTTGTCCCCATCTACCAGCACCACCCAGTTACATTAAGCTTGCCTTAATTCAATTTCTAATTCTCCACACTTTCATCAACTCCCCCAGTTTCTACCAGTCACCCATAACAGGGAAATTTCATTGAGGCCACTGACCTACTGTCCCACACATTTATGGCATGTGGAAGGAAACCAGAACACTTGGAGGAAACCCACATAGTCAGAGGGAGGGCATGCAAACTCTGAACAGACAGCACTCGACACCAGGATTGAAACTGAAATTGAAACCAAGAGTCTGGTGTTGTCTGGCTGCAACTCTACCAGGTGCACCACTGTGGTACTCCTTGAAACTTCAAGCACTGATGACTCTAATATGGGATGAATTATAGTATAACCCCTTCAAAAAAAAACCAAGCACAATGCAATTGAAAGTATTATTTTGGATGGAACATCAAGCTTTTGAAAGATTGATTAAATTATTGCAATAAACAGCTTTAACTTATCCTTTCTATTACTTGGCCAAGCCTGATGTGGCATGTTGACTGCTATTTGAGGTAAATCAGTTGTGACGGATAAGAATTCCATTGACAGTATTTCTCTCCGAAGAGGTTAAGATGAAATTTAGTAACCAAAGGCACGTGAAGATAAGCAATTATCTTCAAATGTCAGTGAGTTAAAGTTGCCGTAAAGCAACTCTTTAGAAAGCTTACAAAAGGCAACAAGCAAGAAATTTGCAGCTATATTCACTGCTTTCAGCTGAACTGACCGATTTCAATTAGGGCACAGGTGGAACAATACAATTGACTTTTACCTAGATGGGCTACAGAAGAAGCTAATAAGCCAGGTTTCCAACACTTTCTGGAAAGTAAATGTAAAATTTTAGATAAATTTATTGTTTTGTTGAGCCTGTTATTTCAAAAACGCGCTACCTGGACCCACGTGTGAAGAATGAGTACCAGGCTTACAGGCATAGATCTATTCCCTAATGCGAGTTGGTGCTTTGGAAAGAATTGTAGAAAAGTCATTCTCCAGTAAGTGATTTAAAAATAATTCATTATTCATTTATTCTCAGCAATTTACATCACATTTATTTTTTGGCCCATATCCCACAGTAGATTGCTGTGCAGTCTACTTTTGCTAATTGCAAGTCATTTCTTGCTTGAAAAAATTTGAATTGATTTGCTTTTTTGCATAACTTTAATTCTAATTAACAATTTTAATTGAGTAACTTTGAATTAAGATGTATACACAATCATTGGTGTGACACTGTATTTCAGTGTTTTTCCTCAACCATAACATCTCCAGTTATCAGGATCTTGAATGTGTAACCAGATATCTATTCTCCAGGCCCAGATAGCAACTCCAACCTCAGTCTGTCATCTGTGTTGAAATTCCTCTGAAGTCCCATGATGCAGGCCCAAACATCACCAAAACTCAAATGTTGTTGAAGTTCCACCCGTTTGGGAAAATGCAGGGAATCCCATCAGAGTCACGGCAACCCTCCCCCAACTGCGCCTCTTCATCCCTCTCCCTACCACTATTCCCCTCCATTCCCCCTTATCCCCTAGCACTCCCTCCCCTTCTCTTCACCCTCTCTTCTTCCCCCTCTCCTCCTCCCCCACTCTCTCCCTCCCTCTCCCCTATCCTCAGTCACTCCCTCCCTCCATAACCCCTCTCCCCTCCCTACCCCCTCCTCTCCCTCTATCCCCCCACTTCTCTCCCTCCTCCTCATCTCCCCCACTTTCCCCTCCCGAACCCCTTCCTCTGCCTCTATCCACCTGTTCCCCCAATCCTCACCGCCCCCCTATCCCCTTCCCCTCCTCACTGCCCTCCTTTCCCTCTATCCCCACTCCCCATCTCCCCCACTCTCTCCTCACCTCCCCACTTTCCCCTCCATCCCTCCCTCTAACCCCCTGCTCCCCATTCCTGACCTCCCCCTAAATGAAACCTTCCCCAATCCTACTCCCCCCCCCCCCCCCCCACTACAATGAAAATCACAATTTTTCTTTAAAATAACCCAACAATGTCAGCTGTTAATGAAAACGGTAGAATTTGATTAAAACATAATTTTTTTGAAAATGTAAATGAGATTTGGGATCCCATTATGACATCATTGTGATGTCGAACGTGGCTGATGGGCAGGACAAGTGGAAAAGTCATTTGAAAAGCGTTTTTTGTAAAGATTAAAATGTCAATAACATCAAGCCAAATGAAACTTGTTTCTTGTACATCGTAGGACAATGGAGAGTAAGGTGTGCTAAAGATTGTAGTCCTATCGTGTACCATTTAGGCAGGGTTTCTGAATATCGCGCACACGCATGAATGCATACATACAAACAAAGATGAGAGTTTTAGTAATATAGATAGATAAATTTGGACATGTACATGCCCGGAGGACCTCCTGCAACTATGTCTTGGGGCTGAGACAATTGCTCTCCAAAAAACAAAAACATTTTCCTTTGTGTGAGTTGACCACCCACATCAATGTTTACCTTTGATGCCCATTGATTTCAATTTTATTGAAGATTCTTTGGTTAGTCAAATCCTGCCCTGATATCAGAAGCATTCACTCAATTCACTTGTCAATGTCTGGATCAAAGATGCATTTAGATCTTAAATTGAATGGATGTGGTAAAACACAAATTGAAAGTAGGCAAGCAAGTTAGAGGTTTAGGTTTATTATTGTCACACTTACAGAGGTACAGTGAAAAGCTCTGTTTTGCATGCTATTTGATCAGATTAGACAAGATGGCGGGACTGTCATATGCTGAGAGAATGGAGCGGTTGGGCTTGCATACACTGGAATTTAAAAGGATAAGAGGGAATCCTATTGAGACAGAAAAGATTATTAAGAGTTTGGACATGCTAGATGCAGGAAACATGTTCCCGATGTTGGGGGAGTCCAGAACCAGGGGCCACAGTTTAAGAATAAGGGGTAATTATTTCCCCTTATTAATTAAAAAATTAAGAACGGAGATGAGGAAACACTTTTTCACACACAGAGTTGCCAAAGCCAATGTCTGCAATGGGGTTGAGGTAAATCAGACAGTATCCTTCGGAAAGCCTGATGAGAGGGGGAAAAGCTGTTCCCAAATCTGGTGGCGTGTACTTTCAAGCCTCAGAACGTTTGCTTGATGGGAGCAGGGAGAAGAAAGGATGACTGGGTTGGGACAAGTCTTTGATTTTTGGTCTTTGGTTGCTTTTCTGAGGCAGAATGAAGTTTTAGATGGAGTTAATGGTGGGAAGTCTGAGCTGAGTAATGGACTGGGTTACATCAACAATTCTGATTCTGATTAAGATTCGTGAATACACGGTTGACAATGCTTTGCACTGCTTTACTGATGATTGGTTACCAAACAAATGGACATTAATTGTCTCAATTGAATCTATCCTGTTTCAATCTTTGGCCTGATAGCTTTGATAAGCCAGTTTCGCTCTACAGCTATTTGATTGTCAATTACTACTCACAGCTGGATGTGGCAAGATTCAGACTTTAATCTTATATGTTGGTGCAAGATCATTTATCTCTGACTATTGCACTCTGTTTTGCAGGTTAGCAAATATGTAGATCTGCACCGAAACTTCACATGTTTGACACTTCATTTTGGTTTCACATTGTTGCTGTGAAATGCTGTGTGACATTTTGCATCATTATATATGCTGTAATACATACAATTTTATTTTTGTCATATACATATGAAAGAGTAAAAAGGAAGAACTACAAGCATTAGAATATCAACACATTGGATGTATAATAGGACAATGTTTATTGCTTGTTGAAGATTTGCTGCTGGTGCAACAATATTAATATTATTATTATTATTTATCCTATCGCCTCAAGTATATATGAAACTCAAGTGATTGTATTAGTACTGGTCCACCACCGATTTTCCAGCAACTGGTTGTCTGGCATCTCCTTTAATCGCAACAAAAATATGCGAGAACGCACTTGAAATCTTACACTGAAGGTCCCCCTGAAAATGTGGCACCTAATCCGGGTGAGGCAGCTAATCTCAACCTCATCCGGACATCCACGGCCAGTTGGCAGGTCAAATTTGTCCCTTGTGACCAGGGCTGTGGAGCTCCGGTCCTGCCGGAGCCAATAGGATCATTCCCATAGACCATTTCAGAGGCCGACTATGCAGGCGAATATCTTAGCCCCCCCGAGGCCGTGACCTCTGTTGGTCCAGCAAAATGGAGAATCTAACAATGTTCTGACTCCCTAAAGGGCCTGTCCCACTTATGAGACCTTTACAGGCGACTGCCAGCACCCGTCATAGGTCGCTGAAATTTTCAGCGTTGAAAATTCAGCGGCGACCAGAAAGACGCTATGACTTTTTGGAGATCCACACGACCATACAGGCGACCCCTGGCGACATGTCGCAGGTGATCTATCATGACCATAGGAGACCTCTCATGACCATACATCCAGTGAATTGACCTCCACTGCCATCTGTGGCAGAGAATTCCACAGATTCACAACTCCCTGGGCGAACAAATTTTTCCTCATCTCAGTCCTAAATGGCCCATCCCTTATTCTTAAACTGTGACCCCTGGTTCTGGACTCCCAACATCGGGACCATTTTTCCTGCATCTAGCCTGTCCAATCCTTTAAGAATTGTATATGTTCCTATATGATTTCCCTATCATCCTTCCAAATTCCAGTGAATACCAGCGCATTCGACCCATTCTTAATAATAATAATAATATCTTTTATTGTCATTACACATAAGTGCAACGAGATTTGGTTTGCAACTCCATCCGATGTCATAACTTAAATGACTAATAAAATTTAGGTTTAGACACCCCGAGAACATGGTTTGTGAAAGGAACATTAGAACAGTGAAACAGTCAAAACCAAAACAGACTAAAGTACAGATGTGTCTGTGCGACGTGACCATCTTTCATCATATGTCAGTCCCGCCATCCCGGAAATTAACCTGGTGACCTACGTTGCACTCCCTCAGTAGTAATAATGTCCTTCCTCAAATTAGGAGACCAAAATTGCACACAATACTCCAGGTGCAGTCTCACCAGGGCACTGTACAACTGCAGTAGGACCTCTTGCTCTTAAACTCAAATCTTCTCACAATGAAGGATAACATGCCATTGGCTTTCTTCACTGCCTGCTGTACCTGCATGCTTACTTTCAGTGTTAAAGAAGGAACTGCAGATGCTGGAGAATCGAGGGTTACACAAAAAGCTGGAGAAACTCAGCGGGTGCAGCACCCGCTGAGTTTCTCCAGCTTTTTGTGTAACCCTCGATTCTCCAGCATCTGCAGTTCCTTCTTTAACACTTTGTCTACTCCACTGCGATATCTCCTCAAGGTATGCCTACTTTGAAGAAGTTCTCCTCCTCCCTACGAAGACAGTTTCACAACCTCCTCTCTAAATGCTCCCCCTCTGTGATACCCCCTTCCCTCCAACTCTACAATATCTCTTGTTTCCCTGATCCCTGACCAGTCTGAAGAAGGGTCTCGACCCGAAACGTCGCCTATCTCCTTCGCTCCTTAGATGCTGCTGCACCCGCTGAGTTTCTCCAGCTTTTTGTGTAACCCCCCTGCTTACTTTCAGTGACTGATGTACAAGCACACCCAGGTCTCATTCAACCTCTCCCTGGACAAGTCCCTAGTCCCTGCCTGCTTCAAAAGATCCACCATTGTACCTGTACCAAAGAATGCCTCCCCGGCCTGTCTTAATGACTACTGTCCGGTGGCCCTCACCTCGGTAGTAATGAAATGCTTTGAGAGGCTGGTGAAGAAACACATCTGCGCCTTCCTCCCTCGCAACATGGACCCATTACAATTTGCATACCGTCCAAACAGATCCACGGATGATGCCCCGTGTGCCTGGGTCCTGGACTTTCTCACCGCCAGGCCCCAGGTAGTTAAGATGGGAGGGAATACATAGAAGTCCCTCACCCTGAGCACAGGATCCCCCCAGGGTTGCGTCCTCAGCCCCCTATTGTACTCCCTGTACACACATGACTGTGTGGCTAGGTTCAGCTCCAACTCGATAATCAAGTTTGCTGATGACACCGTGGTGGTGGGCCTGACCTCAAACAACGATGAGAAGGCCTACCGAGAGGAGGTAGCTGATCTGGCACTCTGGTGTCAGGACAACAGCCTTCTCTTGAACATCAAAGAAACAAAGGAGCTGATTGTGGACTTTAGGAGGGCACATCATCCGAGGACGTACACACCATTGAGGATAAATGGGGATACTGCGGATAGGGTGAGCTGTTTTAAATACCTGGGAGTCCACATCTCTGAGGATCTGACATGGACATCGCACGTTGCAGCACTCGTAAGGCAAGGCAGCGCCTTTACCACCTCAGGCAATTGAGGAAATTCAGAGTGTCTCCGAGGATCCTCCAGTGCTTCTACTCTGCGGCTGTGGAAAGCATCTTGTCCGGAAACATTACAATCTGGTTTGGGAACTGCTCTGCCCAGGACAAGAAGGCTCTGCAGAGAGTAGTGCGTTCGGTCGAATGCACTATGGGGACTTCTCTCGCCCCTCTGCAGGAACTATACATCAGAAGGTACAACTCCAGAGCCAATAAGATAATGGGAGACCCCTTCCACCCCTGCAACGGACTGTTCCAGCTGCTATGGTCAAGCAAACGCCTCCGTTGCCATGCTGTGAAAACGGAGAGGATGAGAAGGAGTTTCTTCCCAGAGGCCATTCGGACTGTAAACTCCTATCTCACTAGGAACTAACTCTACTACAGTTACTGTACCACAATACCGCCCACAAAATGTTATTATGGAAAAGAACATGTGATTCTGTTTGTAGTATGTTGGTTGTTTGTTTGTTTGTTTTTTGCACAAAGTCCGCAGGCACTGCCACTTTTCATTTCACTGCACATCCCGTATGTGTGTGTGTGTCGAATAAACTTGACTTGACCTTCCCTTTTCCTAATCTGACACCATTCAGATAATAAACTTCCCTCCTGTTCTTGCCACAAAAGTGAATAACCTCACATTTATCCACATTATACTGCATCTGCCATGCATCTGCCCACTCACCCAACCTATCTAAAAAAACACTGCAGCCTCATAGCATCTTCCTCGCAGTTCACACTGCCATCCAGTTTTGTGTCGTCTGCAAATTTGGAGAAGTCGCATATAATTCCCTCATTTAAATCGTTAATATATATTGTAAATAACTGGGGTCCCAGCAGGCACGTGCCATGAGTAATTACAGGGCACTGTAATTACTGGCTCTCCCTTAACCATTCTACTTGTTACATCCTCAAAAAATTCCAGATAATTAGTCAAGCATAAGTTCCCCTTCATAAATCCATTCTGACTTTGATTGATCCTGTCACTGCTTTCCAAATGCGCCCCTATAACATCTTTAACAATCGACTCGCGCATCTTGCCCACTACCGATGTAAGGCTAACTGGTCTATAATTCCCCATTTTCTCTCTCCCTCCTTTCTTAAAAAGTGGGGTTACATTAGCTACCCTCTAGTCCACAGGAACTGATCCAGAGTCAAGAGAACATTGGAAAATGATCACAAATGCATCCACGCCTTCTGAGGCCACAGCCTCGAGTACTCTGGGATGCAGACCATCAGGCCCTGTGGATTTATCTGCCTTCATTCCCAATAGTTTACCTAACACCTTTTCCTGACTAATGTGGATTCCCTTCAGTTCCTTTCTCTCATGAGATCCTCGGTTCCCTAGTATTTCTGGGATATTGTTTGTGACTTCCTTAGTGAAGACAGAACCAAAGTACTTGTTTATTTGTTCTGCCATTTCCTTGTTTCCCAATATATATTCACCTGTCTCTGATTGTAAGGAACCTACATTTGGCTTCACTAATTTTTTCCTTTTTTCCTTTCTAAAGAAGCTTTTAGTTTTTATATGCCCCACAAGCTTTCATCCATGCTCTTTATACCCCATCTTAATTAACCCCTTTGTCCTCCTCGGTTGAGTTATACATTTCTCCCAGTCCTCGGGTTTGCTGCTTCCTCTGGCCAATTTATATGCCTTTTCCTTGGATTTAACACAATCCTTGATTTCCCTTGTTACCCACAGTTGAGGCACCTTCTCCGTTTCATTTTTTCACCTGACAGAGGAGAACAATGGAGTTCATCCATGCGGTCTTTAAATCTTTGCCATTGCATCTCCGTCAACCCTTTAAGTCTATCCTAGCCAATTCCAATCTCATGCCTTCAAAGTCTCCTTTCTTTAAGTTCAATACTCTAGTCACTGAATTAACCATGTCACTTTCTACCCTAATTCAGAATTCCACCACAACAAGATCACTAACTAGAAACAGAATAATTGAACAAAATTATAACATTCAGAAGTTAAGAAATCAAATCTAAATTGTTATTCGATTCCAGAAAAAGAATGTCCCCAAAATCCTAGTTCAATATCTCAAATTTTTTTACAAGTTTTCATATCAGAATTAACAAATTTGTGTTAGTAGTGTATGGTTAGATAAAAGGACTATTGATAATATATCATTCTTATCTTTTTACATATAAACATTTTTCAGTATGCACAACAAAGAGGTGAACATGTTTTCACATCTTTGTGCTTAGTTGTTCAAAAATAATGGTTATTCACTGTAGCACTGAACACTTTAATTCCTCTATTAATTTAGAGCAGTGCACTTTGACAGAATACCAAGCAGTACTAAACCCCAAGGAACATCTAACCATAATGTACCAGAAGAGTAATGGCATGAATATGAAAAAAGTGCTTTCCTATTAGTCAAGAAGTTGGTATGAATACAGATGCCAAGAGAATTATGAATAACAAAAAAAAATGCTCTGTATTCCAGAGTTATAAATATTTTTTTTTTTGCTCAATCTAGAAGAGTTAATTTACTTATGCAGAAGCTAAATTTGAATACAACATATTAATATAGGTGTAATGAAAAGGAAGAACTTCTACCCATTTCTAAAAATTACATTTCTATTCTCCACACTTTGTATACTTATATTTACTTAGGTTACTCAATTTTATTTTACTATCTAACCTACAATCTAACTTGCATGGCTGTGTCATTGATTTAAACAGTTTAACGGTGTTATACACACCAAGGTTCATCAACACATGAACTAAAAATAAAAGTTTATCGAAATCAGAAATGCACCAATGAGTGCCATTGCCTTAGATTTTTCATTCTGCTACTCTAAAGGATTTCAGTAAGCAGAAGGTAACAATAAACATCCTGTGTATAAACATATGTTTCGGCATTAGTATAAAACAGAGTTCTCCTCGGGGAAGCATTTGAAATACATGAATGCTTCAATAAAAATACATTATGCAATTAATTTACTGTTGATACTTTATACTTTATGAACATTGCAATTAAGTGACAAATACTTTGTTAGCTGCATGGGCATCAGGAGGAAACAATATGGAGAGAAAAGGTTAGCAGAAGAATTGTAACGAAAAATGTAAAAAGAGTTCAGAGATAGTGAAGATATGTCAAGTGGACAAGTTGTCTAAAATCTTTTAGAAACATAGAAACATAGATATTAGGTGCAGGAGTAGGCCATTCGGCCCTTCGAGCCTGCACCGCCATTCAATATGATCATGGCTGATCATCCAACTCAGTATCCCGTACCTGCCTTCTCTCCATACCCTCTGATCCCCTTAGCCACAAGGGCCACATCTAACTCCCTCTTAAATATAGCCAATGAACTGGCCTCAACTACCCTCTGTGGCAGAGAGTTCCAGAGACCCACCACTCTCTGTGTGAAAAAATTCCTTCTCATCTCGGTCCTAAAGGATTTCCCCCTTATCCTTAAGCTGTGACCCCTTGTCCTGGACCTCCCCAACATCGGGAACAATCTTCCTGCATCTAGCCTGTCCAACCCCTTAAGAATCTTGTAAGTTTCTATAAGATCCCCTCTCAATCTCCTAAATTCTAGAGAGTATAAACCGAGTCTATGCAGTCTTTGTTCATAAGACAGTCCTGACATCCCAGGAATCAGTCTGGTGAACCTTCGCTGCACTCCCTCTATGGCAATAATGTCCTTCCTCAGATTTGGAGACCAGAACTGTATGCAATACTCCAGGTGTGGCCTCACCAAGACCCTATACAACTGAAGTAGAACCTCCCTGCTCCTATACTCAAATCCTTTTGCTATGAAAGCTAACATACCATTGGCTTCCTTCACTGCCTGCTGTACCTGCATGCCTACTTTCAATGACTGGTGTACCATGACACCCAGGTCGGGCTGCATCTCCCCTTTTCCTAATCGGCCACCATTTAGATAGTAGTCGGTTTTCCTATTTTTGCCACCAAAGTGGATAACCTCACATTTAACCTCATATTTTGAGGCAAATTTGAATGCACTTCATCATTTACGAATAATACTAAATAATAATTGATGAAAATGTAGCAGGAAGGAACCACAATAATGGATTGGGTTAAAAAAAAACCCATAGGCAACAAGGATGGCCCAGAAATTTTAACTCGTAGGTAAATGGATTAAAATGGACCTGTGCAGGGATGATGCTCCTTATGGCCCCAGTCCTGCAGATGCACATGGCAACTTCTGAATTCAATGGTTCTTTATTGTCAAATGTGCACTGCACAGTGAAATTATTTTTACATAGCTCACAGGTGCAAGTGTTGCCATATTTTGCTGGCATTTGCAAAAGTTCAAATTCCGGTCCAAGTGCTCGATGTACTGAAGCGACTCTAGATCCAGGTGAGCCCCAGGCCACAGCAGGACCTCCTCCATTGCACTTAACTGGCTCGGCCTTCGAACCGATGTCCCTCTCCCGGCCCGACCACCTCTGTGTCCCAGTGACACCTCCTGCAACCGACCTTGAAGGCACTGGAGGCAATACCTCAGTCCCTCTCCTAATGCATCCATCATCATCAGTGATTCCCTCCTCAATTATCTGGTCTTCAGGGCCAAGATCAGCTGCTTCTGACCTTCCCCCATCAGGCAGTGGCTCTGCCATGTCTTTTTACCCAATGGCTTTGTATTATCCACCAAAGAACATACTACGAATTTGATCTAACCTAACTGTTATCATGATGTCATCTTTTCAAGGAGTCCTGACAACTGCAGCAAAACATCACAGGAATTTGTTTTGAAGATTTGTACACATTTCACTATATTGGAACTTCAGCTATGCAGCAAGTTGAAGGCAACCTCCAGTTTTCATAAAAGCAACTTGAAGATTAAATATCTAATTGCTGAGGTTAGAAAGTGTAGGGAGAGACTTGGTGCACATGACCCAGCTGGTACACTGCCCTGCAACCTCCCACGGGCAAAATGGATCTGGATATGGCAAGGGGTGGGTTGGTAGTGTGATCAGAAATACCCCAATGCAGAAAAGGAATTTAAGATGGAGGAGGATACTCTTTCTAGCTACAACATCTTATCCAGCTGTAAACAGCAAGTATCAGTGATCTTGCACTCCATCACCAGTGCATGAGTCTGTGCAGGGTACAAATATTTAATGAATGGGGTGCCCTTGGTAATCTCAGATGTGCTTTATACAATGCTGCTGTTGATTTACATCTGAAAATCATGCCTGTTTCCTTCACCCTCCAAAGAACATCATTTGTTTAAACCTTAATCACATTGAGGCTAAACATTACACCTCCACTGCAACTCCTCGGCCCATTGAAGAAGACGCTGATGAGGATGACAAAGACACTTCATTGATGCCTTCATACATTGCTGCATCTCACAGATTAAAGAAGATTTTTCCAAGAAACATTTGTCACATGGTGAAGGCTCTTTGGCACCTGGTTGCAGCCAGGCCAGAGGGCTAGCAAGCTCATGTATCAATTTATTGGATAGCCAAAACATAGATTAGCATTCCAATGACAACTAGCTCTGGGCGGCATACATGAGAAATCTAATGAGAACTCACACAGGAATATTAAGCTACATGGCCTCATGCCAGAAAACCTGTAGGAAATGTCAGGGAGCAGGAGGTATCCTTACCCAATTTTCATAGATATTTGAGTGCACAGAAACATAGCCACAGCTGCAGAATAATGGATTGTGTCACCTTTTTTAGGTAATTAATCCTTTTCTTTAGTCCTTTCCTTGTAAATATAATGAAAATGGACTAGAAACTTGAAAGTGCCATGCTCAAGACAGTAAATTAAAAGCTGACATTCCCAGGATACATCACCTCAAATTACAACTGCTGTTCTGTTATCCATCCCAATCTTCCTCCAGTGGAATCAGCACTTGGATACCGAGTGCAACCTCCCTCCTCCACAGTGCCCCACCTGTTCTTGCACATATTTCTGCCATCACCTATATTCCTTCCTCTGGCTTAACAATTTTCAACTCTTCAATTCTTTTGATTCACACCTTCTGTTTTAATATCTGGCCTTTGTCCAATCATTTCGCTATCAAAGCCCCACTTGCCCGTGTTCACTTATTACTTGCCATGCTCTGTCCTGCCCCTCCTCTCTCCCAGCTTTCTAGCTTCTCCGCTCCTCCCCACCTCCACCCCCCACAATCAGTCTGAAGAAGGGTCCTGATCTGAAATGTCACCACTCCCTGTTCTCCAGAGATGTAGCCAAACCTGTTGAGTTACTGCAACACTTGTAGTCTTTTTTTGTACTAATCAAAATTTATTTCTGCCAAGAGGAACTGAGTGCATTTGAGTGTTCTTTTCTGATTCTTCTTGGCCAGGGCAGCATGTATGGAAGCAGTTGGAGGTTATAGTTTACATCTTCAGTTGTAGTCAAGGCTTATAGTGCTTTCTGAACATGTTGACCATGGATGCACAGATAGACAGATTTGCAACTTAAGATCACAATGTCAACAGCAGTACAATATTCCTCACTGTGGGTACAGAAGCCAAATATCAGTGCCTGCGATTTGACATTCCACAACGCAATAAGTTTGATTATCTTTTATGGCTGGCTGGCAGTTCTTTTGGGAACCTCCATCTCAGTGACTGGACTCAGACAGGACATGCCGAGATGCATCTTATGGCTGGCCACACAGCTAGTTGGCATGATCCCGTGAATTTAAAAGAGTCCGTTTACCTTGATTAAACAGGCAAGTAAGTGGTTTTACTTCAGGTTTTTCTTCATTATTAGATCTTAACAGTTATATAAATCTCTTTGATTAGCTTTTGAATGACATTTGTAGGGAGACAAAGCCATTAGTAAAGCAGCCTTGAAAATAGAGCCTCAAGAATGAGACCTCATTGACACTTGTGGACAACTTTGATGGTTGTCACATTACCTTGCCTTTGGAAATCCCAATTCCTTATGTTGCTAACATGCAATGTTATTCCTTCCGTTATTGCTTCTCTGATTGAGCTTACAGCTAATGGAATGGTTTCTCCATAAAATTTTGGAATTACATTACAGAACATATGGGGATGGTCCAAGAACATTACAGCATGCCTCATTGCTTGGTGTATTTATGTCATGTTTTGTGAACAAACTTCAGTCATTTACCTATAATAAAAATGTTTTTTTATTTCTAAAGCACTGGAAAAAAAAAATCAAGCACACTTCCTGAAGTGCTTCCACAGTATTATCAAACAACATTTAGCACCAGGTTTGTTCATAGCAATGAGGTTTGACGACTGCCTTAGAGGAGAAAACATTGGTGACAGGATGGTGGGTTGCGGAATTTCAGAATGTAGGGTCTTGATTAAGTTCAGAGATATCAAGAAACTAGAATTGAATGTACATATTTCTCAGGGGATTTCTAGGCTAGATGAAATTATAGAAATTTGGACAGCAACATGTTTAAGGAATTTATTAACAAGGATAAGAGATTTAAAATAGAGGCATTAGAGACTATGGACAAATAGATCATCAGTAATTAGTTGGGCAGGTTGGACAGGGCATAATGTTTCTTCTTCTATTTAGCCTTCTGTCATAAGTCCATAAGTTATAGGAGCAGAATAAGGCCGTTCAGCCCATCAAGTCTACCCCACCTTTAATCATGGCTGATTTATTGTTCCCTCTCAACCCCATTTTCCTGCTTTCGCCCCATAAACCCTGGCACCCATACTAATCAAAAATCTGACAATCTCTACCTTAATAATATCCATTGACATGGCCTCTACAACCGTATTTGGCAATGAATGCCAAAGATTCACCACCCACCATCTTTCTCATCTTTCTAAAGGTACTGTAGGTCCTTTTATTCTGAGACTATGGTCCTAGACTCACCCACTAGTGGAAACATCCTCTTCCCATCCACTCTCAACAGGCCTTTCACTATTTGTTACGTTTCAATGAGGTATCCCCCTCATCCATGTAAACTCCAGAGCGTACAGGCCCAGTTCTTTTAAACACTCTTCATATATTAACCCAATCATTTCTGGGATCATTCTCGTAAACCTCCTCTGGACCCTCTCCAATGACAGCACATCCTTCCTCAGAGATGGGGTCCAAAACTGCTCACAATACTCCAAATGCAGTCTATCCAGTACCTTAGAAAGCTTCAGCATGACATCCCAGTTTTTGTTTTGTAGCCCTCTCCCAACCTGTCCAAGTTCTTCTGCAAAATCCCTGCTTTCTCTACACAACCTGCCCCTCCACTTATTTTTGTAACATCGGCAAATTTGGCCATATGGCCTTCAATTCCCTCATCCAAATCATTTATGTACAACGTGAAGAGCAGCGGTCCCAGCACCGACTCCAGCGGAACTTCGCAAGTCACTGACAGCCAACCAGAAAAAGCCCGCTTTAATGCCACTCTTTGTCTTCTGCCATCCAGGCAGTTTGCTGCCCATGCTAGTATCTTCTCTCTGATATAATGGGCTTTCATCTTCTTTAGCAGCCTCATATGCAACACCATATCAAAGGCCTTTTGAAAATCCAGGCAAACCACATCCACCGACTCTCCTTGGGATTGTCCATTGGATTCATGTTTACACTCAAAGCTGCAACATCACATCCCATTCTCCTTTCATTTTATCCCTGTGCCCCTGCAATTTGAACCCTCCTCACATGACCATCCTGCAATTTGAACCCTCCTCACACATGACCATCAACACCTCATTGATTATTTTTTTATATTAACCTTGACTAAGGGGCAAAAAAAGGCACCGAGTGCTGGAATAACTCAGGTTAGGTAACTTACCTGGAGAACATGCTTCGGGTTGGGACCCTTCTTCACACTGAGATGGCGAAGACAGCTGGTAAAGAGGAAGGGCAGGACAGAGCATGGCAGGTAATGGGTGAACACAGGTGAGGGAGGGTCTTGATAGGGAGTTGGTTGGACAAAAGCTACAATGAAAAAAACATCAGAAGGTATGACACAAAAAGATTGAAGAGTTGTGAATTGAGAAGCCAGAGGTAGACATGTAAGTAGATCGGGGCGGGGGGGGGGGGGGGGGGGGTGTGGAGGGTGCTTCTTGGAAGTTAATGGAGCTGCTCAGTGCTATGCCATGGTACCACCCCTTAATTTTAAGTGATCGTATGCCAAGTAGAATAAGTGGTGGCTGGGCAATCATAATGCAGGAGAATATTTAAGTCAGGAGGCTGTAAAACATGGGCTGAGAGATTCAGCAGCAAATGAACTAAAGCCTGGCAGAAATAAACACTCTCATGTAATGCTACAGGTATGAGTAACAAAGGGCATTTCGGATCAACTCTAAACTCACCCGCAGTACAATAACGTCTCCAACATTTTTATTTTAAATTGTAACATGACACGAGAAGGATTTTATTCTTGGTAAATCAAAACACAACAGGGCCTTATTTTGTCCTGTGATATTGGGAGTATAAGGGTAGCTAACCATCTGTTCTCTTAATTAAAAAATATTCAGCTAACGTTGAGTAGAAACTCAAACACCAGCTGTAACCTTCAATGTTTTTTTTTCCCCCATAGTTTCCTCATTAAAGTCTTGTTTCTTGCAGTGACATAATTTATACAAATGCAACTAGCAATATTGAGAATGTTGTCAACTGCAGTTGTAGAGCAATTTCTTTTATCTGTCCAAGATCTTACATGGCTGACAATGCATTCCCACATTAACTTGACAGTCACAGATCCTGTTAGCAGCTTGTCAAGACTGTGACATGTTACCTTTAAATCCCAATTTACATCAGTGGAAAACCTTGCCTGATGAGCAAAGCAGATACAGAGATGTGGAATTAATTACTGGACTTGAGTGATTTGAAAAGAATGACTCCGAATTTGATAACAGGAGAGAAAAAATTCAGAAACAATTTAAATGGGATATTTTAACAAATCTTATTTATCAACACTGAGAATAAATCTTCAAATCGTTCATAGCATCACCAAAAGGTCATGCACATGATATTTCAGGGAAAAATCCAAAATGACATTACAATAGTTTACAGATGAACAGAAAATATCAACCAAACATATTAATTATATTGTACTCTAATGTGCCTCTGGGTTTATTCCTTATGTGTGCTCATAGGAAAGAAATTTGCAATGTGATTATCAGTAAGAGTTGGACAAAAATTAGTCCATCTTCCATGGTAATCTTGAAAGCAACAGATAATTGGAAGGTTGCAGTTGAAGTTCCATCCTTATTTTAGAATCATGAATACAGTTATTTTTGTGTTCGCATGACAAATTTCTTGAAACAACTTTATTTAGAGTTATCATAATTATAGTCGCGAAATAGAGATGATACTAAAGTAACTCTTGAAGAGGTAAAAGGTACATTTCAGTTCTTTGAACAGCCATATCAGGAATAAAAGTGTAATCAACTGCACCCATATGAATGACCCATGTGGCTGCACAGTAATGAGAGTCTGTGACCTATGTACACAGAAATGGACCACAACTAACACCCTGCATGCCAGGAGCAAAAATAAGGGCTCTATTATGTACAAGATGTGCAGATACACATGAGAGGGCCAAGGCATATTTAATAACTATGCTGTGAAGTTCCAATCAATCATAGAAAGTGTTAAATGTCAGAATTGTTAAATCCATTCACCAATCTTTTAGTAATGTGCATTTATCATGAGAAAAACAAATTGTAGCGATAATAGTAAAACA
Source organism: Raja brachyura (assembly GCA_963514005.1). The sequence goes on from OY740783.1 coordinate 92,789,914, forward strand.
GTCAAACGTGAAACAGGGTGACATTTCTTAATGACCATGAACTAAATGAAATATTGTGCAAACAAAGGAGGAAAGTGGAGGGAGATCTGCCTAGTTTGCATGCAGATAGATGTGCAGATTCACCCAGGGTGTTTTCCACTGAAATGCAACTTAGTTATAGATGGATAATATGCTGAAGATAGACACAAAATGCTGGAGTACTTCAGCGGGTCCGGCAGCATCTCTCGAGAAAAGGAATCGGGCACGTTTCTGGTCAAGACCCTTCTTCAGATTGCTGAAATTGGTAATGACAGGCTGGAAAAGACACAATTTAGGCAAAGAGACAGAAGTATTGTGAATGTTTAAGATCAAAAGAGAAACAATGGGGACAGCTCATAAGAGCAAGTAGACTGTGGCTTTAAAATACAGCCTCTCAGTTGCACAGACAGTGGAGTAAGAGGTAACCTGGTAGAAGAGATGCAAAGATCTGTCAAAGTGCAGAATGCATGTATTCCTCAGGTATCCGATGGAATGGTATAAGTATATCCCATTTGCTGCTTCCTCATTGTAGCTGTCTTGGCTCAGTGTCAGCCCCATTCATTTTGCTACAGGCTATGATACTTGCATATCATACAACAACAAACCACGATTCCTTTTAAATAATGCCAAGAAAGTAACTAAATAACTCTGAAAAAGGGCTCTGACCTGAAACATTGCCAATCCATGTCCTCCAGAGATGGTGCCTGATGGTTCACAATATTCCAGCATCTGCAGTTCCTTGTGTCTACACCAAATAACTATTTCTTCATGAAAATATTCTTTCTATCAGAGTTTAAGATCTATTGATGCTTTAACTACACTGGCAGCAAGCCACTTTAAGTTGATTCAAAGTCCTCCAGCATTGTTCCCTTGTACCTCCCTTCCTTTTAAAGAGGTGACTTAATGTTTAATTCCAGATGCATTTATTTACTTAAATATAAATAATGTAATTTCCTATGGTGATGCTCAAACTTGTCTCTGGAACAGGGGTTCAGTGCTGTGAATGCTAGTCATGGAACGTAACCACTTTACTTAGATCACTACGTTTTTTTGCCCTCACCCCTATTCATTGCATCCCAGCTTGAAACTGCAAAACTAGTCTAATAACTGAGCAAAATCTCAAGCAAATGCTCATGTATTTGGTAATGTAGGACGCACAATGCCATTTGAACAATGCTCATCTGTTTTACACAAATTACATGTGGAGAACTTCTGAATGTCCAGTGCTTTCTTCCTCACCTCATTGTTTCCTTCTCCACTTGCATGACTGATGCACAGCCACCATATATGTATCCATTCCCTCTTTCCTAAAAAATAGTTCATTCTATTATAGAACTAATTAACAAACATCAGCAATTAAAATAATTTGCTTGCATTTTTAATCACTTTTCATGTTGGCTTAGTATAAAATGGTCAGGAATAACGGTAAAACCATTGTTGCTCCCAATGAGGACAGCCTGAAACTTACAGCTACTTTGGGATTTCCATACATTATGATTTAATGGGGTATCCCAGAGATGGTGCCAATAATTCAAATCACCTCTCCAGATTTTGCTAACAGTAGCCGTTTCTTCTGGAATAAAAAAATATTAGAACTAATTAGAACTTTGGCCACTAAGGAATCACTCACTGAAAATATTATTTTTGATTACAAGTGTGTTGTCAATGATTTGTTAGGCCATCAGACACGTTAAACTTCTAAAATAATTTTATGTATGTCAATGTGCTCACAAAAATGCAACAGATTTTGACATTTTTAAAACATATTAGAGTTAACTTATAATATGAAAATAATAACGATATAATAATAATGATAATTTGTCCAAATTTCAACCTTTAATTAGAAATCTGTATAACTTTTAACATTAATTCAAAACACTACTTTTTGTTTTCAGCCATGTCGATGAAAAAAACTTCACTTGATCGGCTGTTCAGCCAGATCTTTGAATGCCTGGATTTCATTGAATTGACATCTGATAGCATGTGTCAGGAAAATAGAATGGTTCTCATCACAAAGAATGCCAGATGCTTATGGGGAGTTTATTTCTTTCACAAGGTTAGTGACAGGTAACTTGTTTCATTATTGACTGCAAAGTAAGGACCATGGTCTCTTTTATTTCTTCTAGATAGAATTGCACACGTCCTCCCTTTCGGACTGACATAGACAATTCCAATCCATTCCTTTGAGACTTCTGTCATCTACACACAAGACTCTTTCAACTCAAGGCTGTATCTGTATTCTGATGACATTTTATTGATAAAGAACTTTGTAATCAGTATGCAATGTTACATATAATGATGGTGGCAATGAGTCCTGTCCACTGCCAATAAATGTCATTTATTTGGATTGAAGGGTGGTGGTGGTGGTGGTGGTAATGATGAGATAGTGAGATGTCACCAAAATGGTCATTCACTCAAAGGCCAATAAATGATTTGTTTACAGGGCAGAGTAAGCAATCAAATGTGGGCTTAATGAAGCAGAGAGGCGTGCATTTGAAATACTTTTGCTGTAACATTTTCATTTAAGTGTCACGCTCATGGAAATGCAATGTGATTTCTTGTTCATATATTTTTATGCACAATTAAAAGAAACATTTTTGTAGGCTTTGTGCACAAGCAAAGTATGAGTGCTAAGACGACTGAATTTGAACTTTGATCAATGCTGTCTGACATCAATAGCTCTCTGACAGCAGTGTGGGTCCTCCCTAGGTTATGATAACGTTCCTTTCCTGAGAAATGTTTATAACCTGAACGGTTTGCAAGTTGGAAATGTGTCTGCCTGACGATTATGTTTCTATAAAAACATTGGCCACCCAACCGCAACGTTCAATTAACCTAGGACAATAACTCAACTATTCAGATATTGTTGTAAACAAAGTTACTGTATGGCTGAAGATGACTGCAACCCCACAGCAGATCCATTCCGCCAGTCTCCCTCATTCTTCTTCGTATTTGGAGGCTGTACATTAGTCAGGCATTCATAACCTTGGGAGAACCTGTAGGCTGGTGGTAGAAGGATTAAAAATAGAATTCCAATTTCACAGCACTATCCAAATGGAAAATGCATGAGAGCATTGGTTGGATATGGTGATGTGCAAAGGTTCAAAATCGCTCTCCTAAAATTACACATATGCAATGAGAATTTGATGATCAAAGACTGGCAGTTCTTGTGTAAATTTCTTAGACCTATCCTTCTTCCTCCATTATCTTGAAATCCATCTCTCTCTAACTAACCTTTTAATTTGCCCTTGCAGGTGCTGTTGAGGGCCTTTATCAGTTGTGTTAAAAATGAAAGTATACAGCAAGTTAAAAATGAAAATAATAAAATTCCTTGAGCCAACATTTGAAAATGAATGTAATTATTAATTTCATCAATATTATTTGATCTTGTCAAACTGTCCTAATTGAATGCACAGAATGCTAAAAAGGTTTTTTGTAATTTTTTGGGTCATTGTTGAATCACATTGCAAGTCGGTGAACCATGATATTTTACAGTATGCCACAAATCAGACTTTAAGGAAAGTCAAAAAATCCTGAACCAAATGTTTCAAGCAGTAGTGAAAAGTGGTATAATAAAGTGCAATATTGAACAGTGAATCAAATGCAAAATAAAGTTTCCTTTAACCTGAAGATAGACACAAAATGATGGAGTAACTCAGCAGGACAGGCAGCATCTCTGGAGAGAAGTAATGGGCGAGTTACTTCAGCATTTTGCAGCTATCTTTGGTTTAAACCAGCATTGGCATTTCCTTCCTACACATTCCTTTAAACCTGATTCAATACAAGTAATTGTTGCTCAGAGTTGGAATGCACCTGTAACCTTAAGATAATGTTTGCACCATTTCAAATAAACAATAAATAAATTAGGCACATTGCAACTTTAAATTGATGCATGAACATTAAGTTAATTCACAGATAGCTTGAGTGTTCTGAATCAGTGTTGCAGTAACATGGAAATTCAATTTTCCAGTAAGGGAAGGAATGAACTGAATTGTCAGTGATGTTAAATCCACAAATATATAAACATCTCAAGCTTCAAACAGTACAACCAATTGAAAAATTGAATTTCTAGTTTGTATAATTCTATATGCATCATGAGCCCTTTAACACAATTACTATAAACACTGTGAAAATATTCATAAAATGCTTATGAATAAGAAGAAATGCAATCCATGTGCAGGTATCATGGATGAAGCCTTAAGGGCCTTTGAACAAATTCTGGAAAAACCTCCATGGAAACGATCACATTATTCTGATGTCTGTGTTAATTTCTAGATAAAAATATACTATTAACTCTAACTTATCCAAGTTTCAAAAAGAACAGACATAAAACATAAAGGTTACTTGTCACTCTTCCATACCTTCAAAGAAAGCCCAAGGAAAGACACGTTTTTACTTTGTGAAAATTTGAAATACATGTCAATTAACATAGTCTATCACCACATTTCCAACCGTTCTCTTTGCTTCAGTTATTAGACTGTGATGTGGAAAAACATGCCTTTGTAAATGACATGCCTTTGGACTGCAAAGATATGAACGTTCTACAAGTACATAAAAATTGCATTGTCAATGAGCAAGATGCATCTAAGTTATTTCTCTTTCCTTGAAAATGAATACAAAAACAGAAAGGAAAGCAGAATAGAGGAAAAATATTTCAAAATGGTCCAGTTTTTGTTTATGGCTTCAGAAGTTACATTGTGCAAACAAGATAGAAAGTATTATTGCATCTGTGATAAATACGATCATGTGCTATATCTCTAGATTTACTTCCACTTACTTCCAAGGTTGTTCCCACTTTAATTTGATTACATTTGTTATTTAAACTATTTATTTTGCATCTTTATTTTGCATTCATTCACTCTTAATTTCCCAATCTACAAAATTCCAAAAATGTTTAAATCTTTCCAGAATGTTGAGATTCTCACCGACTGACATATTATTTGAGGAATATTTCCAGCTGGCATTTTAAAATTACTTATCAATTTTTCTGTTTATTCGCTCATTTGTCCATTATCTATTTAATTACATTAAATCACAAAGCAGCATCAAATCTAATTTGTAGGAAATAATCAGGATTTCTGCATATGATGTTCGGCTCAAGCAACTTTTATTTTTCAGACTTTTTCCAAGATTTTAGAAGTTCTCACTTTTAGGTGTGCATCACAAGGGTACCATCATTTGGCATCAAAATGTGATATCTTTAAAAAGACCAGAAGATTATTTATTTTAAGTTTACATTCACCAAACATGTTTTGATCTCAAGGCAGACTAGTTAAACATTTGCATTACAATGAGTTCCTTACAATTCCAAGCACACTAATTTTCTGATCAAACTCTGCACTTCATAACATCCTCCTAATTCTTGCCAGAGTGCCTCCCTGTCAAAATACTTACGACAATAAATAATATGATACTTTCCTGTAAATTTCTGCTGATCTTTCAAACTGCATTGATTTCTTAATTTAAAAAGTTAACTCTAATGATCAAATATCATTTAGTTCCAGCATTATTTATAGCTACATAAGTGCTTGTATTTATGTGGTATACAAGTTCATAATAGAAAATGAAAATCCAGTTAATTCCTTTCCGGCTGATATAAAGAACAATGATCTAAAAAAATAATTTCACACATGATGTACCATGATTCTTTATTACTTTATGGATTAATTCCAAAAGTCTAAAATTGAATTCAATATGAAAGCATCATGCATGCACACATAACTATCAACTAGAAATAAGCCTCCAGCCATTTCAACTTGATTGTTCTAAGAACTGAGATGCCTCGAAAAGCTAGCCAGCATCGTCAGAGACCCACATCACACTGGCCACACCCTAATTTCACTCCTCCATTGGGAAGAAGATATAGTAGCCTGAAAGCTGTAACGTCTAGGTTCAGGAACAGCTTTTTCACGACAATCATAAGGCTATTAAACAAACCAAATAAGCTCTGAACTATATAGAATTGAGGGCATTGGTTTGTCTCTTTGCACTATTAATGTTTGTTTGTTAGATAGTTTCATGTTTGTTTATGTAAATATATATATAAACACACACATACACATATGTACGTGTACATGTGTGTGTACATGCATACATATAAATATACTGAACTTTTTGTTTATTATATTGTTTACAGAATACTATGTCCACATATTTTGTTGTGATGCTCCAAGTAAGAGTTTCATTGATCTGTTTGGGATAAATGACTATTATCTCTTGACCTTGACTCTTGAAGTTTTAATGTGCAAGTCAACAAATTGCCAATCACAATTTATATATGTTGGACTACTACAATGGCTGACTTTGCAACAATCTCCAATGTGTGAAGCTAATTGATCTTTTGCCACCAAACATTGAACATTTTGTATCTCAGGTATGAATACTGAAATTTAACAATATGTTGATCCTGTTAAAATACTGTTAAACAGTTTTTGACTGATGAGACATACAAACACACCTGGGCAGCTGGTGAGTCACTAAAGACATTGGGAACAGAATACTGCCACAATCACCTGCCCACCACGACTTTCCTCCAATGTTTGCTTTTCCCTTTCAGGGCACCCTGGCAGTCGTTATTTCTGACCAATGCAATTTCAAAGTGTCTGGAAGCAATAAGCTTTTCAAATGTTATATAGTTTGCAAAAGAATGGTTAAAATGAAGGTTTTGTTGTTTTCAAAGAAAACCACTAAAGTGTGATAAAATTCTTCAGTATTAAGATTTCAAAGGGACAGTAACTATAACCCATCTTCTTTGAGGTAGGAAGGAAAGTGGAAGGGAAAGGAAGAATACAACTCAGCCAGCAGGTAATTGTGCACACTGGTGTGTATCCTGCAACTCGATGTCTTTAGAATTGAGATCAAATATTTTCTTTCCAAATTCTGCATTGGGATGAGAAAATGCAGTACCACATCATCTGCTGTGACCAAATTATTTAGTAACATCAGCAATACCAACTGCACCCATTCCAAGTGGTTTCTGAGTTTACTTGCAGAAGCTGCCTCTCAAATTTATTTCTTGGTCAGTTTGATTCATTCTGTTCATCATCGGATCTGAATTCTAGGTATAAGACCACCTTTAAGCCAATGGTCCAATGAAAATAAAGTACAGTGAATAGCAAAGGTGTCATTCCAAGGCATGAAATCTTCATTTAAATTATCAGGTGGTTTACGAAATAATATTGTGAGCAATTTTGGGTACCATATCTGAGGAAGGATGTTCTGGCTCTGGAGAGGCTCCAGAGGAGGTTTACAAGAATGATCCCAGGAATTAGTAAGTTTACCTATGATGAGCATTTGTCAGCACTGGGACTGTACTCGCTGGAGTTTAGAAGAATGAGGAACCTCATTGAAACATACAGAATAGTGAATGGCTTGGATAGAGTGGATTTGGAGAGGATGTTACCACTAGTGGGAGAGTCTAGGACTAGAGGTCATAGCCTCAGAAATAAAGGACATCATTTTAGGAAGGAGATGAGGAGAAATGTCTTTAGTCAGAGGGTGGTGAATCTGTGGAATTCTTTGCCACATAAGGCTGTGGAGATCAGGTCAGTGGATATTTCTAAGGCAGAGATAGATATATTCTTGATTAGTATGGGTGTTGGAGGTTATGGGGAGAAAGCAGGAGAATGGGGTTAGGAGGGAGAGAGATCAGCCATGATTGAATGGCGGAGTAGACGATGGGCCAAATGGCCTACTTCAACTCCTTTTCCTTATGACCTCATGCCATCGAGCCTGTCATTCCATTCGATAAGACCATAACCTCAATTAATATAGGTCAATTGCATCTTCTGGAGAGGATGCTCCAACAGGATGTGCCCTCCGGTCAGGAGGCATATCTAAGCGAGCGTCAAGAGCTTGCAGCAGCACCTGGTGCAGGGCTGCACAGAGCACCAGTCATGGGCGGAGGACCGCTCGGAGCGAGACCCGCGGGATGCGGAAGTACCAACCATGGTAACAAAGTTTGCATTGCCGTCGCTGGTTGGGGAGCCTCTGGAAGAAGAGCTCACAGCCAGAATAAACTATCTGGCTTCCCATCAGCTGCAGGAGCAGGTCATGATGAAGACGGCCATGAGGTACCATGCCCCTAGCAATTGTCCTGCCCTGAAGGTACCCATGGTCAATAGTTCCATCTGGAGCTACATAGGCTGCAGCATAAAGACCCAAGAGGTCAAACTACAGAGGATTCTGAATCTGCTGGCGTCGGGGCTGACAGCATTTGCCAGGTCGGTAGACGGCTGCACATTATCTGAGGCTCAATGGGATGCAATGGCATTGTTGTGCAACGCACAGTTCGAAATTAATTGTTTTCAAAAGAATGCCATTCGTCCTGTTCTCAACCCCAAGTTTGCGGGGTTGTGTAAAGCCAGTAATGTATAGCCGCCCCATTTGCTGTTTGGGGATGACCTGCCCAGGTAGGTGAAGGATTTGGATGATGAGTCCAAGGCTGTGGGGCTACTGAGGGCTCCACCAGCAAACAGACAGCCATTCTGACCAGTGGAAGACTTACAGAGTACACCACCTCCAATTTGAAAAATCAAAAATCCGGCCGGAGATCTTTTTTAGGACATGGCCCAAGTCGGCCGACAGCCAAGATGCGCGGCTGGTGCACAGCAGCACCTCAAACCCCCCCCCCCCCCCCAAACATCATCCTGGGTGTGGGATCACTGCATGTTGGTGGTAGGTTACAGTTCTTTCTGCATGAGTGGCAATGGTTAAATTCTGACTTGATCATACTGCACAGTATAGAGGGATTTAAAATTGAATTTGCGGGCTCTCTACCCACCCATGCAACATGTTCACTAGGGCAAAGAGGGATGATTTGGAAGTTCAGAATGAAATTGAAAAAAAATGTACGAAAAGAGTGATTAAAAGGACTAGTCATGAACCTCATGAATTTGTATCCAATATCTTCCCTTTAGAAAAGAAGGATGGGGATGTCACATTATTTTGGACTTAACTCAACACAATACCTTTGTGCAGTACAAACATATCAAAATGGAAAGTCTAATAACAGCAAAACAGTTAATTTCCAGGGGATGTTATATGGCATGTAATGACGTTAAGGATGCTTATTATTCTGTATCTATTCACAAAGATCACTGAAAATACTTAAAGTTCAAATGGATGGGCAGCTATGGCAGTTTAAAGCGTTGCCGAATGGGTTAACCTCAGCTCCCAGGTTGTTCACCAATATATTAAAACCTGTGCTGGCTCTGTTAAGAGAGCAGAAGCATATGGTTATGACTTATTTGGACGATAATCTTATTATAGGGAAAACCATGGAATTGGTTATGTTGGCAGTTTCAGCCACTAAATTACTGTTTGAACAGCTGGGGTTCCTGATTCACACTGATAAATCCAGATTGACTCCATCCAGGGTTATGGATTATTTGGGATTTACTATTAATTCCAATCACTTGTTAATCACCTTGCCTAAGGACAAGAGGTTGAAATTAATAGAAGCCTGCAATCAACTGAGCATCAACAGCTGCCTTCAATTCGACAAGTAGCTAGCTTAATTGGTAAATTGGTAGCCACATTTCCAGCTGCCAAATATGAGCCTTTGCACTATCAGCAATTGCAAAGAGCAAAGGTGCAGGCAGTTAAACATAATTCAGGCCACTTTGACAGAATCATGCAATTGCCAGCTGAAACCATTAATGAGCTACAATGGTGGATAGCCAATATTGACTATGCTTCTGGTAATATTTCAATTGAAAGCCCTGCAATTATTCTACAGACTGATGCAAGCTCGTTGGGGTGGGGCGCCACTGACATCATTACTAGCTGTGGTGGCAGGTGGAATTTGCATGAGATATCGTTTCTACAGCTGCATGGTTTTAACTATCTGGAGTTGCTTGCAGCTCTGTATGGCTTAAAAGCTTTTTATACACACATGCACCATGTGCATGTTCAAATACAGATATATAATACCACAGCAGTGGCATATATAAATAACACTGGTGGTATCAAGTCGGTATCCTGTGATAAATTGGCATGTCTTATTTGGGAATTGAGTATTGATTGACATATTTGGGTTTGAGCTATCTACCTTCCAGGTAGATTCAATATGGTGGCGGACACCAGGTCACATAAATTTAATGACAACACAGAATGAATGTTGGATCATAGAGTATTTAAGGATATTATTTCTCGGCATGGTACACCGGATATGGATTTGTTCGCTTCAAGGCTTAACCATCAGTTACCCAAGTATGTTCCATGGGAACCAGACCCAGGGGCAGTAGCGATAGATGCCTTTTCACTACATTAGGGTGCATTATATTTCTATGCATTTCCCCCATTTTACCTCGTCAGTCACTGTCTACATAAAATTCAGCAGGACTCTGCTTCCGGCATTCTAGTAGTCCCTGACTGGCCGACTCAGCCCTGGTATCCTCTGGTCCTGAGCAAGGTTGTGGAACCGGTGTGGAAGGTTCCAAAACGCAGGACATTGTTGACTAACCCGGTCCCTGGTGAAGTACATCCTCTACATGATCGGCTCAATTTGTTGATGCGGCATGGAGAGGCAGTACTCAGAAACAATATGCATATATCAGGAAGTGGGAACTGTTCTGTGCACAAGCTAATATTTCCATTGAGACAGTTCATATTGTTAATGTTCTAGAGTTCCTCTCGAAATTGGACTATGATGACAAGTTGAGCTATAGTGCTCTCAATAGTGCTAGAAGTGCGCTGTCTTCATACCTGCTGCTGTATTCAGAACACCAATTGGTGGGATCTCACCCTCTAGTGTCTAGGTTCACGAGGGGAGTCTTCAACTCTAAGCCTCCTAAGCCCAGATATTTAGAAATTTGGGATGTAGGGGTGGTGTTAACTTTGCTTTGATTATGGTCCAACTTCCCTTTCGCTACTCCAACTCATGCATAAGGTGGCTATGCTAATGGCATTAGTTTCAGCTCAGAGGGTCCAGTCCTTGCATAAACTCCGTTTAGATAATATGCTCACCTCGGCTGATAGTTTCACCTTTTTTGTGTATGTGCCTATAAAGCAGAGTAGACCAGGTGCCTTGGGATTGAAGATACAGTTCATGGCATATCCTTTGGATCCAAAATTATGTGTAGTAGCTTACCTCCGGCAGTACATTATCCTCACCAAGGGACTTTGGGGGTCAGCGTCAGCATTATTGATTAGCCATAGGAAACCACATAAGCAGGTCTCAACTCAGACCATTTCCAGGTGGTTAAAGCTAATATTAATGAAAGCTGGAATGGATACTAAAATGTTCAAATCTCATTCCACCAGGTCTGCAACAACGTCGGTGGCGAGGGCTATTGACGTCCCGCTAGACCAGATATTGTCGGCTGCAGGGTGGTCCTCGGCACGCACGTTTCAAATGTTTTATAATAAGCCGTTAGCCGGAACGAGCATGTTTGCTAACTCAGTTTTAAGCTCGCGTTGATATCCTCTCGGGCAGGAGAGGAACTGTTGTTGTTTTGTTATTGTTAACAAACATTAAATTTCAATTTGTTATTATGTCATGTCTCTACAGTTTGTCCATTCTCCCTGGTCACCTATACAGTGTATGATGCATGGATTCGGTCCACGGCATGGAGTCACAAAGCTTTAAAATCTTCACGTAGTCACTCACGTGACTCCGAAGTAAAATAGTAAGATTAAATGAGAACTTACCAGTTTGAAGTTTGATCTTTATTTTATGAGGAATTACGATGAGGGATTACGTGCCCTCCGTTCCCAACCCCTCCTCATAAAACCAGCTAGTAGTTCTACATTCTTTGATCTTACTATTCTCAGGTCAATGTTTCCTGTCTGTGACTCCACACCGCTGTTTTGAAGGTTGACGCGCATGTGCGGCTGACGGGTTCTTCACGTAATCCCTCGTCGTATCTCCTCATAAAATAAAGATCAAACTTCAAACTGGTAAGTTCTCATTTAATCTTACTAGTAAATGTTGCAATACCATTTCCCTTTCATTTGCCTGCCGTTCCTGCAATTCAACATTATGCATTTTGCAAAATGGCATATTAAAATCCTTCCAAACACTTATATTCCTCTCAAGCACAAAGACTGCAGGTGTAAGAATCTCAAGTAAAACAATGTGCTTCTGTTGGAATTCAGTTGCATTTATGAGAGAAAGGGACATACCAGGTCGAAACCCTTCACACTTCACCACTATGCCTTCATTCTTTAACCAATTTTTCCATAAAATGTTATTGCCTGAACACAACATGGCTTAATGTAATATAGAAAATTGTTAAATGGCGCTTTACCAAACTAGTTTTCATAATATGGTTCATATCTATTTGTTCATCCTGTTGTCCCTACCCATTACTTCTTCAATAAATGCCATATTTGTCAAATGCAATTTCATTTCCATGAAACTATGTTAACCTTTCATACAATTATTTTCTACAAGCCATGTTACTAGATTTTTAATACAGGATTTAACTGATGACAAACTCATAATAATAGGAGTGAAAATAGACATAAAGTGCTGGATAGATGACGTTTTGGGTCAGGACCTTTCTTCAGACTGAAAGTAAAGGGTTGGGGGGAGAAGAGCTGGAGGCTCTTAACCAGTTTTTTAACCAGTTCCCAAGCTCTCCACATAGTATTCTTCGAGTTCACTTCACCAACAATGGGCCCCATCTGGACACCTTCCTGCCAGAGGTCATTTGTGGCTGGCCATGATCAGTTCTGACCTTTTCTCTCCTCCAGCACTTCAACAACCCCCACCCCCCCACTTTCAGTCTGAAGAAGGGTCAGACTCAAAACATCAACTCTGCATTTTCTTCAGAGATGCTGCCTAACCTGCTCCAGCACTTTGTGTCTATCTTTGGAATGTCAGCACCTGCAGTTCTGTGTTTCTTTAATACGAGTGAAGCTCCTTGGGAATTCCAAGAGATGTATAAAATCATGAGAGGAATAGACTGGGCAGACACACAGAGTCTCTTGCCGAGAGTAGGGGAATCAAGGACCAGAGGACATAGGTTTAAGGTAAAGAGGAAAAGATTTAATAGGAATCTGAGGGGTAACTTTTTCACACAGAGTGGTGGGTGCATGGAATAAGCTGCCAGATTAGGTAGTCGAGGCAGGGACTATCACAAAATTTAAGAAAGAGTTAAAGGCCTGTCCCACTGTACGAGGTAATTCAAGTGTTCTCCCGTGTTTTCCCGATTCGAACTCGGAGAATGTCCGTAGCGGGTCCGTAGGAGTTCGTGGATGTCTCGTAGCGGCTCGTATGAGTAACGGTAGGTACTCGGGAAAACCGGTAAACTCGTGACGTTTTTTCAACACTGTGAAAAATGTCCACGAGTAGAAAAATACTCGTGATTAAAAAAATTGTTACTTTTACTCGTACGAGCCAGTACGAGACATCCAAGAACTCCTACGGACATTCTCCAAGTTTGAATCAGGGGAAAACACAGGAGAACTCTTGAATTACCTTGTACAGTGGGACAGGCCCTTTAGACAGGTACATGCATAGGATATAAAGGGATATGGACCAAACGTGGGCAGGTGGGACTAGTGTAGCTGAAACATGTTGCTGGTGTGGGCAAATTGGGCCAAAGGCCCTGTTTCCACTCTATGTAATAATGAAGTGTACAAATACATATTCTTCCTTGGTATTTCATGCAGATATTTTCTACACCTGCCACAAAAATGCCTTTGCCTTTTAAAATCAATCTAAAAAGCTACAATGGGCAACAATCCAGAAAATCTCCAATGCAAGTAGAACATTGAATTATTCAATCCCCTCAAAATCTAGAAATGAATTGTTTCTCATAGTCACTGTTCTCTAATGTGGAATGCATACCATTTCCCACTGATGTGCCCTCCCGTTTCAAGTGATAAATAGATCAATCTATCATTTGTCAATAGGAAACATTATTAAAACATTGTTTAAATTAGTCAGCAGGCCCAGCAGCATATGTGGAGAGGAAAATTACGTCAGCATTTCAGGCCAGTGACCTTTCATCAAACTGCCAGTATGTCAATCATGTTCTGCTTGTATTTCAGGTGTTCAAGCATTTGCAACCTTTTCCTTTTCCAGGACTCCTGTGCAGCAAGCTGATTATTTATATAAAACAACACTATGACTAAAAATATGCAGACATTTCTTATTAATCAAAAACCTATCTGGCCAAACTGTTTACGAACCAGATGGTTTTCTATTGGCTTTAGTCTTCCTTATGATCTTTATCCTAGCTTCCTGGTGTCAGCCCAGTTTACACTATAATGATTACAAATAATCATTTTCCTCTCCTCCATCCTTCTTGTTCAGTATTAATTTGCATTATGTACATTGCATCTTGCTAAATAAATTAAAGTGTGCAGCCATTTTTTTACATGAAAGCTTTTATTTACACACATCTACTTTCCAAAGAACCCTTCAAATTTGTTGTCAAGTACAAAGAAATCTGCAAATATCTTGATCATGTAGGTGAAAACAGTCCAACAAAAATCATAGTTCCTGGTTGGAGTGCTGCTATGGTTACCAACAAAGCATGATCCAACATCAACAAAATGGAACATATTGATGAATGTGCTTCTTTCCCACAGACACAAGTAACCTTACTGTAGCGTCATTGTCAAGTTATTCCCTTATCTCATACAGAAAATGCTCATCGTAACACATTCCAGCTCTCGCAAAAGATATGTTCCAAAGAGCATGACGGAAGTTAAATTCCAAAGTGCAAGGACATCAAGGTAGTGTTTGATCAAAAGTGCACACATGGGGTGGAAGATTGCAACCTTCACGTGGTCCGCCCTGTTTCAACTAATGCAATCAACTCGTGACGTGCACAAACGGAAGATCAAATAGAACAATTTGTCCAACAACATTAGGCTGTGCATGCCACACGAAAGAAGAAGAGTGCACACATGATCTGTGTGTAAATCTACAGCCAAAGGAAAATTTGTAGGAACCTCGGGACCTGCAATCATTGTCACAAAGGAAAAGTGGTGCAATTATTGCTGGTCATCCGATTCCAAGAACATCATTGCACGAGTTGCACTTGGCAACATGCAAGGACCTTTAAAAATGCTGAGCCATCACCGATTGACAGATTTTTCCCAAAGCTGTAGCCTTTTAAAATACAATTTCTGAAACATGGCAGAATTTCAATTGGCATTCTCTCATTATTGATCCCGACTTCAAATCTCAACTCTAATGCATACAGTCCGTCACAATACATAAAGTCTATGACCTGTAACTATACAACACAAGCCCGTCACAGCCTTGTAGAGATAATTCTGATGATCCTATTCAAAACTGTGGAATGTTAAAATAATAAGACGGTCAATGAATCCTGTCCTAAGTAACTTGCCATGCTCATCGAGATTGTTACTAGTCCTCAGCAGGCTGTTCTTCTGATCATCTTTGTTACATTTGCACACATGTTGCTACCTGTGTCACCTTCTGATGCAAGAGCAGTTTTGAGAGGGAGTGGTATTCTATTCTAATCATCAAACGGATTATCCAATGTGCGCTTTGAGCATCTGTATTTCCTCAATGCTAACCTTGTTTGGCATCTTAAGGACTTCAAAAGTGGTTACTTTTTCCTGCCAAAATGTGGTCACTTTTCCCTGCCAGTGAATTTTCATATTTGAGCAGATGGCCATGTCAATTGGCTTAAGCTATTTAGTTTCTCATCGACAGAATATTTGCATCTCATAATCCTTGATGAGTAAATTCAAGACAATTGCATTGTGGATCTTCAACGTGTGTCAATAATGAATACTGCATGCAATGAAACCATTATATTTCACAGGGCCTGTCTTGCCTTACTGATTCAAGAGCTGGTTGTCTTGCCAAAAAGAAGGATTATGCCCAGACACTTGAACTTGTTGATATTTTTCAACTCTACTACTTTAGCTATAAAAACTGAAAAGTGAGGTCACAAATTCAAAAGCAGGGAGAAAATAATGTAGACCTCATTTTGGAAAAACAGATATGGAAAGCTGTGTTTGAAAACCAATAGCTATTGAAATGTTGTAGATATTTTAAAATTAAACACCATAAAAATGTATTTAATTCTTATATGTTTTACTTCATTTATGTTACAACATTGGGTCCAATATATGTAACTGCAAATGGGATTGAAGATCAATGCAAAATCATAATAATTAATTTTGTGATTCTCATTCTTAGATCCCAAATTGGAATCCATGTTTGCGCGATACAAGGCTAAGTAACAATACTAGAAATTGTAACTTATATTCTCTGATCTAAATATGGGTAGTTGATATGACCCTTCAATTTGTGGCAAGGATTCAGTAGTTGAAAAAGAAATGTCAGCACTCTTATTTACAGCACTATTTGTCTTGCATAACTCATAATATTATTCAAAGTACGAAGCTCAGGTGTTTTAGAAATTCATGCATTGATGCAACTTCATTCAAATCTGTCCCAGTTATAGCTAACAGGCTTAATGTTCACTGCAACATGGTAATTCACTGGGCAGCCAGATTTTTCACAAGTAAAACACAATATTGTTAAGGGTGGTATTGTGCAACAGCAGTAGAGTTGCTGCCTTACAGCGTTTGCAGCGCCGGAAACCCGGGTTCAATCCCGACTACGGGTGCTGTTGTGTTTGAATGTTGTCCCCGGGTTTTCTCCGAAATCTTCGGTTCCCCCCCCCCCCTCCCATACTCCAATGACGTAGAGGTCGGTAGGTTAATTGGCTTGGAATAAATTTAAATTGTCCCTAGTGTGTGCAGGATGGTGTTAGTGTGCGGGGACGGTGCAGACTCGGTGGGCCAAAGGGCCTGTTTCCACGCTGCATCTTTAAACTTCCAGCAGAGAGCATGGTTCATGAGGCAGAGCCTTAACCACTAGCATTGGTGTTAACCCATGCTTCAAAGCAGGACACCTCAAAATTAAGAACACTAAGCAGTACAACAAAGGCAGCTGGTCAAAATCCACAAAAGCACATGAGATTTAACACACTCTCAGTACAGCACATTTTAAAAGCAAACAGTTAATTTAGAGAAAATTCTTGGTACGCTCTTAATGCAAGAATTCAACACAGACATTAAATGAGTGAAAATCTTTCCTTTGTGGACACAAAATGTTGGATTAATCAGCAGGACAGGCAGCATCTATGGAGAGACAGAATGGGTTACATTTCGGGTTGAAGAAGAGTCTCAACCTGGAACGTCACCCATTCCTTCTCTCCAGAAATGCTGCCAGTCCCGCTGATTAATCCAACATTTTGTGTCCATCAGCATCTGCAGTTCTTTCCGACACATAAAATCGTTCCTTTTATCAATACTATAATCCAAAAGGCTTAGTCTTTGAAAAGTTCACGTCGCAGGTAATGTTCTTCAAATGTTATAATTTCAATAAGCTTGAGTCCGTTCAGACATTATTACTCAATCAGGCACATAGAATTTCTCTCTTTTGCCGTGAATAGACACAAGAGAAAATATAGATTGTCTCGCCAAGGGCCATGACAATATATAGCAGACACATATAGTGGTTACTCAACGAGTACAACAAATTGATTTAAATTATTTATTAACTCTAGGTGTAGTGTTACATACAGGAGGGCAATTCAGCTAATCATCCTTAATGTCATTTCATCAACTGAAACAATTCTAATCCCATTTCCATTAAGTATGTGCAATTTTCCCGTTTTAAACTGCAATCTTTCCTGAAGAAGCATTTCATGTCAATGTTCTTTTTCACGGATTTAAATGCTTTAAGCTGAACATTCTTTCATTGGTAAATCTCTGTTCCTTCAAATTATGAAGAATTATTATAGTGAAAATCCAAAAATAAGTTTATTACTGGTTCAGAAATAGATTGGCTGAATGGGTGGTTCATTGGGTGATGTTTGACGTGCTGCCTTTTAACTATGGGGGGCCTGGTTCCGGGATGTCCGATTTGATTTGATTTGATTTTATCCCTTGTCATTCGAACCTCAGAGAGGCTCGAACGAAACTCCGTTTCTACAAGCCATACAAACAGAACAGTTCATTAAAAAAAACACACACAATTTAATTCACACAAACATCCAGTACAGTGAAACTCCTCCTCAATGTTATGGAAGGCAAAGTCTTCTCTCTCCCCCGCACCAATTCTCTCCCGAGGTCGAAGCCCCAGGAGGGCGGTGTTAAGTCCCATGGCAATTGAGGCCACGCCAGGCGATGTACGGCCCGGCTCCAGGCCCAAAGTCCTTTAAACTTAACAGGTTAATTATAAAAATAATACAGTGCAAGTTCAAAAACAGGTGAATTAAAAATGTTAAATGGAAAATAAGACTGCAGATGCCGGAAATCTGAAATGAAAATGGAAAATACTCTCATTCTACAGATGCTGTCTGACCTGCTGGGTTTTTTCAGCTTTTTCTGCTTTCGCATGAAAAATGTGTTGGGTATTAATAACATCCAATAGCCTGGAAAACTTGTTTATCCAGAACCAACAAATAGATAAATGTACTGGATTGTCGGAGTTTTACTGTCCTTCTTGTCAGGATGTGGGCAAGCTACATTTATAGCCACTCCATAGTTGTTGTAATGTGGTGATAATTCTTTCCCCTGATATTATTTTCACAAAGGTCTACCTTTGTTAACAGTGTGGCAGACTTCCTTGCTATAACTAATAATTATGAAATTATAGACCAGTTAGCCTTACATCAGTAGTGGGGAAGATGCTCGAGTCGATTGCTAAAGATGTTATTGCAGCGCATTTGGAAGGCAGTGACAGGATCGGTCAAAGTCAGAATGGTTTTGTGAAGGGAAATCATGCTTGACTAATCATCTGGAATTATTTGAGGATGTAACTAGTAGAATGGATAAGGGAGAGCCAGTGGATGTGGTGTATCTAAACATTCAAAAAGGTTTTGACAAGGTCCCACACAAGAGATTAGTGTGCAAAATTAGAGCACATGGTATAGGGGGTAGAGTATTGACATGGATAGAGAACTGGTTGGCAGACAGGAAGCAAAGAGTTGGAATTAACAGATCCTTTTCAGAATGGCAGGCAGTGACTCGTGGGGTGCCGCAAGTCTCAGTGCTGGGACCCCAGTTGTTTTCAATATAGATTAACGAGGCAATTAAATGTGACATCTCCAAGTTTGCGGATAGTAGTATGAGCTGCAATGAGGATGCTATGAAGCTGCAGGGTGACTTGGATAGTTTGGGTGAGTGAGCAGATGCATGGCAGATGCAGTATAATGTGGATAAATGGGATTTTATCCATTTTGGTGGCAAAGAACAAGGCGGCAGATTATTATCTGAATGGTGTCAGATGAGGAAAAGGGGAGGTGCAACGAGACCTGGGTGTGCATGTACATCAGTCACTGAAAGTAAGCATGCAGGTACAGCAGGCAGTGAATAAAGCTAATGACATGTTGGCCATCATTGCAAGAGGATTTGAGTTTAGGAGCAAGAAGGTCCTACTGCAGTTGTACATGGCCCTGGTGAGATCGCTACTTGGAGTTTTGTGTGCAATGTTGGTCTCCTAACTTGAGGAAGGGCTGTATTGCAATTGAGGGAGTACAGCGTTGGTTTATCAGGTTAATTCCCGAGATGGCAGGACTGACATATGATGAAAGAATGGGTCGACTGGGCTCGTATTCACTGGAATTTAGAAGGATGAGAGGGGATCTTACAGAAACATATAACATTCTTAAAGGTTTCGACAGGCTAGTTGCAGGAAAACTGCTCCCGATGTTGGGGGAGTCCAGAACCAAGGCTCACAGTTTAAGCATAAGTGGTAGGCCATTTAGGACTGAGATGAGGAAACAAAATTTCACCAGAGAGTTGTGAATCTGTGGAATTCTCTGCCACAGAAGGCAGCGGAGGCCAATTCACTGGACGTTTTCAAGAGAGAGTAAGATTTAGCTCTTCGGGCTAAAGGAATCAAGGGAGATGGGGAAAAAGCAGGAACAGGGTACAGATTTTAGATGATCAGCCATGATCATATTGAATGGTGGTGCTGCTCAAAAGGCTTAATGGCCTACTCCTGCACCTATTTGTCTATGTTTCTATGGTAGAGGATGCAGGTTTATGAAATACTGGTAAAGATGATTTGAGGAAATAAATTCAATGTATTTTGCGGACAACACACACTCCAAACATGGTGAAAAGGCAGAGGAAGGATTAGATGCTTAAAGTGGTGGATACGATTACAATCATGTGGGTTGGTTCGCCTAAGACATCTATTGATCTTCACGTTTTCAAATTACTTTCATCCAAGAAAGAAGTTCATGGACGGAATGCCTTTTGGGAGCCAGAAAGTCAGTCACTTAATGCAAGATGATCACTCTAATTTTCTCTAATATTTGCAGTATTTATACAATAATGCAAGTTTTGGAACAGTTGTTGATCAAGGGAGGGTTCAGTGAAGGTAATGCTGTTAAATATCAAGTTACTGATTCATTAGAGATGGTCATAACTTGGCCAATGCGTGATTTCAGTGTTCCTCCCCACAGATAAGCTCATGTGTAAGTGTTGTCTTCATTTTTGCTGCGAGCTACTTTTCCGGATTCATATTCTGAAAACCTTCTAACAGAATTCTATAATTATGCAATCGGCAGACAATCATGCTTCTGAAATTGGGATCAAGATAAAATCATTGATGAAGCAGCTGAAGATGGTCAATCCTAAAGGGCCTGTCCCACTTGGCCATCATTTGCATGCCATTTACGCAACCTTCAAAAATGTGGTTGTCGCGTTGTGGCGCACGGGTAGCGCGGAACGGGCACTTGGAGCGGCGCGGAGGATTGTGGAGTTGCGCGCAGTATCTTGCAGCGCTCCATGATTTTGTGCTGCACAAAATCCGTACGCGCCACGTGTGACGTATTGCGCATGCATTGTCGTCACACGCTGGCATCCTGACGTCTCACGTGTATCGCATGGTGACGCATGATTACGTCACTGTGCATAACCATGCATAGCCACACACCGCAGAGTATTCAAATGATGTCAGGCGCACCAGACCGCATGATGACGCGTATTTTACATATGATGCGTAAATGAGGCGCAAATGACGGCCAAGTGGGACAGGCCCTTAAAACACTGATCTGCAATAATATCATGGAACTGTGACGATGAAACATAACCAGAATCATCTTCACTCATATGTGGACAGACCTGGTGTGAATAATTCACCTTTCGATTCCCTTTGGTGAATTTTAGAGGAGCTCTTTGTCAAATGCTATGTTAATGTCAAGTACAGTCTTTCAATTTATCACTCATGTCTGTTGCAATAATGAAGTTTGCAATGAACTCTGGAACAGAGTGGATCTGACAAAACCCAATCTAAGCAGTTTATCCATTGACATGTGCCACTTTATAGCACTAATGAATAAATCTTTCATCTTTTTGCTGATGATTAAGAATAGACTCATGGGATGCTAATTAGCTGAATTGGATTTGGCCTGCTCAAATTTGATTCATCCACCAGTGTGAAAAAGGTTCCCAACCCAAAACGTCACCAAACCAAGTTTTCCAGAGATGCTGCTTCATCTATTGAGCTGCTCCAAATAAACCAGCATGTGTAGTTCACTTGTTGTACATTGTCCCATTTTTTTGTGGGCATGACATTCATTTGGGTAATTTGCCATATTATTGGTTCATTGACAGTAATAATATTGGCACAGATTAGTTGAGTAATAGTTTCAAATAAACTTTACATTATTTACATATGTAAAATTACAACAAACCTATTACAAAGGCATTGTGGTCAATATCTTGCTACAAGGGGTGAAGGCACCAAGCTTCATTTTCTATGGACACATTTACCATTCCAATTTTAACCAAGATTTTTCAATTATTTTTTTATTGCACAAATTTTAAGATTTGTTGGATTCAATTTTGCATTGCAAGAAATGAATTCATGTCTTGAATGCTAATCATACCATAATCATTGAATTATTGTGCTTATCACAAAGTACCTTCAATCTTCGTTTCCTCACTCAATCAAAGGTCTATGATGAACCTGGCTTCATCAGCAGGAGAGAATCAACAGCATCATGTTCTTGGGTAATCGTATCACTGATGATCTGTCCTGGTCATAAGGTCATAAGTGACAGGAGTAGAATTAGGCCATTCAGCCCATCATGTCTGCTCCATCATTCAAATCATGGCTGATCTATTTCTCCCTCCTAACCCCATTATCCTGCCTTGTCCCCATAAACTCTGACAACTGTACTAATCAAAAATCTATCTATCTCTGCCTTAAAAATATCCACTGATGGCCTCTTCAACCTTCTGTGGCAAATAATTCCAGATTCACCATCCTCCGACTAAATAAATGTCTCCTCATCTCCTTCCTGGACGAACATCCTTTAATTCTGAGGCTATGACCTCTAGTCTCAGACTCTCCCACTAGTGGAAACATCCTCTCCGCTTCCACTCTATCCAAGCATTTCACTATTCTGTATGTTTCAATTAAATCCCACCTCATTCTTATAAACCCCAGCGAGTACAGACCAAGTGCCGACAAATGTTGATCATAGGTTAACCTACTCATTCCTGGGATCATTCTTGTAAACCTGGACCTAGTACATTGATGCAATCACAAAGACAGGTCATCAACACCTTAGGTAGACAAAAATGCTGGAGAAACTGACATCTAGAGCAGCGGATGCAATAGATGAGGTTGGAGGAGGTGCAGGTGAACCTCTGCCGCACCTGGAAAGACTGCTTGGGTTCTTGAATGGAGTCAAGGGGGGAGGTTAAGCAACAAGTGTAACATTTCTTGCGGTTGCAAGGGAAAGTGCCCGGAGAGGGGGTGGTTCGGGTGGGAAGGGACGAATTGACCAGGGAGTTACGGAGGGAGCGGAAGCAGACAGGGGAGGAGATGGGAAGATGTGGCAAGTGGTGGGATCACGTTGGAGGTGGCAAAAATGTTGGAGGATTATTTGTTGTATGTGACGGCTGTTAGGGTGGAAGGTGAGAACAAGGGGGACTCTTGTTATGAGTGGGGAGATGGGGAGTGAGAGCAGAGTTACGGGGTATACAAGAGACCCTGGTGAGAGCCTCATCTATGGTAGAAGGGAACCCCTGTTCCCTGAAGAATGAGGAAATCTCCGATGCCCTGGTGTGCAGATGTGGCGTAGATGGAGGAATTGGGAGTAGGGGATGGAGTCCTTACAGGAAGAAGGGTGGGAAGAAGTGTAGCCATGGGAGTTAGTGGGTTTATAGTGGATGTTAGTCAGTAGTCTATCACCTGCGATGGAGATAGTGAGATCAAGAAATGATAGGGAAATGTCAGAAATGGTCCAGGTGTATTTGAGTGCCGGATGAAAGTTAGTGGTGAAATGGATGAAGTCAGTGAGTTGTGTGTGGGTGCAGGAGGTAGCACCAATGCAGTCATCGATGTAGCGGAGGTAGAGTTCGGGGATAGGGCCATGGTGTGTCTCGAACAAGGATTGTTCGATGTACCCTACAAGGAGGCAGGCATAGCTACGCCTTGTACTTGGAGGAAATGGGAGGAGTCAAATCAAAAGTTATTAAGGGTAAGGACCAGCTCCGCTAGGCGGAGGAGAGTATCAGTAGACGGGGATTGGTTGGTTCTCTGGTCGAGTAAGAAACGGAGGGCTTTGAGACCCCCCTGGTGGGGTATGGAGGTGTAGTGTGACTGGACATCCATGGTGAAGATGAGGGAAAGGGGACCTAGGATAGTCAGGTTTGTGGATTTTAGGGAGAAGGTAAAATCGGGATATGCGGGGCTGGGGAACGATGAGGTTGGAGGCTTGGGAGGGCAGGGTGCCACAGTTGATCCAGTCAGTGATGGTGCTAGAGATAGTGGCCTGGTGCTCGTCTGTGGGGCATGGTCCAAGGATAACTAGGAGGAGATGTCTGAGAGTTGGCACCTTGTATGATTGAGGAGATTCAGCACATCACCAAATACTCAAGACATCAATTATTATAAATGTTTGTTTTTATCTATTCTGTGCAGCAATCACACAAACAACCGATTTCCTTCACTCTAATGAAAGCAGACACATATTTCTTCCCATTCATGTCTTACTGGAATGGGGCCTTTCCATCTGCATCTTTTCAACCTTTCCACAGTGGAATACACAGAAATTCACAATTTCTCGACATATACATTTCTACACCAATTGTCATTACATCTTATATTATTTTTAGCTTTAATGTGGCTTTATGCACTTCAGATCCTTTTGTAATATAGTGCAAAGTGCATTCTATAAAGCACATTTCCACTCATTCTGCCAACTCACCAAGAGGTCTCTTCATGCATAAAATTAATTATCATCATTATTTTCAATCTTTGCAATTTTGGACATCTCCCTCCAACCAGCTTTCTAAGACATACCAGACCAAGTGGGACCCGTTGGGTCCCTGTCACACGGGAGGCCTGGTCCCCCAACGCAGCCCGTTCCCCCAATGCAATATTCCACCACTCAACCATAGCCCCCACGGGAGGCCTGGTCCCCCAATGCAACATGTTCCCAACGCAATATTCCACCACTCACCCATTCCCCCAATGCAAACTGCTCCCCCATCGCAATATTCCACTACTCACCCATAGCCCCCAACTGCGCAGGGGTGACTCATTTCCCCTTATCCCCAGCACTCCCTCCCACTCCTCTTCACCCTCCCTCTTTTTAAACTTAAAAAATTGACTTTTCACTTTACAAAATCCAATTGCACTTGCTGCCAGGACTCAGTGTCCTGTGATTTGCAACATTGTAATGGGCAGGACCAGTAAGTGTTAAGTTGGCAGTTTATGTAAATTAGATGACATTATGTGACATCATAAATGTCACATGCTTAAAACTACAGAGAAGCCAAGGATTAGCAAGACAAAAGGCAATGTCTGCATCACAATTGAAACCAAAAACTTGACTGCCACAAGTTTTGATGCTGGTGCCAACTGATGGAGGTTCACTAATCACAGTTGGTGTGAATGGGGGAAAAAAAGAGTTTTTTTAGAAATCTGTGATATGAAATACTGCAGGTGTTGGAAATCTGAAAGAAAACAGAATACTGGAAAGACTCTGTAGATCTGAAATATCTGCATTGACAGCAATGCAGACTTAATGTCGCAGGTTAATGACCTCACAGTTCCAGATTTGTTTTCTTTCCTTCTCTTCTTATCAGTTATCATTCATCTCCTTCTATTTGCATCTCCTCCATGCAGACCAGCAGCAAGTAACAAGTATACACCACTTTCTCTCAGCCGGCACATCTCCTGCATCAGCCAGTCAATTCTTCTCCACACTTTTTCAGACATTCCCTTTTTTCTCTGAATCCCTCACTTCTGCAACTTTAAATGTGTTTGATTCCTACCTTTCACCTTTGGTCATCTACAGATATTGTCTGATCAAACTATTCCCACCATTTTGATTGTTAAATATCTTCCCAATTTCATTTCAACATGAAACTTAGTGTGCTTCTAATATTACTGTATCACACAATAGAAAATGCACTGATTTACTCAACGCAACCATTGGTTTTCATTTGCATGTCAACAACAAGATAGTAATCTGCATTCATGTTTTAAATCTAAACAAAATTAGATTCTATTTTCAAACATAAAGGAGCTGTAAAGCCCCACAATTTGTATCTGAATTGCTTGGTTAAAGCGAATCTGAAATGCAAAATTAGACCTTCACTAACTCCTTTGATCTCAAAGGAGAAAAAAACTAAAATGTGAAAATATACCACACTGAACAATCACACACTTGAGTGTGAAAATGTCTACCATACATGTTATATATTGCATCCACTGTCACAATCTGTACAGTGCAGTGTGGAATAAACCAATAAGCAATATAATTATGAATGCTGTGATTCTTTAGCCACACTGTTATCAATACAGTATATCACGTTACTATCTGCAACCCAGGCTAATTAGATATACTTAATTCTTCTTTCATCTGGTAATTTCAATTTTCCATGCCACGCAAAATGTTCCAATTGATGTTCATCAGTTATCAAAAGGAATAATCTTGAAACTTTATCCTGATAAATCCGATTATTAAATAATAAAGCTATTTTAATCTTATAGGAGATATTTCCAATTGTGCTTAAGAAATTGTACCAGTGCATCTTTTTGTTGGCTCAAGTAACAAGTTAGCACATTAATGTGTTTCAAAGAAAAGACTGATGACAGACAAGTTTTTTTTCAATCAATGATGACCGAAAAGATAGTTTGAAATATTCATCTTTCACTCTGACCTGTGTCTTTAGATTCCTACATTGTTCCAATGATATGCAATGCAAATTCATCTCATCTTTGACGGCATGATACAGCCTTCAGGCAAAAAACTGAATTCATTAAATTCAGATTACCAATGTTTCTAGTTTGCATCAGAATTGTCCTGAAATGTTAACTTCGTTTATCTCTCCATAGATGCTGTGCAAAATTCAGAGTATTTCCAGCGTTCCCTGCTTTTATTTCAAATCTGAAGTAGTTACTGTTGTATTGAAACACAGTTGTCAATTTGTAAAAGGTGTGCTGGCCCAAGGAAAAAAAAAAAGTAATAAACAACACTAGATTCAAAAGCATCAAATATTGTAAGGATGGATTTATAGCAAAACATTCTAAATTCTCAAAGCCCGGAAACAAAATTAATCAGTCAGGCATGAACAGGTCTCAAAAATGATTTAGGGAACCACATAAATCTCTGATTCAGACCAAAAGCAACAAGAAAAAACACTGATTATTACCCACTATAATTTTTAGTTCATGAAGTCGTGGTGCTGCTACATAGTTGTTTTGAGGATAAAGATGATGGCATGAAGCCCTCCAACTGGAGTATAAAGAGCATCACAAGAGTGGTTCAGCAGTATTACCACGAATCATCCTGAAGGACACAGCTCGTGATGAAAATAAAACATACCTTCAGGGGTCTCACAGTTACAGAGTGCTATGCTCAGTTGAGCTTTGCTAACACTGACTATGAGTGGTGTTGTGGTTTTTGGAGGCCAAACATTTTGATCCTGGAAGCTCACATCACAGCTGGATTCCTCAGAGAATCAACAGCAATCCTACCTTCATCATGTGGTCAGATGTATAGAAGCAGCACAATTTTTCAGCTCCACATACAGGTTTTATAATAAAGGAGCAGCCCACATACATGTGAAAGGATCTGGACAACGTTCAGATGTCAGATGATAATTGGCAAGTAAAATCATGGTACAAGGTTTCAGGCTATGATCATTTGAATGACCAAGAATGAGTTTAATAAGCATCCTTTGGCATAACAGCATTAGATTACTAAACATATTCTCCAAACCTCATTCTCTCATTCTCTAAAGCTTATTGAACTGTTTCTCTAAACCTCATATCAACATTGCCATGATCCAGAAACTCAACTGGAACATTCATATAAATAGCATTGCTATAAGAATTGATCATAGATGGGATATTCTATCAATGGCTCACCTCATGTCTCATCAAAGGCTCCTTATACCTGACACAGCAGGAACAATTGAGATAAAACACTCCCTATCCAGAAGGATGTCACAGCAATATGTTTAAAATTCAGTGCTATCATCAACAAAGCAAGCCACTTAATCAAGACCACCGCACACACCCATAGTTCTGAAGTGTGATGCATGGAAGGAGAGGGATTGAGGCTATATTCCTACATTCCACATGCTTAAATATAAAGATGGTAAAAGTGTTTGGTCAGTTACTAGTTTTAGGGGCAATTATGTACATGGTTGAAATATTGAGTAGTTGTTTTTTGTTAGAAGGTGCTCAATAGGAAACCGTCAAGAATGAATACACACACGATTGAAAGATAATTAAAGCAAGAAATAACCAATAAGAACATTGGCGACAGAGAAAGATCTAAATGTTCAGTCAACAGGGACAAAAAGTGAATAATAGTTTAATGTGGACAATAAAACACAGGTGTGACAGCTAATATACATCACAGATGCAAGAAACCTTTGGTTTAAAAGGTGAATTGCAGTACACAAAGCCATTTGTATCTTACGCATGGGAGCCTCATTCAATTTCAATACGTTTCTGATTTATCCCTCAAACAGAAAACATGGAATTGTTGTGCACTGTGCTCAGCAAAACACCATGCCATAATAGGTGATGTTCTTGCATTTGCTGTGTTCAAGATGCAATGCACTATGCTTAACCAATAACTGATGTTCCAGCTTGTCCTATTGCTCCAGGTGCAATACATACACTAAACAACAACTGGTGATCATGCTTACCCTGGTAGTCTTAAGGAGCTGTTCCACTGCGGCGACCTTACCTGCGAGTTTCGAAGAGTTTGCCCTCAACTCAAACTCGCAGCATGGTCGACACATGGTCCTAGGAGGTCATATGAGGTCACTGGAACTCTCCTTCATGATCAAGGGAGGTTCATGCATACTCGCGGCCTCAGTTAGGTCGCGGAAAATTTTTCAGCATGTTGAAACATTTTCCGCGAGTAAAATATGGTCGGCATGGTTCTTTTTAACTCGTAGTGCAGTGGAGTGGAGTCACTATTTAGTTAGTCAGTCAGTCGAGGGCACCCGTAGGCAATCTCCTTCGCTGACCGGGCATTTTGATTAGCTCATTGGAGTTTTCAGGACCAAAGAAAACCGACCGGTAGATAAAATGCCCGCTAAACTTTATTATACTTCTTTAAAGTGTCTCCACTCCATCTCTCCTCCCCCCCCCCCTTCTACTCCCCCCTCTGCCGCGGTCTCTAAAGGACTTACCGTACACTGTGCAGCCGTCTTTTACCTTCCTCTTCATCGCGGGTGTGAATTTCAGACAGCGCTCCCCCGCTTTCCCCGAACCGCTCCTTTCGATGTGTTTGTGTATGTGATTGTGTGTGGTCGGTCGATCCAGCTCGCCGTTTCAACGCGAACGGTCGATCCAGCTCGAGGTTGAAGGTCGAAGACACTCTTCTTAACTCGCAGATTAGGTCGCCGCAGTGGACAGCCCCTTTAGTGTTCTATATTAACTTTGTTTGGTTATCACTAAAATTGCTTAAACAGGAATGAGTTGAGCACACAAGTGAGTTGAATTGGAGATCAGGACATGTAGATAATTGCAGCACCCAACAAGATCAATCGATGCAAAGATATTTGCTTGCCATTTTTATTCAAATGTCTACTATATCCAACACACTGAGATTTTGGATGTTATTCATCAACATAAACCACGCTATAATGCACTGTTATTCCACTAAAATATAAAATGCAATTTTTAAATCTTTCAAGAATTATTGTATTGTCAGATTCTGCAAATGTAAGTCTGGTTTAAGAACAAATTTTGGATCCCAAGTCAGTTCATTGCTTTGAGGGTTTCTAACGTCGATTTATCTGCTGTTTGATTGGACTTCCACATCATTGCCACTTACCCATCTGTTCACCATAAAATGCAACTCGTTTTCTGTGGTCAGTTGTGCCCCAGTGATTCACAGGGACCAAAACTGTTTCCATATAAATTAGATAGACACTTGTGTGTTAAGATGCCACTAACAACAACAGCACCACAAAGACAGTGATTTCAAGAGGGATTCACAAAGATATGACCTAGACTTAGGGGCTTGAGTTATAAGGGGAGACTTGATAGACTTCTTTGATTGAAGTGTGGGTGGCCTTAAGTGTACAAAATCTTGAGGGGCATGGATAAAGTGAATACTCACAGCATTTCCTGCCTGCCCCCCTTCCCTCAACCCATAAAGAGGAGATTATTCCAAAATTAGAGGGCATAGGCTTAAGTTGAGAGGGGAGATATTGAAGATGGGTCTCAGGGGCAGCTTTTTCACTCAGAGGATAATATGTATCTAAACAAATTGCCAGAGGAAGCTGTTGAAGTGGATAGATACAATTACAACTTACAAAAGACATTTGGACAGATATATGGATTGGAAGAGTTTAGAGATATGGTTCAAATGTAAGCACATGGAACTTGCCCAGAATGTCAAATTAGCATAGACAAATTGGATCAAAGTGTTTCTGTTTTGTGTAACTCTCTAGTTCAGCCATTCACAGGAATTAATGCTTTTACACATAATTTTTGAATTTAACAATATTATGGGAGCTCGTTCATAGTTCATAATCTGGGCATGCATAACCTGGGTTATGAATGTTATTTATACTTCATCTCCTGCTGACCTGATCCAGTGTCTTACAACATGGTGTTTCTTGGCAAGATGAGCATCAAACAATGAATTGATGACTTATACCAATTTCAAAACTAAACCAAATTCTCACACTGGGTGCTCAGCTTTGATACTAGCTTCTTCCTTTCGCAGTTGACAAGGGTGACTGTACAATACATCTTGATTAGTGAAATTCACTGTTAATAGAAACATGTTCCATCTGCAAAACATTTTGTCAGGAAAAATGAAACATATGCTTGCTCCATATATAATAGAAAGTGCACCAAAAATAAATTATTAGTGTCAGTGATTTGTAAAACCAGCTTTGAACCTTTCTACTAAATTCCAATCACACCAACTTGTTATTAACAATTGAATTATTATATTTTTAAATGACTGAGTAGACATTATCCCCAGGAATATTAGTCTACCAAAAATATGTTTTTTTAAATGGGACCTTGTGAATGCAAGGCATTAAAATGGAAGACATTCTCCCAAGGAATTAATGATCGACATACGTGTACAGGCTTCAACTCTAAAGGCCCTGTCTCACGGTGCGAGTTGACACACGAGTGACAGACTCGTGGTTGTGTACGATATTCCAAGTTGATGTGCAAGTGTTTGAGGCGAGTTCCCACGTGTATGGTAATCTGCGATGTTCCGAGATCGTCTCCAGAGTTACCAAGTTCCCCTCCCGTTTGCTCTTGAGTTACCAAGTTCCTCTCCCGCTCAGGGCGTGTGTTGTTGCTGCAGTCCGGGATTCGCATTTAAAGCACTCGGTTATCTTCAGCAGTTCAGGCGAGGACAGGTTTTGGGGGGGGGGGGGGGGGCGAGGGATGGTGGAATTGGGAGAAGGCAAAGACTATGGGTGGGGAGGAGTGAGAGGGGGGGCTAGGAACGGCATCTGCGAAACGGGTAGTCAACCTTTAGGGTCCCGGCCCGAAACATCCCTGTACATTTTATGATTTCCCTCCAAAGATGCAGTCTCCCGTGGTTTGTTTGCACAACTCTCTTCCCTCTCTCTCCCAACATTGGGGGGGGGGGGGGGAACGACGACAAGATAGTTTAAACGGACCTTACCCCCACTTCATGCTTCTGTTGCGCATAATTCAGCAGTAAAACCTCTCTTCCCCTTACCCAGCTACGCCCGATTCCTCGCACCCCCACAAGTTCACATCGACGAGGGAAGAATGAGCGGGGAGTCTGAAGAAGGGTCCCGACCCGAAACATCACCCATTCCTTCTCTCCAGATGCGATGCCTGTCCCGCTGAGTTACTCCAGCATGTTTGTGTCTATCGTCGGTGTAAACCAGCATCTGCAGTTCCTTCCTACACACGGACAGTGAAGTGCCTCGGCCAAATTATAGGAACATTAGGATTCTCTGATGTGAAGGTAGTCTGGTTTGCGTTTCTTACACTTGATCATATCCGAAACTAAAGTATAGATAGACACAAAATGCTTGCGTAACTCGGCGGGACAGGCCGCATATCTGGAGAGAAGGAATGGGTGGCGTTTTGGGTAAGTCTGAAGAAGGGTCTCGACTCCATTCCTTCTCTCCAGAGATGCTGCCTGGTCCGCTGAGTTACTCCAGCATTTTGTGTCTATTAAAGAGTTCCCACGTTAGTCGCACGAATCACTAAACTTAACACACGGGCCACGACGATATAACTCTGAGTTTAAATGTTTCAATTTTAAACTTGACCACGAAATTTGACTCGTGAAAAAAGTCAAACATGTTCACAAGTTTCACAGGTACCTGCCGTTAGCGTCACGAGTGGACAAGTTGATCGCGCGAGTTCCGATGTTCCCACTACGTTGGCTGTACGTGATCACGAGTGAAAACTCGGGGTCACTCGTGGGCCAACTCGCACCGTGAGACAGGGGTTTAAGCAGTTCAGAGAATTGCCGATTTTGTCTGCCCTTGAAAATTATTTAAAGAACATGTCCTATAGTATCTTTTTAACGCTACTAAAATATTGTCAGGATATGAAACTCCTTGTTCAAAATTTTACAGAGGTCACTACTTTGCAATTGCACCTTATTATTAATTGTGATCATCACAGCATATCAGTCCACAAATGCAGGGTCTGATAAAAGGGATTTATTTTTCTTATATGTACATCTATGTCTTTTGTTGTGGACCTCATGTATGCTATCAGATCTGGTCTTTCCCACAGGCTGCTGCATTGGAACATTAAAGGGACCACTGTGTAAACTCAATCCACACCAAACAGTGCCCTGTGAAATTATTCTGAGAACTGTTGACCAAAAGTCAAAAGGTAACCAAGGAATATATTGCGCACAAAGAAAAACTTGAAATTGAGATTACGAGGCAAAATGCTTAGAGACCAATGTAAGTCAGCAGAGACAGAATTACCAAAGTGTCAACCAAGCATGTAAATCGCTATTGAGTTGTAGAATATGCCATTTCAACGCAAGTTTTGATAAACAATGTCAAGTTGTTTTTTTTAAATGCACATCATACATGTTGAAGTACCAGGAAAATAAATCTCAGGCCAACAAGCATGTTAGATTGTAGAAACCAATAATTGCAAATGCTGGTTTATATCAAAGACAGACACAAAGTCTTGGAGTAACTCAACATGTCAGGCAGCAACTCTGGAGAAAAAGGATGGGTGACATTTTGGTTGTTTACTTAAGTGAACCTTCTCCAGTGTGATGTTGGCAGAGGAGTTGCAAATGCTGGTTTAAAGATAAGACAGAGTGTTGGAGCAAATCAACAGGTCAGGCAGCATTGCTGGCGAACATGGATTAACATCATTTTGGGTTGGGAACTTCTTCAGTCAGAAGAAGGGTTCCAACACAAAACATCACCTCTCCATGTTCTCCAGAGCTGCCAGACCAGCGGAGTTACTCCAGTATTTTGGGACCAGAGATCTCTTTCATGCAACAAAACCTTTACACTGTACCTCGGTACATGTGATAATAAACTAAACTAAACTAGTAATCATCAAAATTAGATGAAGCACATGCTTCCCATTCACTCCCAGTATACAATATTTTCTCATTTAGTTATTTTTTACTTAATTAATAATGCTCCTCATTTTTGTTTCCATTTTGGATTATTCCTTGAATGTTTAATGCTTCAATTTTTTAATTGCATTAATATGTTGGTTATTGCATCACATACATTAAGTACACAATATGTATATATTCGCACAGATAATATATAAATATTGTGCTACTTCTGAGAAAAGGTTGAAAACTGAAGAGAAAAAGGTTAGTTAAAACAAATGTAGGTCCCTTGCAGTCAGGAACTTGTGAATTGGTCATGGGGAACAAGGACATGGCAGACCAATTGAATAACTACTCTGGTTTTGTCTTCACTCAGGAAGACATAAATAATCTGCCAGAAATAACAGGGAACCGGGTGTCAAATAAGATGGAGGAACTGAGTGAAATCCAGGTTAGCTGGGAAGTGGTGTTAGGTAAATTGAATGGATTAAAGGTTGATAAATCGCCAGGGCCAGATAGGCTGCATCCCAGAGCACCTAAGGAAGTAAACCCAGAAATAGTGGATGCATTAGTGATAATTTTTCAAAACTCTTTAGATTCTGGAGTTGTTCATGAGGACTGGAGGGTAGCTAATGTAACCCCACTTTTTAAAAAGGGAGGGAGAGAGAAAACGGGGAATTGCAGACCAGTTAGTCTAACATCGGTAGTGGGGACAATGCTAGAATCAGTTATTAAAGATGGGATAGCAGCACATTTGGAAAGTGGTGAAATTATTGGTCAAAGTCAGCATGGATTTACGAAAGGTAAATCATGTCTGACGAATCTTATAGAATTTTACGAGGATGTAACTAGTAGAGTGGATAAGGGAGAATGTTAAAGAAGGAACTGCAGATGCTGGAGAATCGAGGGTTACACAAAAACCTGGAGAAACTCAGCGGGTGCAGCAGCATCTAAGGAGCGAAGGAGATAGGCGACGTTTCGGGTCGAGATCCTTCTTCAGACTGGTCAGGGAAACGAGAGATATAAACAGTGATGTGGAGAGATAAAGAACAATGAATGAAAGATGCAAAAAAGTATTGATGATAAAAGAAACAGGCCATTGTAAGCGGTTTGTAGTGTGAAAATGAGAAGCTAGTGCGACTTGGGTGGGGGGGGGGGGGGGAGAGAGATGGAGAAGGAATGTCAGGGACCAAGGGCTGAGGGAGAGGTGGGGAGGGGGAGGGGGCAGTCTGGGTTAACAGAATTGAGAAAATTCAATGTTTAAGCCCAGAGGATGCAGACTCCCCAAGTGGAATATGAGGTGCTGTTCCTCCAACTTGCGGTGTTGCTCACTCTGGCCATGGAGGAGGCCCAGGACCGAGAGGTCGGATACGGAATGGGAAGGGGAGTTGAAGTGCTGAGCCACTGGGAGGTCACAGTTTAAGGATACGGGGGAAGTCTTTTAGTACCGAGATGAGAAGATCACTTTTCACACAGTGGTGAATCTGTGGAATTCTCTGCCGCAGAAGGGAGTTAAAGCCATATTTAACGCCATATGGCTATATTTAAGAGGGAGTTAGATGTGGCCCTTGTGGCTAATGGGATCAAGGGATATGGAGAGAAGGCAGGTACAGGATACTGAGTTGGATGATCAGCCATGATCATATTGAGTGGCGGTGCAGGCTCGAAGGGCCTACTCCTGCACCTATTTTCTATGATTCTCTATAGCTTGTTTGATTATATCACTATTTAAATGTACGTGAGAATTATCATGACTGCCAAGGAGGAAATGTTTTAATTTATTGCAATTTGTAAGGTAGGTACCCTGAAGTTCATTCCACACATGTTCTTGGATTCTCTCACTTAATTATTAACTTTATTAGATTTCATTAGAACATAGAAATTAATGGATTAATGAATTAAATGACTGGGCAGAATGGTGGGAAAGGATTCTATGATGTGGAGCCCTGAAAATCAACATCTATAAGAGCTAGGAAATGAGTCTGAAGAAGGGTTTTGGCCCGAAACGTTGCCCATTTCCTTCGCTCCATAGATGCCGTCTCACCCGCTGAGTTTCTCCAGCACTTTTGTCTACCTTTGATTTTCCAGCATCTGCAGTTCCTTCTTCAACATCTATAAGAGCTATACATGCGAGTGAGATATTCACTTGCCATTCAGTGAGAGATGGTCTGTGTGGGACTCAGTACCCAAGGGGAAAGATGATGCTTACGCATCTGTCTCCACCAGAGTGCAGTTATTCTTGGGTTTTGTTGGCTCCAATGGTTTCAGCTTGTTTCCTGTGGTCAGTTGTGCCCCCGTGATTGATAGGGACCAAAACTATTTCCATATAAATTAGACAGACTCTTTTGTGTTAAGATGCCACTAACAACAACAGCACAAAGAAGAGAGTGATTTCAAGAGGAGAATCAGCAAACTGACAAAGGGGATTTATTCTGCATATAGTATACAGAATAAAGATTGAATGGAAAAACTATGAGCAAAATTATAAGTGTGTTTGTGTGCGTGTGTGTATGCTTGAGCACGCTTAAGGTAGTTTTCTGCTGAGTGAAGGCATTGTGTTATGCAAATGTAACTGAAATGCAGATTTTTGAAAAGGGATTTGAAGGAGGTAATGTTGGCTTCACTGTAAATACAAGTAGTTTATGAATATAATATAAAAGATATGGAGGATGACGGAATAGATTGGAAAGTGTCGGGTTTAGAGGGATACGGGCCAAATGAGGCCAGCGTTGCTGGGGAACCTTGGTCAGCATAGGCAAGTTAGGCCGAAGGCATGTTTCCATGCTTTATGACTATATATCTTGGATGTGTTGTACATGGATGTCACTTTAAATATGTTCAATTAAAGTGTCAAATCTGGAGAAAGTATTCAACTATTCTCTACATAGTAATTAATATATTTGTCTTGAATTTTGTTTCTCAACCCTTTTTTCTCCATAAAAAATCATTTTGAGCTTCTTTGCAACTCATCACATCATACCACTTGCATTTCATTTAGCAATTTCCTTAAAAGAACACCTCACTATCTTTACATCAGACATTCAAAACATTGAAAGAAAACTTATTAACTTTAAAACACATGCCGTTTGTATGACAATGGAGATTGGTATAAGTACTATTTGTTGATAAGGGGCAAGAGGGAGAAATCTTATTACAATATATGACAAAAAATCAATGAAGGCAAATTCATAATTACCTATTATCTTTATCCAAGCAATTGCAGTATTTTTATTAAATTGTTTTTGTCATTAGGTGAAAGACTGATTGCGTATATATGCCTGAAAGAGTTTAAATGATTTTGCTTTCTCAAAAACACAAATTTCAAGCTTCAATGCCATTAAAAAAAAGATGCTTGAATATTTATTATGAAGTAGGTCAACATCATGGAAAAAGGACAAATACTTATGTTTATGTATTAGCAAGTATAACAATAATACAAGACTGAAGTGATAATTAAAACATATACACTTCAAAAATGGGTAACAAAAAATAAAACTTGAAAAGTGGGCAGTTAAAAATGATTATGTGCTCCACCATTGCCTTTTGATCAGCCAAACATTTAGCAGGGCAATTTAATATCAACAATTTAATATAAATACCTCGGCAGGTTTGTTGATAATATTTGAACAGCCACGAGGCAAGGACAAAATTCCAGCTCCCATTAATAGGAGTATGGTTTGTTGTTTTTTTAACGATCTTCCACCAATTGGGGTATAAACAAGATAATCATGGAGGAAGCCAACTAAAACTCTCTACTGGGCAAGAATTAAAATTACATTTCTATCCCACATACTGTAGTAGAGCAAATACATTGAAGAACTATTATCGTTCCCTTGACTCTTTGTTACATATACATGGCTCAACAGAAATAAATGGTTACCTCAAAGTTACAGCATGTAGAATGAGATCTGGTCATAGCGGTGGATGCTGCAAAATCGTTAAGTTAACTGGAATCCTGCTTCTACTAAAATCAAAATGTTGAACTACAAATTAAGGCTTACGTATCAATTAAACAGCACTAGAATTCAGCCTACGGTTTTGCTGAATACAGCCACATTTCTTCAGTTCCATGATATATCAAGTGTCAATGATGAGTCAGCCATCCCAGACAGTTCTTATCTTCAAGCACTGCAGACTCATAGGCATCATCAAATTCCTTTTTTTTGCATCATGCTTTGCAATAATAAGACTGTTTGTCCTTACAAGTAAATGCTGTTACTCTGTCAA
The DNA here is from genome assembly GCA_963514005.1 of Raja brachyura. The sequence continues at coordinate 92,827,167 of OY740783.1, forward strand.
ATGTGCTGATGCTTCATAACCATGAAAATGGATAAGAATATTTTGTCAAAATTGAGAACATAACGACAACACAATCGAAACATCATCACCTCAATTTAGCTGTTCCAATATATTTTTTTTAAATCAAATGAGAACTATCTATCTACATACCTATCTATCTATATTACTAAAACTCTCATCTTGTACGTTTCTATGTCTGTCTGTGTGTATGTGCCTGTGATGTCCTGAATTACGCCAAAATGGTCCAGGATAGTGCTGCCATTTTTGGACTGCCTTATTCATCATTGTCATGTGGTGTGGTTTATCAAAGTTTCATTTCGATTGATGTTATATTTTACAAGGTAGTCACATTTTTTACTTTACACAATCCAGTTTGAAAAATAATCGGTTGAACTTGCAATGCAGTTAGCAGCTATGACATCACAATGGGATCTCATTTACATGAACTGCCCCTGAGCAGTGCTCCACCCAACAATGACATCACAATAGGATCTCATTTACATAAACTGTCTATCAACAGTGTTCCACCCAGTGCAATGAGAGATTTGTTACGTTGTTCTAAGGAGGGAGGGAATGGGGAGGGGGGAGGAGGAGATTATGCTTTCTTTAAACATTGTGTACAATGGGGGGGGGGGTGTGGAATGGGGGTGTTGGCATGGGGTGTTAGCATGGGATGGGTGGGGGGGATGGGAGGGGGGGAGGTGGGATGGGGGAAAGGTCCCCTTCATCCCACCCCCCCCACGTGTGGGTTTTCATTATGGGGTGGGGTGGGGTGGAATAGTGGAGAGGTTCCATTTACAATTAAAAAAAATCCAGAATTTTCCTTGTGGGGGATGTACTGAGAGGGGGGGGGGGGTGGGGGTGAGGTGACTTGAAGTTGCAGTGGCAGTTACAGCTACGATGTCACAATGGGATCTAATTTACATAAACTGCCCATCAGCAGTGCTCCACCTCACAATGACATCCCAATGGGATCTCATTTACATAGAAAACTAAACAGCAGCTGCCCATCGGCAGTGTTCCATTGGCAGTTAGCAGCATATGATGTCACAATGGGATATCATTTACATAAACTGCCTGTCAACAGTGTTCCACCCAGTGCTATGAGAGATTTGTTACATTCTTGTAAGGAGAGGGAGGGAGTGGGGAGGAGGAGAAATCTTATTTAAACATTGTGTTTAGTGGGGTAGTAGGAGAGGGGACAGGTGAGGAGTAAGGAGCAGAACATTTTTTAGGCTTCAACAGTTAAAGTCATTTTTATTAACAGGTAAGTTTAGGAAGTTGAGACTTCCTGAGTTACTGTAGCATTTGCGAAAAACCACATGCCGGAAACATCAGCTATCCATGTTCTTCATGGATGTTGCCTGAACTGCCGAGTTACCCAGCAGTTTATTGTTAAGCCAGCATCTCCACTTCCTTGTTTCTTCAAGATTAGGAAGTTTCCTGTCCAAGTCAATGTAAATCATCAAGTACCCACAGTGATTGGGCAACTTGGGGCAGGCCATCCATTATCTTTTTTTCTGGCATTTTGTTTGTTTCATCAAATACATCATTTTTATTAGTATAAACATTACAACAAACAAAGAAAACAAGCTCACAGGTACAATGATGGCAATGTTAGGGAAGATTCAAATCAGAAATTAGCAAGATGTGCACAGGGAACAGGATATGTGATTATTCACTTTTCAGTTCAGTTTATTGTCACATGTGCCGAGGTACAGTGCTTACCAGTCAGCAGAGCCAATACATGATTATAATCGATCAATTTACAGTTTATTGATATATGATAATGGGAATAACGTTTAGTGCAAGGTAAGGCTAGCAAAGTCTGATCAAGGATAGCACGAGGGTCATCAACGAGGTAGATAGTAGTTTAGCACTGCTCTCTTGTGGTTGTGGTTAGATGATTCAGTTGCCCAATAACAACTGCGACAAAACTGTTCCCGTATGATGGTGTGAGTTTTCACACTTCTATTCCTTTTGCCTGATGAGAGAGGGAGTGGCCAGAGTGCGACTTGTCCGTGATTATGTTGTTGGCCTTGCTGAGGCAGCGCGCGGTATAAATTGAGTCAATAGAAGGGAGGTTGGTTTGTGATGGTCTTGGCTGTCTATTCTAATAAGAAAGTTGTATTCAGCTCATTTAATTTCAGTCAGTAAATAACCTCTTGGATATAATAATAGAATACAATTCAATAACAGTTTACTACTCATTTAACATCAAGCTTTCCAAACCAATGCTTATGTCTGGCCTTGCCTCACAGTTGAAAGCAGAAGGATCTCACTATATCTTAACTGGACCAGGCACATGAAAACTATGGCAACAATGCTGGATGTTCTACACAAGTAACTCACTGCCTGACACCAGAAAGCCTGTCCAAAATCTATAAGGCACAATTCAGCAGTATGATGTTATAGTCATCACTTGTCTCAATCAGTGCAGCTCCAATAGTTCTCAGGAAGCTTGATAATTTCCAGTATAGGCAGTGCACTTGACTGGCACCTCATCCACAACCTTATGTATTTATTGCCTCTGTCACTAACACAAAGATTTCACCATTTACCAAAATGCAAAACAGTTGCTCACCCAGGCTACTCTGACAGCTACTCCTACGTCCACAATCTCCTCCACCAAGGATCAACAAGGGCAGCAGGTACACAGGAACACCTCCATCTCCAGGTTCCCATCCATGTTACACATCATCCCGATTTGAAAATATTTTGCCAGTACTTCATCGTCACTTGGTGTAATCCTGAAACTGCCTTTCAACAACACCATGGGAGTATATGTCCACCACCGATTTTTCAGCACCCTTGTTTCCAGTCTTTCTGGATTATCCATTTTGCTGGACCAACAGAGATCACAGCCTTGTGGGGTCAAGATACCAGTTGAGGAAGTTAGCTATGGGAACAGATCTGCTGGCAGATCACTCCAGGCAACAGAAGGTACTACCTGTCTCTGACACTCATGCCAAAATTATCTCTCCAGGGAGCAAGGATGCAACTTTCTTTCCTTGAAAAAATAGAATGTTCCCGAGGGTGTTAGAATGTGAATAGGAATGAACCAATGCTTTGACTGGTCAATGTATTGAAATGTGCATTGAAATAGAGGTTATGTGTGAATTATTTTCAAGATCCTACCTGTTGCAGTTTCTATTGATTTTGATCAGATATGAGAGGTCAATAATTCTTTACAAATCTTGTGACCAGGTGCTGAAGGCATCATGGGGCACTGATACCAACCCCAACCACTGACACTTTATTTCTACTTTGTGGTTTCCTACACTCTCCCATCATGGACTCCCTCATCATACATCCATCTCATTCACCAAGGCCTCCAAGTCATCAATAGTGCAATGCAATGCCTGCTGTAAATTATGTGATTCCATCCTTCTTCATGCCTTTTATGGCCGATAACTGTATCCAACTCCCCTCCACGAAAGCCAGATGCGACATGCCTTAGCACAAATTAGTTTTAAAGACTGCATGAAATACCCCAGGTTTATTAAATCTGTTAATTCTAATTTATTCATTAATGGAGAAAATAGATATATAATTAGCATCTTATAAAGGATCAAGTCCCTGCATTAGGGTGTGTTCAAAATCATCAAGCATCAATGGCATTGTTTCAACCTTTTCTATTATGTAAATACTGACTCTGTTCTATTCTGTTCTGTAGTTTTTTTGCACAATCCGCAGGCATTGCCACTTTCATTTCACTGCACATCTTGTATGTGTATGTGACAAAGTTGACTTGACTTGGAATGGATCATCATTTTAAACACACACTTAAGCATGAAGTTCATACTTCGATTGTATCCTCCATTCTGCAAGCACATTCCCCGTTACATAATTTGTATGTAGTGGTATTACAGTTTCTTGGCTATATTTACAAAGAATGGAAAAAAACTAAGCACTGTCTGATGGTGCCTTCTTTTTTTTTTTGATTGTTAAATAGTCCATTTAATTCTCCTACTAAATCCTATAACGTTTCACACAGACTTTAATCCTCCAATTGTCTCTTTTCAGTCAAAATTAAACATATATCATATTGTCTCATAATCCAACACATTTCAGAAGTTCAAGTCAAGGAACATTCCCCTCAATCCCATTTTCTCTCAGCTTTATGTTCTTTGTACAAATATTTTTTTTAAACTTTTAATATACAAACTTTGTGTCATTAATCAATACATTTGGACCTATGTGGCTTCTTTCCCTGCCTCTGCATGCATCAGACATCCTCCAAGAACCCATGCCTCTGGCTCACGATAGCATTGCAGGGGATCCTCTGAGGGGTGGCCGGAACTCAAATGTGTTAAGTAATTTTATCAATGACCAACTTTGTCCAATTCATAATGTGAGGATATTTTCCAGTGGTGGCTGCTTTCAGCCCCAAACTGTCTGCAACTCCTCAGATACTGAAGCACATCATTCTGAAAGATCTAGACCTTAAACCTTAAAGGGCCTATCTCACTTAAGCAATTTAATAGGCGACTGCCGGCGACTGTCATAGTCGTAGCAGGTCACTGAAAAACCGGCGACTGGACAACCCAACGACAATGTCTACGACAAGCTACAACAACCTACCACCTAGTCAACGTCAAGCTACGGAAAGCTACCAACAACCAGCGACCTATTAGGACGTCCACCTACGACCACACCAGGCACGTGCCGTGAGTAATTACTCTGGGTAGGCACTCAGTCCGCTTTAAAAAAAATGTAAACCGTGCATGCGCAGATTGTTCTCCCCGTTAAATAAATAAATAAATAAATAAAAACAGTGACTTATCACAAAGTGCTGAATCTTCACTGCCGCACCGCTGCCGCAGCTCTCCGGGTGCGAAGCCACGGACTGTAGCTGGGGATAGAAGCAGCTCGGAGAGTGGCCACCACTGAACTGGCCACCACTTCAGCGCCTTCTGCCGGCCCGCTCACCTTTGGCAGTGCTCTCTGTCTGAACACCTGTCACCTGCCGTTCGCCGACTTCACTCATGTCAGCGGCTTCCTGCAAATCCTTAAATTCCCACAGCCGAGTAACCTCAATCGCGCTGTTGGAATTTAAGGACATGAGTGAGGCCAGCGAGCGGCAGGAGAGAGGTTTTTAGATGGAGAGCTGCCAGAGGTGAGCGGGTGGTTCTGGAGCTAAGGTGGCGGCTGGTTCCGCTGTCCAGCCCGGCGGCCGCTCGAGCTACTTCTCTCTCTCTCCCCCCCCCCCCCACCCGGCCTCAGAGCAGTGTCATTTCATGCCCCCTTGCAAGGAACGTTGCAAGTGGATGCCCCCGACCCCTCATTCATAACATTTGTGCCCTCCCCGCAACGTTACCCCGGGCCAGACTCCCCACACGCTGTGAAAGGAGCTCTCTCCCCACTCCGACTCCCACACCCCGGCAAATACGGTATTAAAAAAAAAAAATCACAAAATGTACTTACCATATCATTGGGACACGACAAACCATGGTTGAAAACCCCGCCAATAAACTTGCGCTGCGCATGCGCGGTAGACTGATGCGCATGCTCAGTATGATGCTGCGCATGCGCAGTGCTACAAAGGCAGGATTTCTGCTGCCTTCAGCCCCGATTACAATTGACTGCTTCAGGCAGCGCTGACGGCACGGGGGCTGCACAGAGCTTCCCGTGTCACAAGCGCTGCGGGTGAAAGGCACAGGGAATTATGCCTACCTAAGAGATCAGTCTCTTACATAGGCATAATTCTCCCATGCCTTTACTATTTATATTTAATAATTCCCATTTCATAATTTTAGTCAGGGTAGGCAGTGCCTACCTTGCCTACCCTGACGGCACGTGCCTGGACCACACCTACGACAACCTATGACTACACAGACGATAACCGAAGTCAACCTACGTCCACCCGTGGGAAGCTACGACAAGTTGTCATTGACAACTGAAGACAATTCAGTCGCCGGTACCTGTCGCCAACTGACGTGGGTAGTCACCAAAGGAATTTACCAAATTCAGCACCGGCGACAACCTACGTCATCGTGGTGACAACCTACGTCATCGTGGTGACAACCTATGACAGCACCTACGTCAGGAGAAGACAAGCTGTGACAAGCCCACGGTCAACCAGAAAAACGCTACGACTCTTTGGGCGGCTGAGGAGACTTCTCACGATCATACAGGCGACAACCCAGCGACCGTGTGGTGACTGCCTAGTCGCCAAAAAAGTCGCGTAAGTGGGCCAGGCCCTTACCTAACTACACCAGTTAGACCAGCCTAGGAACTTTATAGCAAATAACTCATTATCAGGAGCCCACAAGTCAGGAATTCCTATCATGCACCTGTAAGAAGAGTATATTACAGTCTTTTTGACTGTTATTACTTCTACCACTGCCAATGACAGCAGTAATGTGTATTAATCCTACAAAGCATACCAAGAAAATGGCAAAACCCCTTCCACAGCTATCCCAAATCTGTTCCCTATACCACCTGTGAGGACACTGAATTGCCATCATCTGCATGTGCACTCTACATCGCATGCCATGCTGACTAATGAACACATTATTGTGAATCACATTGCTGTAAGAGCACTTTCACTGCTGGGACTGCATAATTTTCAGGCATCATAGACCATCCAAGAATAATGCACATCTCCTTACATTTCATCGTACCTTTCTGCATTTTGTAATATGAATGAAATTGGAAACTGTGAAAGTAACAGTTTAATGTATTGAGCTCAACGTATTGGCAAAATGTCAGCAAACGATAGATGGCAATTCTTGTTTTTCAAGTGGCATGTGTAAAATGTTCATCAATGTTAATCACCCAATTCATTGCCTTTATTGACATTGGACTGGGTACGAACATAAGCACTGGTTCCAACTTATTTTTTTTATTTTAAGCGTTGCAATATCCAACATCCTGTTGGCAGATGACCCATCTAGGGATCAATGAATTTAATGAGGCGACAGTTCCAGTGGCAGGAATATTCAATACACAAGTAGTTGCAACTCGTCCATCCATTCTGGCATGTCTGATAGATTCTGTCCTCCAGTAGAGTCTGCCTATCAATTTAAACAATGAACTAACTCAATGAGGCATCTCTTTGCTTTCCTGCTCATGGAATACGAATGATAAAAATCTTACTCTACTGCACAGCTTTGGTTTACTTTCACGGAATTGAATACAAACCCAAAACTAATGTAATCTCAAAAACCCTAAATATACTTCCCAGTTCACAAGTTTGTCAACTTCTTTGTCAGAAAATCCTCAATCTATAGTTATGTATGTATCCAAAGAAAGAAATTGTAAACTCATTTTGATTGTCTGACCTGGCATAACAAAACATTCTTAGCTATTTAATAAGCTCAGGAAATCTAGATGAAAAATGCAACTTACAGACAATAAAACATTCAAACAATGTTTACTCTGTAGTTAGAAGTAGAATTTGATTGGCCAAATAACATTCTAATTTACATGTTCTTTCTCCCCACTTCCAAAAATTATTTTCCCTCAAGATTCACAAGCTCAGCTCCTCAGTCTTTCTCTGATCCAAGATAAGACAAAGATTTATGGACTGTATTGCACAGTTGTTATCAATTATATGCAATAATGCACAGCTGGCCAATGTTACTACTCTTTAGTTAATTCGTAGCATCTGAAATAAAATAAACTATTTTTAACTCAGACGTCAAAGAGTCTGTAGTGAGTCTTTGGTCCCCATTCAAATTTAAAAAATGAAGCCATCCCAGTGCCACATGAAGATCTTTTTTTTTGAGAAGATAATTCAATGTTATGAAAAGATAATGAGAAGATGACGTAGCAGTCTTGATATATTACGATAGTTTTCAATTCACAGGCAGCAGGGGACCTATTTCCACAATGAAGCTGTGATGATGTAACACATTTGTAGCCAAGACTTCTGCTGTCCTTTAATGTGTTCCTCACCTGAATATTCAATTATTTTAGGATAGAAGAACGACATATCTTCCTGACAGTACATTTTGACTGACACTTTTTGGTACTAAACATTCACACATTTATGTATTCTATTACTTTCTCTTCATCAATATAAAAAACATGACTAAGAAATTCTTTTGATTCCATTGCAAACTTAATAACTGGATTATTTATTTTCTTTTTGTTTTGACACCATGACAGTTACAGGGAAATGAAATGTATACTGAAAAAAACATGCATATTACATGGATCCCCCATATACCAGGCGAGATTCTCTTTTGTCTAAAATGGGAATCAAATTTAGTGGCTATTGTGGAACCGATTACAGGCTGGGAACATTGAACTGCACTTGCTTGCTGTTCATGGCATTTTACCACAAACGAGATGCATCAGTAAAGCAGAAACTGTTTGGATGAATTTACCAGATATAGTTTTCCAGAAAGAATCGTTGGAATCAATCACGGCTTTGAATAATGTCAATTCATATTATTAATATTCCACTTTTGGTATCCTCTCTGTGTGTCCCTCTCACTCTTTCTACATGTTGCACACTCCCTCTCTGCAAATTATCGATTACAATACTTTGCACCTTCTGTGAATTTAAAAGATGTTAGTCTGTGAATTCACTGCAAAGCAGCGGACTTTAAATGTGCGTGAATGATAATTCACTATGCAGGAGTAATCCCTTTATAATGCTATTTCACCACCTTCATCTGCCACACTGAAATACTGTGCAAGAATGTTCCACTAGATTTATTGTACAAGTTAAACAGTAATGGCCCTGTCTCACGGTGCGAGTCCAGCCAAGAGCGACCCCAAGTGAAAGAAAAAAAACGGACTCGTGGTTATGCACGAGATTCAAAGTTTATGGTCAAGTGTTTAACCGAGTTCCCACGGGCATGTTCTTTATGCGATGTTCCAAGGTGCTCTCCCGAGTTACCAAGTTCCTCTCCCGTTACACTTGAGCCAACCGTGAATGAAGGTATGTTTTAATAAAGCAACAATGTTAAAGAAAACATCTCCATCCTGCGGCTTGGAGTTAAAGATAGAAATCAGCGCGGCTGCATCTATTAATATGACCTACAGAGGGAAAATGCGCATCAGATTGTTGGGAGACAGAGTTCAGGGTTCGCCTCCTGAGCTGCTTTGGTGCCCAGGCGTGAGGGAGGTTTGGGGGGGGGGGGGGGGGGCGCGGCGCGCGTCATTAATCTGTCTGGGGTGACAAGGCTCTTGGGTTAGGAGTGGTGTGCAAGGGAGTGGTGTGCAAGGGAGGCTTAATTCTCTCTGAAGCCCCGGACGAGAACAAATGAAACCTATCTTGCCAGCGCGTACAAGCCCTTGTATAAAAGGGTCTCGACCCGAAACTTCACCTATCTCCTTCACTCCTTCGATGCTGCTGCACCCGCTGAGTTTCTCTTAAGAAAGAAGGGTCTCGACCCGAAACGCCACCTATCTCCTTCACTCCTTAGATGCTGCTGCATCTCCCGCAAACCCACTGAGTTTCTCCAGCCTTTTGTCTACCCCCGTTGTATATAACTTTGCTGCTGACACGCACACACGTGGGGTCCCCTCCACATCCACACCCCCTCTCTCCGACACACACCCAAGACAACGTGAGAGACAGAGAGTTTGTAGGGTGTTGGTTTTGTATAAGGATTTATTTTTAAATTATTAGCCAACGTCGGATTTACTTATTTTAAACGAAGTTTGGAGCGCTTGACAATACTTTTTTTTTCTCTTTGCGCTCGTTTTCAGAAAGGGTTCAGACCCCGCTTGGCTCGTTGCCCCCTTTGAACCAAGCCCTGCGGGAGGGAGGGAGGGTGGGAGGGTGGGAAGGTGTGAGTGAACAAGAGCGCCAAGGAGGAGAGGGAAATAGGGGGGGTGGGGGAGTGGGTGGAGGAGAAATAGGGAAGAAGTTAGTTGTTCAGATCAGAAACCGGTAGGCTGGGAGCCATAATGGTGAAGAGCACACCCAGTTCTTCTGAGGATTGCATAAGAGACTTAGATCGGAAGCAATGTTCCTCTAGAACTATAACTGAAACCGTGTCAACATCACCTCCTCTTGGCCGGACCGTAAAATCAAATCTACGCGTCAGGAAAATCCAATGTTCATTGATTCATCTCCATGGTTTTTATAGCTAATTTTCCAATAAATAACTGCAGTAATCACCCCCCGATAGGGTAGGATAGGGCTCAAGCCCAGTGTTTAGACATTGGAATGTTTTTTTTTAAAATCATTCTAATAGAATGATTTTCCACCTCCTTTGGTAATTAAACTTTTTTTTGTCCACGAGTGGACAAGTTGATCGCGCGAGGTCCGACGTTCCCGCTACGTTGGCTGTACGTGATCACCACGAGTGAAAACTCAGGGTCACTCGTGGGCCAACTCGCACCGTGAGACAGGGGTTTAAGTAATCGTAAATACTTTAAAATACTCTCAGTTGTAACTTTACTCTGAAACTAAATTTAAGCTGTATGATTTTCCATAAATGTGTGCAACATAATGAAAGAGTATAATTACATGCTGATTATAACTTAATTTTACAGTTGGGAATCATAAGGTACTTTCAACAGACGGAAAAGGTCTTAAGAAAGACTTACTGTATTAACCAGCCTGCATGGTTATCCAGATATAAATATGTTTTAATAACAGACAAACTTAGGTTAATTAGTTCTATGCCCACCTGTCGGAACTTGGTTCTGAGAGTTTGCTGGGACATTGGAAAACGGGTAGGATAAATAAAGTGTTAAAGAAGGAACTGCAGATGCTGGAGAATCGAGGGTTACACAAAAAGCTGGAGAACCTCAGCGGGTGCAGCAGCATCTAAGGAGCGAAGGAGATAGGCGACGTTTCGGGTCGAGACCCTTCTTCAGACTGGTCAGGGATCAGGGAAACGAGAGATATAAACAGTGATGTGGAGAGATAAGGACTCCATCCCCTATTCCCAATTCCTCCGTCTACGCCGCATCTGCTCCCAGGATGACGTGTTCCACACCAGGTAATCGCAAATGTCCTCGTTCTTCAGAGAACGGGGTTTCCCCTCCCCCACTATAGATGAGGCTCGCACCAGGGTCTCCTCCATACCCCGCAACACTGCCCTCTCTCCCCATTCCCCCACTCACAACAAGGGCCGAGTCCCCCTGGTCCTCACCTTTCACCCCACCAGCCAGCGCATACAACAGATAGTCCTCCGCCAGTTTCGTCACCTCCAACGTGACCCCTCCACTCGCCACATCTTCCCATCTCCCCCCGTCTGCCTTCCGCAAAGACCGCTCCCTCCGCAACTCCCTCGTCAATTCTTCCCTTCCCTCCCGCTCCACTCTTTCCCCGGGCACTTTCCCTTGCAACCGCAAGAGATGCCACACTTGTCCCTTCACCTCCCCCATCCAATCCTTTCAGGGACCCAAGCAGTCATTCCAAGTCCGACAGAGGTTCACCTGCACCTCCTCCAACCTCATCTACTGCATCCGTTGCTCCAGATGCCAGCTGATCTACATCGGTGAGACCAAGCATAGGCTGGGCGATCGTTTCGCCGAACACCTCCGCTCGGTCCGCAATAACCAACCCGACCTCCCGGTGGCTCAGCACTTCAACTCCCCCTCCCACTCCGTATCCGACCTCTCGGTCCTGGGCCTCCTCCACGGCCAGAGTGATCAACACCGCAAGTTGGAGGAACAGCACCTCATATTCCGCTTGGGGAGTCTGCATCCTCTGGGCTTAAACATTGAATTTTCTCAATTCTGTTAACCCAGACTGCCTCCCCCCCACCTCTCCCTCAGCCCTCTGGCCCTGACATTCCTTCTCCATCTCCGAAAAAACAGGAAGCAGGGAGTAGATCTTTCTTCCATTCAGTACAATTGTGGCTGCTCATCTATTTCACTACCCCATTCCTACCATCTTACCATGTCCTTTAATGGCTCTGGCATTAAAAAACACACGTGCCAAAATACATCTGCCAATTATACACATATTTCAAATGACCTAGCCTCCGCTGCCGTCTATGGAAAGAATTTCACAGGTTCTGATTGAAGATTTGTTTTTCTTGATTGATGTTGAAAAAATGCATTCTGCATTTTCCGCACAGCTGGATTCTGGAGTGCAGTCATACGGAAATAAAATGTCTGTCAGTTGAAAGTTTAGAGGTTTCACTGAGATTCCTTCTAGTGGGTAGGATAATCATGGTGACAAATTAATAGTAGGGGCTGACCAAAAAAATGAAGAGAAGAAATTTGTTTTATTATTGTCGAGTGTACTGTGGTACAGGTACATGGATAGGACAGGTTTGGAGGGATATGGATCAAGTGCAGGCAAGTGGGACTAGTGTAGCTGGGACATCGTTGGCAAGTTGGGTCGAAGAGCCTTTTCCCACACTATCAATCTATAACTGACTCTAAAAGCTTTTTTTTTAATTTTATACAAGAAACAAATAAATGTTTCTCGGATAAAAAATATAAAATGTTCGATAAACTCACCCTCAACAGCAACTGTGGAAAGGGAAACCAGATTTAATGTGTCAGGCACTTGATGATTCACATTGACTTGGATAGGAAACAACCGTTGACCATAAACAATTCATTAACTGGATATTAGATTAACATTGCACGGTTGCCTTGATAGGCTTGATATGTACGAGGAGACTCGGGAGGGCTCTGATGAAAGGGCAGTGATCTGAAATGTTAGTTGTTATTCTGTCCATAAATAGTGCTCGACCTCCTGAGTATTTCCAGCATTTTCCATTGTAATTTTAAGGTGGCCTTAGTGGGGGGGGGGGGGGGTTCTGTATATTTGGTGAATGTATATATTAAATTGGCAAAGAGATGATTGGAACAATGTTGAAAGATCAGAACAAATAAGGGAAGAATTTTCTGAATTTAATTCAGGAGCATTTCAATGACGGGAATGTTTCACATCCAATGAAAAGATAGTGTTTGATCTATTTTTAGACACGAGTTGAACCAAATTGTCCATGTATCCTCCAAGATCAATAATCATTGAATGAGAAGCATTAAATTAATAATTGCAAGGAGCAAGAAAAAGTACAAAGTAAAGCAAAGTAAATTGAAAAATGGCCAACTTCAATGATGGAGACGGAACCTGGACATGTTGACAAATTTAGTTCACCTAACTTGATCAAATTTTTCATGAGTAATATGGAGAGGAGATGAAAGGAATGCAGAAGATGCTCTTCGCATAAATTTTCCCTAAAGATGTTTGATAAATCCTGTCCAAAAGGCTTGATCGCAAAACAGATCAATGGCAGCATAAATAAGAAATTATGTGAAAGGCAAATTACGGTAAATGGTTGGATTATTTGTCTTTAAATTGGAAGATAGTAGAGAATGATATCTCCAGTTTTCAACGGCAGGACCTATGTTTTCATTTTGTCGTTCTATTTTATTGACTCGAATGAGTGTGAAGGAAAAATATTCCATACTTGCAGTGGATACAAGGCATCGTAATTTGGTAAATAGCAAGGAGGATGCTTATAGATTGAAAGAGGATATAGAAAAGCTGCTCATGTGAGCAGACAAGTGTCACGTGAAATTTAATGCAGAGAATTATGAAGTGATACACTCTGGAGAATAAACAACTTAGGGTGAGTGGAAATATTCTAAAGGAATTGGTACCGCTGCATTGGTCCAGCAACCCAAATCTGATCCTGATCTCAGTATGGATTTTGCATGTTCTCGCTGTATTCTTTGCATTTCCTTTAGGTGCCCCAATTTCCTCTAATACCCCAAAGACATTCTGGCTGCTTCAAATTGACACTAGTGTAATGAGAGGCAGTAGAGGTGAGGAAGTGGGGGGATTTGGGAGCTGCTACACATGAAAGTGAAAGGATTACAGCAAAGTAAGTGGAGGGGATTGGAATGACAAGAAAGATTTCAGTGTTGGTATACTTCAAAGGGACAAATGGCCTCCTATACAAAAGTAGGAAGAACAGGAACCTTGAATGTGAAAGAGCATGTTGAGGGGGTGTGGTTAATGAAGCATATGGGATCCTTTGATACTTAAACAAAAGCACATAATATTAAAACAGAAACGTATTAACTTTAACTTATATGGTATGCTGCTCAGACTACAAGCAGAATAATTTACCAAGATGGCTCTAGGGCCAGTGATTCAGCTGTAAAGCTCAACTTGACAATCAGGAATTGTCCTACTTAGAACTTTGACAAAGAGGAAATTTGAGGTGGATAAGTTCATGACTGGTGTAAACAGGACAAACAGATGGGATTTTCTCTCATAGGTAGATATTCAGACCCTAGAAGTGTATCGTTTATTATTGAATACAAGGGGGAATGTGAAGAATAATGTTATTCAAATGAATCTGAATGAACAGCCTAAATAGGTGGAAAAATTGTTACCAATACAATACAATCTGTTTTATTCATCACATTGCACATAAAGTGCGAGTGAAATGAATTTGCCAGCAGTGGAACAATGATAAAGACCAGTGTCTTTTGGAGAATTAAAAAAAACACTTTAATGAGTAATTTGCAGGATTATGGCAGGAACAAATGGTGAAATGGGGCAATTGGCATAGATGATGGACTGAATACTTCCCCCCCTATGCTACAATATTTCTATCATGCAGATTGTTAAAATAGTCTCCAATGGCATTGTGCAAGTTTTAAGATATGGTTATATGGAAGAAAATTATAGAGGAAGATAATACCCCCTATACAGTAACTCGTGTTCTGGCATATGATGTAGGAAACCAAATATCTTCTGTTCAATTTTCCACCCTTAAAAAAATTCATAATGGTGATTAACTCACTTGGGTACATTCTTCTTTTTTTGTTTTCAAGGCAGCTCAGTGACAATCGATAAAATTCTTAGGATCTTCAAAGCATTAGTTAGTTTTATGAGGGTATAAAAATTGGGGAGTTAAAAAAAGAAAAAAAGGAGTTAACTCTTCAGCTTCCTCCATCTGCTGCACCACCTGTCACTTGCATTATCTGACCCTACAAGTACAGTGCTCCATTGTTGGTCTTGCAGATAAATTCTGCAAATAAATATTTCATTTACATCTACAGGAAGTTTGGTTCTTTAAAGTTTGCATCACCTGTATTGGCTGGGCACACTCACCTTCCCGTCTCCAGCAGACTCTTCTTCCATCAGCTATTTATTTCCAGGTGTTATGGCCAATTACGGAGACTCTTGTGCCTTTTTTGTCGAAACCTTTGAAACTCAGCCCAAATGCATTTCCAATTGCCATAAGCGTTTTACACACGCGTTGATAGGGAGAACTGATGTGCCTTCTCGAGCCGCCATTCACTGTGATGGTATTTCAGTCACAGAGGCCGACATCAGAAAATCCTTCAGAGGGGTGAACCCTCAAAAAGTGCCTGGAACTGATGGTATACTCGGTCGTGTTCTAAAAACCTGTGTGGACCAACTGGCTGTAGTTTTTACGGACATTTTCAACCTCTCACCTCTGAGGTCTGAGGTCCCCACCTGCTTTAAAAGGGCATCAATTATGCCGGTGCCCAAGAAGAGCAAGGTGACATGCCTCAATGACTATCAATCAGTGGCACTAATGTCTGTAGTGATGAAATGCTTTGAGAGGTTCATCATGGCGCGAATCAAGTCCCACCTCAACAAAAACCTGGACCCTCTGCAGTTCGCTTACCGCCACAACAGATCAACGGTGGATGCGATCTCGCTGGCTCTCCACTCTGGACCACTTGGACAACAAAAACTCATATGTGAGGCTGTTATTCATTGATTACCGCTCGGGATTTAATACAATCATCCCCACCAAGCTGGTTACCAAACTCGCAGAACTGGGTCTCTGCTCAGTCCCCTGCAATTGGATCCTCGACTTCCTCATTCACAGACCACAGTCAGTTCGTATTGGTGGAAATGTGTCAGCTCAATAACAATCAGCATGGGAGCACCTCAAGGCTGCGTGCTTAGCCCCATGCTATACTCGCGCTATACTCATGACTGCGTAGCCAGTCATAGTGCGAACTCAATCATCAAGTTCGCTGATGATACCACTGTTGTGGGACGTATCACTGATGGGGCGAGTCAGAGTACAGAAATGACATCAACTGGCTTAAAATGGTGCCAGCACAATAACCTGGCCCTCAACACCAGCAAAACCAAGGAACTGATTATGGACTTTGGAAGGGGGAAGATGGGGACCCACAGTCCCATTTATATCAACGGGTCGATGGTGGAAAGGGCCAAGAGCTTCAAATTCCTGGGCGTGCACATCTCTGAAGATCTCTCCTGGTCCGAGAACACTGATGCAATCATAAAGAACGCCCATCAGCGCCTCTACTTCCTGAGCAGATTACGAAGAGTCGGTATGTAAAGGAGGACTCTCTCTAATTTCTACAGGTGCTCAGTGGAGAGCATGCTGACTGGTTGCATCGTGGCTTGGTTTGGAAACTTGAACGCCCTGGAGCGGAAAACACTACAAACCGTAATAAACACTGCCCAGTCCATCATCGGCTCTGACCTCCCATCCATCGAGGGAATCTATCACAGTCGCTGCCTCAAAAAGCCTGGCAACATCATCAAGGACCCACACCATCCTAGCCACACACTCATCTCACCACTACCTTCAGGTAGAAGGTACAGGAGCCTGAAGACTGCAACGACCAGGTTCAGGAACAGCTTCTTCCCCTCAGCCATCAGGCCATTAAACTCGGCTCGGACAAAACTCTGAACATTAATAGCCAATAATCTGTTTATTTGCATTTTATCAGTTTAATTATTCATGTGTGTATATATTTATGCAATGGTATATGGACAGACTGATCTGTTCAGTATTCGGTATCCGTGCCTACTATGTTCTGGTGTGCCAAAAGCAAGAATTTCATTGTCCTATCAGGGACACATGACAATAAAACTCTTGAACTTGAGATGACAGCACCTCCACGGTGGATATCTTTGATGATTTAACCATTGGCGAGTCCATGATATATCCCTGCCATTTTGAGTAAAGTTAACTCAAAACAACATTTATGCTGTGTAATTGGGCACATTTCAGAACTTGTCAAACAGTGTTTATCACCTTGTCATAAAGGTTGCTATTCCATGCTTCTGGAAGCAGTAGTTCCATTAGTCAGTTTGTTCTGGTGTAAAGGGTTCATGTTCATAGAGTAGAATGCAAAGTCTGACAATGTCGTACAGTTGTACTTTCATTTAACATGTTAAATGTTGATTGTTCCAGGTGCTTAACATCCCTAAGGGGTTGATTCCTTTCCATTCCTGATGTTGATTTTGATTTCAGGGAAGATTCTCAATGATAGATTGTAAGCCGAAGTATGTGATGCTCTAAGTGTTATCTGAATTGTAAAGTGTTTATTTTGCATTGTGACTCCTTGGTTTCTCCTATATAACAGCTATTTAAAAAATGTCCTTATCCTGACCCAATTCACAAAATGTGTGACAGAACTGGTAATAAATTAGTTCGGACATGACATCTTGGTTTCTTCCTTCCTCATCTCCTATGGAGCAGAAGTATCGCTGGGAGCAGCTGTGACAAATTCTAATTAAATGCTACCCGAATGATGTGCAGAAAAACTGCTTGGTTTGTTTAGTCTTTCACATTCCTGTCTACCACTCACTTACTTCATATGTATGTTCTGGCAGGGATCCACTTCACCCAATTCTCCTCTCCAGAATTATTGGCGTTTCCCATATCAAGCAACCTACAATTAGCTGCTCTCACTCTTCCTGCTCTCATGAAATTTAGTACTGAAATACTACAGTTAGTCACAAAAAACATTGTTTTTCATTGGGAGTCAGCCTGTTGCTGGAAGAATGATCCAACGGGAAATTCTGGGGAAATTATGTAACCACTAGATACATTTTATATCTTCTATGATAATGCGATGGAAAAAAAATGTATTTCATGAGTATGTGATTATTTTCTCACAATCAGTTCCTATATGCATTTCCTAATGAGTTTGATGGTACTGACAGTAGTAAAAGCACAACAAATTAGCTTTGATCGTTCATAGAGGCCAGAAATAAAATGATCTATATGCACTTCCAATTATAATTTGCTAGAAGTTAAACTGTACAAACTATGTGAGGAGCAGGATAAATTTGGCTGTAAAAATTCAGTAATATAGTCTGTTGACAAATTGTCCAAAAACCCATTTAGAACTGACATGACAAAACTCAGCAAGAATGTAATGGCCCATAGAAAGAAAAGCAATTGGTTATCAGAGCATAAATCAGACATCATTTCCAAAATCCAGACACAAGCAGTTAGATCCAGAAATAAACTGTCCAAGTTGAATTGTTCCCCCAGAACAATTCACGTACGTTGCCATTTTAGCATTAATAGAAAAAAAGTGATTGTACAAGTTACCCACCAGATGTCCATGAAGTTCAAAAATAACTCATGGATTTGCCCATTCAAATATTAGTGTAATTTTAATGGGGGCCTTTGCTCTTAATCTACGTTAAACTGCCTCTCTGGCACTGAAAATTAACTTTTAAAATATTTATTTCCTTTCAATAATTAAATAATTAAAATAAGATGATTGGGAAAGATTTAAGAGCATTTAAACTGCATTTCTCCTGCTCTTGCATTCAGCATCGTCCTGTTAATAGTGGCTCAGGCAGAAAGCTATAGGTTCAAGTCGCAAATGGTACCATTGCACTTGTAGTTAGTGTATTGCGTTTGGTTTTGGTAACCCTGCTGTGGGAAAGGTGCTATTAAGCTGGAAAGAGTGCAGAGAAGATGTACAAGGATGTTGCCAACATGAGCGACAGGGAGAGGTTGGGCAACCTTGTACTTTATTCCTTGGAGCAA
Organism: Raja brachyura; assembly: GCA_963514005.1. Next base: position 92,845,868 of record OY740783.1, read on the forward strand.
AGGAGGCCAACGGCAGATCCTATATCAGCATATAAAATCATGATGGGAAATAGATAGACTGACTGCACATAATCCTTTTCAGATGAATTAAGAACCAGAGGGCAAATATTTTAAGGTGAGAGGGGAAAGCTTTGACAGAGGATGGTGGGTATGATCTGGAATGATGTGTCAGAGGGAGTAGTTGAGGCACATACAATAACAATACTTAAAGGACATTTGGACAGGTTCATAGGAAAAGAGGGGCATGGGCCACACTGACGTAAATAGGACCACCTTAGATGCGGCATCATGGTCGGCATGACTGAATTGGGCTGATGGGCCTGTTTCCATGCTGTATAACTTTATAACCGAGTACCACTCCAGAGACTTAAACATTTCAGCCTAGTACTAATGAAGCATACTTCCTCAAATCATAGCCCCATCTGTTTGCTTGGATGAACATAAAACATCTCACATCGCTAATTTGAAGGGAGCAAGATAATTATTTCCAGCCCCAAGGCCAGTATACATCCTGTAGCAAATATCATCAAACAGATAATCTATAATCATGTTATAGTTTGTGGCTATTGATAAATAGATTATCAATTCTCTTCACTTTCAGTTACACTTTCCTCTCTGAACAAAAAGTACTTTTGTCCGTGTACAATTTGAAAATAAATTTAACTACTTTTGCTTCAGCTATCTGGCTCAAGCATTACACCTTTCTGTAGGGATTCTTCACACTAATTAGTCAAGGAGAGACTGTCTCGTGTTCACAAATCCTGGATATACCATCGGAGGCACTATACCGTTTTAGTTCCAGTGCAAAGATAGTCCAAAATAAATCATTCATATACCTCTCATTCCAAAATACAAGTTAAAATGTTCAAAAGTAACAGAATTTTGTCAAGGAGAGAAAATTAGAATGCCTTGCAGAATGCCAACCTGAAATTTAGTGAATCTGCAGTTTCTAAATCCTCCAAGTCATGCTAATTCTGAAGTCTCAGTTCAATGAAAACCTGAGTGGACTCTGCCAATAAAAATAATTGGTACTATTTACATTTTTAGGTCCAAAAGGAAAATAACATTTTCAGTAAATCATCTGAAAAAGCAGATGGTTTCAGGCAAATATCTTTCTAAATTCCCTTCTTGTTTTGAAGTTGTTACAGGACATGATAGGTCAGTTTCTGATACCATAAATAACTGATGTGTACAGGTTCATAAGGTACAAACGGACAATCAGGATATTCTGCCATCTGATCACCAATGTTCTGGTGACAATAAGCATTGAAATTTGCAGCTCCCAAAAGATGGTGGCGCATCTATACATAACTAAAACTCTGATATTGTGCACTTCCGGTTTGCAGGATTTATCTATTTGGTTAAATACGGTACATGATAGCACTACAATTTTTCATCAGGCTACTCACCGTGCTCCTGTGCCGCGAGTGCAATAAGTTTTGTTCTGATCAGTGGTATATTTTAAAAGTTATCGAGGTTTAAAAATCTTACAAATTGTGCATGCACAGATTCCCTCAGTCAGCGCCACACAGATTGGTCTCTTCTCCTGTCAGTCAATGCCAGGGCCGGGATGGCAACGCCCCTTCCTGCCCCACCAGCGATGGCCTGTCCCGTCTCACTTACAAACTCCTCTCTCTCCTCCTCACAGGAACTTGTCTACCATCTCCTGCACCACTGGAAGAGGTCGCAGGGGAGGGGTTCAGTGGAGACCCCGTGGAGGCCCTGGTCCTGTCTCTCTCTCTCTCCCCCTCATCACTTACCCCTCTCCCCGCCCACCCTCTGCGACAATGGCAGCCCCGTCTACCCATACCCCCAGGGTCCGTCTCCTCTGCCGCCGCTGGCTGAGGGTAGAGGAAAGGAGAGGGAGGGAGAGGTGAGGGAGGGATTGGGAGATGGAGGAGAGGAGGGAAAAGGTACTGGGGAGGTGAGGAGGGAGAGTGGGGGAAATAGAGGGAGAGGAGGGGGGAGTGGGGGAGGTAGGGAGTGGGGAATAGAGGAAAAGGAGGGCAGTGGAAGAGAACAGGGATTGTGGGGGGGGATAGGAGTTATGGAGAGAGGAAGGGAGGGAGGGAAGGTGGGAGGGTAGGGGAACGGAGAGGGAGGGATTGGGGGAGGGGAGGAGGAGATAGGAAGAGGGAGGGTGAATAGGAGGGGGGGAGGGAGTGCCGAGGGATGCCGAGGAAATAAGTCGTGCCTGCGCAGCTGGGGGCTATCTATGCATGAGTGTTGCAATATTGCATGGGGGGGGGGGGGGGGGACAGGTTGCATTGGGGGAAACGCGTGAATGGTGGAATATTACATTGGGGAATGGGTTGCATTGGGGGACCAGGCCTCATGTATGACAGGGACCCTTCGGGTTCCACCTAGTCTAGTTTAAACAAAGTATCACTTGGTGAAGTGAAAATAAGATAAAAGCAGCCTGAAGCAAACAAAATGGTGTTGGAGGTTGATGCAAAAATCACGTTGCTATAATGGTTAAATTGGATATTTCAATGATATAACAAGGTATTGCAATAGAGCAGGCTGGTAGGATTGGTATAACTGCTTATTTGGTGGGGAAATTAAAGTATCAACTGATGGGACAAAAACGTTTCTATACCATACTATCCTTTTAGATCTATATGAAAATAGCTGTCCACAATTGAGTGTATTTTTGCAGGAATTTCTTTGAATGCAACCTATGAAATTCTGTATTGATCATCACTGTGTAGTTATGCTTATATATGCAAGTACATGAATTATTAAATCATTAACTTCAAAAGATTATACTTGACCTCACTATTCTCCAAACAGCATCTGTATAGTGATACTGAAACATAGCCATTCAGAATAATTAATTACAATTCACACTGTTAACTAGAAAACTGCAAAATTAACGTTTTCAATATTGTAATAATTCCAGATGACAGCAGATTTTAGAATGGCAAGCGACATTGGGATCATTTACTTCACACTGAATTATGTGCACACGGTTTTCCGTCCAAATGCAATACAGCATTTTGCCCACTGCAGTGACATAATTAAGGTTTTTTGAGACGCCACCTATATGCATTTGAGATAAGAAAATAATCAGCCTGGGAGGCATATCAATTAAACGTTTTCTCCAACATCCTATAGAACTTCCATCATTAACCCTCCTGATTCATGCAACTTAGTTGCACCTCCCAGTTTAAAAATAGTGTCCATTTCAGGAGTCGATGACTATTATTGTTGGCACAGAAAAAAAATCAGGGCCAGCAACAAGACTGGAGAAAATCAATTACCTTCTCAGGTTGGTGACCTTCCAGCAGAAATAAAAGATCATTGACCTAAAGTGTTTTGCTGTGTGGAGTTGTTACGTTTAGGATTAAGTATAATCAATGTGGACCGACTTTAACTTAGATATCCAGAATTGACATTTTTTTTTGCGTTAGCATTTATATGGTACTTTACAATAAGATATACGAGGGGAAATAACACCTAACGGAGGGTCCCGGCCATCCTCTTGTCTTCACAGATGCTGCCTGACCTGCAGAATTTCTCCAGAGTTTTTGTTTTGCTATCTAAAATGCTGTTTCAATAACTGATTTTGCACAAACTGCATCGCTCAAATTCTAAAAACCATAAGGGTAACTGCAAAAGAACATTCAGGGTACATTCCAGTGATTTGGGTTTCGTATAGTCTCAGCTGAACCAATCAGAAATAAAAGTACTGAAGCATGTGTTATACATATCACATTAGCAAACTTTTCCAGGATTTCAGTTTGTAAGCTGTGCCCTTCGGAGCTTAGTAAGTGGCTTAGTGGTAGAACTGAATGGATAAAATGATTGACTACTTAGTTCATTAAAAGAACATTCAAGCTCTTGTGAATGCTAAAGAGTCAGCTTGAGTGCTGCGCTATGAAGCAATAACTCAAACTAACCAATATCCTTAATTTAATTACAGATAGGCAATGACTTGTTCCAGTTTACACACTTTACAATAATTCTCTTTTATATTATTGACCTTAAAATAAAATCATATTTTACCACTGTACTGCATACAGCTCAACTGCTGCAGTTAATTAGTTAGAATGATAAATATATTGTCACACTGATTCAACCAATACAACTTGCTTAACACCAAATGCACAGATGGCAATTCACCAGTAGCTATTCTCAGTAGAGCAATCTTGCTATTCTAGTAAACGTGCTATAAACAAAACAACATCCCAGAACACTTCAGTTGATCCATGCAGCCAGGCTTTATTGCTGTATAACTTGAAAATAGATGTTTTGGGCTGTACAGCCATAAAGTCTCAATAGTTTACTGCTGTGGCATATGCCAATATCAGCCCAGAAGCTCAGATGTGAAAAATGACCTTAAAATCAAAGCAGTCCTAATGGAAGGAAAACACACCAACTCTCCACATTATTAAACCTTGCAGGATTTTTTACCACAGTGTAAAACATATCTTTAAGTCCCCTGGAGGGCAGCTTTTGTGCAGTTATTGAATATACCAGAGACAGATATTTTTAATGCGACTTCATTCAGTTCAGTCAGTTATCATCTCTTTACTGGGTGCAATGAATAAAACAAGTTGCTTTTTTTTCTGAGAGAAAACTATAAAGTGAAGCACATCCAAATATAGTTTTATCAGTCCTTTTTTTGTGTAATGCTCTCTATCACATGAAAAGCAAGGGCAGAATACACTGTGCAAGTCATAAGGAAGAATTAAAATATAGAGGGATTAGGAAAGTGACCCACTTCTATTTTTGGGTGGTATAATGTCTCTTTTTCCCTACCTACCACAAAACCAGAATACTCACCAACACTCAAAAGTGTTTGTATTAGTCTATTCCAAAAAAAAAGTATTTCCTAATTAAAATACTTCATTTTACATGGGGATATTGAGGCATCAATTCAATTGACACACAAGTATTTTACTATTTATTGTTTCCTGAAGCCTTTCCAGGACAGCAAAATGACACATAAATTATAGGTGGACATTATCCTATATGCTCCTTATAGCAAAGGAAACCTACACGCAATTAATCTTCACAAGAATTATTACATCCTTAAAACTTGCTTTTGTCCCCGAGACACCACATAAAATAAAGGAAACTTGAAAATTACCTTCTTCCAAAATAAGTTTTAACTGAATATTAACAATGAAGAGCTTTGTTTTAGCTTTCAGCTGTCATAAATCGTGACACATTTGGTAATCCAATGATTTGTTCAATTGCAATCCTTTGAAAATGAAGAAGCTAAAATTCATTTTTCCATGCGAGTGAAAGGAGCAATTTGCTTAAAATCAGCAGAGAAACATATTCCTAACTGCTCTGAAGTCCCATCTTTCATTGTAATTATAATCCTGCAATCTTCAAATCGTATCTACAGTATGAGAATAACACTATGTAGTTTTATAAAGCTGCTCCAAACAAACGGAAACATTGAGCTACAAACAAAATGTACACTGGAACCAAAATGAATTGTGTGTGCAATATCACTGCACAAGTTTGTTTGCAGCTTTGATCTTTTTATCATATCAATCATACAGCCACTCCATGTTAGATTCTTTCACATCTCTCCATGGATTTAGATGTCACAGCTCTATATGGATCTGACAAATCAGTGTTCGTTCTGATAAATCACTTATGCACAAAGGAATGGAACCCTATTTGTTAATTTGACTGTGGCTCAGTCTGAAAGGGTGGAAGGATTTTGATCCTTCCATTTTATCAGATTAAACAGCTTACTTAATATTATTAAGGAACTATAACTGAAATGCATTTAACAGCTTAATCTGAATGGTATCTTTTCTGAGATTCTTGCTATCGTTTGCACTGACAGCTAACCTAGATTCCATCTCTCATCTTCTCAATTGAACCTCAAGGGAAGACAAAATATATTTTGCATTGCACTTTGCCTAAAGGGCTTTTGGTAAAATTTAATTTTCCTACTGCATTGATTTTCCCATTATAGCATGCAACAGCCGAATAGAATCTCACAAGACTTTACAAATAGAAAAAAAGTATTTGATTTTGTCAGGTGATATTACGACTATATAAGAATTAAACACATTTTCTTTCCACAAGATACAATTGTTCCATCATACTAATTTAAAGACAAGCTTATTTTACATGTCAAACAGCTCTTACATTTGATTTAGTTTCTGGATGCACCTGTTCCCATGAAAAAAACTCTAGCCAGGTCTAATTCGTAGTGATTCACAGAGGAGACCTTTACATGCAGCAAAGCTTTTCTGAGCAGTTTGCTAGAGTTCTGTGACTTGCAGTTCAATGAAAATGAATGACTTCCAATCTGCTGGGAGTTAACCACTTAGTCATTCCAACCTGAGGACAGAACATTGCACAGAGGTACAAGGTCACAAGCCCTTGTCACATTTATTCTGTCTAATGAGGTATCAGAAGCACTGAACTAGTTCAAAAGTCTACAGTGAGGTAGTCCGGTGCTAAAATTGGAACATTATTTTCAGCCAACAGATTTTGAAACTCAGAAAAATATAAAACAGATTTGCTCCATACCCTGGATATCATTGGGTAATACCCTGATATAATTTTAAGAGTTGAAAACTAGATTTGTACTTAATTAAGATGTTATTAATACCCCATTGCTGAGCAGCTGAATTATATTTCTGATACCAAACAAATAAAAATCTTACTTCTTAAATATTAATTACCAAGCAAATATTTGCAGAATGTCACTTAGTTCAATGGGTCCCTACTTTAAATGAACGCAAAGGACAAACTACTCTGAGCATCCACGTTAGCTGTCACTTTTAGTCAATCTTGTCAAACATTCATGTTTGAATGAACATTACAAAAGTTAGTAAATCTTCCCAATATTTTTATCTGAAAATATATTTTTTACAGCCTTGTGTTGGATTAATGAGAAATGGCAGCAAACATGCCATTCGTAATTCATACTAAAATCAGAAAGACGACTGTTGCTGAAGACGAGGAAACATTTGCATCTCGTTTTTGGCAATGAATTCGTTTGTGAAGTATATAGACTGTTAAGGTTGACAGAATATGTCCAGCAGCTACTATTGATTTATTTATGGAATTTGCACTTTCACCCTCAATTTATGAAGGCAATTAAAACTAATTTTCTGTACGAAGTATCGCGGTTATTTGGTTTTCATTAATGCGCTTGCCGGAGATTATTAAATAAACCATTGCAACCAAAGCCTCAATGTTACTGGACATCTGAACACTGTCACAATAGTCTAACACACACAACGATGAACTTGCGTGCAACGCTACACTCTTATCCGACGTTCCGTAATCTGACTTATTACTTAGCATTTTTGCCTCCTGAAAGCGCACAACAAACAAAATAAAAGGATCGAAAAGTTAACGGGCGAGGGCAAAGATCCACTAGGTGACAACTGTGCAGCTGTCCCGTGTGAAATGTTGGCAGAGCTGTCTAAAAGAAACCAGGTGCGGAGGAAAGTGAGTACCAGACTTTGGGAACCTAGTAGCGACCACGGCGCGGCAGCGTAATGAACAGGTTCTTCTTTGATCCTTCACGCACGACTATCTGTGGAGATGGTACATTCATACCAAGGGGCAGACTTGCTCAGCACTATCACCACCACATTTAGTATCAATAGATAACTTTTGAATTTCTTGCGTTAAAAAAAATGGTTTGCCACCTCAAAATTCGTAGCGAACATTGCCCTAAAAATAACAAACCATGATGTCCAATTGAAATAACATTAAGTCTTAGCTAAACTCAAGTCTTATTTCTTTCCTCTTTGGCAATCATTGCATCATTTTGAAAGCACGGCATTAAATCTTCCAAGTGGACATTTTACTTAAAACTCAATCCTCTCCCTTTCCCTTGCCCCGGGCGCGCTATCATCCACAAAGTTACATCATTTAAAGATACAACCGATTGCATCCGGTAAATCCACAAACACCAGCCTCCACAATGAAACTTCTTCCGCACTCTCTGTTGCATTTATTTATATATTTTATTTTATAAAAGGAGGATAACTTTTCCGTGCCCGCAAATCATGTGTTCAAAGCAGCAACAATCTCCAAAGTCCTCCCCGGTTAAGTTTTTAATAAGGAAATAACAAGCAGGGAAACAAGATTTAAACCAACACCTAAAGGGAATGTCATGCGATATCATTAACAATGCCTCCTGTTCTACACACACACACAGAAAGATCCGAGACCGAAATGAAGACGATATCGCGCACGGAACAAAACCTGCCAGCGAGTTTATGGGAAGCATTAGAAAGCACAACACTTACTGTTCTCAGTCAATAATATCACCCCACTTGGAAAAACAAAACACCACAAGGATTTCTTTTTTCTTCTTTCTCTCTGTTCCTTCAGTCAGAAAAGAAGGAGTGCTTTCAATTCACAATGCAGGCCTCGTTTCGAGCTACAAGCAAAAGATAACAATACAAAAAAAAACATATCAGTCATCCTTCGTTGTCGAAAGTATTCTTTTTGAAAACAAAAACAAAAGCTGAGGTGAAGAATGCAATTCTGGCGGACAGCTGCAGGTCAGTCCGGAGCTGTACCTGCGCGTTGCGAGAGCGCTTTCCCTCTCGGACCCTGTCCCTCACACGGGGAGAGAGAGGCTCTGGAGGCGGGGGAGACCAGTAGCAGCCCGACACCGTACAATGTGTTCAACGACTGACGGAGAGACACACAGAGAGAGAAGGAGGGGAGTGCTGCTGCTTCTCAAACTCGGCAACACGGCAAGAGGACAAAGTGGGTATGGGCGAATGCTGCCGCACATACACACACATTTCGCTCTGTACCTGCATTTCTTGAGCGAGCCGCTTGATGGCTTACATTCAGGGGACAGTAGCGCGCTTCACCTTGCGGTGCATCACTGCTTAATTGCCAATGCTCGACACCTGGGTACAACGGACACAGGTTCCCCATAAAAAGACCCCGAAGTATTCAAAAACAGTTTTAAGTGAAGGATTTGAAATTATGAGATGTATTTCCAAGCAATGATACATTTATAATGTTTAAGAAGGAACTGCAAATGCTGGAAAATCGAAGGTATACAAAGATACACAACATATATGGTGCGAAGGAAATAGGCAACGTTTCGGGCCGAAACCCTTCTCCAGACCCATAAACTTCATTTTCCCGGCTAGATTGAGGGGCATGGTTAAAATTGTGTGTGCATTTGTTTTCTATTCGTATGAAAAACAAAACAGGAAAAAAAGAATAACACAGCAATATGAACTAATGGTTTGTCATAAAGTACATGTACAAATGCAATAGAGAAAGGCATACCTAATTAAATAAAATTATTGAGTAATACATGAAATGCTGGAGTAACTCAACGGGTCAGGCAGCATCCCTGGTGGACATGGATAGGCAATGTTTCGGTTTGGGGCCATTCTTCAGGCCTATCCACGTCCTCCAGATATGCTGTCTGACTTTCCCCAGCACTTTTTGTTTTACTCAAGATTCCAGCACCTGCAGTTCCCTTTGTCTCCTGAATACAATTATTGCCTCCTTGCTGATATTGGCCCACTGTTGAATGGAGCAGGATAGAAACATAGGATATCATAACATGCTCTATTAGTAAGACTGGTTATGTTTTAATATTTAAAAAAAACATTGGCCTTCAAGTTGCTGGATGTGTGAGCTGATAAGAGTAAAGTAAGGGCATCAAGGCTTTGCACTATTTTTCTTGCCACTTGTTGGGTTCTCCTCAACTATGTGAAAATGAATGAGGCATGGTCCATTCACACCATCATTAATGATGGAAATGAACACTTCATCCAATCAAACCAAATGATCTTCATATATAACACAATTGCCACCGAAAAGTAAAATATATTCCTTCCCAAGCAAACGATAACATACCCAAGTTACCACATAGCCCACTATTCTTTGATTGGACTTTACTGGTTTTATCTTATTCATGTTATTCCCTTCACCATGTATCTGTACACTGAATGGCTGAATTGTAATTATGTATTGTCTTTCCACTGACTGGTTAGCACACAACTAAAGCTTTTTGCTGTACAGGTAACAATAAACTGAACTAAACTAAACAGTGATCACCAAACATATAAACTATTTGGTGCAGACACCACATAGTCCATCTTAGGAACACAGAAGCAATGCATGTAAACAGAACTAACTGTTTTCCACTGTAAGTTGCTTGATAATTCTACATTATAATGCATAATAATTTTTTGCATTCAGAAGCCATTATATTTTTCTTTGTAACAATCTGGTTCCCTTTAGTGGGATTGCACCAAAGATGCTTGGTGGTTATGACCGACCATTGTTAGAAACTTTTCCAGCAGACTGATTTTTCTGACAAAAGCAAAATCAAATAGTAAAAGAGCAACAAAACCATTAGTCATTTCTTACAATCTTAGTCTTTTTTACAAAGCTATCTTGAATATCGATTGACATCAATTCAAAACCTACTGACTCCCACAGCTAACTAGACGACACTTCTTCCCACCCTGCTTCCTGTTAAGGCTCTATCTCATACACCCAATTCTTCTGTCTATGCATCTGCTCCACACCAGGACATCTGAGGTCCTCATTCTTTAGGGAATGAGGGTTCCCCTCTTCCATCATAGATGAGGCCCTCACAAGGGTTTCCTCAATATCTTGCAGCTCCACTCTTGATCCCTCTCCCCCTAGTCGCAACAGGGACAGAGTCTCCATAGTCCTCACCTTTCACCCCATCAGCTGTTGCATACGGCACATAATCCTCCAACATTTTTGCCACCTCCAACAGGATCCCATCACTCGCCACATCTTCCCATCTCCATCCTTTCCACTTTCTGCGGAGACTGTTCCCTCTGCAATTCCTTGGCAACTTGTCCCTTCCCACCCAAACCACCCCCTCCTACGGTACTTCCCCTGCAACCGCAGGAGATGCAACACCTGTCCCTATACCTCTCATCTCAGCTCCGTCCAAGGACCCCGACAGTTTTTTCAGGTGAGACAGAGGTTCACTTACACCTCCTCCAACCTCATCTACTGTTTGTACTGTTCCATGTGTGGACTCCTATATATCAGCAAGACCAAGTGCAGGCTCGGCGATCATTTCATGGAAACCACCTGATCTCCCGGTTGCTAAACACGTTAACTCCCCCTCCCTATCCCACAATGACCTTTCTGTCCTGGGCCTCCTCCATTGTCAGAGTGAGGCCCAGCGCAAATTGAAGGAACAACACCTCATATTTTGCTTTGGCAGCTAACACCCCAGCGGTATGAATATTGACTTCTCTCACTAAGTAACCCTTGCTTTCCCTCTCTTTCCATCCCTCCCCCTTTTCCTGTTCTCCGACCAGTCTGACTGACCTTGATTACATTTTATCTGTTTGCATTGTTGTTACCTTCTCCTAGCTAACAATGATCTATTCGACATTTCCCTTGATTTCCACCCCCTTTTTAATCATCATCAGACCTTACACTTCTTTATCTCTGTATCCCCTGACAAACTGCAGAAGGATCTCAACCCGAAACATCACCCATTCTTTCTATCCACAGATGCTGCCTGTTACTCCAGCATTTTGTGTCTATCTTTAGTCTTATGGAGGTCTTGTGTATGATCCCATTTAGGATTGTCTTGACAAATCCAATTTTGTTATCCCTTTTTTTTGCTTTTGTGGTGTTTTTCTGTGCAGTTTGTTCACTCATTTACACGTTTCCCAGTGTATATTTCTGTTTGTTTTATTATCCTTGTTATTTTCTTTAAATTGCTTTCCTCTCTTTTACACTTGGATACTTTGTTCGAAGGCAGGCAAACCAAGCAGAAAGGACCTTCTCTGCGGGATGAATTTGTACAATTTGTGAGACACCCGCTCATGCTCCTTCACAGTGGAAACCAGCATATGCCAGGTATGTGTGTGGAGAATCTACCAAGGATTCTGTACTATGTGTAGTGCTTAGAGTCAACACAGAGGGTGAATTTACCAGGAGTAGGCGTTGCCACTTTGGGATTAGGGGAATAGAAACAGAGCAGGAGAATGGACATTTTATTTTTATTCATTTTTATAAAATGTAGCAGGCTAAGCAAGTTCTTATTATCCATTCCTGGGAGTAACAACTATTGACGCTGGCTATACACGGTGATAAGTGGGGTGCAGAACCTCAAAGCCGTTAGGATAAAAAATCAACTGCAGGAGCTTAGAATATTTCAAGATTTAAGCAAAGGCAATGATGTCAAGAGCATTGTCTTTAAAGACAACAGAGCTCGTGGTGGGGATGGATGATCTGAATATACATTCAGATCATCCATTCTGAATGTACTCAGAATGTACAAAGTACTCTCAGTTGTTTGCACATGGTCCATACCTCTCTCTTTCCTGCCTGGTCATGTGCCTTCTTAAACAATTCGAGCACATTCGATGAATGTACTTCCCAACTACTGATGGGGACAGGTTCCCAGGGTTTAGACCAAACAATGATGAAGGCGCAATGTATTTCTACATGCAAATGGTGCACAGCTGGGAGGGGAACATGCAGGAGGTGGTGTTCTGCTGCCCTGATGTCCTCGTTCTTCATGTTAAAAGAAGGTGCAGACTTAAGCCGAATAAATAACTATAGTGTATTTTAAAGATGGTGCACAAAGCAGCCATTATGCGTTCGATATAGAGGCCGTGAATACTTAGTGTGGTGTATGATTCCAGTTTCTGGACAATCCAATGGCTAAGCTGATAGGGTCAGCATGTGGACTATATTGAGTTCAGGTGTGCAGAAGTGAAAATAATCCAGACCTTTGTCCTTTCTTGTCATTACCAGCAGCAAGTATTGTGTCCCTGTTTTTGCACAGATTTACAATGATTTGACTGTAGAACATCCAATTGTATGTACCACTTGCAACATACCTGCAAAAAAATATGCTTGAATTACCATCTAAAAAATATGCCAGATTGCTATCTAAATGGTGTCAAGTTGGGAAAAGGGGAAGTACAACGGGATCTGGGGGTCCTTGTACATCAATCTATGAAAGTAAGCATGCAGGTACAGCAGGCAGTGAAGAAAGTGAATGCAATGTTGGCCTTAATAATAAGAGGAATCGAATATAGGAGCAAAGAGGTCCTTCTGCAGTTGTACAGAGCCCTAGTGAGACCACACCTGGAGGATTGTGTGCAGTTTTGGTCCCCTAATTTGAGGAAGGACATTCTTGCTATTGAGGGAGTGCAGTGTAGGTTTTTACAAGGTTAATTCCCGGGATGGTGGGACTGTCATATGCTGAGAGAATGGAGCAACTGGGCTTGGACACTCTGGAGTTTAGAAGGATGAGAGGACATCTCATTGAAGCATATACGATTGTTAAGGTCTTGGATACGCTAGAGGCAGGAAACATGTTCCCGATGTTGGGGGAGTCCAGAACCAGGGGCCACAGATTAAGTATAAGGAGTAAGCCATTTAGAACGAGACGAGGAAACACCTTTTCACGCAGAGGGTTGTGAATCTGTGGAATTCTCTGCCTCAGAAGGCAGTGGAGGCCAATGTTCTGGATGCTTTCGAGAAAGAGCTCGATATAGCTCTTAAAAATAGTGGAGTCAGGGGAATGGGGAGAAGGCAGGAACGGGGTACTGATTGGGGATGATCAGCCATGATCACATTGAATGGCGGTGCTGGCTCGATGGTCCGAATAGCCTACTCATGCAGCTATTGTCTATTGTCTATTGAATGCTTGAAGGTGGGAAGTGCTTGAAATACTCAGCAGGTCGGGTAAAGAGAAAAAATGAGAAACTGAGAGTGTGGTAAGATGAAATGAGAGAATGGAAGAGGGCTGGAGAGAGTACAGGAATGTATGAGTGGAAATGAGAGTTGTTCAGATGACACAATGCTTTCAGGGCCTTCTACTTAATAGATGAGAGAGAGAGGTAACTTGCGAGTTGGAAGGAGGAAATGTTTGAACTGTCAACTGCATAATGTTATAGTTGCTGGAATTCTGAAACAAATTACCTAGCAACTCAGACAACAGCTGTAAAGGGGGAGATGTTGAACTAATGTCACAGATGGATGACCTTATAACAGGGAGGTGCTGTGGTAGTCTGGTGCGCCGATCTCTACAAAGCAGAGGCCACGCGCCAACTCTCGGACACCTCCTCCTACTTACCCCTGGACCATGACCCCACTGACGAGCACCAGGCCACCATCTCGAGCACCATAACCGGCTTCATCAACTCCGGCTCCCTACCCCCCCGAGCCTCCAACCTCATCGTTCCCCAGCCCCGCACAGCCCGATTTTACCTTCTCCCCAAAATCCACAAACCCGACTGCCCCGGCAGACCCATTGTCTCTGCCTGTTCATGCCCCACCGAACACATTTCCACATACCTTGACTCCATCCTATCCCCCTTTGTTAAATCCCTCCCCACCTATGTTCAAGACACCTCAGATACTCTCCGTCGGCTCCGCACATTCCGTTGTCCAGGCCCCCATTCTCTCATCTTCACCATGGACGTCCAGTCACTATACACCTGCATCCCCCACCAGGATGGTCTCAAAGCCCTCCGGTACTTCCTCGACCAGAGGAGCAACCCATACTCATCCACTGACACCCTCCTCCGCCTAGCGGAGTTGGTCCTTACCCTCAACAACTTCTCTTTTGACTCCTCCCATTTCCTCCAAACACAAGGCGTAGCTATGGGCACACGCATGGGCCCTAGCTACGCCTGCCTCTTTGTCGGGCACGTCGAACAATCTTTGTTCTCGGCGTACCAGGGCCCCACCCCCGCCCTTTACCTCCGTTACATTGACGACTGCTTTGGTGTCACCTCCTGCACCCACGCAGAACTGACTGACTTCATCCATTTCACAACCAACTTCCATCCGGCACTCAAATATACTTGGACCATTTCCGACATTTCCCTACCATTCCTTGACCTCACCATCTCTATTGCAGGTGATACACTCCTGACTGACATCCACTACAAACCAACTGACTCCCACAGCTACCTGGACTACTCTTCCTCCCACCCTGCTTCCTGTAAGGACTCCATCCCCTATTCCCAATTCCTCCGTCTACGCCGCATCTGCTCCCAGGATGACGTGTTCCACACCCGGTCATCGCAAATGTCCTCATTCTTCAGAGAACGGGGTTTCCCCTCCCCCACTATAGATGAGGCTCGCACCAGGGTCTCCTCCATACCCCGCAACACTGCCCTCTCTCCCCATTCCCCCACTCACAACAAGGGCCGAGTCCCCCTGGTCCTCACCTTTCACCCCACCAGCCAGCGCATACAACAGATAGTCCTCCGCCAGTTTCGTCACCTCCAACGTGACCCCTCCACTCGCCACATCTTCCCATCTCCCCCCCTGTCTGCCTTCCGCAAAGACCGCTCCCTCCGCAACTCCCTTGTCAATTCTTCCCTTTCCTCCCGCTCCACTCCTTCCCCGGGCACTTTCCCTTGCAACCGCAAGAGATGCCACACTTGTCCCTTCACCTCCCCCATCCAATCCTTTCAGGGACCCAAGCAGTCATTCCAAGTCCGACAGAGGTTCACCTCCTCCAACCTCATCTACTGCATCCGTTGCTCCAGATGCCAGCTGATCTACATCGGTGAGACCAAGCGTAGGCTGGGCGATCGTTTTGCCGAACACCTCCGCTCGGTCCGCTCAGCACTTCAACTCCCCCTCCCACTCCGTATCCGACCTCTCGGTCCTGGGCCTCCTCCACGGCCAGAGTGATCAACACCGCAAGTTGGAGGAACAGCACCTCATATTCCGCTTGGGGAGTCTGCATCCTCTGGGCTTAAACATTGAATTTTCTCAATTCTGTTAACCCAGACTGCCTCCCCCCCACCTCTCCCTCAGCCCTCTGGCCCTGACATTCCTTCTCCATCTCTCCCCCCCCCCCCCCCCAGTCGCACTAGCTTCTCATTTTCACACCACAAACAGCTTACAATGGCCTGCTTCCTTTATCACCAATACTTTTTTGCATATCTTTCACTCATTGTTCCTTATCTCTCCACATCACTGTTTATATCTCTTGTTTCCCTGATCCCTGACCAGTCTGAAGAAGGGTCTCGACCCGAAACGTCGCCTATCTCCTTCGCTCCTTAGATGCTGCTGCACCCGCTGAGTTTCTCCAGCTTTTTGTGTAACCGACCTTATAACAGAGTTGGCCTGTGCTGTTACTAACTGGATAATTTATTTCTATTAAATTGTTGAAATTGACATCTCTGTCCTGGTTCCTGCTTTTATGATCATATTTCTGTCACATCTTGGGAAATCCTCGATGACCCTGATCTAACATTGCACATATTCAATTCACCTGCGCCTTCTCGCCATTTTGATGCTGTTCTTTCAACATCCAGGATATGTCTCCAATTATTCTTTGGAACAAGACTTGAAAAATATATTGGAAGTAAAAAAGAAGTTCCCAAGACAAATTCCTTGTGACATTCTTTGAGTCGCCAAGCTGAGAGAGATCATGTGAACTCTGGACTCTCCACTCTGGACCACTTGGACAACAAAAACTCATATGTCAGGTTGTTATTCATTGATTATAGCTCGGCATTTAATACTATCATCCCCTCCAAGCTGGGTACAAAACTCGCAGAATTTTGAATTGAATTGAATTACCTTTTTTGTCAACTGGGTCTCTGCGCATCCCTCTGCAATTGGATCCTCGGCTTCCTCATTCACAGACCACAGTCTGTTCGTATTGGTGGAAATGTGTCAGACTCGATAACAATCAGCACGGGAGCACCTCGAGGCTGCGTGCTCAGCCCCCTGCTGTACTCTTTCTATAGTCATGACTGCGTAGCTGGTCACAGTGCAAATTCCATCATCAAGTTCGCTGCTGACACCACTGTTGTGGGACATATCACTGATGGGGATGTCGGAGTACAGAAGAGAGATTGAGCAACTGTCCATATGGTGCCAGCACAATAACCTGGCCTTCAACACCAGCAAAACCAAGGAACTGATTGTGTTTGGAAGGAGTAGGATGGGGACCCATAGTCCCGTTTATATAAACGGGTCGATGGTTGAAAGGGTCAAGAGCTTCAAATTCCTGGGTGTGCACATCTCCGAAGATCTCTCCTGGTCCGAGAACACTGATGCGATTATCAAGAAAGTTCACCAGCGTCTCTACTTCCTGAGAAGGTTACAGAGAGTCGGTTTGTCAAGGAGGTCTCTCTCCAACTTCTACAGGTGCACAATGCAGAGCTTGCTGACCGGTTTCATCGTAGCTTGGTTCGGCAACTTGAACGCCCTAGAGAGGCAAAGACTACAAAAAGTAGGAAGCACTGCCCAGTCCATCATCGGCTCTGACCTTCCTTCCATCAAAGAGATTTACCGCAGTCGCTGCCTCAAAAAAGCTGGCAGTATCATCAAAGACCTACACCATCCTGGCCACACACTCATCTCCCTGCTACCTTCAGGTAGAAGGTACAGGGACCTGAAGACTGCAATGACCAGGTTCAGGAATAGCTACTTCCCCACAGCCATCAGGCTATTAAACCTGGCTCGGACAAAACTCTGATAACTAATTACCCATTATCTGTTATTTGCACTTTATTAGTTTATTTATTCATGTGTGGATATATTTATATATAGTATATGGACACACTGATCTGATTTGTAGTAAATGCCTTCTATGTTCTGTGTGCTGATGCAAAGCAAGAATGTAATTGTCCTATCAGGGACACATGACAATAAACTCGCTTGAACTTGAACTTAAACAGACCAAATCTTTACTGCTGGACCCATTGCACAAACTATTTCTACAACTGTATGACCTATAGACATTGTGATTTTTTATGATTGTCCACTCACCACACTCAGGGGTTATCTAACAGCAAACGTTGAGGCTGTCAGTTCCACAAATATTCAGTGAAACAATGGAAAGTAGATATCATAGGGTCATACAGTATGGTAACGGGTCCTTCAGCCCAACTTGCCCATGCCTACCAAGATGACCCATCTACACTAGTCTTGATTGTATTCATGTATAATATTTTCTTAGACTGGATAGAAAGCAAAAAAGAGCTTTTCACTCAGTACATGTGACAATAATAAACTAAACTAAACTAAGCTGGCCCCCCTGCCCTAATTTGGCCCATATTCCTCCAAACCTTTCCCACCCTTGTACTGATCCAAATGTCTTTTACATTTTGTAAAAGTACCCCGCCTCAACTATCTCCTCTGGCAACTAATTTCTAATACCCACTACCCTCTGTGTGAAAACCCACTACCCTCTGTGTGAAAAGATTGTCCCTCAGGTTTCTATTAAAACTTTCCCTTCTTACGTTAAACCTATGTCTGGTTCTTGATTCCCCTACTCTACGTAATATACTGTGTACAGTACATTGACCCTTTCTATTCCCCTCATGATCTTAAACATTTTTATAAGATTAGCCTTCTCCTCCGGCATTCTAAGGAATAAAGTCTTTGTCTGCCCAGTCTTCCTCTATGGATCAGGTTTGAGGTCTAAATCGATTGGAACTATTGTTATCATTTGCTTGCGTGTGCATTTACCATTAATTTTTAATAAACATTTGAACTTAAAGGTGAATAGGTTAGTGGCAAAAAATATTGAATATATTTTCCCTACTTTTAACATTCAGTATCAGCATGAGACCTTCTGGGTCAATTTTAGCATGGATTCAATATGGAGTAGAACTCCCATAGTCCTCCCTCACACAATCTGCCTTATTTCAAACTGAAATATAATTTAGTGCCAGTTCATGTTGTATTGTTTTAATATTGTGTGGTGAACTGAAGTCTATGAGGAATTAGGATAGGACTACTTGGCACATATTATTTTTATCCTTTGAGATTTGAAAGAGAGGAGGCTTTCTTATCTGCCTGAGCTGGCTTTGCACAGTGATATGGTGCACCATAGCAAGTAGATGGTTTTACTTAAAAATGCACATAGAGTAAATTCAGAATTTTGCCAGCATATTTTAAAAGTTCTGCATCAGGAATAACCAATGCATACATATTATTTTCACTGTTGAGGAATGTGTTTTATATATTTGGTTACAAGTGTTCCATCAATTCATAGTCTTGTTCTATCTATTGGTGTTATCAAGTCTTTGTTTGTTTACATTTGAACAAAAACAAAAGCCGTTCACCTAAAGTATCATTAAAACATTTTCAATTCATGCAATTCATATTACGAGACAGATTTCCAATAAAAATAAACCATCATTTACTTTGATTAATATTATATATCTAATTTTCATTTATATCGGAGGAGACCTGTCAATGCAATCAGAATCAGAAGCACCTCTCTATTTTTGTTAACGTGATTACGGTAGTACACAAAATATCAACCATAAAGTGTTCTTGAAAACTTCAATGTTGTTCCATAGATACATTGCTTCCTCTACAAGTGTATACATGTTCTCAAGGTGCAATATCTTAGTTATTCCACAGTGTGACATATTTACTCAAGATTTATTGGCATGTATTTCCACCGTGAATAAGCAATGGGGAGGGAAAATCTGCATCCCTTGCAATAAGGCCCAGGAAATACAGTATTTTACATTGATGTTAGTAGCCTGCTATTTGCAGGCTGCTTGCAAATTCCCATTATTGCTGCACCCAGTCAGTGCTGTTGAGTGATTGCTGCCACAGCCAGTGGATAATGTCAGGGCAGGTTAGCACAGCAAATCTAATATTTGCACCACTTTAAACCAGCCTTTCCTCTAAAAGGGGAGGCATGTTGGGCTGCTGCAAGTCCTGCCAGATGTACTGCTACACAGTTTGATCTTGGAGTCATTGAAGAAAGGCACTATTTTATTTCCTGCACTCTCTTTGGCATTGGAGGTGGAAAGAAGGAAATATGTCTTCTATCCACCGAGCACCAGGAGGTTCTGAAGAACAGCATGTTATATTTTGATGGGCAGCTTACAGCCCAGTGATATGAATATTGAATTCTCGAACTTCAAGTAATCCTTGCTTTCATTCTCGCTCCGTCCCTCCCTCACCCCAGTTCTCCGCCTGATTAATTTTGCTGATTGTATGCCTCATTGTCACCTTTCCCTCAGCCAACAACGAACCATTCTATATTTCCTTGAGCATTATCTGCTTTGATTAGTCATTTTCACACATTACCCTTCCATATCTCCAGTCGCCCTCTCCCCTGACTCTCAGTCTGAAGAAGGGTCTCGACCCAAATCGCCACCGATTCCTTCTCTCCGGAGATGCTGCCTGTGATGCTGAGTTGATCCAACATTTTGTGTCTAATTTGGGTCCTGAAGAGAAACTGCCCAAGGAAAGTCAGAGTGGGCAATAAATACCACAACCCAAGCCCCTGGGCACCAGAATACAGCAATGCTCATGCAATCAATATAAACATAGGCAACTTCAAATGTTCCATCCTACCAACAATACCACTAATCGCACCGTCTGCTCTCTGTATCGTCCCTTCACTCTACTTATTATACTTGAGTTTGGCGTGTCAAGAGTCGAGTCATGTGTTTAGTTGTAATATGTAACAAAATGGAACAATTAAATTCTTACTTGCAGCAGCAGAACAGGATTTTAAACACCTTACTCAATAAATACATAATAGTGAAACAAAAAAGTAGTTCAATAAATAAAACAACGTAGTCCAAAACAAAAAAAATACTGGAATTCCGAGTGCAAACAAGACAGTTTGTAGTTTGGATTTTAGTGGGAGTTTGTAGTGTTCAATAACCTGATAGTTGTTGGGAAGAAGCTGCCCTGAACCTTGACGTCACAGATTTAAAGTCTGATGCTTTTTTCACAATGGCTTTTTCTTCTTATTGAGTCCACACACAAGATTAGAAGTTGCTCAGCCTGAGCTGAACACACTTCTCGGTATCTGCACACAATGGTGTCTGTCTTGCACTTCTTGTGCTTCTTGTGTGTGACGGTGGAAAGATTGGTGAAAACAGGGCCGCGACGTGAACGCTTCTTCCTTGACCCCTTCACAATGGCTGGAATGAAATGAGAGCATGGCCAGTCCTTGATGATGTTGGGTTCCTTTTTGAGGCAATAGGTTCCTTCGATGGTTGGGAAATCAGTACCTGGTCATTGCACAACCAGTCGATATGCTGTCCACTGTACACATGCCAAAGTTCTGGAGTATTTGTCGAAATACCAAATCTCCTCAAATGTCTGCGAAAGTAGTGGCATTGATGGGTTTTTTTTTATGATTGCAACAATGTGCGTGGTCCAGGGCAGATCTTCAGAGATATGCATGCCTAGGAATTTGAAATTTGTTGACTTTGTCAACCTGACCCATTGTTGAAGACAGGCTGGTGGATCTTCAACCTTCCTTTTCTAAAGTCAACAGTCAGCTCCTCGCTTTTACTGACATTGAGAGCAAGGTTGTTGTTCGGGTACATTCAGTCAGATGATGGGTCTCCTTCCTGTGCTCTGAATCATCATTTCCCATAATTCGTCCAACAACGGTGGTGCAATGGGCAAATTAATAAATGGAAATTGTCTGGCTCCATGGTCATGAATATTGAGTGAATTGAGCAGGGGACTGAGCACATATTCTTGAGGCCACAGTACAGTGCCATTTTTTCCCCATTATTTTGATGTGCAGCGGTATAATTGCTGCCTCAAATCACCAGAAACCTGGGTTCGATCCCGATGACTATGGGATGACTGAGACTATGACTGTCTGTACGGAGTATGTATGTTCTCCATGTGACTGTGTGGGTTTACTTTGGGTGCTCCGGTTATCTCCCACACTCCAAAGACATATACTGTAGGTTTGGAGGTTAATTGGCTTTGGTAAAATTGTAAATTACCCTAGTGTGTAGGATAGTGTTAGTGTAAGGGGCGATTGCTGGTCAGTAAGGAATTGGCGGGGTGAAGGATCTGTTTCCATACTGTATCCCTAAAGTCTAAAGTGTAAAGATTGTGTTAATATATAATGCTATCTGAGTTTGATTGGATAGAATGAAAAACAAAGCACTTCACTGCATCTCAGTACACATGACAATAATAAACCTAAAATTAATCCTTTCATCACCTCATCATTTACCCAGCAACACTCTTTGTCAATTGGAACTCATTCCTGCCATTCATAATTGAGCAGTACTGAAAATCTAAAGGCCCTGTCCCACTTTCCCGCGTTACTCACAAATTCTCCTGAGTTTTCCCCTTGATTCGAACTTGGAGAATTACGGTAATAGCCAATCGTAGGTACTCAAGGCTATTTTCTTTAACTCGTGGACATTTTTCAACATGTTGAAAAAACGTCCCGACTTACCTGATGCCCCAAGTTGCTAAGGCTGGCATTATGAGCCGCTATGGAACATCTACGGACTCCTACGGCCTCCTAAAAGCTCACTACCGACATTCCCCGACATTCCCCGAGTTCGAATCAAGAGGAAAACTCGGGAGAGTTTGTGAGTAACTCGGGAAAGTGGTACAGGGCCTTCATTTTTCAGCTTGCACAAATATCCAGCAATTCAACCAGCTCACCAGCCCAAACACATTGCATGATTTTCATTGACAGATGCCCCTCTCTCGTGCAAGGATAAAGGATTCACTGCTGAAGATAGTCTCAGGTGACATTTGGTGAAAATATAAATTCATGACCTTATCGCAATGGAGCATGGAGAAGGAACAAATGGTGATGGATCACAGAGCTCCAGAGAAGATGTACAAGTTCTGCTGTACATTATACAAATTAGATCCTTGATGATGGATCATACCAAAGATCCAAACAAAAATATGTTTGACGCATTCTCCCTAAAATAACATCAGCGAGGAGAGAAAGAGATGTAATATTCCATGTCAAGAAACCTTTGTCACAATGGGAAAAGTGAGAAAACAAGCCTGATTAATTTCAGAGAGGAGTGAAGAGAACAGAGGGAATATCTATGATGGGATGTAGACCCAAATCACCAAGTTAATAACTACTTTAAACATTCCGACAGTTGGGGAAAGAAGCGAGGAAAAAAGAAGCAAACTGAAACAAAAGGGTTCAGCTATACTGGTGGAATGATATCATGGTTACATAAAAAAAAATGTTAAATTCAATATGAATGACCCAAGAATGCAATGTACCCAGATGAATATGTTCTTTGAGATTTTGTTGTTTATCATTGGAGTAACAAAGAAGGCAGAAGGTAAAAAATTTTGAATCATTCGATTACAGTGACAGGTCTCTGGATTGACTGAAAACTCAGAGTTGCTCTTGCAGAATGTTTAGGAGTGACCAGATTAGATTTTCCACACCAGAGTATTTAAGATGTCTTCCTTTTTCTATAATCCTAGCCTTGCCTGTATTATAGTTGACAGGGCTCTCAACCATGTCTCCTCTGGTTCTTGCACTTATGCCTTCACTCTCTCCCTCCTTCCAGCCAGAATGTGTATACAATGTCCTTATTCTCACTTTCCAATCTACCACAATTCACATGCAAAAGACAATTTTCCAAAATTTCTGTCACCTCCAACAGCCTTTCACCAGCAGACACATCATGCTCTCCTCTCTCAGCATTCCAAAGCAATTGCTTCCGATTTCCAGTTATAACCGATCTCCAGTTATTTTGCTCCATTTCATGAGAAAGAGATTGATGTGGAAGCACAATGAAATTGTTGATGGTTTATGCTCCCGTTTTGTTGTCTGTCAACAAGTTGTATGAACTTAAACTGGTATTTGAGAGGCAGTTGTTCAAAGTTGTCCTCCAAGGCCATCTTCGCAACTGCTAGGATAGCATTACTTGGAACATTTGGAAGGCAAGCCACATGAAAATTAGGCAAGGGAAATTAATTAATATTTCAATAGAATTTTGGAAATGTATTGCTGTTCAGATTTGGTTTGGAATGCTTACATTATATCGACTTTTACATTTGTAATATAATTAAATAGATGCTGTAATATTCTGTAGTTATACAAAAGTAGAGCAGGCTAAATGGAGAAATAGTGTTTCATTGACTGGAACAAAGGTCAGGTGAACACGTCATAGCGAGCTCATGCAAAAAGAATTTGCCTGGATGTTACCATGACTCGAGAGCTGAGCTAAAGCAACAGGTTGGGCAGGCTAGCTCCTTGGAGCACAGGAAGTTCCTTGGACCACAGGCTAATTCCTTGGAGCACAGGAAGCTAAGAGGTGATCTTATAGGGGTGCACAAAATCATAGAAACATAGAAACATAGAAAAATAGGTGCAGGAGTACGCCAATCGGCCCTTCGAGCCTGCACCGCCATTCAATGTGATCATGGCTGATCATCCAACTCAGTATCCCGTACCTGCCTTTTCTCCATACCCCCTGATCCCTTTAGCCACAAGTGCCACATTTAACGCCCTCTTAAATATAGCCAATGAACTGGCCTCAACTACCTTGTGTGGCAGAGAATTCCAGAGACTCACCACTCTCTGTGTAAAGAATGTTTTCCTCATCTCGGTCCTAAAGAAATTCTCCCTTATCCTTAGACTGTGACCCCTTGTTCTGGACTCCCACAACATCGAGAACAATCTTCGAGCATCTAGCTTGTCCAACCCCTTAAGAATTTTGTAAGTTTCTATAAGATCCCCCTCAACCTTCTAAATTCCAGCGAGTACAAGCCGAGTCTATCCAATCTTTCCTCATATGAAAGTCCTGACATCCCAGGAATCAGTCTGGTGAATCTTCTCTGTACCCCCTCTATGGCAAGGATGTCTTTCCTCAGATTTGGAGACCAAAACTGTACGCAATACTCCAGGTGTGGCCTCACCAAAACCCTGTACAACTGCAGTAGAACCTCCCTGCTCCTATACTCAAATCCTTTCGCTAAGAATGCTAACATACCATTTGCTTGTTTCACTGCCTGCTGCACCTGCATGCCTACTAAAATGACTGGTGTACCATGACACCCAGGTCTCGTTGCATCTCCCCTTTTCCTAATTTGCCGCCATTCAGATAATAGTCTACCCTCATGTTTTTGCCACCAAAGTGGATAACCTCACATTTATCCACATTATACTGCATCTGCCATGCATCTGCCCATTCACTCAGCCTATCCAAATCACCCTGCAGCCTCCAAGCATCCTCCTCACACCTAACTATACCCCCCAACTTGGTGTCATCTGCAAATTTGGAGATGTTGCATTGAATTCCCTCGTCCAAATCATTAATATATATTGTAAATAGCTGGGGTCCCAGCATTGAGCCTTGCGGTACCCCACTAGTCACTGCCTGCCATTCTGAAAAGGACTTGTTTTCTCCTACCCTTTGCCTCCTGTCTGCTAGCCAGTTCTCTATCCACATCAATACTGAACCCCCAATACCGTGTGCTTTAAGTTTGTATGCTAATCTCTTATGCGGGACCTTGTCGAAAGCCTTCTGAAAGTCTAGATATAACACATCCTCTGGTTCTCCCTTATCCACTCTACTAGTTACATCCTCGAAAAATTCTATCAGATTTGTCAGACATGATTTACCTTTCATAAATCCATGCTGACTTTGCCGATGATTTTACCACTTTCCAAATGCGCTGCTATCCCATCTTTAATAACTGACTCTAGCAGTTTCCCCACTACCGATGTTAGACTAACTGGTCTGTAATTCCCCGCTTTCTCTCTCCCTCCTTTTTAAAAAAGTGGAATTACATTAGCTACCCTCCAATCCTCAGGAACTACTCCAGAATCTAAGGAATTTTGAAAAATCACTAATGCATCCACTATTTTTGTGGCTACCTCCTTGAGTACTCTGGGATGCAGACTATCTGGCCCTGGGGATTTATCGGCCTTCAATCCGTTCAATTTACCCAACACCACCTCCCGGCTAACCTGGATTTCACTCAGTTCCTCCATCTTATTTGACCCCCGTTCCACTGCTATTTCCGGCAGATTATTTATGTCCTCCTTAGTGAAGACAGACCCAAAGTAGTTATTCAATTGGTCTGCCATGTCCTTGTTCCCCATGATCAATTCACCTGTTTCTGACTGCAAGGGACCAACATTTGTTTTAACTAGTCTCTTTCTCTTCACATATCTATAAAAACTTTTGCAGTCAGTTTTTATGTTCCCTGCCAGTTTCCTTTCATAATCTATTTTCCCTTTCCTAATTAAGCCCTTTGTCCTCCTCTGCTGGATTCTGAATTTCTCCCAGTCCTCCGGTAGGCTGCTTTTTCTGGCAAATTTGTATGCCTCATCTTTTCTTTTTATACTATCCCTGATTTCCCTTGTTATCCATGGATGCACCACCTTCCCCGATTTATTCTTTTGCCAAACTGGTATGAACAATTTTTGTACTTCACACATGCAGTCTTTAAATACCTTCCATTGCACATCCACTGTCAACCCTTTAAGAATCACCTGCCAGTCTATCTTGGCCAATTCACATCTCATACCTTCAAAGTTACCTTTGTTCAAGTTCAGAACCCTTGTTTCTGACTTAATTTTGTCACTCTCCATCCTAATGAAGAACTCAACCATATTATGGCCACTCTTGCCCAAGGGGCCACGCACAACAAGACTGCTAACTAACCCTTCCTCATTACTCAATACCCAGTCTAGAATAGCCTGCTCTCTCATTGGTTCCTCCACATGTTGGTTGAGAAAACTATCCCGCATACATTCCAAGAAATTCTCTTCCTCAGCACCCCTGCCAATTTGATTCACCCAATCTACATGCAGATTGAAGTCACCCATTACAATCGTGTTACCCTTGTTGCACGCATTTTTAATTTCCTGTTTGATGCCATCCCCAACTCCAATACTACTGTTAGGTGGCCTGTACACAGCTCCCACTAGCGTTTTCTGCCCCTTAGAGTTTCGCAGCTCTACACATATCGATTCCACATCCTCCACGCTAATGTCCTTCCTTTCTATTGCATTAATCTCCTCTCTCACCAGCAACGCTACCCCACCTCCTTTTCCTTTTCGTCTATCCCTCCTGAATATTGAATATCCCTGGATGTTCAGCTCCCAGCCTTGGTCCTCCTGGAGCCACGTCTCGGTGATCCCAACTATAGCATAGTCATTAATCGCTATCTGCACCTTCAACTCATCCACCTTATTACGAATGCTCCTCGCATTGAGACACAAAGCCTTCAGGCTTGTTTTTACAACACTCTTACTCCTTATACAATTATGTTGACAAGTGGCCCCTTTCACATCGATCCCTATTACACTTGGCCATACTCTCCTATCCCTTTGTGAGCTTTCTTTCCCATTAATTCTGGGGTCATTAACCATCCCTTTACTCTCTTTCCCTTTAACTCCATCCTCGACTATCCCATTTGACACCCCACCCCCCTTATTCAGTTTAAAACCATCCGTGTAGCAGTGGCAAACCTGCCAGCCAGAATGCTGGTCCCCCACCTGTTAAGATGCAATGGGTGGTGGGGGGTGGGGGGGGGGTGGGTAGACAGGATGAATGCACAGTCCTTTTACCTGGAGTGGGGGAATCAAGGGTCAGAGGACATAGGTTTAAAATGAGAGAGGGAAAATGTAATAGAAACCTGTGAAACCACATTTTCACACAGAGGGTAGTGAGTACCTGGAGCAAGTTGCCAGAGGGTAATTGAGGAAGATTCTGGACCAATATTCCAAATTCATTTGGACAGGTACATGTCCAGGAAAGGTTGAGAGAGATATGGGCCAATTACAGGCACATGGGATTAGCAATGATGGGGAATCTTGGTTGACATGGACAGGTTGGAATGAAGTGCGAGTTTCCATGACTCTTGATTGCCTGGAATTCACTGGAATTTAGAAGGATGAGAGGCTATCTTACAGAAACATATAAAATTCCAAAAGGATTGTACAGGCTAGATGCAGGAAACATTTTCCTGATGATAGGGGAGTCCACAAATGAAGTGCGAGTTTCCATGACTCTTGATTGCCTTCTCTCTTCCTCATCTCTTTCCTTCATCTCCTTACTCTTTTATTCACCTTTGCTCTTCCTTCTCCTGCTCCTTGACTGCATCCCAACCTTCCGTTTGCCATAAGGCTTATGTTGAGGACTGAAGTGTAATTATAACAAGGTGGTGACATGTGATCAGGGTACCATGACATTACACAGGTATTATAGACTGTAGTTCAGGGATCCTGCAGAGTGGTCCAGGCACAGGAAAGGTTGTTTCAACATGCCATTTCTTGGCTCCATAATATTTTATAGAAAGCTAATGGCATATTGGCCTTCATTGAGAGTTTAGGAGCAAAGAGGTCCTACAGCAGTTGTACAGGGCACTGGTGAGACTGCACCTGGAGTATTATGTGCAATTTTGATCTCCTAATTTGAGGAAGGACAATATTGCTATTGGGGGAGTGCAGTGTAGGTTCACCAGGTTAATTCCCGGGAACGTGGGACTGACATATTATGAAAGAATGGGTCGACTGGGCTTCTATTCACTGGAATTTAGAAGGATGAGAGGCTATCTTACAGAAACATATAAAATTCCAAAAGGATTGTACAGGCTAGATGCAGGAAACATTTTCCTGATGATAGGGGAGTCCACAAACAGGGGTCACAGTTTAGGAATAAGGGGTATGCCATTTAGGACTAAGATGAGGAAAAACATTTCACCCAGAGAGTTGTGAATCTGTGGAATTCTCTGCCACAGAACATAGTGAGGCAAACTCTGTGGATGTTTTCAAGAGAGAGTTAGATTTAGCTGTTAGGGCTAAAAGAATCAGGGGATATGGGGAAAATGCAGGAATGGGATACTAATTTTAGATGATCAGCCATAATCATATTGAATGGCAGTGCTGGCTCAAAGGCCCAAATGGCCTGCTCTTGCACTTATTTTTCTATGTTTCTGTGACCAAATATTTTTTTTTGCTAATGTGTGCACGGGTTTCTCAATGAAGTAATCTACCATTTCATCAGAGGTTAGTCCTTATTGTACATTAAACACCTCTTGGTTTGCCATGGTGCTCAACTGCAAATGGCACAGCAGAATGCCATGCATGTAAGGCATCATGCCCATTAATATGAAGATGAACATTGGGTGTTACTGACAAAGAGTTATTGTTCATTTAGCTAATGTATTAACTTAGTAGTTACTTGCTTGTGCAAAAGCTATCAGTTGAATCTGAGAGGAAATGTTAACAATCAAACTGTTGTATTCCCTCAAGACCTATAATTTGCAGGAAATTAGAGAAAGGGAGTTAAAATAATAGCATATGGTTTATGATCCAGAAAGTTTCAATATTTTAACGAAACAAGGGGGAGCGAATAAATTGAGTATATCAGATTCCAGTAATGATTAGTATTTTATTGTATGAATGAATCACAATTCCAAGCAAATGACAAATATTTTGCAATATGCAATATTCACTTATATTAATTTGCTTTGCAGGAGTGTTTAAAAAGATACTCATTGTAAATGTTCTGCTTTGTCTTGAAGTACATGTCCCTTTTAGGCATTCAAATTTGTGATTAATAGAATTTGAGCTGAATTCAAAAAACTGAATTTCAGCTCTTTGCAAATAATTATTCTCTTTGAATACAGTGTCAAGTATACAGTTGATCACCACAAAATAAATCTGATGAGTGGATTCAAAATGTCTTGGGTTATATTTTGCATAACATTGTAAAACAATTGGACAGCTCATTCTTTTCTATTGTTCTGATATGGATTATTCTATTGTGCATTCTTCATTATGAGTTATATAAAATCAAATCCTTATTTAAACCTGTTAACATATCTGGGCACTAAGGATGAGAAGCAATCATGGAAAGCTAAAGCTCAGTCCATGCTGTTATTTCAAAATACCTAGTCTGAAGCATCATCTAAATCCTAGGCTACTGGTGATAGGGATTTGCGGTGGCTTACAATATTGGAATTGTGTACATTTGTCAATGAATGTTGTGTGCTTATTTTTTACATTACAAGTTTGGAGTGGAAATCTGGAGCCCAGTTGGATACAGAATTACCAAAGTTTCTGTTGCATTGTCTGAAGTCAAAGTCCAGAAAAAAAAACAGTTTAAAATAAAATCAAAGAATGATGGCAACACTCAAGAGCTCAGGCAACATCTCTGAATGATTGTCTTTTTGATAAAATGGCTCCAATCTGGATACTTAAATCAGTTCCTCCATTCACAGATGTTAGCTGACTTGCTAAGTCTTTTCAGATTTCCACCATCTGCAACTTATTCACTTTTCAGAAACATATCTGTTTATTTGATTGGTTAAATAATCGGCTGTTGCATCTTTATGTGAGATAAGTAGCCTTGATTTTATTTTCAGGCATATCGACAGGACAGATAATCCAGGGGATATAAACTTGTTCTTTTGGTTGCTGAGATCAATTTCATTGATATAGATATTCCCTGATATTGGCCGTAATTGGAAATATTTTTTGGTCAACTGTTTCACATTATATGTAGAGTAATGGCATTGGAAAGCACAGATACAAACCTTTAGTCCACCACAACTGTCCAATTTACCATAATTTCATTCACCCACATTAGCCCTATATCCTCCTATACTTTGCCTATTTCAATGCCTACCTTAATATTTCTTAACTGTAAAGATCGTATCTGACTTCACCACTTCTTCTGGCAGCAAGTTCCAAAGGTTACACAAAAAGCTGGAGAAACTCAGCGGGTGCAGCAGCATCTAAGGAGCGAAGGAGATAGGCGACGTTTCGGGTCGAGACCCTTCTTCAGACCCTTCTTAGATGCTGCTGCACCCGCTGAGTTTCTCCAGCTTTTTGTGTAACCCTCGATTCTCCAGCATCTGCAGTTCCTTCTTTAACAAGTTCCAAAGGTTGATTGCTCTAAGTGTTAAAATTCCTTCCTCTAACCTTGAATCAATGGTCTTTTATTTTTGACACTCTGAACATGGGCAAAGGATTCTGACTATTTACCCAATTCTTAGAATTCTTAGCATTTTAAAGACCTCTATCAGGTCAGCCCCAGTATCTTTCTCACCAGGGAAAATAAGTCAAACCTATTTGATGTTTCATATCTAATGCCTTCAATTCAATTCAATTCAATTCAATCTTTAATTGTCATTGTGCAGTGTACAATACAGAGACAATGAAATGCAGTTGGTATCTCCGATTCCAGGAACATCTCGGCATACCTCCCCTGCACTCTTTTCAACATGGTGACCAGAACTGCTCAATCAGTACTCTAAGTGTGCTCTGACATGTTTTATAAAGTTACATCTTAATATCCCAGCATTATATCCCATATTTCAACCAATGAAAGCAGACTTGCCTTATGCCTTTTTCACTGCTGCCACTATCAGGGAACTATGGACTTGAACCATGTTTCCATTATTCATTGGCATTCCTTAGCACCTTACTATTCACACTATATGCCCTAGCTCTATTTGACTTACAAACATGCGTCACCTCACATTTGTCAGGGAATAATTCCATCTGCTAATACTCACTCATCTTTCCACCTGATCCATATCCTGCTGTAGCAACAACCTGGCTAATGTACTACCACATCACCAATTTTTATGTATTCCGCAAACATACTAATCATATTTCCTATATTCATGTACAAGTTGTTAATATTAGGACAAACATTGTGGGTCCCAGCACCCGTCTCTACAGTACAACAGGTGTTAATCAGAAAAAAGTCCTTGCACCACCATCCTCTACTATCACCAAACCAATTTTGAAACTAATTAACTAGCTCATCTTGGATCCCATGTGCCTTAATCATCTGGACCAGCCTACAATGCATGACATTGTCAACTATCAGTAACGTCCATACACGCTAAGTCTACCATCCTTCCTTCATCAATTTTCTTAATTACTTTTTCAAAAAAATTGAATATGAGACACAATTTCCCCATTCAAAACATGCTAACAGCCCCTGCTTTTCCAAATGCAAATAAAGCCTATTCCTCATGATTAACTCCGGCATTTTCTCTCTCACTAATATAACGTTCACAAGCCTGTAAATACCTGGCTTTACCCTGTTGCCTCATTTAAATAAAGGAACAACATTAGCTACCTTCCAGACTTTGGTCACCTCATCTGTGGCTAATGAAATGCAATGACTCTTCTGAGGGCCCAGCTATCTCCTTCCTTGCTTCTCATAGCAATCTAGGATGTTTGAAGAAGGGTCTCCACCTGAAACGTTATCCATTCCTTCTATCCAGAGTCTGCCTGTCACGCCGAGTTACTCTGTCATTTTGCGTCTATCTTTAGGATAGATCTCAAGTGGGCTTGGTGATTTGGTAACCCTTATGTGTTCTATGACATCTAACACCTCTCACTTTTACTAAGGACATGCTCCAGATTATCAATAAACCCTATCTGAACTCATTGTCATCCATGTCCTTCTTCATGGTGAATACAGATGAGAAATATTCAGTTAAGACCTTGCCTGGCTCCACATATAAGTCACCTCTTTGGACCCACTCTTTTCTTGACTACTCACTTGCTCCTGATATGCAATGGCTTGGGATTCTCCTTACCTTTACTTTCCAAGGAAATATCATGGCATATTTTAATTCTGCTAATTTATTTCTAACATTTCCTCCTACACATTACCTGCATATTCCTTAAGAAAATCCTTCAATCCCAGTTGCCAACACCTGCAGTCTGCTTCCTTTTTTCCCCTCATCAAATCTTCAATGGTCTTTGCAATTAAAGGTTCCCTCACCTTGCCATCTTTGCCTCTCATCCTTTCCATGCTGGCTGCAAAATCTTAGTAACTCTCTTATAAAGAATTTCAATCGTCAATTGATGTTTTACCCTTTCACTTTTACCTCACCGACACTATTGAAATCAACCTTTCCTCAAATCAAGACCTTAATTTGAAGACTAATCTTATCTCTTTCCACAATTAATGAAGCTTACAAAATTATAATCACTGTTCTCAAAATGATGTCCAATGACATTTCACCACCTGCCCAGTTTCATTTCCTGAGGTAAGATTGAATACTGCCAATCTCTTGTAGGACTCTACATATTATCTCAAAAAACATTCTTGAATGCATTTAACAAATTAAGTCCCATCAATTCCCTTTGCATCTATGTAATTCCAACAAAGTGAAAAATCCCCCCCTCTTATAACTCAATAATGAGAAAGTTAAAATCCCCCATGATATAACCCAATTACTCTTAGAAGTAGTATTTTTGGTCTCATATTATTACAAGTAATGCAGAATTTGTAATTTTGGCTACTATTTCATTTTTAATAAGTAATTTGTAATAATTTTCTTTTGTTCAGAAGGCTTTCTGAATTTCCTGATTGCATATCCAAAGAGTTATGCCAACATTAAACTGATTTTTCTGTACCTAATTATCTTAGTTGTTTCTGGTGTAACATAAAAGTCTATGGAAATCAGCATAAACAATCAGGATGAGTAATGCACAAAACCTACATTGTATTAAATTAACATTTGAATCCATCAAACTATCATTGTTAATGAAAATTATTCAGATGTTAGAAAAATGCTGGAGCTAATTTTAAGTTCCAATACGAACATTTCAAGCAGTTACTGATTAACTTAAATATGAATCCTTAGTTCTGTTACAAGTTATGAAAAAAGAGTTTGGGAAGTTTGGCAGAATGTTAAACATCAGGACTTCTTGGGTCATAAACTCACCAGTACTACCTCTGCCATGGGCTGGCTAGGTGCAAATAGTACAGGACAGATGAACAGACGGCTAAAGTGAGGATGCAGGAGTGAGGAGTAGGTATTTGGAATGGGTTAACTTCTGGATTGAATGCACCCCTGCAAGAAGATTATGTTTAAACTAGAAGGGAATCCATTGTTTTGCAGGAACATTTGCTTACACTACTCGAAAGTTTTTAAACTAATGCGGAAGGGATTGGGAAGCATAGTAGCAGTACAGCAGGTTGAGAAAAATATGTAGAGGAGAAATTAAGCAAGTCCACTGGGAGAAGCATACACAGTCGTGTTTGGAAACATGGGAGGGCTGGGAGACTCAACTATATTTGAATGTAAAGAATTTCACCGGGAAGGGGAATGAGCTGAGAGCAGAAATTGACACTTGGAATAATGATCTTATTGGAAGAATGGAATGTTTGAGGAAGGCCAAGACCATTAGTTTTAAGTTCCAGTGTATAAAGGTTTCAGGTGTAACAGAGTGGGAGCCGAACTTCCGATTAAAGAGAATATCACAGTAGCTGTATGCATATAATTTAGAAACAAGAACGGGGCAATCACTTTGCTGAGGTTACATTAAAGGTTTCCAAACAGTCAGGGGGAATTACAGGAATTGTAAGAAAATGTGAAAAAAAACAATAGGGTTAGGAGAGGAAGGTATTTTAAATGGAATTTGAGAGGAAATTATTTTACACAGGCAGAGGTTGGTATCTGGAATTTGCAGCCAGGGAAGGTCGTGGAGTTATGTACAATGTGATCTGATGCTGTTTAAAAAAAAAAAATTGTTAGAAGTACAGTAATGTGGTATCTAAGTACTTGATACATACATACACGTTACCATTCTTGTACAACTTATTTTTAATTTAATAATAAAAATTATATTAATAATTCATTTAATAATAGAAAAAGGAAAATAAAGAGTGTCGAGATAGACAAGTGAGTAGAAACGAATAGCGAGAGAGACAAAGAGCAGAGATAAGAAGCTAAGGAGATTGAAAAAAAAAGAGAAAATAGAAAGAAAAGAAATTAGGAGAGATATACCTATTTAATATCTTTACCCATCCGTCACCCGGTTCTGAACCATTTAATTCCTAAGGTTATGTTATGTTGCACCATATGCTTGTAAGAAGTTGATAAAAGGAGACCAAATCTGTTAGAATCGGTTTACTTTGCCTAGTAGGAGGAATCTCATTTCTTCAAGATGTAGCATTTCCACCATATTTGAAATCCACATTTTGATGATCTAATGCTGTTAAATATTATAGATGGGCAATACTTGATTGATATGGACATTGTGGGCCGAATTGCCATTTACTGTGCTGTAAATATGACTCAATGACTATATAACATTTTAAGTGTAGATCCACAATACATGGAAGCTAGTGTAATTTTGGAAAATTCACATAAATGATTGTTTTGAATAGCCTGACACTATGGATAAAAGCAGAGGGTTAAATCAGACATTTTGTAGATTTGGCAGGGAAAGGTTCCACATGATAGAATTTCCTCAATAATGTGCTGGAGTCTGAATTTTACTTCAGCTACACAATATTTTGTAGGAATTTTGGCCCAGTGATTCAGAGCTCTTGTTTATATCATCTGTTGTTCTAAAAGTTTTGCCCTCATTTTATTGTATGATTCATTTGAAAACCGACCGCTGGAATAAATGTAAAAAGGCGAGACACTCAGCCATACCCAGAATAATATTGCAGGTCATCAAGTAGGTCACTCAAGTGCTGTAAAATGTACATCGTTAATAAATCCAGCCATGGCATGTTTAGCTTTGTGCTACAAACAAAGGAGGATGTAAAGGTAAATTAGTTTCATCTGCGAGGATCTGCAGAAATAAATAATTTAACAGTGGTGAAATCCTCATTATGGGGGATTTGAATCGGTTGAGGATTTCACCACTGTTAGCAGAAGAAAAAAGATTCAAGAGTTAATACATTCTTCTGCTACATATGACATAAAGCCCTCACAATGTTGTCTGATTTCAAGAAAAATGCTGAGATTAATTCTAAAGATTAACATGAGATATTGGAACAAGACACATAGGACAGCAAGCAACTCATGAAGGCTGCCACATTTGAACAGATATACCTGGCCATTGTAAAAAAAATCTTCCAAGCGATAAATCATTACGGTAAAGTGAAACTTTAAATTAGCAGTGACCATTCAGAAATTTCGGAAAAAGTATTGTAAGTGGTTAGGTAAATATGTGAATGGACAAGAACTAATAATACCATTCACATGTTAATATTTAGAAATAGAGTAAGTAAGGTTGTATTTTAGCACTGACAATGGCATTGAGAGAAAATGATTCTGGGAGGGGAATGACTGCCAGTTTGATCAGTAACCCACATGTAGATCGAAAGAACTGCAGAAGCTGGTTACCAAAAATGACACAAAAGGGATGGAGTAACTCGGCAGGTCAGACTGCATCTCTGGAGAACATGGACATCTCTGGAGAACATGGACGGGACATATCTGCAGATTCAATTGTGACCCTTAGTGGAGGTCAGGTCGGTGAGGAAATTTTGAGTTAAAGCACGTAGAAAGACACAAAAAGCTGGACAGACAGCATCTCTGGAGAGATGGAACGGGTGACGCTTCGGGTCAAGACCCTTCTTCAGACTGGTTAAAGCATGTATCTGGCTAGGATGAAGTGGTGTTGAAGCCCTTTGTAAGTCTGTGGGGGAGACTGAGCACAAGCCAAAAGGTACTGGCATAGTACACAGGGCATGTAGGGAGAACTGTTGTGAGAAGTGTTGGATAGAGAGTAGATACTGAAATCCTGGTCGAGCCTGAAATGGAAAGCTTGGAAATGGAGCTGGAAGCCATGGAACACAAGGTGGCTGCACAGGTGTGGCTTTGGTAGTGAGTCTGCGTTAGTAATAATTGAAGTGCAGGAGAGCAAAAGGAATCACAGGGGTGAGAGGGGGTCTAACAGAACCCCCTCAGAGCGAGGAGGATAACTTCTTCAATGTAGACATATATTGATGAGATTTCACAGTGCAACAGTAAAATCTAGATACATGGGATTGCCAATGCTGTTTTGTAATAAAAGACACAAAGTACACCCAAGAAAGATATTAGTTTACAACGGAAGTGCTGTAGTAACTCAGCAGGTCAAGCAGTATCTGTGGAGAACATGCAGACAGTGTTTTGGGACGAGACCCTTCTTCAGGCTATAGTGGGGTCCTGACCCAAAACGCATTATCAAAAGATGCAGCCTGTCCGTATTATCAAAAGATGCAGCCTTGACCCA
Organism: Raja brachyura; assembly: GCA_963514005.1. The sequence goes on from OY740783.1 coordinate 92,882,571, forward strand.
CTGAATTACTCCAGCATTTTTTTGTCTTTTATTGATAACCCACTTGCCCTGGATGGATGAAGTCCAGAGTGACTTTGACTCCAAATCTCATTTATACTCATCAGACCTCGTTCCTGCCCAGCAATTCTTCCTGTGTGATTTTTTTCTTATTCAGCAAGTGGCATAACACTTAAAGCATTTCAAACTCGCCATTCAAAGATGAATTGTTCAATGTGGGATCACTGAGAGGAAAGGTTTGCTGGATTTTAAGAACAATCAACAAAAAGGGAGTTGGGGTATTAATTGGGCTGATCACCTTGGATCTGACACCCCACACTATATCTTCTCAGCTGCACTCACCTTTCCCAGATGTGGAGAACCCATCACCATAACCATTTCCCCCAAAAGGAGTTCCATGAGATGGAATAAGCTCCGTGTTATCAATGGTGTCTTATATGTAGGTCCTGACTTGGAACATCCTAATCACCATGGTCATCTAACCAGCGTCAAAGGCTTTGAGGAGACATTGAGTACTGCAGTAGCTCTGTGGGTCGGGCAGCCTGTCAGCAGAACATAAATAGACGATGTTTCGGGTTGGGACACTTATTCGGAGGCTTTGAAGTGTTTTGAAATGTTTCTGCTGGCGAAATTTGGAAAACAGTTCAATTACAGAAAACAAGTACATTTGAATAGAACTTTCTGAAAATAAAAGCATATATTTGTTAAGAAAGACTACGAGTGAACATAACTTTTAACCGAGGGTCAGTGATCCCTTTAAATTGAATAAACCAGAAATGGAGTGGGAGGTGAAATGTATTAACTTCCAGTCCAGGTCAAACTTTTGCATTTGGCCAAGTGTACAATCAAATTGCGAAGAAACTGAGCCATGAATGGCCGACAGCACTTGCAAAGCTACCAGTTGTCAGTCAGCTCATTTAATTCAACATACATCAGATTTGTCTTGAGGAAAAAAAAATAAAGGGAAAGCATATCCCAAAGTGGTTCTGGAAGAGGCTTCGTCGCAGAGGAAAGGAGAAATTTTGTTGAGTTACTTTGTCTAAAGCAATATGTTATACAGTACTAAACTAATTATAGCACAAGTTTGCATTAAGCTTACAATAGCAACCAAAGATGCTTCATAGGAGAGTTATTCAGATCATAATGGTATGATATCACAAGACTAATAATCCAGAGATGAATAATCTGGTAGCTGAGTTTAAATTTTACATGTTATCTGCGGAAATGTAATTCAGTTACGTATTTTGAATTAAAGACGTGTTGGAAAAGTTAGCGCAGATTTATTCGTTTGTCATAAAACTACATCTGCTTCATTAAGGTAAAGAAATCAACTGTCCAGATCTTCATGCTTAATATAACTGCAGACCCCTAGCATTGCTTTGAGACTCACTGTTGTCTGAGATGGCAGAGCAATTCAAGAGTTGAAGAACACTCAATGATGGGCAGAAGCTGTTCAACAGTAATGCAAAATTTTGTAAATGAGTAAAACAAATTTGCTGATAAATGCTTAAGAAATCATGATGAGGTTGGTTATGGTGTAATTTGTTAGGTGCAACTTTAAAGCAGGAGTGAGAATCAGACTAGCTTAGGAAGGAATTAAAGTACCAGGTGGATAATTGCCCTCTCCCCTCCACACTCACAGTCCCGAGACTCAACCTAAAGGAGATGAGATCGGAAACTGCTGAGAACTCAGATATTATGTGCTGTAGCTTGGCCAAAAAGATTGGAGAGCGTTCCGTATATGAGATTTTTGTTACAGAAAATGAAGCTAATACAAGAATTGTACAATTATTTTAAAATATTTATTACAGAAAATACATTTTTTAATATTATGAAATTATTGCAGGTAAATAAAAACATGCAGCAGTATCTGTTATAAGTTTCAGAAAGAATGGCTGTGCATTACTAGAATTCTTAGCAGTGAATGCGGTCCAGATGTTAACATAGAAACATAGAAAATAAGTGCAGGAGTAGGCCATTCGGCCCTTCGAGCCAGCACCGCCATTCATTGTGATCATGGCTGATCATCCGCTATCAATAACCCGTGCCTGCCTTCTCCCCATATTCCTTGACTCCACTAGCCCCTAGAGATCTATCCAACTCTCTCTTAAATCCATCCAGTGATTTGGCCTCCACTGCCCTCTGTGGCAGGGAATTCCATAAATTCACAAATCTCTGGGTAAAAAAGTTTTTTCTCACCTCAGTCTTAAATGACCTCCCTTTTATTCTAAGACTATGGCCCCTGGTTCTGGACTCACCCAACATTGGGAACATTTTTCCTGCATCTAGCTTGTCCAGTCCTTTTATAATTTTATATGTTTGTATAAGATCCGCCCTCATCCATCTAAACTCCGATGAATACAAGCCTAGTCTTTTAAATCTTTCCTAATATGACAGTCCCGCCATCCCAGGGATCAATCTTGTGAACCTACGCTGCACTGCCTCAATCACAAGGATGTCCTTCATCAAATTAGGAGACCAAAACAATACTCCAGATGTGGTCTCACCGGAGCCCTATACAATTGCAGAAGAACCTCTTTACTCCTGTACTGAAATCCTCTTGTTATGAAGGCCAACATTCCATTAGCTTTCTTCACTGCCTGCTGTACCAGCACACCAACCTTCAGTGACCGGTGTACAAGGACACTCAGGTCTCGCTGTACCTCCCTCTTACCTAACCTAACCCCATTGAGATAATAATCTGCCCCCTTGTTTATGTCGCCAGAGTGAATAACCTCATATTTATCTATATTATACTGCATCTGCCACGCATCTGCCCACTCACTCAACCTGTCCAAGTCCCCCTGCAACCTCCTAACATCTTCTTCACAGTTCACACTGCCACCCAGCTTTGTGTCATCCGCAAACTTGCTAGTGTTGTTCCTAAGTCCCTCTTCCAAATCATTAATATATATATATATATTAATATAAATATATATGGTAAACAATTGCGGCCCCAACACAGAGCCTTGCGGCACTCCACTCGCCACTGCCTGCCATTCTGAAAAGGACCCGTTCACTCCTACTCTTTGCTGCCAACCAATTTTCTATCCATGTCAACACCCTACCCCTTATACTATGTGCTCTAATTTTAGTCACCAGTCTCCCATGCGGGACCTTATCAAAGGCTTTCTGAAAGTCTAGATACACTACATCCACTGCCACCCCTTCCTCCATTTTACTTGTCACATCCTCAAAAAATTCCTGAAGATTAGTCAAGCATGATTTCCCTTTTTATAAATCCATGTTGACTTGGACTAATCCTTTTACTGCTATCCAAAAGCCTCATTATTACCTCTTTAATAATTGACTCCAGCATCTTTCCCACCACCGAAGTCAGGCTAAATGGTCTGTAATTCCCCGTTTTCACTTTCGCTCCTTTCTTGAAAAGTGGGATAACATTAGCTATCTTCCAATCCACAGGAGCTGATCCTGAATCTATTGAACATTGGAAAATGATCACCAATGCGTCCACTATTTCTAGAGCCACCTCCCTGAGGACCCTGGGATGCAGACCATCAGGCCCAGGGGATTTATCATCCTTCAGTCCCATTAGCCAACCCAATACTATTTCTCGCCTAATGAAAATTTCTTTCAGTTCCTCTACCCCCTTAGATCCTCTGTCCTCCAGTACATTTGGGAGATTGTTTGTGTCCTCCTTAGTGAAGACAGATCCGAAGTACCTATTGAACTCTTCTGCCATTTCCTTATTGCCCATAATAATTTCACCCGTGTCTGCCTTCAAGGGACCCACGTTTGACTTTGCTACTCTTTTTCCCTTAACATATCTAAAGAAGCTTTTACTGTCCTTCTTTATATTCCTGGCCAGCTTCCCCTCGTACTTCATCTTTTCAGCCCGTATTGCCCGTTTTGTTTCCTTCTGTTGTCCTATGAAATTTTCGCAATCCTCTGGCTTCCAGCTACTCTTTGCTGTGTTATACATCTTTTCTTTTCAGCCACGGTTGCCTCCTACTCCCCTGAGAATCTTTCTTCCTTTTTGGAATGAAATGATCCTGTGTCTTCCGGATTATGCCCAGAAATTCCTGCCATTGCCGTTCCACCGTCATTCCTGCTAGGATCCCTTTCCAGTCTACTTTCGCCAGCTCCCCTCTCATGCCTTCATAGTTCCCTTTGTTCAACTGCATTACTGCCACTTCCGATTTAACGTTCTCCTTCTCAAATTGCAGGTTAAAACAAATCATATTATGATCACTACCTCCAAGCGGTTCCTTTACCTCGAGTTCTCTTATCATATCTGGTTCATTGGACAACACAAAATCCAGAATTGCCTTTTCTCTGGACGGCTCCATTACAAGCTGCTCTAAGAATCCATCTTGGAGGCATTCTACAAACTCTCTTTCTTGTGGTCCTGAGCCAACCTGAGTTTCCCAGTCTACCTGCATATTGAAAACCCCCATCACCACAGTGGCATTACCTTTGTTACATGCCAGTTTTAACTCCTGCTGCAACTTACACCCTACATCCAGGCTGCTTTTTGGGGGTCTGTAAATAACACCAATTAGTGTCTTCTTGCCTTTACAGTTCCTCAACTCAATCCACAGTGATTCTACTTCATCAGTCCCTATGTCTTCACTTGCAAGGGACTGAATTCCATCCCTCACCAACAGAGCTGCCCCCGCATCTGCCCACCTGCCTGTCCTTTCTATAGGATGTATAACCCTGAGTATTAAGTTCCCAGGCCCGATCCTCCTGCAGCCATGTCTCAGTAATTCCCACAGTGTCATATCTACCAACCTCTAACTGAGCCTCAAGCTCATCTACTTTACTTCTTATACTTCGCGCATTCGTATACAATACTTTTAATTCCTTACGCATCTCACCTTTTACATCGATCCCTATTACACTTGGCCCTACTCTCCTATCCCTTTGTGAGCTTCCTTTCCCGTTAATTCTGGGGTCATTAACCATCCCTTTACTCTCTTTCCCTTTAACTTCATCCTCGACTATACCATTTCATACCCCACCCCCCCTTATTCAGTTTAAAACCACCCGTGTAGCAGTGGCAAACCTGCCTGCCAGAATGCTGGTCCCCCACCTGTTAAGATGCAATCCGTCCCTTTTGTATAGTTCCCCCTTACTCCAAAACAGATCCCAGTGATCCAAGAATCTAAATCCATGTCCCCTGCACCAGTTCCTTAGCCATTCAGGTCCCATATCTCCCTGTTCCTGCTCTCGCTAGCACAAGGAACTGGAAGGAAACCGGAGATAACCACCCTGGAGATCCTGCTTTTCAGGATTTATCCGAGCTCTCTAAAGTCACGATGCAGAATATTCATCCCCTTCTTTCCGACATCGTTTGTGCCGACATGCACTACCACTTCCGGCTGTTCACCTTTGCCCTTGAGGATTTTCTGCACTCTGTCTGTGACATCCTGGATCCTGGCACTAGGAAGGCAGCACACCGTCCTCGAATTCCGTCTGTTGCCGCAGAAACCCCTGTCCGTACCTCTCACAATGGAGTCTCCAACTACAATGGCGTTGCCTGACGTTGGCCTCTTTGGTTTTGGCTCAACATCACTTTTTGCTTCGCAAGCCAGTACCTTAGGTGTAACAATTAGGTGTAACAATGTTTGAAAGAAAACCTGTGACAGGGTAATAACAAGAAATTGTTAAATTTGTTAGAGAGGATAAATAGAGTAAAAATGTGTTTGGAAGTAAATAACATGGTTTCATATTTTTCATTTACTAAATTGGTTTGAGGGATACAGGATTTAAACTACAAGGTTAGATTTGGAGAAGCTTAAAAGGCTGAGTAGATTTGATAGAGGTGTATGTGGTACATGTCGGCAGTTTAGTATTTCTATTTGTTACAACAAATAATAATGGTACAGCTAGCAACAAAACATACATAAATGAAGACAGATAACGAGGAGCAGTGAATAGTATAGGTGTGTATCAAAGGCAACTCAACATGCACTCAGTTCTTAAATGTATGCTGCCACTCACAAACAGCGCAATATACTCCATCTCAATAGGTTGAGGCAGGGTAGAGGAAAGTTGTTCCCATCAGTGAATGGTTCAAGAACCAAGCACAGATTTAAAATGATTGGAACAAAAACCGGACAAATAATATTTTTATGCAGAATATGTTTGAGATCTGGAACTTATTGCCAGTAAAGATAGTGGGAACAAGATCAAAATTTAATTGGATAAGCATATGAACGAAAATAATTTGCAGGGCTGTAGGAAAAATGCAGGCCAACGGGACTGATTACTCTACATTAGCCAGCATGGACTCAGTGGGCCAAATGGCCTTCTCCATGCCAAAACAATTCTATGATTGTTCAGGTCTACTTACTGTGTTAATCAATATTTTGAATGAGGGAGTGTTGACCAAAACATTGCAGATGGGATTAATATACCTGTAGGAGTCATTGTTAATTCTGCAGATGGTCAAAGGAAGCTGCAGAGATCCTGAATAAGCAAAACATTGCTGAGCAAAGATATTAAACAAAGCACTATTGCTTTGCTTCCATTAGGAACCCACAAGGGAATATGGCTAAAGCAAGATGAACCATGTTAGCTCCTAAACCACAAATGAGAAGTGCACAGAAACGAACACATTCAGTAAATGTACTGTTGCATAAATAACAACAATTTCTGCTGCAGGATTGTACTGGATGCTTTCAGCACTGAAATTTGCATGCCATGCACTTTATTTTATGTTGCTCTCCAGCTGGTGTAGTCCGCATGCAATGGGTTACATCTTCTGAGACTGGAAAACTTATCATGTTCCTTGTGGCCATTGAATCATTGAAATTAAAAGCACTGAAAAAAAGTCAATGAAAGGAAATCTGAAGACAGGGCTGAAAATGCTGGAAACATTTTACAGTAAAGGCCCTGTCTCACGGTGCGAGTTGACACACGAGTGACCCAGAGTGACAGACTCGTGGTTGTGTACGATATTCCAAGTTGATGTGCAAGTGTTTGAGGCGAGTTCCCACGGGTATGGTAATCTGCGATGTTCCGAGTTTGTCTCCAGAGTTACCAAGTTCCCCTCCCGTTACACTTGAGCCAACCGTGAATGAAGGTATGTTTTAATAAAGCAACAATGTTAAAGAAAACATCTCCATCCTGCAGCTTTGAGTTAAAGATAGAATTCAGCGCGGCTGCATCTATTTATATAACCTATAAAAGGGAAAATGCGCACCCTCCAGTGCCAGAGCAGTTATACTTATGATTTGTTAGAAACGCACATCACGTAGTTAGAAGACCAGCTGGCGAAGGTTTGTTATATTTGGAGGGGCAAGTGAAATATAATGATGATAGGTCTGAGGTGTTGCACTTTAGGAGCGCTGAAAAATTCGGACATGTGCAATGAGTGGTAGCAACATTGGGAATATCGTATCAACAAGGAACGTTGTTGTACAAGTGAAAACAAATTACTTGAAGGCAACATCACAACTGGATAAAAGATAGACACAACGTGCCGGAGTAACTCCGTGGGTCAGGCAGCATCTGTGGAGAAAAAGGGTGGGTGTCGTTTCGTTAGACGGGTCCGGATCCAAAACATTTCTCCAGAAATACTGCCTGATCTATGGAGTTACTCGGGCACTTTGTGTCTATCTTTGGTATAAACCAGCATCTGCAGTTATATGTTTCTACTTAGCACAGCTAGATGGGGTGGTTAGGAAGTGCGGGAACCAAATCAAGGAGGGAGTGCGGGAATCAGAAGCAGGTGAGTTGACGTGAGCGTGGGAGCCGCACACAGCGAGTGGAAAAGTGTTTGGGAAGCCGAACCCAGCCTGAAAGAACGAGCACGGGTATTGGGTCCCAACAGGAATAGGTTAAAGGCTTGAAGAGAAGATGGAGACAGAGACACTCACATTCAACAAGGACAGTAATTCTGCTGTAACATGATTGTTGCTTTGCGAAGTAACGTAGTTTTTTTAATGGAAAATCGTAGCAATGGGGAAAAGGTGTTTCACCCTTGCAGTAATCAAGTTATTTTCCTGTGGTGTTTTGAATAACTAAGTTTATTTATGTTACTGCAAGCTAAAATACAAAGGTTGTGTGTTACATTGTTTAATAGAGTTTCGTTGTTCAAATATCAAAGGAAGCGATTGTTTGTCAATTTCTATGGTAGTTAAACCCATAGTTGGGCTCCGGTGATTGGGTTGATCATGAGATCATGGTGCCTCGTCACTGCTGGAAGGCTACATGGAAGCATTTTTGTCTGCTTGCTAATTTCCAAACTAACTGTAGTTCCCAACCTGAAGGGCCCGTTTCTGTGCAGTATGAAGCAATAATGAAAACAAAACAGTACAGAAGAGCCAGGGTGTGTAGGAAGCACAGGCAGAACAGGGGCAGAGGGACAGGAGCAGACGCTGTATGTGTGGGGAACTAGTGGTACTTCCCCAACTCTACCCCCACTCTACATCTCTGCGTCTCATCATACAGATCAAACTCCCCACCATTGACTACAAGTCGATTTCATGCTGCTTCGGGAAAGCAGCCATCTGAACTAAAGACCTTTCCTACCAGGGCCATTCCTTCCTCTCCCCGCTCCCATCGGAAGAAGAAACAGAAGCTTAAAAGCGCGCATCAGTAGAATCAGGAATGCATTCTTTCCCTCTGTTATCAGGCTTTTGAATGGTCCTTCCATAAGTTGGGGGACCGTTCGATTCTCCTCTACCCCATTGTGGCCATTGGTCTTTGTCTCTGGAATTCAGCGCTAAAATATTGAGAACGACAAGATCTGCATTTTGTTTCTGTCCCGATCTATGTACTTGAATTTAGTTTATTTCTATTTATGTATAGTATTATCTGATTTGACTGGATAGCATGCAAAACATAACTTTACACATGAAAGTAATAAATCTAAACCTAATGTTGTTTGTATTGGGTAGTTGTGCATTGTCGTGGTGAGTTTGTCGGTAGCAAGCATCTTTCTGAAAGCAATGAATGCTGAGGGCAAACATTAACAACCTGAATACGGACTTCCAGAAGGGTCTTGACAAAGTCACAATACGTGGTGTAAAGTGAATATTGAAAGCATGTACATGAGGTCAACAAAATATTAGACAATCTTGGTAAATGCTTGTGGGAAAGTGAATAGTGTGCCCCCCCCCCCCCCCCCCCCCCTCCTCCTGGATCACAGTCACAGTCATCGGTAGCCACAGTCACCCGTAAATAAACCCACTAGATCCAATATGCGACTTTTTATGATCATGGATGACAATCCATTTAACCTCAGTGTAAATTCAAATGAAGGTTCCTGCTCCCGCCTTCTGCTGTCACTTTCAATGCTGCTACTATTGGAGTCTGGCCTCGGGTAACTCCATTCCCACCTGGGGAATGAAAAGTTTCCATTGACGGTGCCACGGTAGACTCACGAATCAATAAGGTAAACGCACGGGCCACTACGTTATGACAACGAGTTTAAATGTTTCAATTTTTAACTTGAACATTACATTTGACTCGTGGAAAATATCAAACATGTTTGATTTTTTTCACGAGTTCACAAGTTTCACGGGTACCTACCGTTAGCACCACGAGTCGCTAAGTTGCTCGCGCGAATTCCGACGTTTCCGCTACGTTGATTGTACGGGATTACCGCGAGTGAAAACTCGGGGTACCTCGTGGGACAACTCGCACCGTGAAACAGGGGTTTTAGGCAGCATCGATTGAAAGAGAAAAAGAGCCAATACCTCAGATGAAAACCAGTAAAAAAAATAATATGCCTGATTGTCTCTGGGACAAAGACCTATCCAACCTTATTCCACTTTTGAATTCAAACTCCATAACATACAATTTATAGACCTTCAAGTGTTTTTTTTTAAAACATGGCTAATTGCTTCATCTACCATCCTTTGGGATAATGAGTTCCTTAGCAGCCTTTGGGTGAAAACATTCTTCATTACGTACCCCAATCCTTTTATAAATGAAGTTTTAGTCAGTTGGTGGTTGACCTTCCTTCTCAAGGACATAGTTCTGTAAATGGTGTTTCTCAGTGCTGTTAATGTACGGTGTGTAATAGAGGTCTACTCAGGTATAAAATTAAAAAACTGACCCAACCCGAATTGACTACTGATGATCTGCAACCAAATGAGTCCAAGTAATTGTAACTTTTTCCATACTCACTCAAACATGACCTGACCCAAACATCGTCATTAATTTGAGAAACTCAAGCATTCTCTGATCTGTCTGAGGATGAAACATCAAATATTGATCAAGAAGTGAGCATGATGCAATAATACAAAACAGATTTATTTACCAGGATAAAGTACTGAGCTGGGCAGACAGCGCACAGCCCAGCTGTCCCAAACCGAAGCACAAATACTGTATTAGAATCTCACCCAACCTAATCATAAAGTAGGGGAGATACAGGAGACTGCGGATTTTGCAATCTCAAGCAAACAACAAACAGCTGGAGGAACTCGGTATATAAGGCAGCATCTGTGCAGGCAAACCAATAATTGACCTTTTGGGGTTAAGAGGTTGCATCAGGACTGAGAGGGTAAAGGAGATATAGCCCATACAGAGAGGTGAGAGGGAGAGGTGAGACAGGGACTGGGTGGTGCTTAATGGAACCAGATGAGAAGGGAGATGATGGGCAGATGGAGATGGGTGGGTTGGGGTGATTAGAGTGGAAGACAATGGCTGCTGCGTAAAAGGTAGAGAAATAAAAAGATGTCAAGAGAAAAAGACCTGGGAGCAAGGTTGACGGGTGGAGGGGGGGTGGGGGAGATGGGTGGGGGGTAGAGATTGAAGTAGAGACAGAGGTCGGATGGTGGTTAGTAAAAACACCTGTTTGCAGATGCTGGTATCAGATAAAAAAGGTAGACAATAAGTGAAAGCAAGGAAAAGTAGGATGCAAGGAGATTGTGTAATGTGGAACAGTGCAATGGATAGTGTAATGTGGAACAGTGCAAGGGTATAGAGTATTGACACAAGATTGAGGAGGTGAATGAAACTGGTTTATGGGGGGTGGGAAACAGAAGGCAAGGGAAATGAGCACAACATTCCCTAAAATTGGAACTTAGAAAATTAAACATTCATACCATTGGGTTGAAGATTATCAAAGTGCTGCCTAACTGGTCCCATATCACGTTCCATTCATTACCTTCCCTACATTTCAATATCATTTTCAGCCTCTTGCAATTCCATTCACAACTTTCAAACCTCTGTTTCTACCTCCAGCCTTCATTCCCCATGCCTGATTCATCATGACGAATAAAATTGACTTTGACTTTGACTGATTCTTCCGTCTTTTTCTCTTGCTCCTTATCTGTTTCCGCCTTTTACACCCACTATCTCCCAACTCCATCCCTCTTCCTCCCCCACTGGGCTTCCTCTGCCTTACCTATCCCTACTCTTCTGGCTCCACCTATCACACACAATCCCTATCTTGCCCCTCCTCCTTATCTCTTAATAATTGCACTCTCCCCTCCACACTCACAGTCCCGATACTCAACCTAAAATGACAACTATCCCTTTCCCTCTGCAGATGCTCCTGACCCATTTGTGTTCTTCCAGCAGTTTATTTTTGGTATACAGTAGGGGTTCAGTTGAGCTTGCTTTGATTGGCAGGCTCTGTTATGTGATCTGAATTTGGGACAGAACTGAAGATTTGAAGAGCATATATGGCTTGCAGGAATTCCATGATTTGTGTTCTATGCCATCCCTAAATTTGTTGTGTAATGGGAAACAGGTTCTGTTTGTGACACCAGACTCAACTAATTTATTTTGCACACTGTAAGGCCTCCATGAATTGAAAATCTTCTGAGGCTTTTACTGAGTGAGTGAGGCTTTTACTGTTATGTAGGATATGGACCTTGCATGGCCCTCAATTATCCCTTGATCAAAATGCTTATTGCCCTAGTGAGAACCCACTCCTTAACTCACATGCAAGTACTGACCAGTTTTTAAGACGATCCATTTTTTGGTCTCATTTTAGGGCTCTATAATTTTTACGGCTCTATAATTCTGTGCCTTCCAATTTTTCCAAAGAAACCAACACCAGTCTCTTCTATCTTTTGTCTTTGGTAAAGATGTCCGGTCATGGCAAAATCTCTGTAAATACTATTTGTACCTCACACATAGCACTCAATTTAAATCTTGTTTATGCTTTTTGCAATGATTCCCCAAGAGAAAAAAGTGCTTGTGATTTTAGCGGCGTTTCGGTATTTGTATCTGAGTCCTGCCTTTCGTTATCTCTGTATGATGAGATTTATTTGAACTGGTGTGGTACAAAGTGAGGATAGGTGGGTAAGATTTCTCAGATGATTGAATAAATTCCAATTTGCATAGAATAAATAATGAAGTACAGCATGAAGCTTTTAATATCATCAACTAGGGATAAATTAAAAATGATTGAAAAGGTGACCTTCCAGCTCACTCAGAATTTAATTAAGATCTGGCACATTTCTTTTTAACTACATAATCTATAAAACATTATCGTTTTCCAGAAATTTTAACATTCCTGCACACTGCTGTTTTGATGCCATAGAATAACATAAATGCTTAACAAGCAACCATGACAATTGGAAGAGGTAGCATTTTTTTTCCTCCTCTCTGGTCGTAACTACTGTACAAATTCAAAATCCAATGGTACTGCAGGCATTTTATTGACATAATATTTATCCTCTCACAAGTCAGCATAAATGCCAATTTTAATGATTTACAATTAGCATGCAATTTCTAGTCAGTGCTCTTCCTTAAAAGTACCTGTTTTATTAGCCACCAGGCTTAATGTTACAATATGACATTAAGGCTTGGCCATGCAAAGTTTTGCTTAATCAGGATGGCTTTGTCTTTGTTTTTCTAAATCTTTATACATTGTGAGTTGATCGGTGTAGCAATCATTGAGATAACATTTGTGGGGGATTATTTCTTTCAAGTCGAATAAATAAAATGGGTTCATCCCAATAATAGTCATTGGTGACAACATTGTTTTTTTGTTAAACCTGATGTCACATTATGATGTTTTGTAATTTATTTAGTTTACCTGGTAAAATATGAATGTGAGTTACAAAAGGTAAGAATAGGGAATGTAAGTGGTTCCACTTATCAAGATGAGAAAATCAATTTGAAAGTCATTAGGGGGATTGATCAATTTTTCACTTGGGAACCATGCTCCAGAATTTTGATATTATAGCTGTACTGTATCCAATGGAAAACATAATTTTAGATTTAGCATCCAGTTTTGGGTAAATATAACTTTAATTTGCTTATGTTAATCATTTGAATATGTGGACTGCCAAATTTTATGCTTATTTAAATGAAGCAAGCATTTGGTCTTTATTTAACATATGCCAAAAATATGTTTAATCTTTTTGGCTTCAATAATTCACTTACAGGTGCACTCTAAAGATCGAGCATTATAAGTAAGAGGAAGAGTATCGTATGGTCCCAGCAATATCTGTGTAAGTCAATAGCAATCTTTCTCCCAGTACTTCAATATGAGCTTGGAGGCACGAAAATAAACTTACAATAACTGGAGGTGTTTTTCGCAAGGTCAATAATGTTAATGCTAATACAAAATATTTAGATATCTCAGCATGGTATTTAAATGACATATCTTTCACACGTGGATCTTTTTCTGGAAGAAAAAAAAATGCTCAAGACTTATCAATATTACATAAAGTACATATCATAAATTTAGTAAAAACTTTAAGGTGTGTTATTATATCTACCAAATTCACCATTAGCATTAGTTCATCAATCCTACCAGAAGTAATTATCATATTGTTGAAAATAATTATATAAATGATATGGTCAATAATTTACAATAAACTTCATTTAAACATCTTGTAGTGGTTATAGAGTGATACAGTGTGGAAACAGGCCCTTCGGCCCAACTTGCCCACACCGGTCAACATGCCCCAGCTACACTAGTCCCATCAGCTAGCATTTGGTCCATATCCCTCCAAACCTGTCCTATCCATGTGCATGTCTAACTGCTTCTTAGATGTTTGGATAGTCCCTGCCTCATCTGACCTCATTTGGCAGCTTGTGCCATACACCCACCACTCTTTGTGTGAAAAAATTAACCCTCTGATTCCTATTAAAGTTTTTCCCCTTCACCTTAAACCTAGGTCCTCGATTCACGTGCTCTGGGCAAGAGATTCTGTGCATCTACCGGATCTATTCCTCTCATGATCTTATACACCCCTACAAGATCACCCCTCATCCTCCTGCACTCCGAGGAATAGAGTCCCAGCCTAATCAACCTCTTCCTATTGCTCAGATTCTCTAGTCCTGTCAACATCGTAACTCTTCTCTGTACCCTTTCCAGTTTGACAAGATCTTTCCTATAACACGGTGCCCAGAACTGAACACAATACTCTAAATGTGGCCTCACCAACATCCTATAAAAATAAATGTATTATTTATTTTTTAATTTATTAGATATGATTCTTGGTTATGGATTTTATTTCCGGTCGGTTGTGGCATAGTTTACTTTGAGTGAGAATGAGTAATCACTGTTAATGGTAAACAGGCTACTGAAACAATTTGGATTCCCATTAGATGATTTTATTTTCTGATTTGTCAGACTAACTAAAGAGTGTGGGAAGATGGATCTGCAAAACCACTACCCCAACACCTCATTACAATGAAAGGGCAACGTTTTTTTTTCATTCATAAAGTTGGACAGATACTTGTCAAAACACTTTACCATCTACCTAATTCTAACTCATACCTATTCCATTGAACCCACAAATTCTACTGGTAGTGATGATCACAGCAATTGGGCCAGGATTTAGACTTTGTTTACATTTTCAGGGCCATTATCTTTGATATATATTGAAATTGAATTTGCAGTTATAATAGTGGCTTTTAAATAGGCACATTGATATACAGTGAATGGTGAGATGTGGATTACTTCTTGGCAGAGGAGATTCATTTAATTTGGCTTTATGTAAGGCATGGACACTGTGGCCAAAGGACCTATTCCTGTGTTCTGTGGATATGTCATGATATTCTTGTGTGTTGTAAATCCAGACACAGGACAACTGGATATGTTGTTTGCCATGTATGCCGTTTATGTGCTAGAATTACAAGAACACAAGAGCATGAAAATAACAGCAGGAGTAGGCCACCAAGCTCATCAAGCATGCTCTGCCATTAAATATGATCATGGCTGATCTCTGCAACCTCAACTCAAATCAAATCAAATCAAATACGTTTATTTGTCATTGCGCATCAACTGTACAACAAAATTTCATGTGCATCCCCTTCAATGGTAAACAATAAAAGACACAGGATAAAAAGATTAAAAAAAGAACAAAACACAATAACACAAACAACCATTTACTCTCACATTTACATTTACTACAAGATCAATGCATAAAGTAAGTAATAGATAATAAAAAATGCACATTATATTGCACATTCTAGCCGACAAATTTTTATTTGCACCCCGAATTGTGTAGTGTTGCCCGTAGTGTTATCTGTTTGAGTTAAGTTCTCTAATGGCACGTGGGTAGAAACTGTTAGTTAGTCTGCAAGATCGGGCCTTCAAAGACCCGTATCGCCTCCCAGAGGGCAGCAGAGTGAAAATGTGGTTGGCAGGGTGGAATGAGTCCTGTGTGATGTTTGTCGCCCGGCGTAATCATCGGGCCTTGTAAATGTCTTCCAGGGAGGGTAGTTGAGTGTTTATGATGCTCTGTGCTGTTTTAATAACCCTCTGTAGTGCCTTCATTCCAGCCACAGTGCAGCTAGCAAACCACACCAGGATGCCATAAGATAGGATGCTTTCCACGGCGCACCGGTAGAAGGACAGCAGCAACTCCTCTTCTGTGTGAGTTCCCCTCACCTTCAATTATTCTATTGTTCAAATATTTATCTGTCTCCATATTAAAAGTGTCTGATGATATATTCTACAGACCTCTTCGGGGCAGAGAATTCCAGAGAATTCACAATAGAAGAAAATTGTGCAACTCGGTTTCAATTGAATGGCCTGGTACCTTGCAACTATGTCCCTTTGTTTATGACATTCGCATTAGCAAAAACATCTAAACATTCACCCTGTCAAACCCCCTTATGATCTTATATATTTAAATAAGGTCAAGCCAGATTCTGCCAAACTCCAAGGAACACTGCATGCAGAACACAGCTTCAAGCCAAGCAAGCAATGTCCATGCCAGTATTTATGGTCCACATGAACTTTCTTTGAATTAATTTCAGCTTATCAACACAATCTATTCCTTTCTTCACTGAATGTGTTTTTTTTTCCCCCCTCAAGTTACTCTTAAATACATCCATCTACATGCTCACCATTCATTCTCAGATTAAGTTTCAAGTTCTGACCACTCTATCAGTAAAGAAGTTTCTCCTGAAACGCTTATTAGATTTATTAGTGACTACCTAATATTTATGGCTCCCAGTTTCAGTTTTACTCACAAGTGAAAACATCTTCTCTTCTCATATAAATTTATCAACTTCCTTTTATGACTTTATTGCGATGTGCCAGGGCCTTGATGCATTAGTTTGTTGTCATGTTTCATTTACTCTGTACTTATTGCTGCATCAACCTGCATGTGTTCAGTCAAAGATTTTTATGAGCTGTCCTTGAGCTTCAACAATTTTTTTTAACAGAGGAATGTGGATGAACTAATTAAATTATTGAGAATACATATCCACAGTATCTTCCTCAACTTCTTGTACGTATATTGAATAAATTCTGCTCGGAGGGTACATCAATAGTTATGACCTGAAAGGGAAATGCAGCCATCAATCCTGGAAATGTAGCCAGCAATCTTGGAAATGTCTATTTAGGTCATTCTTTGACACCTGATTACTGTTTTGAGAGTACTTTAACAAGATTGCCCCCCAAAGTTTGCAAGAAATTAATTTAGTCATGACAATTATGGGAAGGAATGAGGCCCATAGGAGGCCTATTGTAAATTTCTTTATGCTGTAATATTCAACTCTTAGTGACAATTATGCAGTAAATTTATTAAACTGTAGTTTTAAAGCAAACAGCTCTTATTTAGTGAGTAATCTTGTGTGTGCAGCGATAAATGAAGGAACCACATTTTTGTACACTGCGTCAGACCATAGACAAACCACTTATGGTCGAACCCTCATCAGTGGTTACGAGGGCTGTCACGTGAAGTCATGGGTTAAGGGGAGTGTCCTACTTCATAAGCATATCTCACCTTGAGATCAACCCAGTCGACAGGTAGCTGAGCTCGAGATAACACCCTAGCTCAGCTAACAATGACAATTATGTTAGTGGGCCAAATGTGCATGTTACACCTGAATAAAGGAACTGTTTATTCACCATGTTTGGTGCCGCTACATTGGTGACCCCAACATTCCAAATTGGAATTTTATATTTCTCCCAATGCACGCAGCCTTGGGAAACCTGATGTCTGCAGCCTACAGCCCAGCCCAGCTCAACGACGCTGCCGCCAACCCGGCCCTACAGTAAGGTATGCCGCAGGCCGCCCGGGTCGGTGGGCGCGGTCCAGGCCTTGTGTGACAGCCGCCTAGCCCTCCCACATGAGCCGCCCGGAGCCGACCACTGGGGCTGAGAGACCACGTCTGCCGCCGCTCCCCCACCACCTTCTGCCCACCGGAGCTGAGAGGCCGCGTCTGCCAGCACTCCCCCACCAACTGCTGCCCACCAGAGCTGAGAGCCATCACTGCCATCACTCCCCCACCAGCCATTGTTCCCACACCAGCCACCGCTCCCCCACCAGCTGCTGCAGGAGCTGCGAGTGTAGCAGCCCCCCATTCCCAGCATTACCAATGCCCACCCGATGACTCTGGGAGCGGAGAGAGAGCAGGCCCACCAATTACCCCGCCGGCCGCTGCTCAAGGCCTAGCCACCTGATAGGGTGAGCCTACCTGGGGCGGCTGCCCGAAGACGTCCTCACCAGCACTGACCCTGAAGATTCCTCGGCATTGACTGCCCGTTCGGTCCAGCAGTGGGGTGGAGCCTCAGCCAGTCGTGAGCCTCCACCGAGGGCTCAGCAGACATCATGGGTTAAGGGGAGTGTCCTGCTACATAAGCATATCTCACCTTGAGATCAACCCAGTGGACAGGTAGCTGAGTTCGAGACAACACCCTCGCTCAACTACAGCAGCAATGGCAATTATGTTAGTGGACCAAACTTGCATGTAATACCTGAATAAAGCAACTGGTTGTTCACCACGTTTGGTGCCACCACACACTGGGGAATAGCAAATAACCATTGCTGCAATGGAATGATAGCTGAGTAGCTGCTCCACAGAACATGGCTGATAGTTTTGGTATTGGTTATTTATTCACATAGCAAAAATCATGAAGAAAATAGTAAACAAAAAGTAAAAGTAAAAATGATAAATCAAAATGATATTTAACTTATAGAAACAAGGAACTGCACATGCTGGTTTATACCAAAGATAGACACAAAGTGCTGGGGTAAGTCAGTGGGCCAGGCAGCTTCACTAGAGACAAAGGGTCAGTGACATTTCGGGTCAGGACCCTGAAGTAACAGACCAGGCATGACGGAGGTTTGTTTCTGTTGAATGATGTTTGGTGAAGTAGCTTCCACATTAAAAGATCTAGTCAAATCCTTGTCTTACTCTTTCATTGTTGCTATTGAATTAGGGAACTAAGAATTCCTGCATTGATTCAATGGAGTCCTACCTTTTGAAGAGAGACAATAAAGCAGAGATTGAAACAATCCAATCCGTATGTATTTCAGTAATGAATATAGATTGTTTTCTGAAATAATTTACTTTGGTAACTCATTAAATAAACCTGATAGTTCACTCATCTTTATTTTCTGATCAATAATCTTCTGTCAGAATGGGAATGTGGCAAGATTTTCAGGCACGCATTTTGTCCTGGCGAGAAATTATGTTATTTTGAAGCTATCAATGCTCAATCTGAAATTTCTGGTAAGTACATACGTTGAAATTAAAAAATAAAATCTGTAATCACAAACTTATTATGTTAAGACAGCTTGGACAAAAAAAAGCCTTGATTTGTGTCAGTGACGTGCTTATTATTAGAAGCAGAAATGGATGCAGTTCACTCCCATTAAATTGTTGCATCATTGGAACTGGCTTCGGGTCTTTGCTGTATAATTGGGGTTAGCAATAGACTGCAGTATCTTTCCGAAGGAGTAAAGGTTCCTTTACGCAATAGTTTTGATTACAATTAACAATCAGCACCTAATGTTTTCCTTGGGCAATTTGTAACATTCATTCTGTGTGATAATTGTTTAAGGTCTGTTCTTTCAAATTAGACTGCATAGTTGTAACTCATAATGTCAACCCCTACTTATTTGGACCTCAAGTGCTGTTGCACTTAGCATTGGCAGTCCTATGACTGAAATGGTCATTTGGGTTTAAAAGAATTATGACAGCTTCATTATTTTAAATCTGGAGTTGAAATACACAATGCCATGAAAATTAAATTAATTGGCCATTCACTACGCAATAATAGTTATTGCACTTCAAGTAGTAATTAGTTGCACATTTTGAGATTCAACATAATTTAAACAAAAGCATTATGATTAATTTCAATGTTGGATTGTGTGAAATGGATAGAGGAATGTTGTTTGATATTTAACCAACTGATATGACTGGTTTTAAGCAATATTTTGAATGACAAAACTTGACATTCCAGCATACATGATGCCCTTTTGCAGATATGAAATTGAAACAACACTCAAATATAGTATGTTAAATCAAAGCACATTCAATCAGCTTTAGACCTTATTTTAAGCATTTCCCAATTGGAAGTATTTTGCTCACACCTGCAGATGTAATTAAGCCACTTTCCAAAGCCAGCACTGAATGCATGGCCTATGATACCAGAGACCTCAAAATTATATTGTACTGAGATGACCATTTCACTTCCAGCTGCCCTCCACAGCCACCAACCTCATTGTTCCCAGCCCCACATGGCCCAATTTTACAATCTCTCCAAAATCCATAAACACAACTGTCCTGGCTGACCCGTTGTTTCTGCCTGATCCTGCCCCACTGAGTCATTTCCACCTCAATCATCTCAACTCCATTCTATAACCCTGGTCCAAACCCTACTGACCAAGTGTCAAAGACACCTTACACATCCTTTGTCTCTTTATTGACTTACTCTTTCTGGGCCCCACTCCCTCATCTTTACTATTTACATTCAGTCACCCTACACCTCCATCCCCCATCAGGAAGGCCTTGAAGCCCTCCATTTCTTCCTCGATTGCAGAAACAGCCAATTTCCTTTTACTAACATTCTCTTCCACATAGCGGAGCTGGTCCTCACTCTTAACAACTTCTCCTTTGACTCCTCCCACCTCCTCCAAATCAAAGGCGTACCTATGGGTACTCGCATGTGCCCCAGCTTCGCCTGCCTCTTTGTAGGGTAAGTTGCACAATCCCAGTTCCAGGCATACATTGGCCTTATCCCCAAACTCTATCTCCATTACATCAATAACTGCATCAGTGCTACCTCCTGCACCCACGCAGAACTCATGGGCTTCATTAACTTCCACCAATTTCCAACCTGTACTCAAATTCACTTGGACCAACTCTTTTCTTGATTGCATTCTCCCTCATAGGAGATTAGACTATCGACTGACATCTTTTATAAACCTACTGACTCCCACAACTGCCTAAATTACCCTTCTACCCTCCCTGCTTCCTGCTTAGACTCTATCCCCTACTCCCAATTCCTTTGCCAATGCCACCTCTGTGCCCAAGATGAAGTATTCCATACCAGGACATCGGAGATGTCCCCGTTGGGTTCCCCTCTTCCATCATAGATGTGACCCTCACCGGCGTCTCCTCCCCATCTCACAGCTTCGCTCTTGCTCCCCCGCCCTCTCCCCCTAGTCGTGACAGGGACAGAGTCCTTGCACCCCATCAACCATTGCAACAACATACAGTATAATCCACCGACGGTTTTGCCACCTCCAACGGGATCCCACCACTAGTCACATCTGCCCATCTCCACCCATTTCCACCTTCCACAGAGACCGTTCCTTCCGCATCTCCCTGGTTAACTCATCCCTTCCCACCCAAACCATCCCCTGCCCAGGTCCCTTGCCCTGTCCAGGGACCTCAACAGTCCTTTCAGGTTAAACAGAGATTCACTTGTACCTCCCTGAACCTCATCTACTGTATTTGTTTGTCAAGGTGTGGACTCTTATACATCAGCGAGACCAAACGGAGACGAGGCGATCGTTTTGCTGAACACCTTCGCTCAGTCCGCCTGGGTCTACCTGATCCCCCAGTTGCCAAACACTTTAATTCTCCTTCCCATTCACACACTGACCTTTCTGTCCCAGGCCTCCTTCATTGTCAGAGTGAGGCCAAACACGAATTGGAGGAACAGCACCTCATATTTTACAACCAAGAGGTATGAATATTGATTTCTATAACTTCAAGTAACCCTTGCAACCCTCTCTCTACGTGTCCCCCCCCCCCCCCCCCCCCCCCCCCCCCTCTATGTCACCATCTATATCTCTCTAAGTCACAATCTATATCTCTCATTTTCCTTTCCCCAACAAGTTAGTTACAAGTTACATTTTGGTCCGTGTAGATGAATTAGGCCAAAGGGTTTGTTTCCATATTTGACTCTATCCTACATCATTAATTTTCATATTCTTACATGGTGTAAGACCATTTAGAATTTCCACTTTTCAATAACTTAATGGTTTAGACATAATTTCAAATCCAGCAAAAATTGTGTGATTGAGTAAATCTTTCAGATTGTGTGTCGGAAGGAACTGCAGATGCTGGTTTAAACCGAAGATAGACACAAGCAAGATAGACACAAACTAGTGGAGTAACTCAGCGGGATAGGCAGCATGTCTAGAGAGAAGGAATGGGTGACGTTTCAGGGCGAGTCAGGTCTGAAGAAAGGTCTCGACTGAAAACGTCACCATTCCTTTTCTCCTGAGATGCTGCCTGTCCCCCTGAGTGTCTCCAGTATTTTGTGTCTATCTTTCACATTATGTGTATGATGAGATTTGTAAATGTGGCTAACAGGAATATCTGAGGTATGTTCAGGTGGATTAAGCAATTATTGTTTTCACGAAACCAGAATTGATACATGAAAGAATTGCAAATTGTTATCAAAGCAACATAAAAACCGTGCTGAAAGACCTCAACTATTTATTAGTTTCACAGCAAACTTACCCAAAATTATTTCAGATTTGGATTTAGTTTTAAGAAGCTATGTCATATTGGAAAATAAACTTTTTAAGATGGGAACTATAGAAGCTGAATATGGAGTCATCCAATAAAAAAGGTTTTCATCACAAAAGGATGTATTTGAATTGAAGGAAATATTATAAATTTAAATATTTCAAACCAAAAATTGGCCTTCACAATTTCCGATTTGATAAAAGTAGAATAGGATAGAACATCCAACCTGCTCTCAGAACTTTGGTAGGTAATTAAATACTATAATATTTATAATTTCAAATTTTATCCATCTTGTGTATTTTACATCTTTTCGCACAAAAGGAGGTTGGGAAGAAGCAAATGCTCACGTGGGTTTGAAGAAGCAGTGGGTGCTGCCTCCGACCCTGAGATGTACAGTATACCTGTTTTCATGGGATTAGCCACCTCCCCCATTAGGTTGAGGTTGTGATTTATTATTGTCACATGTACCGAGGTACAGTGCATGCTATCCAGTCAGATCAGAAAATATTAGACAAGAATTCAATCAACTCAAATTCATGTACAATTGATGGGGTAACGGGGAAGATACAGAATGCAAAATATAGTTTTCAGCATTGTTGTGCATCAATTCCATAGAGGAAGTCTAATGGCTATGATGGGATTGCGGTATATCAGACAGTACCCTATTTTATCAAAGGACCATTCAGAAGCCTGATAACAGAGATGAAGTTGCTGTTCCTGGGGCTCATGTTGTCAACCTCCCCATGGTGAGCCCTGTCAACTGACCTCAGTCAGGCGAATGATAACAAACAGAGACAGCAGCAGGAATAATGCAACCTCAGTCATCACAGCTTGCAGCCCTAATGCAACCTCAGTTGCCGCGGATGTCGAACCAGATGGCATCACCATGCTGCAGCTGAATGCAGAACGCCGAACTGGCTGCAACTTCTGCTGCCTCAAACGCAAGAGGAAGAAGCTGTTCCTCAGACTGGTGGTGTGCTGGTTCAACATTTTTTGCCTCTATAAGATCGGTGCAGGGAGAAGAAAGGATGTCCGGGGTGGGACGTCAGAATATGTTGGTTGCTTTTCAGAGGCAGTGTGAAGTGTAGATGGAGTCAATGGTGAAAAGTCTGATCTGTATCATGGACTGAGCTACATCTGCAACTCTCCACTATTTCCCGCAGTCTTGAGCTGACCCCAACCAAGACCAGTGAAATCTCTTCTGGGGCAGAGGTGACCTGTACAAGAGGGATGGGTGGCATCTATACTCAAGGGGGACAAATATCTTGGCAGGGTGGTTCACTAGTGCTACTTGGGAGGCTTTAAACTGGAGAGTCAGGGGGGTGGGAACCAGAGTAGCAGGTCTGAAATTCGAATTTAATTATATCTTCATTGGTATGTGACAATAAACTGACCTTGAAACCTTGAAATTGGAAGAAGTGATGGGAAGGTAGAGGTTAGCACCAGTGTGTCTCAAAGGAAGGATCGTCAGGGAAAGGTAATGATGGGCCAAAGTGGTATTATTTCAACGCAAGGTATAGTGTAGAGAAACCATATCAATTTAGAGCATGGATGAGTTCCGATGGCGCCATGGAGTAGGACACAGGCGCCCATTTTAGCTCCGCTCCTGAAATGCACTAAAAACGCCTGAAAGGAAAATCGGGACCGATTTAAAAATACCTACCGGCAGATACCCGACGTCGCATAAGTGACATCATCAGAAATCGCCACACGGGATACCGTTATTTTAAAATGAATAAACGGACTTTATCGACTCCTGCGCAGACAAGACTAAGAACCAGACTGCTGGTCGTTCAAGAGTCAGATAAAACAACCCCTGAAGAATCTGAGGAGGGATCTGAAGGAGAAGAACTTATTGCTACTATGGAAGAAAATATAAAAGAACAAGAACAATCTTTAAGACAAGCCAGGGCAAAGGACTTTGGTGATATTTGTAGGTATCAAGAGCAGGAGCAAGGAGTATAGGAGCAGGGAGGTTCTATTGCAGTTGTACAGGGTCTTGATGAGACCACACCTGGAGTATTGCGTACAGTTTTGGTCTCCAAATCTGAGGAAAGACATTCTTGCCATAGAGGGAGTGCAGAGAAGGTTCACCAGACTGATTCCTGGGATGTCAGGACTTTCATATGAAGAAAGACTGGATAGACTCGGCTTGTACTCGCTAGAATTTAGAAGATTGAGGGGGGATCTTATAGAAACTTACAAAATTCTTAAGGGGTTGAACAGGCTAGATGCAGGAAGATTGTTCCCAATGTTGGGGAAGTCCAGAACAAGGGGTCACAGTTTAAGGATAAGGGGGAAATCTTTTAGGACCGAGATGGGAAAAACATTTTTCACACAGAGAGTGGCGAGTCTCTGGAATTCTCTGCCGCAGAAGGTAGTTGAGGCCAGTTCATTGGCTATATTGGCCAAGATGGTGGCGCGACCGGTGTTTGCAGTGGCCTCACTCCGTGAAAATTCAGTGCTTTCGTGCATTATTGGAGCGAGTGTTGTGAGTGCAGGATGTGTGGAAGGAGAGCGTTTGTATGTGCGACAATATGAGCGGCAGTTTCTGTTGGACACTCACAACAAAGTTTACGATAAACGATAAAGTGGGCGAGCTTGGACTTCTGCGTCGTATAGGCCCAAGGAAAATCGCGGCTGCACCCGGAGCAAGACTGGTGAAGGATCATCGTAAGCAGTGTAGCAGGATGCAGAAACGGGGGAAGCGCGGAGGAGTCTACGCTTGGCTAATCGCTAATCCATACAAACCAGCAGTGCCTACACTTGTGCTGGCAAATGTCCGCTCCCTTGACAACAAGATGGATTACATCAGAGTGTGGAGAGCTTCTCAACGTAGCGTGAGGAACTGCTGTGTCTATGTCCTTACGGCGACCTGGCTGAACCAGAACATCATGGGTGCTGCGATCCAGCTGGCGGGGCTAATGCTACACACTGACAGAGTAGCTTCGCTAGCCGGTAAGTCAAGGGGAGGTGGTCTGGCTGTGTACGTTAACAGATCGTGGTGTCAGGATGCCGTGGTGGTTTCCACTTACTGCTCACTCCATGTAGAGCTAATGACTGTGAAATGCCGACCCTTCTACTTACCGAGGGAGCTGACGGCAGACTTCATAACAGCCGTCTATGTACCACCGAGCGCGGACGTGAAGGACGCTATGACAGAGCTCCACAACAACATCAGTGAGCAGCAGAGGGAACATCCCGATGCTTTCTTCATGGCAGCTGGGGATTTCAACCAGGCAAGTCTTGCATCTGTTCTGCCTAAATCCTACCAGCATGTGAATATTGCAACCAGGGGAAAGAACACACTAGACCTGGTGTACACAAACATCAAAGATTCATATAGAGCAGCCCCCCTCCCCCATATCAGTAACTCTGACCACCTGGCGGTTATGCTCACACCTGCATACTGACCTAGGATGAAACAGGACAGGCCAATGGTCAGAGAAGTCAGAATATGGCCACATGGTGCTACCACAGCGTTGCGAGACTTCTTTGAAACCACACAGTGGGCCATTTTCAGAGAGGCAGCAACATGTGACAGTGGCACTGACCTCCAAGAATATACAGAGTCCATCATCGGATACATTAATAAATGTATTGATGATGTGACTGTGGTCAAAACTGTCAAGAGGCGTGCCAATCAGAAACCTTGGCTGACTGGGGAAGTTTGTTCTTTACTGAGAGTGTGGAATGCTGCATTCAAATCTGGGGACAATGCAGCATACGAATTGGCACAGAGTAACCTGTCCCGGGGGATCAGGGAAGCGAAGAGGCGGTATGTACAAAAACTGAACAGCCACTTTGCAGACGACAAAGACACATGTCGCTTGTGGCAGGGATTCCATACCATCACTGACTAAAAGCCCCCCACCCACTGCGGATATGCCAAAATGACCCCTCTCTACCAGACGAACTAAAGGCGTTTTACGCACGTTTTGAGGCAAAAAATCCCACCCAGATACAAGCACTCCTGTCATCACCCAGCGACCAGTCACTCAGGCTGTCCACAGCCGGAGTTAAAAAGGCCTTTGCCAGCGTCATTCCACGCAAAGCTGCAGGGCCGGACAACATCCCTGGACGTGTTTTAAGGGACTGCGCAGAGCAACTAAAAGATGTCTTTGCAGACATTTTTAACATCTCACTCAGCCAGGCAGTAGTGCCCAACTGCCTCAAAAGTGCCATCATCATTCCAGTCCCGAAGAAGCCCAACCCAGCCTGCCTCAATGACTTTCGTCCAGTGGCTCTCACACCCATATTAATGAAGTGTTTTGAGTGGCTGGTCATGCAGCACATCAAAAACTGTCTCCCTGCCAACCTGGACTCACTGCAGTTCGCTTACAGAGCCAACCAGTCCACAGAGGGCGCAGTCTCTACAACACTCAACCTCGCACTATCACATCTTGACCGGAAGAACACCTATGCCAGGATCCTCTTCATAGACTTCAGCTCGGCTTTTAACACAATCATCCCACAGCAGCTGGTGGAGAAGCTGAAGCTGTTGAAGGTGGACACTGGCATTTGCAACTGGGTCCTTAATTTTCTGACGCAGCGGCAGCAGACAGTCAGGGTGGGCAGCCGGACACCAAGAACCATCGCAGTGAGCACTGGCTCACCCCAAGGCTGTGTCCTAAGCCCCCTGCTGTTCAGTCTGCTTACTCATGACTGTACTGCCAGACTCAGCAATAATTATATCAATAAGTTCGCTGATGACACAACAGTGGTAGGTCTCATCAGTGACAACAATGAGTAGCAATGTTACAAAATTTTGAGATTTTAAAAATCAAGTCTGCAATTTATCCCATCAGATAAAGCATAAAAAGAAGTTTAATTTGACACCTAATTTACTTTCATATCTTCAGTATTAAGAAAGTTATGGCCATTTTCATACTCGGAAATTAGCATCTTGTTCCCCATTGCCTTTCAATTGACTTAACTCAAAAGCTGTGATCTCGAAAAGTTAAAAGCCCATAACTTTCTTAAAAATTAAGAGAACTCAATGAAATTTTCAGTTATTATAGATTGAAGCATTCTGAAATAAATATGAAACAATCTTACTTGGATGACCTGAAATTAAAGCATATAATTAGTTAGTTATCTAATTGTAGCTAATTACAAAATTCAATGAGTAGATCTAAACATCTATCCATTTCTTAAGAAAAGATAAACTTTTTTTAAATTGCCTAAGTGTCCAAATAACATTCACACAATAATCCACAATATAACATAATTTTTAAATCTAATTTTCATGAATTTCTGGGCCAAATGGAAGGAATTTAGTGTTTGATTCCTGTAAATTAATGGCCATTTAAATCAACTAGCGAGTGGGTTTTAGTGGAATGCGGTGGATTAGAACGTTGCGGTTAGCGGTGAAGTCAGGCGGAAAAATACTGTTTGTTCATACATTTTTTGGGACCCCATTTCGCAACTTAAAAATATTATTAAAGCCTCCCGAAAAACCAACTTTTAATATAAAAATAAACTATTTACCTTTTCTTCTCCCCTACGCAAATTCCTTCCGGTTGTCGGTGCTCACGGCTTTTGAAGGTGATTTTAAATTACTCTAGTTAATAAATAATTTAGAGTAATTTAAAAATACCTTAATGCATGAAATGTCGGAGCAATTTTTCTTCCGCAACAAAATCGCCCGACATTCATCGATTTGTCCTGCCTGTTGAAAAACGGCACTTTAAGCCCGCCCCCCTCTGAAAGGCGCCAAAGTCGCTCACACGGGGAGCGGCAGAACTGCAGAACTGCTCAAGGTAAGTTTTGCAACATACCTACAATGAGTCGGCATACAGGATGGAGGTGGAGCTGCTTACAAAGTGGTGCAGATCTCACAATCTCACCCTCAACGTGGAAAAGACAAAGGAGATGGTGATCGATTTCAGGAGGGCTGGAAAACACCATCACACACCACTGCATATTGATGGTGCTGCTGTGGAGAGGGTCAGTAGTGTGAAGTTCCTGGGACTTTACCTGGCGGACGACCTGACCTCTACGACCAACATCACAGCATTCATCAAAAGAGCTCAGCAGCAGCTCCACCCTCTCTGGAGACTAAGAGAAACAGGTCTCCCCACTGTTCACCTAACGACCTTCTACAGGGGCACCATCGAGAGTATATTGACCTACGGCATCACTTCCTGGTTTGGGAGCTGCAAGGCTTATGAACAAACACAACTTAACAGGATAGTGAAGACAGCCAGTAGGATCATTGGTGCTCCACACCCTTTCCTGTTGGAGATCTATCAGAAGCGTAGCATCTGCAAAGCCATCTCCATTATTAAGGACCCCTATCACCCATCACACAACATCTTCTCCATTCAGCCATCTTGGAAGAGGTACAAGAGCATCAGCTGCAGAACCAGCAGGATGCTACACAGCTTCTTCTCACAGGCAATAAGACTGGTTAACGAACTGTGTCCCCTCCCCAGACATGATACACCAATACATCTAACCTCGCCCATACTTTGACAGCTAGGCACCTGTCAAAGCATGCCACTGATCGGTCTGAATGTCTGTTTTTTTGGTTCAAATTTTAGGCTTACTTTTAGATATGTTAATTTTAATTTTTTAAAGTTGTATGTAGTTATTATGTTTTTATTAACTGCACTGATGGGAACTGATTGAGAAACATTTTTTTGTTTCTTCTGTGCATGTAAGTACTCAGTTAAAATGACATTAAAGTAAATACTCAATACTATACTCAATACTGAATTTAAGAGGGAATTAGATGTGGCCCTTGTGGCTAGAGGGATCAGGGGGTATGGAGAGAAGGCAGGTATGGGATACCGAGACGGATGATCAGCCATGATTATTTGAATGGCGGTGCAGGGTCGAAGGGCCGAATGGTCTACTCCTGCACCTATTTTCTATGTTTCTATGTTTCTATATTCTGACTAATCAGCTGACTATTCCGCTGGGAAAGGTAGAAACAAGAATGGATGTCGGGAATAAGGACATTTGTGGAAAAACTGATATTCTACAGGATTGCATTGAATAGGTGAATACCGTTTTGCAAGAAGAAATTAAACGGGTTGAAGAAGATCTCAGCAAAAAGTTGGAGCCCATTCTCCTCACTTCAAAAAAACAAAACAAAGCTAT
This sequence comes from Raja brachyura, assembly GCA_963514005.1. Next base: position 92,911,788 of record OY740783.1, read on the forward strand.
TAAAGATCTAGAAGTTACTACTACAGACATGTCTGACACAATGCAAAGAATGAAGGAAGACCTTGACCGTGTTTCTGGGCAACTGGCCAGAATGACCGACAAATGACTAGATCTTGAAGCCCGGTCCAAACGCCAAAACTTAAGAATTGTTGGAGTGAAAGAAGGGAAGGAAACTGGAAAAGAACCTTGAGTATTCACTGCCAACTTACTTCAACAGGTAGTTAATCTGCCTGAAAGACCTAAGGTTGATGTAGCACATCAAGTCCAGAGATCCCGATCAGGGATTGGATCTCCACCAAAACAGATTATCTTGAAATTAAATGACATAGCAGTTCTTGAAGACATCATGAAGAAAGTGACAATCGCAAGAAACCTGATGTTTGAAGGAGAAAACATAAGATTCTTCAGAGATTATCCAGCAGAGGTGTTCAAGAAACGAGCCCTTTTCACGAAGACTCGTCTGATTCTTAGAGACATTCCAGACTTGAAATCATATGGAATAATGTATCCCGCCAAACTAAGGGTCACATATGAAGACTCGGAGCATTTCTTTATTGACCCAGAAGCCGCATTTAAATATGCGCAGGACTTTAAAAAAGACCGTAACGGATAAGTAGAATGCCATGGCTCTGTCTGATTAGCAGGGCTACTGAATTTTCACTGTTCCCGTTGGCTAAACCATGTGTTTAATGTACACCTTTTATATATATTTATAAGGGGCAGCTTCATAGTATATGGTTTTCTTTACATAAAAATATATATAAAAGTTGCAAATAAGATGGTCGACAAACTCGCATATGCTTATGCATTCATAGTGAAAGGATTTGAGTATAGGAGCAGGGAGGTTCTACTGCAGTTGTACAGGGTTTTGGTGAGGCCACACCTGGAGTATTGCGTACAGTTTTGGTCTCCAAATCTGAGGAAAGACATCCTTGCCCTAGAGGGGGTACAGAGAAGATTCACCAGGCTGATTCCTGGGATGTCAGGACTTTCATATGAGGAAAGATTGAATAGACTCAGCTTGTACTCGCTGGAATTTAGAAGATTGAGGGGGGATCTTATAGAAACTTACAAAATTCTTAAGGGGTTGGACAAGCTAGATGCTGGAAGATTGTTCCCGATGTTGGGGGAGTCCAGAACAAGGGGTCACAGTCTAAGGATAAGGGGGAATTCCTTTAGGACCGAAATGAGGAAAACATTCTTTACACAGAGAGTGGTGAGTCTCTGGAATTCTCTGCCACATAAGGTAGTTGAGGCCAGTTCATTGGCTATATCTAAGAGGGCGTTAGATGTGGCACTTGTGGCTAAAGGGATCAGGGGGTATGGAGAGAAGGCAGGTACGGGATACTGAGTTGGATGATCAGCCATGATCACATTGAATGGCGGTGCAGGCTCGAAGGGCCGAATGGTCTACTCCTGCACCTATTTTCTATGTTTCTATGTTTCTATGTCTAGACATTCTTATCAGTGATAGATTGGAATGTAAGCGGATAGACTGTTCAAGGTCCTCGTGTTTATTAAGAGAAGGTTCAAGACTTTTGCATTATGCAGAATAGAAAACAATTTAAATCGATGGTAACATAATAATCTACTAACAAATTATATAAATAATTCTATCATTAACACATAAAAAACTCACAATCATGCTAAACCGTTTACTTTAACCTAAAACCTGATGTTAACACCTAATACCCAACCCGTTCCTCTTTAAGTGCTTGGAGATGGGAGGAGTGAGCGAGAGAGAGAGAGATAGACTCACTTGGCAGGCAGGCCGGAGATTTCAATTAACCCCTTCAAGCCAGATGGTTTTCAACCGAGCATGTGTTTAATATACGAATACCAATAATTATGAAATTGTATTCATTCAAATTGGGTATTTAAATAGTAGATACCCACTTAGACCTAGTTTAGAAATGTAATCCTCTTAGAGGAAATTAATCACAGTCTTCGACATTGTTTAATACGGGATTATTAATAAGCAAAAAAATTTTAAAAAAATTTACATACAGTATTTAAATAGTAAATACCTACTTAGATCAAGCTATAAGATGAACTACTTACAGTATATGTTCTGTTTTTTTTTTCAGTGTGTATAATATTCTGCTCTGGCCTGTTTTTTCTTTTGTATAATATTAGTTCGTAAGGGGCAGAGATAAATGAAGCTCACACGAAATTTCCCACCAGTGGGTGGTCACACACAGTGTATTCAAATACGGCTTTTTTGTATCATTTATGTCACATAGCACCTTTTTCGCTTTTTCTTCATAGGGCACTTTTCTTTGGGATATACCATCAGAGTTCTGAAATTGGGAGCACCCACCCAACACCCAGATGGTTGAGTTATTGAGTTGCACCATCTGAAACAAGGGAATCCATGTAAGCTATAAGGCAAGACAACCCTCTGAAGAAAACTGGAGGAATTACTTTTTGTTGCTGGAATATTAGGGGCGCTAATGAGCCAATTAAAAGGGGTAAGGTTCTTGCCCAATTAAAATCAATTAATGCTGATATAATATTTTTACAGGAAATGCCCGTTAAAGATCACGCTCAGACCAGGCTGAGGGCTAACTGGATCGGTCAAATATATCACTCCTCTTATCTCTCCAAATCCAGAGGTACTGCAATTATAATCCATAAGGGCATACCATTTAAACATAAAAACACTACAACAGACAAAGATGGTAGGTACATCATAGTTTCTGGGGAGAAATACTCTACCCCACTCACTATGGTAAATATCTATGCTCCTAACTTTGACAAGCCACAATTTTTAAATACATCTTGAATATAATTTCAGACTCCACCCAACAAAACCTGATAATTGTATCTCTTGGATAAAACTGTCATATGATAAGTCGACTGCCAGAATACTGACTAACCATAACCATAACCATATCTCCTAAATTTCAGTTATCCAGGGGCAATAGACAGGGATGTGCATTATCATCCCTGTTATTTGCCCTTGCAATTGAACCTCTAGCGGAAAGTGGAAGAGTACATCCGAACATTCACGGCTATAACACTAAATAATCCAATAATAAAAGATCATTATATGCAGATAAAATATTATTATATATCACCACGTCCCAAGTTAGTATTCCAAATATATTAAAGCTTATAGAGGAATTTGGCTCCTTTTCAGGATATAGAATAAACTGGAACAAAAGTGAAATTATGTCAATAAAATCTGAAGCGCCAACACACCTTCTAAAATTACCTTTCAGAATTGCTACGGAAAAGTTCAAATATCTGGGTGTTCAGGTAACCAGAAAATTTACCTCTCTATTCAACGCAAACGTCTCTCCTTTAGTCACTAAATTAAACACTCTTATTCAATTCTGGAAAACACTCCCGATGTCTCTAATAAGCAGAATAAATGCTATAAAGATGATCTTCCTCCCACAAATCCTGTATTTATTCCAATCAATACCGATATATCTTCCTAAATTTTTTTTTTTAAACTCGATTCTCTGATTACAAACTTTATTTGGGATTATAAAGCATATAGAATTCATAAACGGCATCTATGTAAACCCAAAGAAACTGGTGGATTGGTTCTCCCCAACTTACTGGGCAACGAATATTAAAAATGTAATCTACTGGCTGGACAATTCAGGCCAACAGGTAGATTGGTTAATAATGGAGGGAGAGAGGATTGTTCACCTTTTAATGTAGGCACGATTCTTCTCTCTCCAATAAATTTGAAGAACACACTATATAATAAAAACCCGATTATTCACAGCAGTGTACGAATCTGGAGACAAGTGAAATCAACTTTTAAACTAAGAAATTTATCTCTTGTTTCACCAATAGCCAATAACCCTTCGTTCAACCATCTATTATAGATAAAACGTTTACATATTGGGAAAGGCTGGGAATCAAAAAACTTGGAGATCTTTATGAGATAGGAACTCTTCTCTCATTTTAAGAATTACAGTCGAAATATCACCTGAAAGGTAATCAATATTTCAGATATCTTCAAATTCGAGACTATCTGAAAACATATACCCAAGTCTACCAAACTTTGCTGCCAGATATACTAGACGAATGTATGAATAGAAATTTGACGTCAAACAAGTTAACATCATATTTGTATAACACCTTTTTAAATATAGAAATACCATCGTCAGAAGCAATTAGAAGAGCCTGGGAAGAGGAACTAGGCCTAAAAATTCTAAAAGACAGATGGGAAGAAAACCTTTTATACATACACAATTATTCGATTAACATTAGATATTCGTTAATTCAATTAAAAATACTGCATAGACTACTATTCAAAGTCTAAACTGAATAAGATATTTCCAAACGTATCTCCTATTTGTGATAAATGTCTCCTTCAGGAAGCAACTATAACACATTCCTTCGCCTCTTGCATAAAATTCCATAATTTTTGGAGAGGAATTTTTGAAATTCTCTCAAAAACACTAAAAACAGAATTGGACCCCGACACAAAATTGATTATTCTAGGTATGTCAGAAGCCTGCTCTGAGCTATCATTATTTCAAAGACGTTTCCTCAATTATGGCCTGATAACGGCGAAAAAAACGAATACTCAAATTTTGGAAACATATATCTGTTCCCAATCTTAAAATGTGAATTACAAACATGTCTGAGATGCTACATCTTGAAAATATTAGACTTGTCCCAGCAGAAAAACCAGAGCATTTTTTGAAGACATGGACACCATTCATTGATTTATTACAAGGATAGTATGGTGCAACACAATTTTGGAGTTAAATCTAATTACAGGTTGGGTGATGGGTGGGGAGGGATGCGAGGCAGGTAGTCACCACTATTTTTTACTTTTTGGTTTTGTCTTTTTATTTCTCTATGTCTTCCTTAGTTATTTTACTTACTCACTCTTTGGCTACACCACTTTGGTTGTCTAGGGGTTCTATCCTTGCGCATTTCACTTTTTCTCTCTCTTGCTTTCTTTCTCTTCTTTTCTCTTAACTATAGCTAAAAGTCAAAATTGAAGCTGTACAATAACTGTACTATGTCATGTGCCGCTGGTTATATTTTTGTACACTCGCTTCTAATAAATAAAAAATAATTAAAAAAAAACTGGGAGCATGGATCAGTACTTGGGACCATGATAGAAACATAGAAAACATAGAAAACATAGAAAAATAGGTGCAGGAGTAGGCCATTCGGCCCTTCGAGCCTGCACCACCATTCAATATGATCATGGCTGATCATCCAACTCAGTATCCCGTACCTGCCTTCTCTCCATACCCCCTGATCCCTTTAGCCACAAGTGCCACATCTAACGCCCTCTTAAATATAGCCAATGAACTGGCCTCAACTACCTTCTGTGGCAGAGAATTCCAGAGACTCACCACTCTCTGTGTAAAGAATGTTTTCCTCATCTCGGTCCTAAAGGAATTCCCCCTTATCCTTAGACTGTGACCCCTTGTTCTGGACTCCCCCAACATCGGGAACAATCTTCCAGCATCTAGCTGGTCCAACCCCTTAAGAATTTTGTAAGTTTCTATAAGATCCCCCCTCAATCTTCTAAATTCCAGCGAGTACAAGCCAAGTCTATCCAATCTTTCCTCATATTAAAGTCCTGACATCCCAGGAATCAGTCTTGTGAATCTTCTCTGTACCCCCTCTATGGCAAGGATGTCTTTCCTCAGATTTGGAGACCAAAACTGTACGCAATACTCCAGGTGTGGCCTCACCAAAACCCTGTACAACTGCAGTAGAACCTCCCTGCTCCTATACTCAAATCCTTTCGCTATGAATGCTAACAGACCATTTACTTTCTTCACTGCCTGCTGCACCTACATGCCTACTTTCAATGACTGGTGTACCATGACACCCAGGTCTCGTTGCATCTCCCCTTTTCCTAATCTGCCACCACTCAGATAATAGTCTACCCTCATGTTTTTGCCACCAAAGTGGATAACCTCACATTTATCCACATTATACTGCATCTGCCATGCATCTGCCCATTCACTCAGCCTATCCAAATCACCCTGCAGCCTCCAAGCATCCTCCTCACACCTAACTATACCCCCCAGCTTGGTGTCATCTGCAAACTTGGAGATGTTGCATTGAATTCCCTCATCTAAATCATTAATATATATTGTAAATAGCTGGGGTCCCAGCACCGAGCCTTGCGGTACCCCACTAGTCACTGCCTGCCATTCTGAAAAGGACTTGTTTACTCCTACCCTTTGCCTCCTGTCTGCTAGCCAGTTCTCTATCCACATCAATACTGAACCCCCAATACCGTGTGCTTTACGTTTGTATGCTAATCTCTTATGCGGGACCTTGTCGAAAGCCTTCTGAAAATCTAGATATAACACATCCACTGGTTCTCCCTTATCCACTCTACTAGTGACATCCTCAAAAAATTCTATCAGATTTGTCAGACATGATTTACCTTTCATAAATCCATGCTGACTTTGTCCAATGATTTCACCACTTTCCAAATGCGCTGCTATCCAAATGCGTTCCAACTGACTCTAGCAGTTTCCCCACTACCGATGTTAGACTACTGTAATTCCCCGCTTTCTCTCTCCCTCCTTTTTTAAAAAGTGGGGTTACATTAGCTATCCTCCAATCCTCAGGAACTACTCCAGAATCTAAGGAATTTTGAAAAATTATCACTAATGCATCCACTATTTCTGTGGCTACCTCCTTGAATACTCTGGGATGCAGACTATCTGGCCCTGGGGATTTATTGGCCTTCAATCCATTCAATTTACCCAACACCACCTCCCGGCTAACCTGGATTTCACTCAGTTCCTCCATCTTATTTGACCCCCGTTCCACTGCTATTTCCAGCAGATTATTTATGTCTTCCTTAGTGAATACAGAACCAAAGTAGTTTTCAATTGGTCTGCCATGTCCTTGTTCCCCATGATCAATTCCCCTGTGGGCATTGCAAAAATATGGTTGGAAGAGGAACATGAATGGCAGCTCAATGTTCCTGGGGTTTGATGTTTCAGATGTGATCAAGAGGGAGGCAAAGGAGGTGGATGAGTTGTGCTACTGATGAGGAAGACTGTCACTATAACGCTCAGAGTAAACATACCACTGAGTTGATATGGGTAAACCTTAGAAATGAGAAAGATGCATGCAAATCTAATGGAAATGTACTATAGGCTTCCCAATAGCAAGCAAGAGGTGTAAAGAGTTTGTTCTAAGCTTCCTCCCAGTCTAGTTTCAGTAAAAAATCACTGAGCCAAGCACTTGCGCATCTAAACTTTATTTTGACAAAACACAATTACAGTTCCACTACTATACCTAACCACCGTGGGTTTGATCCTCGTATCTGCCTGATCAAGCCCACTTAGCCTCGCTCAAGCAGAGACACTCCAGAAAGTCATGCAGTCCCAAGCGTTCTCCCAGAGATCGAGACAAGATCTCGTGGGAGCGATCTTTTATAGGTCCCCGAACCTTGAGGGGCCGAACCACATAGGGGTGGTCTCTGTACAGTCCAATAACAGATATCGATTAACACAGTATATGATAGACATTTCCCTAACCCAATAATATAGTAATTAATACAATGTATTCAAACAGCTTCCCAAAGGAAACGAGCATCGCAACATGTGCCTTGATAAGCAAGAAAACCAGACAAGGCTCTATACTTAATCCAATCAATGTCCAGCAAAGTAAAGCTTTGCAACATTATATAAAATGTCAATGTCTGGTTTGCATTCATACAATCCATTCCATGCAATTTGCACCTGATTTTTAGGATCTGCAGATGATTCCATTCTCATCCTGCAGCTCTTATCTAGTTTCTAGAGAAACTGGCACCATTCTGCAGCTTGTCCTATTTCTGCAGAAGGCACATTTAAATTGACCAAATGGCCTAGCAGCCCAGAAGCCTTTACTCAATTTTAGTGTCCATTATCGTTTCTTGAAACAGTGTGTGGATATTCCAACCTGTAAAGGAAGCATAATAGACTTGTGTTGGGAAAAGAATCAGGCCAAATGACTGGTGTTTCAGTGGAAGAGCATTTTGGGAACAGTGATTACAACTCCATAAACTAAGGTGGGGTGGAAGATTGCAACCTTCACGTGGTCCGCCCTGTTTCGACAAGAAGAAGAAGAAGAAGGAGAAGGAGAAGGAGAAGGAGAAGGAGAGGGACAGGGACAGGGACAGGGACAGGGACAGGGACAGGGACAGGGACAGGGACAGGGACAGGGACAGGGACAGGGACAGGGACAAGAACAAGAACTAAGGTCATTTTGAATAAGGAGATGGCTGATCTAGCGGGAAGATACTAAATTTTAAGGCAAATTAGAACATTATTAGTCAGGAATTTGGGAAGGTACACTGTAGCAATTGTTATAGGGTAAGTCTACATTTGTTTAAATGGCAAGTTCATCAAAGTTCAGAACCACCCTGTTTTGGTAAGGTTGAGGGATAAGGATGGCAAACTAAAGTAACCTTGGATGAGCAAACAAGTTGTAAATTTGGTCAAAAATAAAAGGTGACCCATGCACAGTTTAAGAAGATGGATTCTGACAGTGTCTTTCAGAAATATAAAGAAAGGAGAAAAGAATGCAAGCCACCAATTTGAATGCTGAAAGGGGCCACAAAATAGATTTATGTGCCTGTCCCACAGGCGATATTTTAGGCGACTACCGTCGACTGTCAAGTCATAGCAGGTCGCTGAAAAACCGGCGACTGGAATGGCGACTGAAGCGGCGACTGTCAGAGTGGAACACACACACACACATACACAAGGCAAGTGGGGGGAGCGCAGTCTGAGTGAAATTCACACGGTGCAAAGCCAATGTAATACAGACACACACCACGATGAACAGGAAGGTTGGCGCTTTAATTAAGACGGTGAAAGCACAGTGTATGGAAGGGTCACTTAAGGGGGGTAGGGGGAGAGGGCGGAGGAGGGGGTGAAGGGGGGAGAAGGGGTGGAGACAACTTTTATGAAGCCAGAGATACATGGCTGTGAAGCTCGGCAGATATTAACATTACTGGTCGGTTATCCTGAACGTTCTGAAAACTACTGTTTATGGGGTTTTTTCCAATGAGCCAATGAAATTCACCGGTCAACACCAAAAACAACATATGACAACCTACGACCTTCTGGCAACCCACTACCACTGCACCTAGGTCACCAGAATTTTCTCTACGCTTCATGGCGTCAAAATTCTGGTCGACGCTAACTTTTCAACATTGAAAAATTAACGCCGACCAGAATGAAGCAGCGACTAGTTACGAGAATGCGGGAACTACTCACCACCATGCAACCTCCGGCGAACATGTGGTGACCTTGTGGCGACCTCATAGTCTCCTGTAGTCCTCTAAAAAGTTGCCTAAGTGGTACAGGCCCATATGTGTCCTTGACACAGCTTCACAGCCGTGTATCTCTGGCTTCTTAAAAGTTGTCTCCACTCCTTCTCCCCCCTTCTGCCCCTTTCTTCCCCCCCTCCCACCCCCCCTCTCCCCCCACTTTTAAAGGACTTAAGTGACCCTTCCCGTACACTGTGCGTTCGATGTCTTAATTACAGTACCAAACTTCCTGTTCATTGTGGTGTGTGTCTGTATCACATTGGCTTTACAACATGTGAATTTCACTCAGACAGCGCTCCCCCCACTTGCCCTGTCCCCCACCCGCATAACTGGCTGGTGAAGGAAGCGATGTGTGTTTGTGTGTGTGTGTTCCACTCTGACTGTCGCCGGTTTTTCAGCAACCTGCTATGACTTGACAGTCGCCGGCAGTCGCCTGAAAAATTGCCTTAGTGGGACAGGCCCATTGGTGAGTTGGATTAGAGTAAAATTCCAAAGCTTGTTATACCTACATTGGAAACAAGGGGGTAAATAAGGAGAAGATAGGACCCCTCAACAGTAAAGGAGGGAATTTTTGCTTGGTGTCTGGGATGTAGGTGTAGGATATAAGATGTAGGTACTGAACAATTACTTTGCACCTGTTTTCAGCAAGGAGAAGCAAGCATTTTGAGATAAAGAAAGCAGCAAGCATTTTCAGCAAGCATTTTGAGATAAAGAAGGCAGAGGTGCTGGGCCTCTTGAAGATCCTTAAGGTGGATAAATCCCCAGGACTTGATGGGACCAATCCCAGGTTATTGAGAGGGGCAAGAGAGTGGAAGGACCAGCGGGCCATATGAGCGATGGAAGAACCGGGGAGCTGTGGCCTGTGGAGAGAAGCTGCCGAGCCTGGCACCTTCTCATTCTCCGAGTACCGGAGAATGGGAGAGGAGGGAGCAGAGAGACAACAGCGGACACAAGAGAACCCGAATCCTACCTTTCACGGCCTCAAGATCGGCTGTGGGAGGTGCGCCCAGGACACAAGGACGAGGAGAGGGATGACTCTTGGCTGGCTGATCCGGACCGAGGCAATAGCAGGAGACCATGCAGCAGCCTTGGGCTTGCCTGGATTGGGTGCCACTCCGGAAGACCAAGCATCCAGATGGGACTGGACTTTGAAAATGCCCTCAATCTTGGTGACTTTTGTATACAGTCTCAGTGGCTATTTCTATACACTTTGTACCAATGAGGGATTGTGCTTAGGTATAATAATACTTTACTGAAACGTATGCTAAAAAAATAAATTCACTGTACCTCTGTACATGTGATAATAAAGAACCATTGAACCATTGAAGATTGTGAGGTTCTTGACAAAGATCCTTGCTTCTTCTCTTGCTACAGACAAGCTGGCTTGAGAATAGCTAATGTTGTTCCTTTATTTATGAAGTAGGTAGAGAGAATCAGTGGAATTAAAGTCCTGTGAGCCTCACCCCAGTCACAGAGAAGTTATTGGAGACGATTCTACGGGATAGGATTTAATCCCATGTGGAAGAGAATGTGTTAGTAGGGACAGTCAGCATGACTTTGTACATAGCAGATCGTGTCTCACTAACTTGATTGAGTTTTTTGAGGAGGTTAAGAAATTGATCAATGAGGATAGGGCAGTGGATATCGTCTACATTGATTTTAGTAAAGCAGTTGATGTCCCCCATGGTAGGTTGATCTAGAAGATTAAGGTGCATGGTGTTAACAGTGACATGGCTGTATGAGTTCAGAACTGGCTTATTGATAGATGAAAAAAGGATGTGGTGGAAGGACAATATTCAGGCTAGTGACCAGAAGAGTTTTGCAGGGATCTGTGTTGGGACCATTGCTGTTTGTGATATAAATGAATGACTTGGACATAAACATAGAAGGGTTGGTTAGTATGTTTGCAGATGGCACCATGATTGTTGGTGTTGCAACCTGTGAGGCAGGTTGTCAAGGTGCACAGCAGGAAATAGATTAGCTACAGAAATGAGTGGAGAAATGACAGATGGGCTTTAATGCAAGCAAGTATGAGTTGTACTACGGGAGGTCAAATGTTCATAAGTTCATGAGTCATAGAAGCAGAATTAGGCCATGTGGCTCATTGAGCATGTCTCCACCATTCAATCACGGCTGATTTAACTTTCCCTCTCAACCACATTCTCCAACTTTCCCCCTGTAACTTTTGACACCCTTGCTAATCAAGTACCTGTCAATTTTCACTTTAAAAATACCCAAATACTAGACCTCTACAGCATTTGTGGCAATAAGTTCCACAGATTCACCGCCCTTTGGCTAAAGAAATTCCTCCTCATCTCCACCCTTAAGGAATGTAATTTTATTCTGAGGTTGTTCCGTCTGGTCCTAGACTCTCCCGCTAGTATGTGGTGACAGTCACACAATATTTTGCACTTCAGGAAAATAAGTAGGGTGACCTGACTATTGATGTGATTTATGGCCTTCACAAAATACACTGCCTGGATGCAAACAAAGACAAAATCAACATTATTGAACCTCGTTGTGCTGTCAGGATATATTAGTCAGATCCTTTATGCCTCACTTTTCCCCAACTTGCCATTTTGAGATTTGCCAGCAAAAAAATGCTAGTATATTAATGTAATTGTGTTTATGACTCTCACCTCTTTCATAAGGTTGCATTTGTGCTGTCTGTACAATGTGGCTAATATGGCTTAAACTAATGGTAGAACACATGTCGACATATCTTCTAGCTCTCGCTAGAGCTCTTAAAGATAGTGGAGTCAGGGGATATGGTGAGACGGCAGGAATGGGGTACAGAATGTGGATGGTTAGCCATGATCGCAGTGAATGGCGGTAATGACTCGAAGGGCCGAATGGCCTACTCCTGCACCTATTGTCTATTGTCTTTTGTCTATTGTCTATTGTAAACTGAAGCCATTTATCCATGAAAGGATCCTTATTTTATTGATGTAATTTAATTTTCTTGGGCCTGTAGCAATAATCATGAACCATACTTTGCCAAATCACTATTTTGACCCACTTTTTCAGAAATAATCCCTGTTTAGCCGATGCATTGTTTCAGCATACAATGCTAACTGCTGCATCATTCTGCACATTTCTATTCTATTTCTTCCTGTTCCATATTATTGAACTATTTAAATATTTATCTTCAATGATTTCTCACCATACTCAACATAAAAAGTCAGCTAGCTAAATGAAACCTATTTATGTACAGTTCCCATACTAAAGATTGTTGTGGGTGTTATTCACCCAGGTCCCGCTTCTGCCAGGTACAATTGCCATTAATTAATATTGGAGCAAGACTCAGTGGTATGAGTGATGTGATCAAATTCTGGCATTTGATAACGAGGTTCTGGTTATAATTCTTACAGAAATCCATCAACCTTTCCCCTAGAATCTCACAATTAAGTCATTAATCATCTGCTTATATAATAGGTGCATCCATTTGCAGCATCAGGACATGCCCAGTTGAATTAAATCTAATATAATGAGATCACTTTATCATGCAGATGATACAAAACTCAGTGGTATACTAGATAACAAGGAAGGTTGCCTGAGATGACAGCATGATATCGATATGCTGGAAAGTTGGGTGGAGAAGTGGCAAATGAAATTTAAACCTGACAAATGTAAACTGAAGCATTTTGGTACGGCTTGCAAAGGTAGGATGCTCAGTTAATGGTAGGACTCGAGGTGTTGAAGAGCCTTCGGGAACAATTCCAGAGATCCCTCAAAAGTGGCAGCATCGGTAGACAAGGTGGTGAAGAAGGCAGATGATATACTTGCTTTTATTTGCGACGACACAGAATATGAGTCACAAAATCATATTATAACTTTGTCTGCTTAGGCCCCCTTCGGTCGTGACTGACCACGGGTGTCTCCAGGGTACTATTCCCTATATGGAGAACACATGTGCGTGACTTTATTTAATGTGGGGAGACTGTTACATAGACAGCCACCCCACGGTCCTTGACAGATCAGGGTCAGGGTCCAGTGGCATGATGTCCAAGACGACCGGACACCCTTTTCTACTGTAGTCTTCATCCGCCTTCCCAGCAGTTGTGGCGCTCCACTAAGGTCAGCCATCATCCTCCGCCTGTTCCATCTTTGAGGTCTTAGTTGGATTGCTCTTTGTCAGAGATCTCCCCCTCGACTTTACCACTATGGGTGGCCCTACCAGGAGCATAGCTCCAGATGGCATCGCTCTCAGGAACTCAGGTGTACACAAGCTTCTCCTCTACAACAAGGTGACAATCCACGGGGACTTTGTGACACATTGGTTAGCAGGTATCAGGAATATTACATGATATTGGTTAGAATGTGTCTGGGATATTATTTGTAGTTCTACTTGTCATACTATAGCAAGGATGTGGTTGCACTAAAAGGATGCAAAAGCGATTTACCAGGATATTGCCCGTCTTACCATGAATTTATGTATCTGGTTCTTGATCCCCCTGCCCTGGGGAAGTAGAACACTTCTTCAAGTTTATAACCGATTGCTATGACCAGAAAGTAACAGGGACTCCTCACTCAATATGAAGAGAGTGTTTGTGGTGAGATTATGCATGCTGCCCCCTGAGTGAACACAACCAGCCTTTACTGCAGTGAGCCAATGCCTTTCGCTCAGGGCGGTGCTTCAGTAACCAAATGGCAACTTCCTGGATTGGTGACATATCCTTAAAGCTCCATTAAACATTGACATCCAAACCATGATGACAATGTTGTAAACTGCTGCATATGTTGTGTAGATTCTATAGAACATATTCTACATTTCCTGTAGAATCCATAGTGCACTATTTTGGGGTTATTTTTGGATCTTCAACACTGAAACATTTAAACCAGGGTAATGTAATATTCCCAACCCTCACTCCATAGCTTAAAGCATTAATATTTGATAGCCAATATTAAATTTGATATTCAGATCAGCATCTTATCATATATTACTCAAAAATGGTATGTGTTCCCTTTACTGGTTGTTCAGGTTACCTGTTAGGAGGTAGGACTGTGATAACACATTAATCTTGTTGCTAACTTTTCTGAATTCCAATTAAGTCAATTTTGATTACCCTGATAACATAAAAATATTAAACTTTAGCTTAACAAACTCAGAGGATATAATTGGAACAGTAAACACTACAGTGGCAATGTAGTCCAATTATATCCAGATTATATGGGTAAATTATGCTAATTAAGAAAAAAATTGGCCATTATTTAAATCAAGTAAATTCAATTTTATCTAAATTTAGATGGTGTATTTACGATGTTCTCTTAATTTATATATGCAAATGAAGACAATCATAAAATAGACTGTGAAAATCAGAAATACTGGGAGCAATGTTAAATTGACCTGCTAGCATTAAATCACTTGGTTTATTGCCTGGATGCTGTCAATATTAATATTAATGTTGAAGATGTCTTGACTTAGCAATTATAATAAATTATTTTTTCCATCAATACTCTCTAAAATCACGTCTGCGCATAATACATGCATTTTGAAAAAATATCACAACTTAATGCAAAGCTAACGCCTGTTTATTTTAACTGTAATTCTATTGTGCTGCAAATAGGTTGTTTCTGTGTGTGATGTGACTTCAGAATTATGACAATTTCTTTGCTCACTAGTGGTATTGAAATGATTAATACAAGTAAAAAGAAAACATTTTGACTATAAATGATAATGATTGGAGATATTCACCCTCAATGAGCTCACCATCTGCGTAGGTGAAACTGTATCCAGACATGAATAACAGATTCAACATTTCACCAGCCATGAAATGTTATTGATAAGCAAAACCATATCAGAATTTCTGAACAGATTTGAATACCGCTTAACTGTGGCTTACACAGAATCTTAACAAAGCAATCAAATAGCCCAAAGAGCTTTGTGTATTGATTTTCTCTGCAGACTTTGTTATGTAAGCAATTATTTGAACTATCGTTTCCCCTCTGCTGCCTGTACAAAACTTAACAAGCAAAATGTTAACCAACCAGGATATTGGTGTCAAGCGTACTAATTAGTGAAAGCTAGTGAAAGGTAATCAACAGCTCCCCTCCAAAAATAAGTTGATTGTGCAAAGGTATTGGTTGTATGCACACCTAAGGCAAGGTATGGGAAATGAAGCAAATTTGGAATTGCAACAAACAATTAATTGTCTAAGAGATCATAGATTGATGGAATAGAGGAGTAACACACAGCAGTTGAAAAGTAGTGTAAAACTGTGAACTGCTATACCTAAGCAGAGGTTGCAGACTAAATAGCACGTTTAAATTGTTTGCAGGAACAGAATAACCAGGATTATGTACATAAATCTTTCAATGTGATAGTGTTAATCCTGTCTAAAACAGAGCAGCCTTAGCACCAAAATTTAGTGAGGACTCATATATTGTTAGGCCATTTTGGACAAGTCTGATGTGCTCTGCAGAAATAAGCTTCTGAATGGTGCCAGTAAGTCCAGGGTCCAGATAAATGTTGCAGATAAGAAATGTATGAGCATCTCTTCAGTTGGCAGAATGAATGGGATTTCTGCAGAGGACCTCCAAGGAAGTGTGAAATGCATGAAGTTGATTGGATTAACGCAAATTAATTGTACATATTGTAAATAATGTTGCTAGACAGTTACCCTGCTGTTTATTGATTGGTTAAAGTGTTGAGTCCCTGGCTGGTTTGTTTGGATTCCAGGGTAAATGTTGCATTATTCAAATTAAGTTAGCTTCTTCTGGAAGTTTCTCCTGCAACAATGTAAGGGAGATTCCGTTATTGGTCTGTGTAACTGTCAATAATGTATTGTTGTAATTAATATGTTTGATTGAATTGTAAATAGACCACCCCTCTGTATTTTGGCCCCTCAAGGTTTGGGGACCTATAAAAAGAAGCCCCCGTGAGGTCCTTTGTCGATCATCTGGAAGTGTTTCTGCTTGCACAAGGCTGAAGGGCTTGGCCAGGCAGACACAAGGATCGAACCCACGGTGGTTTAGTTATCGTATAGGGGAATTTGTTGTTCTATCCAAAAATAAAGATTAGTTGTCCCAGTGCTTGAATCAGTGTTTTATTGACTGAACTGGACTGGGGGGAAGCTTAGAAGAGCTTATTTACAATAGCATGCAGTAATTCAAAATGTGCAAGAGGTGCTTATCTGCAAAAGCAACATAAACAAAAAATTCAGCAAGTTACAGTATATTAAATGGACCGGATTTAGTTTAGTTTAGAGATCCAATGTGGAAACAGTCCCTTCAGCCCACTGAGTCCACGCTGACCAACAATATCCACACACAACACTATCCAACTCATACTAGGGACAATTTACAATTATACAAACCCATATGTTTTTGGAGTGTGGAAGGAAACCAGAGCACCCAGAGAAAACCCACGGGATCACAGGGAGAACATACAAAGTCCACACAGTCAGCACTCTTAGTCAGGATTGAATCCGGGTCTCTGACGCTGTAATGCAACAACTCTACCGCTGTGCCACCATGCCGATCTTGTCAAATTGCTTTATCCACTTCTGGGCAGTGGACCTTTGGAAGGCTATGAAGGTATTGAGGGAGGTTCAGCAAAGAGTTACAAGTCTGAACACAGGAATGAGAGATACAAGTTGTGTGAAATTATTAAAATACAGTAGCTGGGATTGTTCTTCTTCACCAGGAGAAAGTGAACATGGGAGTTAAAAGAAGTGCTCAAAATCATGAGAAGTTTTTAATTTTTAAATGATGGGATTTCTGCTGTCACACGGATCATTAAGCAAATTTAAGAGAATTGGCAAAAGTCACTGATGGGACAAGAGATAATTTTCTGTTTTAATTCAGAATGTTGATATAATCTGGAATTTAGCTTAAATAGTAACTTCTAAGTGATAATTAGATGTATTTCCAAAATGCAACATAGAATACGTGGCAATGGGAAAAGAGAGCAGTGTGACTGTTTGGATAATTCTTACAAAGTAGCTAAATTGTGGAAACAGACATGATGGGTCAAATGGCTTCCTTCACCTCCATAAACTGGATGGATCTATGCACAAAAGCTAAGAAATTAGTCTGAATCTCATACTGTTCATAGAATTTGATTGCATCCACTTGAAGGTTTGCAATCCAGTCAATTGATTGTTACTATCAGTCCTCATATGCAGTTGAAAATACATAGAATATATAGCAAAAAATAAAATATCAAACCCAACTGGTTAACACAGACACTTCTGTATATTTTCAACTTAACTCTGATATTTGATTCTCAACTCGCTTTTTTTATTTAATCTCCCCTTAACTGCATCTATCTTTTAACAGGGCATTGAGCAAATAATATTAAGATTGGTAAGAATGGACATGGATATATGAAAATTAATTATAATTGTCCTATCGGGGGGGGGGGGGGGGGGGGGATGGGGGGAGTCAGACTACCCCACGACAAAGGGGGAGGAGTTGTACAGTTTGATAGCCGCAGGTGAAAAGGATCTCCTGTGGCATTCGAGAGTCATACAGTGTGGAAACAGGCCCTTCGGCCCAACTCGCCCACACTGGCCCACAATGTCCCAGCTACACGAGTCCCACTTGCCTGCACTTGGTCCATATCCCCCCAAACCTGTCCTATCAATGTACCTGTCCAACTGTTTTTTTTAAATGATGGGATAGTCCCAACCTCAACTACCTCCTCTGGCAGTATGTTCCATACACCCACCACCCTTTGTGTGAAAAAGTTACCCCTCGGATTTCTATTCAATCTTTTTCCCTTCACCTTGAACCTATGACCTCTGGTCCTCGATTCCCCTACTCTGGGCAAAAGATTCTGTGCATTTACCCGATCTATTCCTCTCATGATCTTATACACCTCTATCAGATCACCCCTTGTCCTCCTGCGCTCCATGGAATAGAGACCCAGCCTACTCAACCTCTCCCTTTTGCTCACACCCTCTAGTCCTGGCAACTTCCTCGTAAATCTTTTGTGAACCCTTTCAACCCTTTCATGTTATCTTTCCTAAAACATGGTGCCCAGAAATGAACACAATATTCTAAATGTGTTCTGTTCTGTACTGTTCTGTAATGGGCAGAAAATAAGATAGCACTAAATGAGGCATAAAACGAGTTGCTGGAGGAACATCTGTATAGGGAACGAACAGGTGATGTTTGGACTTTGGACCCTTCTTTAGACCCTGAGTAAACGAGGCATGTTTGATTAGTAGGTTGTGACTAAAGGGGTGCAACATGCATCAGTGTTAATGCCTCTGTGGTTCACAATGTATGTCTTTGGTTTAGATGAAGGTGGAGGATGATATGATAGTTGTGTCTAAGGGACATTTAGATAGGCACATGGGGATGCAAGGAATGGAGGAGTATGGACCATGTGCAGGCAGATGACATTAGTTTACCTTGGCTTCATGCTTGGCACACACATTGTGGGCCAGAGGGCCTGTTCTTGTGCAGTAATTTTCTCTGTGTTATGTTCGTTTAACAAAATGTTTGCCTCCTCCTTGCTGTCATTGTACTTCAGCTGTTGTGACTCTGATTTGGTATTCAGTCATTTACCCTTTCAAGTAAGCTTTTCTGGCCCATCCTCCCCACTTGCTTTGAATTGCTGTATTTAAGGTTATCCAACTGATCCCGTTATTTTTTCAACTGCAACCAGAATATCATTCTCGGGTCTGCTCAGTTGACCATATCTGAATTTTATGGAGACATATAACTTTGAGAAAAATATGCTGCCTTGATTTGAATTTCCTCCCTAAACCACCCTCCTGTTTTTAAACACTTTCAATTAGACTCTTTTTTTTCCTCAACTGACCCTGTATCACTTTCTGGAGCTTAGTACCTGCACCTTCGGGTGCCTGTGATGAATAAAATGGACTTTGACTTTAGTATGAGATTTTATTTCATAATATTTATGTGTAGCATCCTGGACACTTTTGCCATTGATGTAAAACTCCACGAGCTATTAGATATTAAGATTATAGAAATGGCAGAGGAAAAAATGACAAATATTGCAGATGCTGGAAATCTTAAATATATATTCAGCTCAACGATAAGCTAAGATAATGTTAGAAAACCCAGTTGCTCAACAGCAACTGTAGAGAGTGAACAGAGTTCATATTTCAGGTCAGTGCCCTTTCAACAAAATTACAACTCCATGTTGTTATTCCCACATCAGACTACTTCATTCTGAACGACATTAAACTATCACTCCCATGTGTGTTCCATGACCTCCTGAAGTCTACTAACATTCTGCACATTATTTTCAATGTTGTTAAGTTTTGTTTAAAATGTAAACTTCTAACCTGCAATTCTTCTACTCAGTTGCAGATCATTTATAGGTAACAAAACAAAATGATCCTAGTAACTGTATCCAGAAGACCCCATTCTCATCTCATCAGAAAAAAAAATCCTCTCACCATTATTCTTTTCCTCCTACACATTAATCAATTGTAAACACAAGTTAACTCTTTCCTTTTCATCCAATGTACTTAAGTTAAGTGTATCTTGATCTATTGCTATTTTAATATCCTTGTGTGTGCAAACATCACCTTAATCAAACTGCTTTGCTATTTTATGGAGTAATTACTTCTGGTTAGTCAATTTTAAATGGTTTAACATTTATGCTGTTCATCCCATACAAACACAAGCTTCTTCTGGTGATAAATAATATCATCTGGATAATGGTCTCCCATGCTTTTCTCAACTCCAATGTGCAGTTACTGATCAGTCTTCTTCCATCTTCCAAACAAGTGTAACATTTTCAGTTATTCACTCATACATCATGATCAGACACATAGCAACCAAGGATGAACATGGTGACCATTTCTTGTTTTTAATGTCCCTTTGAAGGGCATTTTGTGGGCTATTATCTGGTTTTAAACTGGGTTATTTTTACCTAACCTTAACAAAGAGATCAGCAGCCTGTAAACAAATTGAAAGCACCTTTTACATTTCCCTTACTCAACTAACCAACATAGTTTCTCGACAAACAAAACGCCAGTTTACCAACTCACATCAACTGTGCTAAAGTCCACAATATATGAATTTCATTATCAATTTAGAATTATATATGACTCACTACCAATTCATATTAATTAGTAATTTGGTTTCCAAATCTTAGCAAATCCACAACTATAGGGGTCAGTGAGGGATCCATTCATATTAAGTAATGACTTCCTTATCTTTAGAAAGCAGCTGCAGCCAGACGTGTAGAAAATGAATCTTTACACAAAGTAACTTAGGTCCTTACATCAGGCTGATAACCAAGAAGTTCATTAATGCTGTAAGACAATGCTTTATATGTATTTTTAGGTTAATTATATTTTTTACTGAGGAATGATCAATATATCACAATGTCTTCATCTTTGTAATGATCTTTGTCACGTTCAGTGGCTTTTCACAACAGATCCTATTGAATATGGCAATCTGCAGTTCATTCCACTAACACATCTCATTGGCTCTGACGTTCTCCATTGCTCTTCTTGCAACTCATTTCATTGATCAATGCTCCCAAGCCCCAATTGCCAATCAGAAAAAAACAACTCTTTCTTTTGAAGCAACATTCAACAGATTGATTGTCACCTCAGAAAGGAAAGTATGAATCCTTGAATTCCATCAGAGATTAATTCAAAAGTGGACATCCATAATTGGAACTGCAGGAAATGGGTGAGGTCCTCTTTGTTTTTACTGTGGAGGAAGACATCAAGACCAGGAACTCTGCATAGTGAATGGTGGTGTCATGGGGATTGTCTGTGTAATAGTAGAGGTGATGCTACATGTGTTAAGACATATGAAGGTAGAAACATCTTTGGGGATTGATCAGGTATGCCTAAGAACATTGTGGAAAGCTAGAAAATAAATTCTGGATGCACTGGCTGAGATATATGCATCATTGTTAGCCATAGATGGAGTCCCAGAAGACTGGATGGTGGCTAATGTTGTGCCTTTATTTAGGGAAGGGCTTCAAAGAAAAACCTGGGGGCTGTGGATCAGTAAGTCTGATATATGGTAGGTGTTATTAGCAAGGAGAGGAGAAGAAGGAGAGAGGAGAGAAGAATGAAGAAGGTGAGAGAAGAAACAGGAGAGACAGGAAGAAAGAAGAGAGAGAGCGAGACAAAGAGACACACCCAATCAGCTGTATTCCTCTGTCGTAGGTTCGAGGAAGGCTAAGCCACAAGGACGTACCTGAGACCACCAACACCACCAGGCGTTCAAGACGGAGCTGCCAGGAAGAAGCCTAGACAGCCAGCACCTCTACTGATTGATTGGCATCATCCCCACTCCCACAGTCTGTATAATGAGTTGTTAATGGTATGGTGCTGAGACATACTTGGGTTAGAGTTGTGTGTGCAGCATAAGGGAAACGGAGCAAAAATTATACAAGAATGAGACTGGGAAAAACTCTGGAGTTCATTACTCTTTATCATGGACATCATGGCCACAAATGTCCTGCATGATCACAAATGCGCAGTGGGCATTGGAATCAATAAAAACTTTCATTGATGGTGAACCTTTAATGCAGCCAAATGTCCTAAGGTAATTCATCGCAGTGTGAAAAGGAAATTGAAGATGAAATGTTAGTGCTGATGACTGAAGCTGGATGAAATTGGTAGCTATTGAAGAATGCATGCAAAAGGACAAAGAAAAGGTAGCGGGAACTAGGGACATGACCTTGTTTACACATGACCAGAAAGCAAAGAGAGTTTTCTTGCATCTCACTGGATAGCCCGAAGGCAGAATATTGGATCTCAATTCTTTCTAACATTGAGTTAGCTGTTCATCAGCATCCAAAACAGAAGCATAGAGTCATAACTTACGACATAGAAAGAATGCCTTTGGGTAATTGTGTATGTATTGCTTATGTTGCTTAGTTCAATCCCACCTTCCAGCTCATGGTCCTTTGCAAGTCACAACTCTTTCAGGTATCATAAATATGTTGAGTTTCTAAACCTCTATCACCCCATCATTCAGTGAACAATTCATAGAACACTACTTCTATGACTGAAAGTTGAGTAAAATAAATAAGTAATTCCTGTTTACCCTGTCTCAACTTCAATCAATATGAATTAAATCTCCCCACTAATGATAAGAAGATCTCCTGGCTTGCCATGGCCGTATCCACACAGCAGGCCTGGCGTGCCTGCTGTGGAAAAAGAAACCCACCCACAGAGGGAAGCCCGGCGAGCCCAGCCCATGTGAACTGGGAATCAGAGAGGAGGCTGGAGGGTCAGCAATGGCAGACGCTGCACTAAAGGCCTGGTAAGAAGAACGGGGGGCTCGTGCCTTACACACCCTCAAGTTCTGCTGCGGCAGGTGCCCCCCAAGGGACAAGCGCTGAAGAGGGCTGTGCAAGGAGAGGGAAAACAGTTTGCGGGACGACCGGAACGGAGGTGACAGCTGTAACGGACCTTTGTGGCCAGCTGCAACTGGGACTGTAAAATGGCACCAATATAGCACCTCTTGCATATGGACTAAATGGGCTGTCCTGTACATTCTGTACCAATCGAGGAATTGTGCTTATGTATGCTGATAGTCTTGCTCATCCGTATGTAAAATAAGTATTTTACTGTACCTTGGTACACATGATGATAAAGAAACCATTGTTTAGTAGTAAAGTAACCTCAGGCTGCCAGTTATTCATTACAACAAAAATCTTTCAGCCATGGCAATAATCTGCTGAATCTTCTCTCACGACACACTTTGGTGTAACTGTTGCCTTTCTGTGGTGTGGTGATCAGAACTATGGACAGTACTTACACAGATTGTGTCATCTTGTGTTTTTTGCATTTCTCGCTTGATCACCCACACTTGATCCCCTGCCTTGACTGATGATGCAAAGTATCATATTTGCTTACCTAACCAACACATCTATTTATCCTGCCAGGTTCAGTGATAAACGGCAAGTGATCAGCATAAACACCAAGATTCCTTGACTTCTCGGCACCACTTAGTATCCTGCTATAGTTCACATAATTCCTTGGAGATATAAGATACTCCACATGCTGTATTCTCGTGCAAAAAAAAACAAACTGTACTAGGGGCTTAGCAGGTTATGCAGCATCTATGAAGGCAAAGAGATATTTATTGTTGTGGGTCAAGTGCCTGTAGCAGGACTGCGGGTGGAATTGCATACTTCTTTGCCTTGTTTGCGCACACCAAGCAGTGTTAGTCCTATGCTCAGGAGTTTTCAACCTAGATCTCCTCATCTCCCCCTTCCTACCTCTGCCAGTTTTATACCAGACCACCAGTTCAATCTTCTCATAGCAGGAACTCTTGCCCTTGTTATCGACCATGCTATCAATATTCATATTTTGATCATGATGCCTCCAAATAAAACCAAACATTGTTATACAATATATGA